>CM041724.1:23962427-24562427 GCA_023373845.1 Nibea coibor | reverse complement strand
GGTGGCCGTTTTGAACCCTCTGACCTGTCGGCTTCCTTCATCATATTATGGACTCATCTGTCACTGCTCAGTCTGTCACTCCTCCATGGCCGTGACTGTAAGCCCCTTATCCCCCTTCTCGCCCTCCCCCATCTCTCTGTCTGTGGATGTCCACCCCGTCCCATCCCTCACCCAACCCCCAACTCTGACTCCCCCAATACTCAGAGTGCAAAACATTTTCAGGTTTCTTAAAGAGAGAGACAGAGAACAGAAAATGAACTATCACAGACAAGCTAATCGCCGGCTTCAGTCTCTACATTTAGTTTTGTTCGTGGGCTTCAGCTCTCGTCCTGTGTAATCTGTGTCAGTAGTATCAGGCGGTCCAGGTGTGTGACTCTGACCCACTAACGTTTGACTCGTCACCCACAAACGTGATCGCGAGTGAGGACGCTAATCCTCGTCGTTAAGCCTTTTAAAGAACATTAGCGTCTCAACCAGCAGGTGGTGTGTGTGTGTGTGTGTGTGTGTGTGTGAGGAATGTTGGAACATGTTCACAAGTTAATTTAATAGTTTGTATAGCAGGTAAAGATTCATTATTCTATTACAAGGTTAAAAAATCAAACGATTTGGAATCTTTTGTTTTTACCTCCAGCTGTAGTTTCCAGAATTTTACCGTAATAAATTCGGTACAGCCTTTTCTTAATATTACGGTAAATGGATTAAAGGTTTTGTCATTAAATATTACAGTGTTATTTACTGTATACATTCATATTTTGTGGTTGTTTGGCAGGTTTTCACTGTTTTTTTTACAGTGTATCTACCGCCCAATACAATTACTAGTATCAGTGAAATCAAAGTAATTATGTAATTATTTTCCCTCCTAATTCTTGTTTTCCTGTTTCCTGATGTGGGCAGTGTGTGTCCATACAGGCTGACGTTCACATTAGATGCATTAATAATCATGGATACTTGCTCATGAGCAGACGTACAGAGACAGAGTGGATTGGTTTCACTGTTGCGCTCCTCGCGCAGCCTCTCTAACTGCCAGAGGGGCAGTTATTGATTGTGAGTGGAAGTCTGGACGTGGAAGTGACTGTAGAAAGTCATTGAAACTTAAATCTTTCATCTTCCAGGAGGGGACTTTTCAGTAACAGAATAGCCTCTCTCTGGAAACAAAGTAGAGCTGACCTGGGCGGGGGTTGGTTTCTGATTTGATATGTGTGGGAGCTGCTGATGGGCGAGGTGTGGCTGGTGAGTAAGTGTGGCGGGGGTCAGAAAGTGGAACCTGACGGAGGTTTCTGTGTGAACTTGATTCCACGAGAGGCGTGTGAGCAAGTTACAAACATCACATCATTTATCTTGTCTCGTTTCCTGACCTCTGGTGAGCGTGCACGCCTTTGCTTGAGGTTAAATTGAAAAGAAAAGGAAGCTGTGTCTCACATGGCATCTGTAGACGTCTGTCAGTTGTCTCTAATCAATATCCATTAACTACAGATGTCAGAAATAGTATCCAGTCAATGGAGGAAGAGGCTGATGCTGACAGGTCTGTAGGAATAAACTGATCAAAAACTGGCACAGTGCATAAAGTTGTGAGATCAATAATGTTTGTTCAGCTGCAGGTAGGTGTTTCATTTATAATAGATGAACTGGTGCGACATCACAAACAGATTTCCACTCAGTGTGTAACTGAATAACGCGTCAATCTGTGCGTCAGCCTCACAGGTCTCCTGCTGTAAAAAAAAAGATAAGACAGACTTAAAAACACAGGTGAGCACCTTTGTGATGTCACAAAGGTGCTGTGATGTCATCCGTTCTTCTCGTAGAGATGTCGCACATTTAAAGGGCGACATCAGCTTTTTACTACGGGCGACGGGCTCCTACATGATGATGGTTTAATCCATAGATATCATGATAAAAGCATCTGCAGAATGAATGTAAGTTAATGTAATGTTCACAGTACTTAAAGTGATATATAAAGCTGTGCACTGATGGGCAGGAGAACACTCTAAACTCATAGTGAAATGGTATAGTATCAGAGAATTGCAGTGCAAAGCAGCCAGTGGACTGTAAAGGATGGACAGCGTATGTATGTCTAACATGGGGACTTATGGAGACTGACTCACTTCTGGAGCCAGCCTCAGGTGGACGTTAGAGGAACTGCAGTTTGTGGCCTCAGAAGTTGCCACTTGGCTTACACATGCAAAAACAGCGGAGTGGTCCTTTAAGTTCCCTGATTAACAGACATGGCACCAGCTGGAAGGTTCAAAGGTTCAAAAGGAGGCAAGAAGACTGAAAATGTCAGACCAAGACGACACACTTGAATGAATCCTGACCACAAACAGTTTGGGTTTGTGTGTGTGTGTGTGTGTGTGTGTGTGAGAGAGAGAGAGAGAGCAATGAATGTCAGCGTGCCCTCAGGCCAAGTCACCTGATATCTCTAATTTCCAAACAAAGAGTAAAAGCCTCCTTGGTTGTTTAAAGTGGAGTCAGAGGAGGGCTCTCTGAAGGGGCTGTGCCTGAGAAGAGACAGATCAGTCAGGATAACACTCGGGATAAAGAGGGGAACGACTTCCATAACGATGATGGATAATTACAGACGATACTCCGAGGTGGACTGAGCATGAATCCAGGCTAGATGGACGTGTCTTTGGCTCTGTCACAGGACAGGTATGGTGCCACGCAGGGAAAGCTGTTTGGACAGAGTGTGTGTTCATCTTCGTCTTGTCATTACAGTTTTTCACGTCCTCGTTCTCAGGATTAAACATTAAGATGAGATCAGTGTTGGGCTACGTTCATACTGAATTCACATATTCTAACTCTTCCTGTGGAGTTTAACATGCAAGTTCTTTTAGTCACAATGTTAGCACTTTCGGTGCTGTGAAGAACCTTTTCATGCTCAGTAAACATCTTTTTTCTTTTAAATGTTCTTTGGAAAACTGGTTCTTTAAGTCCACACTTTGAAGAAGGTTCCTTGCAGAACCGACAAAGGCATCACTGCGAAGAACCGCTTTAAGTTCGGCCTTCATAGAAGGCGGTTAGCAGCGCTGTGGTGATTCAGTCTGCTGTGCCTCAGGAAAACAGTCACACTAAGACGAAAAGTCAATATTGTTCTTTTACTTTGACTTACTGTCTATATTTGAAACCGCGTTTAAACTCGCTCGCTGTAAACCTTTCAGCCTTTCCGCTCCCTGGATGCTCGGCCTTTTCATTTCCCTGCAGCTAGCTCGCCCTGAGCATCTTGGTGGAGCACTGAGGTGCTTTTGTATAGAAACCTCAGAGCTGGAGAGGCCAGCGCTTCTTTTCTCTGACTCTCAACTATATCAGGTCTGTCTTGAGATGTACGCCCACAGAGTGACATCTGACTAGATATAAAACACACACCTCCCCGTCTTTAAACATCCATTTGGCAGATCGTCAAGTAACTGAGTGATACGCACCACTGCTGCTGAGTGTTCAGATCAAATCTAACACCAATATTTGCACATTAAAAGGCCCCATGGATAGATGACTCAAAATGACTCACAGGAGCTTCTCACTGTGATGACTGTTAACACACAGCTGTTTAGTTCAATGAAACCAGAAGCTGATGAAACAACACAAGCCTGAAACAACCAGTGAAACACAATGCAGATAACATATTTAATGTTCAACCTGTCCTGGGCTGCGAGAGGAGAGGAGGAGGTTAGCAAAGCTGACCTCCGTCATGAACGACTCCCTTCACCTCCTGCATGAGACAGCTCCCAGTAACAGCCTGCTACTCCACCATCTAAGATCTACCACAGCAGCTGACAGTCAGACTCTTAAATTGCTCAGTTGTACAGAGTATATCGTATATTTCTTTGATTCTTCTATAGATTTCTTGTAACAGGTTCATTTTCCCGGTGTGGGATCATTGAAGTCTGTCTTATCTTATCTTAAACTGACCTGTCTGCAACACACTCCAAGATGAGGTGAGACTTTGGAGAAGTAGTCCAGCAGTTTGAAGAACAATGTTTCTCAATGAACACTCAGTAATTTCAGGGATTCAATCCATCACATCATTAAAAGATTCAGGAGCAAATGGTCGTGACCTTCGACCCCTGAGGCAGCGCTGCATCTAATGTGTGTGTGTGTGTGTTTATTGATGTTGCAGGCTGACTCCAGTGAATTAAATGTGAATGATTTCAATGTTTATAACTAATTTAAATGCCACAAATAGAAGCAGACACACGTCCACAGTAGTCCATTGTATTCACTTTGCAGAATGTAAAAGAGGATGTGTGAGGTGTTCCTTTTTTAGCTGATGTAAATGTGGAGAGTGTGTGTGTGTGTGTGTGTGGTAACACGATAATGCTGCAGCAGAGGAGCTGCCAGTTTTCCTCTATCGATCTGTTTTGCCTTTCTCTGTGCGGCTCTCATTCGACTTGAACTGTGGCCAATCTTCATTCAGCAGAGAAAAGTTTCTTGAATTCAGATCCGATCATACGGCGTGTATATATTACAGACTGTTTATGTTTGATTCATGTGGCCGAGCAGCTGCCTGACACAGACATGTCTCCACACTTAGTGTTTTCCTCATGTAACAATGTCCAACATGTAAAGATCTACAAAGGAGAGCAGCTGCCCGGCTGGACTCCCCATGCTCTGTGAGTGTCTGCTGGTTGATCCCCAGAGTCTCTCCTCAATCTGATTATTTTAATCCTTACGGGGGCTGGAGGGCTGTTGGTGTTGGAGTAAGGGGACCTACAGACTCAATATTGTACATTATCTACAGGAGAACAGATCTGCACGCAGATCAAACCGATGTCAAAGAAACTAACTTCAGACTCCCTGCATGCTGTTCATCACTGACATCTGACCTTCTGTCTTTCCTCCAGATGAGATCATGCAGCTCGACAGCAGCCCCCTCCGTGCTGCTGACATCACCCCCGACCTGAAGAGGCAGTTCGCCTTCCTTTCAGGTAACACTCACACACACACTCACACACACTCTGCCTGTGTCTGCATTATTCCTGCCTCCATTCATCTGCTGTCTGTCAGCTTATCTCTTCATTAGCACGCCGCTAAACGGCTATCTCATCTCTGACATCGGAGCAGCGTCTTTATTGACCCGCGTGTAGCTCGTTTGAAAGTTTGTCAGTGATGCAGGAAAACAGGACGAACGAAGTCAGCTGTGCTGAAAAGTCAATATTAACTGTTACTTTGACTCAGCTGCATGTTTGACACCACGTTTACAGGAGAATGTCTGACTGTGAGACTCTCCCTTCCTCTAATTTACTCGGCTTTTCCGGACCCTTCTTTATATCTAACCACTTCCTCATAATTTGACTGGAATATCGTGTCAAGAGACAGTTAGAATGCTGCCTGTCTGTCTGCCTGTCTGTCTGCCTGTCTGCCTGCCTGTCTGTCTGTCTGTCTTCGTTCATTAACAGTCTGTCTTTAGCAAACCGCTGATTGTCTCTTTCATCTTTTCCATGAGTCATTCATAGATCAGCTCCTCCACTCGCTGCGTGCACAGCTCATTTGAGCTGTTATCTCCTGGCAGTTATAATTTGCTATGCAAATCCAGTATCTCCCGTTTCCTTTTTCCTCGTCTCTGTTTATCAGGTTCTTTGCTGCTGTTACCTGTTACTTTATATTTGACGTCCGGTTCACCATGACACGTTTTCATCACAGTAACAACAACCACAAGTGTCTATTCACCATATCTGAGGCATCTCTGACGAGGACCGCCAGATATTTGTGACGCTAATTATATTCATTACAGGGCTGTGTGTGTGTGTGTGTGTGTGTGTGTGTGTGTGTGTGTGTGTGTGTGTGTGTGTGTGTGTGTCAGAAGTGACCTTGTGGCTGCAGCAGAGTCGGGAACCATTTTGCAGACAAAGATCTAAACCATGACCGTGCACTTGCTGTTGCTATAGCAATGAGAGAAGAAAAGGCAGTACAGATTGATATTCCAGTCACATGCGCTGACAGAGCAGCTGTCCACACGGGGTGTGTGTGTGTGTGTGTGTGTGTGTGTGTTTCACCTCTTTTTCCTCTCACCATGTTTTTATTCCTACGTGAAGTTGTGAGTCAGTCTAATTCTGACCAATGGGGGGTCCTACAGGAACACACACAACTTCCCAGTGTGAGGTGGGCGGAGCTCTGTTTGAAAAATGGTGATGTCACAAGTCCTTCTGCACCAATCAGGATTGAACAATTTTTTAAAATTAAAGTCTAAAGACACAGACGAGGAAATCAAACAGCATCAACACAGACACAGTCAGCTGTGTTTCCTCTGTTTGCTTCAAGGCCATGACACTAATCAGCTGTTTACATTTGTCATGTGTTGTTCCCTGTTTCCAACATTTACATATTTCTTTTGTTGTGGTCAGCCTCAGATCAGTGCTGCCCCCCTGTGGCCACACTGTCTTCCTCCTCAGCTCGCTCTCCCTGCACTGAACTGTGTTATACTGTGTACACTAAAATATAGGATACTTCAAAACCTTTATTTATATTTAATTTTAAGAGAATTAATACAGAATAAAGTATTTTATATTAGAGTGTGATATGTTTGAATGGTTTGTCTTTGCCTCATACAGTATGACACTGTCTTATGTTTGCTGCTGTGCAGACGTGGAACATCCAAAAAGACACAAATCGTTCGTGCATAACGTCGCTGTGTTTCTGTTTCCAGGAGGTCGAGGAGACAATGGCAGCCCCATCATCGTGTTCCCAGAATTCCCTGCATTTGGAGACGTCACAGACCGAGAGTTTCACAACGTGTTGACCTACCTGACGAGTGTGCCCAGGTAACTACACACACACACACACACACACACACACACACACACTAATCTGTTGTTTAACTGTATTCACACATCCTCATTCCTTCTTTATCAACTCTTTCTGTGTGCGTGTTCTTCCACAGTCCGAAGACATGCAAGCGTCTGCCAGTAGGTGGCAGTGGATATTTAAAGTTTCACTGCATGCATGAAGAGCTGTGAGTGTTGTGACACCTTTAATAATAAGATAGCCATTTAATAACCCCGAGGTCTTCATCAGTCTGCTGCAGATAATCCTCTTTGAATCTGAATAATGCATGCAGACCACTAAGCAGAGCGGTGATCTGAAGTGTGTGATGAATTCACGTCAACACATGTTCACACATGTATCTGTAGGAAGGTACAGGCCTTTAAATAATCTGTCTGTGTGGCTGTTTTCACGTCACATACCTTCTAAATATTATCCAGCTTATTATAAAGAGGACGTAGCAGGTCAGCATCCTGTGACTGCTGAGGCTGCCGTCATGTGATGGAGGATCATCCACAGGGGCCATGAAGTGTCAAAGAGCCTCGAGCTGTTGTGAATTCAGAGGCAGATGGTTTCCAGCTACCTGAGGGACCGACAGCCCCGGCAGGACACACACACACTCCACAGCCAGCAGCTAATGTCCTACAACACAAGAGTGTGTTATGACCTTGAACAGCTGCTGCTGGTTTACTACTTCAAATTAATAATATCAGACGACTCTGGATCTTAATTCATTTATTCAGACTTTGCATCAGTTCATAAATTAATTTCAAAGTCCTTAGTCAGACAGTGTTCCCGATAAATTCATGCATGTAGATTCAGTTATTGGTTTTATGGTAACGAGACACAGTTAAAATCCCAGAATTGAAACACACACACACACACACACGTTGCACATGTGGCTGTTTAATCTGTTTTTAATTTAATATACGAGTGCCCTCACTTTTCTGCTCTGTTCAGTGCAGGAGGAGGATGAGGATGAGGAGGAGGGACAGTGGCTGTACGTTGTGTGTCTGCACATGCATCCATGCAGCAAATGTCCCCTCATCATCACTGCATTGCCATCAGGCAGAGCTTTTTCACAACTCACAGCTCGCGACACTTCTCGTGTCCCGAGAAATCCAATTATTATGAGGCCACTCGTGCGTGTGCGGCAGCGTCACCGCACAATCTCTGAATGAATATTTAAATGAAGCAGTTCAAATGTGTGACTGTGTGTGTTTACAGTGCAACATGATTACAGTAAGACGGTCATAGGAAAACCTTTATTTCTATGAGAGCTGTTAATTGTACAACAAGTCTTTTACTGTCACGTTTGGCAGCTTTTCACTGTAAAATCTACGGAGAATTTTCGGAATAAAACATCAACAGTACTAATGTCCTTTTATTCATAGCCCCAAAAATGATTTATTACCACAGCTGCAAGTTTCTTTTTTTAATTTTGATTTTACAGTGATTGACTGTAAATGAACAAACATGAACATCAGATGTGGTTTCAGATTATATATCAATACTAAAAATAACATCAGCTTGGTTTATTATTTTGAATTTATAAAAAATGTAAATTAACTTTGTAAATCATGTTTTGTATCAATATTTTTGTCTAGTAAAAATCTGTAGTGAATATACACATATTAAAATCTAACTGGACACACATTAATAGTCAGTCTGGGACATTTCAGATGCTGTGTGTTCATCATAAACCAGCTTCTCATCTCAGCAGCAGGAGATGTCCCATCTCCTCTTCCTCCTCCTAAGATGTAAAGCAGTCTGTGTGTGTGTGAGTCTGTGTAGATGACTGAACACAGAGCGGAGGAGTGTGACGGAGGAGTTGAATGGGAAAAGAAGAGGTTGCTGTGGATGTTCCAGTCAGAGAAAGTGGAGGCAGACACGGATAAACAGTCTGTATCAAACCTTCATGCTTACAGTCGGACGATCCCCACACACACATTGTAAAGAGCTGCTGACTGGCTGCTGGAGCTGCTCATCACTCTGCAGCTGTCCTGTGATAGGCCCGTGTCTCAGCAGCTTCCAGCGTCCCATTGGACGGCTGATGGATGCAGTGCAGTGAGGGGGACCGGCTGGATGCTGTGATGGTCTAAATTATATTTGCCTGCCTCTCCTTCAAACATCACAGCTCACTGGGATCTACCTCTGAGACACGTCCTGTTCCTCTCTGTGCTTTTATTTTGTCCTTGCCGTCCCAAGGACCGCTGCTGTTTGTAGATTCAGTACTTGCAGAATGGTGGACGTGAAAACTCGAGGATTGCTTGGATATTAGTACACCTTTGCTGACAGTACATCATGTTTCGGAATCTGTCATTGATCCTTGCTGGTGTATAAAACAGAAAGCCTCCTCTCTTGGGACCAGAGAGGACAGCAGTGGAAGGGGAGGCGTAGGGAGAGAACTGGGGGGGGGTGGTGCTGGCTGGAGGCTGAGGGCCAAGAAACCTGCAGGTGCTTCACAGCATCTCCCTTTATGGACTGCACCAGCTGCCTGAGAAGATAAAGAGCAGCTCAGCAAAACATTTACTGTGTCACTGTGCACGCAGCGAAGGGAGCTCCATGTATGTCTGAGAGTTTTTTACTCTTTGTGTTGCAGCGTGTGATTTTATATTTCATGTCAGTGTGAGGTAAAAGCTGTTGAATCACAGTCCAGCTGAGTACAAACGGACCGCTGTTTCCTCTGTGTGTTCCAGTTTGTCCTCCACAGACGTGGGTTTCATCCTGGTCATCGATCGCCGGCAAGACCGATGGGCAGCCGTCAAGGGGACGCTGCTTCGCATCGCAGTAAGTTGGTCTTTGTGCGTGTGCGTGTGTGTATCTCAGCCACAGGAAGAGGACGTTTGTCAGCATCCCCATCTCTCTTTCTCTCACAGCTCCACCATAATATCACTCCCACCCTGGAGGGGGGGGTTTATATAAACTAACCCCATCCTTGAACTCTCTCCCATCACCATCGCAGCCTGCCATGTGTTTCCATAGCTACAGGGACAAATAAACAGCCACATGCCAAAAAAGAGACAAAAGGGAGATGATGTTCCTTTTGTTCACTCATTTGTTTAAATGTCATCATTTATTCATCATCTGTGCATCACATGATTCACGACGGAGGAACAACAAACATATTTACACAGAATGAACCTGCTGGGACTGTTGTAACAATGGATAACTAACACTCAGTCTGATGTAAGTACACGCATGCTGCTCCCGTCCTGTGCGGCACGCAAGCCGACTTACTTTGACTCATATCGTTTGCATGCTCTTGCAGAAGGGAAACAAACCGTCTCCTTTCAGCACATCGTGTTTCATCCTACCACCGTTTCCAGTCCTTTTTCTGCTTTATTACATGTTTGCTGGGGATGGAGGACAGATACTGCAGTGGTAGAACGTCGGAAGTAATAAGGGTCTTCCTCTGGGAGTCGAAATGTGTGATCACCCCCATCACACACACACACACACACACCTCTCTGAGTGTTTTGGGCTCAAACAATGGGCAGGTGACTGACACCACGAGTCTCTGAAGAAGAAGGTTTGCATTTCAAACATTTTACCGTGACTGAACGAGGAGGTTTGATCACAGCATGTTTACAGCAGAGCAGAGAAATATACGAGAAGATGAGCTGTCTGGGAGAGACAATGAGAGATGACTATCGCCAGCCGCTGTCTCGAGAGACATGGGAGACCACATCGCTCATTTCAAATTAAATCAAGCTTTATTAATCCCACAAGGGGGGACATTTACAGACTGACAGGCTGGTAATAGGGGACATTCAGTCATCCCTGCAATAATAACGTCTGTTCAGGGTGATTCAGCCAGGCTGCTAAATGGATGATGATGAAAGCCGACTCTTTTTCTATATTTGGAGTGGAGACTCACTTCATGTACACTGAATTCAGAGCATACGGTGATGTATCCACTGATGAATGAGGATACTGAATGTTTACACTCTCAAACAAATTCCTTTGTCTCTTTGTGTGTCTGTGCACGTCTGCACACTCACATGAACAGGAGTCTGTGTTTCAGGGAGAGCTCGGGTTCGTCGTGCGTGGCTGAGTTTGATCTGCTGACAGACAGAAAGTGTGTTTTATAGACTGCTGCTAATTAAGTCACAGCGTAGCTGCCAGTCCCTAAAGCATGCACTCCTGCATGTCATTTATCTGGCTCTTCTCTGTGCGTCTCAAAGAACAAGTAGACCATGACTGTGACTGACAGTGACCACGGATCCCAGCAGCACAGCTCATCACTGCAGTGTACATCGAAAGGTTAAGGCTGGATATATAACAAAGACTAGACCAACAAAGCTGCTCAGTCCGTGTGGCTGAAGATGTAAATGTTTGGTTACAGATGTCAAACATTACTCGAATGCTGGAATCAGGGACTGTTCTCAGCTGCAAATTTGGTGACTCAGCGATGATTTATGGCAGCTGGACGGCATTTATGGGACTGATTTAACATAAAACTACAGTGTCCATGTTTATCATCATGAAGGAATCCATCAGAAGAGAGCGACTCATTCAAGTGTAAGAGATTTAATAGATTCTGGAGCTAAATGTCTCACAGGTTTCACAAGAGATATTTAAAGCTGTTTGAACCCTAAAGACACTGAACATCATAGCTCTTTGTTGCCTCGTGTCCCACAGTAACTTTCTTTTCTTTGGATGGTGAGCGCTCGTTTTCTCAGTTCTTCTCCTGGTTTTTTGCAGGTCAGCGAGGACAAACGCTGAATTGATTTATTAATTCCATTAACAGTCCCGAGTGGGTTTTTTATTAACAATGTATTCGTCGTTTCTGCTTAGACCAGCATTCCCCAACTCACTCGGGGAAGAGCGGCCAATCCGGCGAACCGGCTGCTTAGGTCATTAGCTAATTAAAGTTGCATTAACAATTGCATTGCCTCAGGAGGCGGAGATCAGTGTCCATCCTCTACCGTCACACAACTGCTTTCACAGCAGTACTTAGTCTGTCAGTGGGCGTCAATCGTGGCATTTTAATTGAACTTTTATTGGTTCTACTGGCTGAGCAGAGCATAACACAGTAAATTTTACAGGATATGTTGTTATGAAAGCATCTATCAATTTAATTTCTGCTTAGTTTAGACTTGTTTTATGCTGAGTGTGTTTGTTAGTTTCCTTGTGCTTCATTCCAAGTCAAAGCTATGCCAATTTACGTCTCAGCGAGGTGAATCCACCAGCCTGCTCACATGTTTGAGTCAGTGGCGGCTCCTTCTACCTCATTATTCTTGCAGAAGCATCTCAGAGGACGTGAAGATTAATGTCCCTGCCTCGCGACGGTGCCCGACATCCCCCACGTTTCCCATTCCCTTGTACTCCACACACTCCACGTTCACGCCTGAGTGTGTTTGAGCGAGTTTTCACATGGGACGCAGGGGGTTGGACAAAGGAAGTGCAGGCCGTCTGCAGAAAGCGTGATGTATAATTGACTCAGGGTGGACGAGCGTCCTGCCTGACAGTCTTCATCCACTCTCTCATTTCAGGGCTCCTTCCCAGGGAACCTCCAGCTGGTTCTGGTTCTGAGGCCCACCACCCTCCTGCAGCGTGCACTCTCTGACATCCTCTTCAAGTTCAACAAGGATGAGTTCAAGATGAAGGTGCCGGTGCGTACAGTCAACAAAGATTTCAATATGGCGCCCACTCAAAGGTTTGCAGGTGTGTCATGGTTCAGGTGTTTCTGTTGCAGGTGATCATGCTGAGCTCAGTGACTGAGCTGCACTCCTACATCGACCGCTCTCAGCTGACCCAGGAGCTCGGGGGAACGCAGGAGTACTGCCACGAGAAGTGGATCTCTCACCGCACGGTATGTACACTCCATGCCAACATCACAAGGCGTTGTAATGTACGATAACAGATCATGGCCAGACTAGCTCTTTAGGTTTTGACACTAATAATCAGCGAGGCTCCCCAAAATCTCTGGAATTCAAGGTCAAAACATAAAATAAGAAGAAGAAGCTGGAACTCTTCAAACTTCAAACACAAAGTAAAACAGGGGAGACAGAGAATTATAAGTTTACATCAGGCCACTCTTATTCTGTCTTACACAAATGTGAACACTGTGTAAAGGTAATTAGGTCTTAGTTCTCCTGAGCGTGCTTGCTGACGGTCTTCATGTGTCTCGTGTGCTCAGGCTATCGAAGGCTTTGCAGTGATGGTAAAGAAAACCGCACAGACGCTGCAGTCGTTCGGGACGGAGCTGGCTGAAACTGAACTCCCCAATGAAATCCAGGCCACGACCGTCCTGCTGAGCACACACACCAACAAGAAAGACAAAATGAAGGTAACGCCATCAACCTGTATGTTACATATCTACAGAGCATCAGGCGTGTATATGTGATGCATTTGGATGATCTCTCTCCGTCTGTCTGCAGGGGGATCTGCTGGTGGCTCTGGGTCAGGGCAGCCGGCTGCTGGAGAGCATCAACGAGCCCGTAGCGAGAGACCCCGACCACAACATGAACCAGGACGAGCTGGAGAACCTGGCTACAGTGCAGAGGTGAGAACCGCAGCAGAGCTTCAGGACGGCTGTTAACAAACTGATCAGTAGACTTTGAGAAGGTTTAAATCTGAGGCAACTAGACTTGGATGATCTAAAAGATCCTTGAAGAAATACGACGGGGATGACTGAGAACCTCCACAGAAAACTGAAAACTGTTCGCGGCTGTCTCAGCTCTGCTGCGGTTGGAATAATAGTTGGCACAGCAGCGTGCTTTGAGGTCACTCAGTATTTTAAGCATCACTGCAGGCACTGATTCCCATGTCAGCCAGCATCAAGTCTGCATAAGACACAAACACAGGAAAATATCCAAACGTGTCAGTCAGACTTTTTAACAGTCTGTCTCTGCTCGTCTTTCAGGCTGCTGTCTCAGCTGGACGAGACAGAGCGGGCTTTCGACGAGTTCTGGGTGAGACATCAGACCAAACTGGAGCAATGTCTCCAACTGCGCCACTTTGAGCACAACTACAGAGAGGTGAGTCTGAGCCTCGTCAGCTCAAATCATTCCATACCGATCCAAGCGATCACACGATCTCTCTCTTTTCTTTACACACTGACTGTCGTATTTCTGCTGCAGGTGAGGGCTCTGCTGGATCAGGTGTCTGAGAAACTTGCGACCTTCTCTGAGGTGGGTATCAGCCCGGCCCACGCTGACCATATCTTCTGTGAACTCACCACCTATGAGGAGAGAGTCTGTGTAAGTAATACCCAACCGCTCACAATTAAAGCTTTGTCTAACCGCCGACGTGGCATGAATAGGTGAACGATGTTTTTCTTTATAATGTATTCTATCCTCATGAATGATTCATAATATGTTACAGCAAGAGTCAAATCTATAAAACAGTTTGTAATGATATTACTTTGTGTTTTGTTGTGTGTGCAGTGATGTTACAATAAGAGACAATCAACATTGAATCAAAGTTATCTAGTCTTGAATTTTCACCCTCAGCAAAATGATTCTGATGAAATTTCAGCATTGAATCAATGCAGCCACATTGAATCAATGCAGCCACATTGAATCAATGCAGCCAGTGTATCAGTGTAGTGCTCTCTAATTGAATCTGTTCTGCCATCACTGCACAATCATGTTAAATGGTCTGTACTCACTGTCTGTACCTAAAGCACCTTACACACTTCATCTCTCCTCCACACATTCACACACTGATGGCTCTGGCTGCCATGTAAGGTGCCAACTGCTCAGAGGATATTTCAAATTTTTAGTCCTAATCTGGATCCAGATCTGCATCAAAATCCACATTTCAGTCCCGTTGACTGGCCGACGGTGGCCTTGAATAATAGTTTGAAGGGAGGCTGGTGAGGTTCATGAAGTGTCATGGTCCTGGTCTGCAGGAGGTGCTGGACAGAGCCTCGTCGTTGGCTCGTGAGGGAGATGAACTGATCCAGAACTCGCACTACGCGGAGGACTCCATTCAGCCCAAATGCAGCGAGGTCAGAGCGATCAGCGAGAACGTGAGCAGCAACCTGAGGGCCAAGAAAGACCACCTCCTCAAAGCCATGGAGCTCCACCACTGTCTGGAGAGGGTAACGAGTCCCAACACTCCCAGTGCAGTTCCCTGTCTGCTTTGTGGATGTTTTCCTGATTCTTCCTCCTCTGCTGTCTCCTCAGGCTTCTAAATGGGTTGATGATGGCATCTACCTGCTGGCGTCGCAGCCAGTAGACAAGTGTCAGTCACACGAGGGGGCTGAGTTAGCCCTGCAGGAGCTGGAGCGTTACCTGGATAACGCGGGCCAGAACCAACTGACAGACCTCAGTACCATCTGGAGAGAATATGAGGCAGTGCTCAACCAGCAGTTCAGGGTAACACGACCGACCAAAGAATGAATGTTCCCTCAGCGAGCTTCCAGATAATCTGCTAACAGAGAAATGATGGTGTCACTCCTCTGATAACTTTGCCTCAGGACCAAGTGGAGAAGGTGTTCCAGAAGCAGACGTCCATGCAGGAGATGTTCGACAAGAGGACAGTCAGCCTGAAGAAGCTAGCAGCCAAACAGACCAGGCCGGTGCAGCCTGTAGCACCCAGGCCTGAAGCCTTCATCAAATCCCCTCTCAGCTCGCCTGGTCAGTCTCCACACATCCACCATCTGCTTCACACAGTGCAGGGCTCATAAATCTGTTGTTGTTCTGATTAAAGAGGCAGCAGAGTTTCATAATTCTCTATTGGAACAATAAATCCAGGGTTCAATGTCGCAGTAATCAAGATCAGTGTCTCATCTCGTCTTGACTACGACACACAAGCTACACCTACAACTTTACTGTTTATTCAGAGGTTTTCATATCATATTTAAAATATTTGTTGCACCACATAGATGTGTAAAATCTTAAGGCGTGTGTATGGTATGCAGTAAATGGACTCCTGACTCTTTGTTTCGTCCTTCTCTGCCTCAGCACACAGAGCTCAGCAGGAAAAAATCTGCCCGGACACAGACTCTGGGAACAACTGTGAAAAAGTGAGTGTAGTATTCATGTTGTCTGTGTGTGTGTGTGTGGGTGTGTGTGTGTGTGTGTGTGTGTGTGTGTCCAGCCGCTCTGTCAGCTCGTATTTGTCTGATCTGTTTGTTTTTTCCCAGGAAAACGTCCAACTGCAGAACGGAGACGGTAACGGCCGACACGTCTCTCTGTCGGAGGAGGAGGAGAACCTGGCGGTGCTCAGGAGGTGAGACTCTTTCATCTGTAATCAAATTACACGGCAGATGGACTGTGTGAAAACTGTAACCTCGTTATCTACGGAGCTGTGCGTCTACCTTCATTTGATCTGTCTCACTGCCTGTCTGTCTCTTTTCTCTGCCTGTCTGCAGGCACGTTATGAACGAGCTGCTGGAAACCGAGAGGGCGTACGTGGAGGAGCTGCTCTGCGTGCTGCAGGTGTTTATCCGCCCCATAAATCACCCTCCTCTGCGATTATTTTAATCTCACTCGCCGTTTTGTGTGTGTGTTTGCAGGGATATGCTTCTGAGATGGATAATCCAGCCATGGTTCACCTCATGCCGGCTCCTCTGCAGAACAAAAAGGAGGTTCTGTTTGGAAACATGCCAGAGATCTACCACTTTCACAGGAGGTGAAGGAGCGCCATCTGCCTGTCACTGATGATACCAGCACTCTGTGACTTAGTCCCACTGGATGGGAAACAGTTAACACCCTATCAATCAAAGCTAGTCAGTGTTTTATTCACTCATCTTTCAGTCTTTCATCAATAACATGATTTTGTCATCTCCAGGACGTTTCTGAGGGAGTTGGAGCAGTACACCGACTGCCCAGAGTTGGTTGGACGGTGTTTTCTAGAGAGGGTGAGTGAATTATTTTTTCAGCACATTGATGTGACTTCATTTGTGCAGATTTAAAAAAAGGTTTGAATTCAAATGGTTTCCGCTTCCTTCCTCCAGATGACTGACCTGCAGATCTATGAGAAGTACTGTCACAACAAGCCTCGCTCTGAGAGTCTGTGGAGGCAGTGCTCAGACTGCGCCTTCTTCCAGGTCAGCAGCCGGCAGGTCGGCACCTTTTTAACTAAATAATCTGAGCTGTGTTTGATTTGACGCGTCTTGTCTTTTTTTTTATTTCCCTCAGGAGTGTCAGAAAAAGCTGGAGCATAAGCTGGGCTTAGATTCCTATCTGCTGAAGCCTGTTCAGAGGATTACCAAATATCAGCTGCTGCTGAAGGTACAGTCACATCTGCTGACCTTAGATCCAAACTTAAGTTTCTCTTTAGAGGTGCTGACATGGTTGTTTGTCGTGGTTCTGACTACAGGAAATGCTGAAGTATAGTAAGACCTGCGAGGGAGCCGACGACCTGCAGGAGGCGCTGACCTCCATCTTAGGCATCCTGAAGGCTGTCAATGACTCCATGCACCTCATCGCCATTACAGGATATGAGGTGAGGCGTTAGAGCAGGACAACAGCCGCGTTGTCCAGTGACTTAAAAAACATAAGTATATACAACATGACTGTATTTTCCTGTATACAGTAAACAGTCAGATTTTATACTCTCATCATTTTATGTATTTTATTCAATATTCAACACGGTCTAACATGAAAATATTGTATAAATGCTGTGAAGGTTTTGATGAAATATATTCTGTGTTTTACTGTACAATTAACAGTCTCTAATATGCTGTATAAATTCCTTTAATTGTAAATAGAGGCTTTAAAAACATGACTGTATTTTCCTGTACACAGTAAACAGTCATATTTTATTTTACGGCCTTTTACTGTCGTGGTCTGGCAGTTTTTTCCACCGTAAATTCTGCAGACATCTGCTGACTCACTGCAGATTTCATCAGCCCTGTTTTACAATAACTGCTACAGTTATACAGCCTAAATCTAAGGATATATGAAGTATCCCAGCTGGGTGAGAGTAAGAGGCGGTGTACGCCCAGCCGAGGTTTGAACCAGAAACTTTAAGACAGTGCTAAGCTCTCTTCTTCCTCAGGGGAACATGACCGAGCTCGGGAAGCTGCTGATGCAGGGCTCGTTCAGCGTGTGGACCGAGCACAAGAAAGGTCACGCCAAAGTTAAGGACCTGGCCCGTTTCAAGCCCATGCAGAGGCACCTCTTCCTCCACGAGAAGGCCCTGCTGTTCTGCAAGAGGAGGGAGGAGAACGGGGAGGGCTACGAGAAAGCTCCGTCATACAGCTTCAAACAGTCTCTGAATGTGAGCACCGCTCTGCTGATCCTGATGATCCGTTTGTGTGCACAAAATGTTTCACTCACTGTCTTCTTCAACAGATGAGCGCTGTTGGCATTACCGAGAACGCAAAGGGAGACAACAAGAAGTTTGAGATCTGGTGCAACTCCAGAGAAGAGGTCTATATCGTCCAGGTACGTTAACACAGAATTTATTTATTCACTTCATCTGGAATCATTGCACCCTGAGCAGGAACAACTCAAACGCTGGAGGAGACTCATTCTTCCAAAATAATGATAATATACTTTTCTTGGCAAAGTATCTCAGTCATTAGTATTCTGCATTTCTTTGGCTCTGATTTGAAATTCAGGTTTATGGTTCATCAAATAGTTTTATATCTCGCACAGTCTGAGCTGTCTTTGTTAATTTTCTGCATCTTTATAGGAGTCAAATAAAATTCATGGATGAACTTAAAAACAGACATTTCTTTGTCAGCTGATGAGCAAACGCTGATTCCTCTCCATCATGCTGTCCTCTTCATGTTGTTGTAGTGCCCAGCTTAGGAAGTTGTTGAGCCTTTTAAAATATATGATAATACATATAAAACATGATGTATACATACACCCTCTTTTTAAAGCTCACCTTCTGTTGTTGCGGACACGGTACGAGAGCGTTTAGCGATGAACTCGTTGGTTTTTGGTCTTCAGTGAAATCTGTTGACAACAAACAGAAAACAGGATTTCTCCTTTAAGATAATAATACGTACAGTGTGATGTATGTGAACATTCTCCGTGTGGATGTCTGTCTCCAGGTAACACTGAGCCTGTTAACATACAGCATGTTTGACCTTTTCAGGCACCGACGGCTGAAGTAAAAACCACCTGGGTAAGAGAGATCAGGAAGGTTCTGACAACCCAGCTGGAAGCGTGTCGAGGTACAGAGAGGACGCACTCCCTCAGTGTCCACGCTAATGTTTTAGTAGAGACTGAAACACCATTTTTATAACGTGTGTTTCAGAAGCCAGCCAGCAGAGGGCACCAGACTCAGTCTTCCAGTTCCCTCCTGTGCCCAGCGGAGCCGTCAGCCTCAGGTAAATCATTCATTCATCTCACTGTTTAAATGGACGCTTTGATTTGTGCAAAATGTTTCTCATGTTTCACTTTTCTCCACCTGCAGTCCATTCAAGTCCGGTCAGAAGAGCTTTAAAAGGGGAGAGGAGAAGAAAGCTGAGTCCTGCAGCCCTGATGTCAACTCCTCCTCCTCACCAAAGCCCACAGCAAAAGGTGAAGAGATGAAGAGTCGCCCGATCCTTTGATTAAACAATTTCCTGATGATTAACCCGTTAACCCAACGTCTGTCTCTTCCGCTGTCTTTCTTTTCTTCCTTCACACTTAAACTTACATCCTTCCTTCCTTCCTTCCTTCCTTCCTTCTATGCTCTCGTCTTCCTGCCTCTAATCTGGGTCAGATGAGGCTGTGACGAGTCCGACCTCAGACAGAGCTGCTGTGGCTAAAAAGCGCTTTACTTTACAGGGCTTCAGTAACCTCAAAGCTCAGAAAGGTAACTGCATGCAGCCTGCTGTCATATCGCATCATCTACCTCCTGAGTGTGTGTCCCATTCAGTGAAGTTAAAGAATCTCATTCAGTCGTTCTTGCTGAAAGTAGGATGAGAAGTCTGTAGGCTGAAAGTTGCTGATCTGACTCAAGCTGAAGCTGATTTATCATTTTTACACACACAAACCAGATAAAATGTGTTTCCAGCATCCACGCTGAACCTTTATTCTTAGTGTAGGAGTGCTCTTGATCTTCTCGTCCCGCTCTCTGTGAGCTCTGTGTGTGTTGAGCTGTTCCTCGTCTGAAGCGTCTGGAGGATAAACTAACTGAAAATACAACATATTTCATCAGTAGGTCAAACACTGCATGCTTCCCTCCACAGAGCCTTCGTCTGCTGATGATAAATGTTTTACATTACCCATGACGATCCTCCTGTCAGCAGGTATCACGCAGCTCACACCTCCTGATTTAGCGCCTCAGTCAGAGCTTTGACTTTTCATAGCGGGGGAAGCTCGGCGCACGGCTCCGTTCTATTCAAGTATCTCGGTTCAGTGACCCGGCATCACGATGCCAGGACCCTGAAACTGAAGCAGCTAAATGGAATTCAACCAATATCGATTTGATGATTTGCTCCTGTGCTTTTCCCGCTGTGACGTGTCAGATTATTATTCTTTTATGGTAGCTTCTTTCATTCATAAAGCGCCCTTCATCTCCTTAGAAAAATAGTTTCCTACCTCTGTGTCTGTATCTTTACTTAACCTCTCCGATCCAGCTGTTAGTTCACTGACACAGCTGGACACTGCTGTCTGTCCTTTGTCCTTCTCTCATCAACATTTGTTCAGTTTAAATGTCCATGTTTTGGCGAAGGTTTCAGTCCTTGACCACTCCCTTTCTCTCGTTTGATGACAGGATCTCCCACAAGCCCCGATCACAAGACCAAACGCCAGAGTGACCCCACCCCATTCGGCTTCAAAGGTAGTTAGCTTGCTCCGCGTCTGCACACTCTCCATGATGCTCGAGCGCCGCCTCGGTCTCTAACAGTGATTGCTTTTCATTGGCTGTGGCTGCTGCAGGCTGAGTGACTAGCTGTGTTTCTATTGCCTCCTGTCCCTCAGATGCAGGCCCTCCCCCTCTCCACCTGAGCAGGGCCAGGTGGTTCAGCACCTCTAGTCTCTTACAGACAAAGTGGAGAGGTATCCAATCCCCAGCCGGCTCGCTGGCTGTGTGTCAGGGCACAGTTTCACCTCTATAAACCCTTCCTTTCTCCGTTTTTTGCTTTTCCGTCCCACGTTCCTTTCAGGCCTAGTGAAAGGAACAGAATCGTAGAAAACCACACTGACATGAAGGAAGTTTTGCCTGCCACTTCTTCTTTGTTTGTTAAAAATATGGAGGTGCATGCCGGTCTTAGAGTCTTAGAGTTTTTACTGATCGTGTCATGCTGGGACTCCTGGGATTAGATGTTTCCTTCCTCTCACTCTTTCACACTTGTAGATCTCATCACTGCAGGTCACGCACATGTTTGACAGTAGCTGATGCTGAACATCGCTGTAAACTAAACACACACACGTGTTTCCCTCTTCACCTCAGGCTGGAATAAGGCTTCACTGTCGCTGGATGCCTCAGAGGAGCATGATGGCTATTCCAGTGCTGAGGATCCTCTTAACTCCGACCCGGAGGACGAAAACGTCAAGAAGCTGGTGAGTCGCTGTGCGGCGAACATGTGTCAACCTCTCTGTACTTGTATCGGTAACAATGTGGGGACTGCGATGTGTTTACAGAGTCAGATTGCGGGGACTCACCTCCCATCTGGGGACAATGGGAGGATGACGTCCATGTTTAGCATCTGAGGGCAACAACTAATGTTTGTAAGCTCTGATGTAGCCAGCTGATATCTGGATATCAGGGCCAAGACTTCCTCTGCTGCCTGTGCAGCAACTTTATACGCAGAATGACAAGAAAGATCCACTTCTGCTCATCTCTGATATCTGATATCAGATGAGCTTAAAAAAGTTAATAATAATCAAATTCTTTGAGGTTCCCTGTCACGTTACAGGTAGTTATTTTAACTGCTTTTAATAGAAAGATGTTGATCAGTGCAGTTGAGCTGTAACTCTTTTTTCCTTTTCTCAACTCTTAACAGCATACCGGTAAATACAGAGTGATGGCTGACTACGAGAAGGGCGGCGCTCAGGAGCTCTCCGTGAAGAGTGGAGACATGGTGCAGCTGGTCAGGGAGGGGGACGACGGGCAGTGGTACGAAAACAACCTTAATGCTACAGAAATAGAAGAAATATTATAGTAGCACTGCTATAAGAGGATCTGTATGTGTGTGTGTGACCATGCAGGTTTGTGCGTAACATAAGCACTTCTAAGGAGGGCTGGATCGCAGCTGCTAATCTTATCACGCTCATTGGAAAGTCCAAGTCTTGCCAGTCTCTCACCAGCTCAGGTATGCAAACAAAGCGTGTGACACATGGACAGATGGTTTTTGTAGCGTGTCCTCCATGTCTAACAACAATCCACAATGTGTGTGTGTGTGTTTCTAACAGAAGGCAGCGGCTCTGGGAACCTCAGCACGTCGTCCAGCTGCAGTGAGACCTACACGAGCTTCTCTGACATCAAGCCCTGAGCTCCAGCACTTCCTTGCATCACCAAACTGCCCTTTGCGAACGCTAGCATCACGTGGCTATCCGTGCTGTATTGCCAACAACAACAACATTGTCATCATCAAGTATTTTGTCCACAGAAAGCTGTATTTTTTCAGTTTTTAAAGTCATGCACATGCACCAGTTATTAATACGTCATACGTGTGCACATGTTGTAGATATGATTGTGGTGCAGTTGTGCAGTGCAGATACCGGGGTTAGAAGTACATCACAGTGTAGAGTAACGTGATCTTCCTCTAGTCATACACTTGTCTGTATATTTTTATGAAGATTGGAGGATTCTAATGTAATAGATGTATGAATGGGCCAGCGGGACTGATCTCAGTCAATGCATCTATTTGTGTTCACATTAAAAACAGAGAGGCAGCGATCATGTGTTCGGCTGCACTGATTCATCTGTTACTGTACATTAAAGAGGGAGGGATGAATACGCACAGCTTGTTTAGCCTGAATGAATTTTCCGTGTTTATTTATTTGTAAGAGTCGAAGCAGCTCACGCGTCTTTAGTTTCCTTTTTGTCGTCATTACAAACCTGTTCTGCCACCAGCGGTCCACTTCACGTATGAGCTTTGGTCTTTTTTGGGGCCTCTTGTCAAACACTGTGGGCTTTTCATGTACGTCCAAGTTTAAAATGTTTCTCCATGTGAATAATCAAAGGTCACTGTATAGTGTGATGTGGAGGGATCACGTTCTGAATGTAGATATTGTTCATTAATGTCTGTCTGTCATGAAATGCTATGAGATGCTATATTGTACATTAAGTATGGTGATGTCACTACTTTGTGACTTGTCTAATGTTTTTTACATAAACGAGTTGTTATAATTCAGCCACCGTCTCCGTCTGTGTCTATGAATGAAGACATCTTGTCTAAATATTGAAGCATCTTTCTACGGCTGAAGTAAATTGTGCAGATTTAAAACACGAGCAGACAAAGCCTCAGATTAGAGGAGCAAAGGCCTTGACACGGAAATGAAAGTGAAACTGTGAAAACTGGGTTGCCAGGTTTGTTAAAATCCACCATTCATATTTATATCTAAACTTGCATAGATTATTATTTTCAATGAATTTAGACAGACTGAAATGAGGCATCATGAATCTTTGAATTTTAATTCTAATCTCAACAGAAGAAGAAGAAGAAGTCTTTGTTGTCTCCACATAAACAAATGTATTTATCAAACAGATTATCCTTTAGTTTATCCTGAGATCTCAAGAAAATGATCCCGTTGTCTCAGGATAACAGTTTGTTATTTCGACATAATGATGAGAGAAAACAAATGAAATGAACTTATTATCAGGAGAAAACAAGTGAAGCAGCAACTTTCCATTAAATCGGCCACAAAGAGGCTGAATGTGCAAAAATCCAAATATGAACTGAGACGTGCTAAGATGATAATAAATAGTGACTCTGTCATCAGAAACAGCGCAGCCTGTCATCTGTCTTCTTATTCTTGCGCTGTTGAAGCAAAGTGCGGGTTTTTGTGTGGGGGGTATTTCGGACAGGACCTGGCAACCCCCGCTAACCACAGGCGCACAAACCGTGATGTGCGGAGAAGCTTCAGGAAGGGTCGAGCTCCGTGCAGCGGGCTGATGTATGCATGTATGTAAATGAGCTGTCACACCTGCGGACAGTGATTCATTAGCGGATGAACATGGAGGCTGGCGGAGTGAGCTGCGTGCTCTGCCAAGGGTCCGAGGAGACGGAGGTCACCGGAGCGCTGTCGACCAAAGACGAAGTGACGGCTCACCAGAACTGTCTGGTAAATATACAAAGAAATACATAAACACATATAAAATATGTCTGACTCAGAAATCTGTAGCGATCAGCTGACCGGGTTTAAATGTTGGCGCTCGAGACGAGGCCGGAAGTGAAGTTTGTTTTTGAGACAAGATGGAGGCAGGAAAGTTCAGAGCAGAAACGTCAGTGTGTTTAACTCCTCCACACACACCCAACACACACACACCAGACACACACAACACACCGACATCTCATTCTACGGAAGCCCAAGAGGCCATGCATTCATGTGTTTTTCGTTTTGTTTTCATATGATAATGAGTTCATTTCATCTGTTTGCTTGAGATTTTTTAACTAATTTTGTCATTATCTGGATGATTAATTATTATATATCTTGATAAGACAAATTTTTATTTTTTTTCTTGAGATTATAAAATAATTAATACGAGCTCTCGAGGAAACAATCAGAATTATTGCATTTAGTGTGGAAACATTTGTTATTTTGAGATAATGACATCAATAAATAACTCATAAATAATAACTATACAACAGGTTTGTTGACAGCACACCTGTCTCATCCTTACCTGGCCTGTTGGTTTGCCCTGTGACTGAAGATTTGTCTTTTTTTGGTTTGATATAATGAAACATTTGAACCTTTAAGGACAAACTGCTGCTGTGATTTATCTGAGACACTAAATATTATTTTCTGAATGTTTCAAACTGAAATATTCAGACTTTGCCTCACTCATAATGAGTCATGTTTAAACTGAACATGAGGTTCAGATTTGTATCGGCTTCATTCAGTTTCACGTTCATACAGTTTATTCTGTTTGTGTTTGATCGGCTTTGGTGACATTGTCATTTAATGATGAAAATAAAGTTATTAGAGAACATTTGTATGTAACTTTTCATCTTTAAAATGTCCGCGTGTCGTCTCTCCTCTCTGCCTCGCAGCTTTTCTCCTCCAATATTTGCTGTCAGTATTCTCCGCAGTTCGACGATCTGTTCGGTTTCTCTGTGGACGATGTGATGACCGAGGTGAAGCGTGGAAAGAAACTGGTAAAGATGTTTGCTGACGTGTGCTAATCTTACATACGTGGGTCGCGTCACAGCTGTGAGTCCGTTCGGTTCTGTCTCGTTCTGTTTGTTTTAGACCTGCAGCAAATGTAACAAAAAGGGAGCCACCGCTGGATGTGAAGTGAGACGCTGCAAGAAGTCTTTCCATTACCCGTGTGCTGTGGCTGCTGGAGCTAAGATTGTTGAGGACACAGACAAGGGGAACTATGGGTGAGTCCAACATGGTTCTCGTCTTCAATCGGTGCGTCAGTCTGCTGATCTGTCTGTGTTTTCATGCTTCAGGCTGTACTGCGTCAGACACAGTGAACCACGAGGTGAGCGCGGATCTTCATGCAAACGTTTTCCTGATCGTGTGACGTTTGTGTTGAATTTTTCTTTTTCACTTCCAGAAAACAGCGCCTCTGTAAACGGCGCCAAAAATCCTCGATGCAGCGATGCCACGTCGTCTAAGGTTAGACTGCAAAGACTGAAGACTAGTCACTGAGACTGGCACCAGGCACTGAGGATCTTTGATGCGTTTTCATCATTTCTTCTGATTTAACAGTAGTCTGTTTGTATTGGTAGAAGTAAATGCTAATTAACATTCATAGTTAAAGTAACAAACTGTTTAACCTGTAACGATGTCCGTGTGTTACTTCCTGAGGTGTACTGCCATGTGTGTGAGAACAGAGAAAAGGTTTGGACGGTTTATCTAACGACATTTTTCTGTAAGTATGCTGCCGTCTTGTAAACTCAGCTCTTCAGTGTGTTTGCAGTGTAACGACATCGTGATCGTGTGTTTTTAGGTTGTATTGGGACAAACGTGCCGCTTCATCACAGCAGAGGAGAGCCGGCGGTGAGTCCTGCTCGTGGCTCACTCCGTGTTTTAACTCTTAGTTCTCCAGATTAAACGTCTTCGTTCTTGACAGGTGATTCTACGGCAGGCGGATCGGTCGACTCAGCCGGCTGTGCGCCTTTCACCTCCAAGGTACACACAGCTCAACACAGACTTTTAATATTATTTCATTCATTTGAATGATTCACTGATTTTTAATCACTCTGCTTCTGATTCTGTAACAGAGGCGGTGGAGCTTCGATGACATGTAAGTGTGTGATAACTTACCTGTTCTGTATGTGTTGAAATGTTTGCAGCATCTCATTGGTCATTATCACAGCTCCAGTAGTTATTTGTATTATAATAAAATAGTGACGGACGGTTAGGATCAGAACTGTCCTGCACACTGTCCTTCGCTTCAACTCACTTTACTGACAACGTTTCATTCCTCAGACTTTTTAAACTTTTCATAACGTCGCTGTTTGATGAAACCTGCTCATGAAAAATCAGTTTAACACTGTAATGAGACACGTTTAGCTTTGAAATTAAAGTCTGTGCTTACTGTACTGTGTAAGGGCCAATAAACAGAATCAATAATGTCATCCGTATCAATTAAATCTTATCTGTTCCCACTCCTAGCTCACCACCCAGTCTGAGGTTCTGTCTCAGGTCTATGTTAAGTCCTCGTCTCTAAATGAATCAACATTAAGCTCAGTGCTTTAAGTTTATTGTCTGAAGAGTCGGCCAACAGAAAACTTCCATCACGAGGACGGAGGAATAAACTGAGTTCTGCTGATGGACAATGTGCAGGATTGTTTCTTTTCTTTCCACTAAGCAGTCAAAGTTTTTTTACTGGTGACAATTTAAGTAACAAGTTGCAATATGTTTTCTGAAACACTGTCAGCTGGTGTCACGTCTGATCGCTCTCCTCTGTCACAGACTGGAAGAAAAGACGCCTAAACGCAGATCTGAAGGCTGGAACGGGATGATATCAGACAGTTTTTCAGATTCAGGTTGACTCCTTTTTAAAACACACGAGAGGATCAAACCTGTGAAGGAGTTAACGTTCACATTTATTTGATTGTTCTCTTCTTCTGCAGCGGATGAAGACATGGCGATGTTTGCCCCCTTAGAGTTTGATTCAGAGGACAGTGCAAACTCTGCTCCAGAGGTCTGTGTTTTAAATATAGAAATATTCCTTTTAGATGATGAAGAAGTTCAGAAATCTGATCTTCATTTTTCTTCTTTTGTTTTCCTGCTTCTTGACTGTGCAGCAGGTGACCAGGTGAGCTGAAATATCACCTCTCTGACACCAACCAGCTTTTATTACAGGACGCTGATTTATTGGTTTAACAGAGGATCACTGTCTCCACTCACAGAACAGACACACACACAGGTTCAGATTCAGGACATCACCTGGACAGTTTGAGCAATGAAGGAAATGAAGATGATTCAGTGAGTCTCATCGAACATGTCTTCCCTCCTAAATGTGTTGAAGTAATACCTTTATACTCTGACGATGATTCTTCAGTCCTGGAGTAGATTTGAACTTTCTCTCTGCATTAACTCATCTGACATGAAATGTGTTGGCGTCCTCTCAGGGTGCTGAGTCACCGAGTCTGCTCCCTCCTGTGAGCAACAGCACAGAGCCTCTGCGACATTCAAACATTCAGACTGCACAAGCCGAAATGACGGTGGTGAAGGGAGAGACGGTACAGGAAGAGGAAGGTAAATAAATAATGTGATGAGCTCTGCTCTCCTGATGGATGTTTAAAGGTTGGTGTTGGTGTAACACGCTGCAGACGGGATTTTAAACTCACCTGACCTCCCCTGAAAAATAAACCCAGTGTGAATGAGGCTTCTGTCTCCATTTTCACACAGCTATAAAAGTCCAAATAACAATGAATGGTGAATCCAGGTGTGCAGCACCTGTCCGGTGAGCTGAATGATGTTACCTCAGCTGGAGCCGTCTCTTTTCTCAGAGTTCAGCCCTGAGATGACTCATCACACCTCTGAGCCCACTGTCCCACAGCCAACCTCCACCAACCCCCCTCTGTCTCCTGACCGGTCCTCGGCAGCTCCACCTGAAACTGTCTGTGCATCGCTCCACCCCTCGCACCCAAAGCCCATCAACTCCACCCGCTTCTGGAAAGACTGCAACGTGGCGGGCTGCACACAGGCCGTGTTCGCTGAATTCATCCGTGAGATGGAGGAAATATCCAGCAGAATTCAGTCAGACGCGGCGAGCCAGGAGGGTGAGGGAAGATACAAGACGTGACGGCATCATTCTGATTTGTTTTCAAAGATCAGAACATAAAGCTCTCTCTTCTCTCCACAGATTATGACTGCGCACTAAGAGTGATGGAGGCTTCTGGGAAGCTGGCTGAGCTTGTGATCAGGCAGCAGGAAGGTGAAATAATCTCTTTACAGTGTTACAGTGTGAATCCTAAGGAAAAAGTCAGAATTTTGATGAAAAAAACCCCAGAATTTTTAGAAAAAGTCAGAATTTTTAGAAAAAAGACAGAATTTTTAGTGAAAAAAGTTAGAATTTTGAATAGAAAAATTCAGAATTTTCTATCAGAATTTGTAAAATAAAAGTCAGAATTTAAAAGTAAAAAATTTTGAAGGGAAATACTTCAGAAATGTGAAGGAAAAAAGTCGGAATTTTTAGAAAGAAAATTGGAATTTTGAAGGATAAAAGTCAGAACTTTTAGATAAAAATCAGAATTTTTAGAGAAAAAAGTAAAAATTCTGAAGGGAAATTGTCAGAATTTTTAGAAAAAAGATGCAATTTTCAGAGAAAAAAATCAGAATTTTTTTGAGAAAAAAAAACGAAATTTTTTGAGAAAAAAAATCGGAATTTCTTCAGAAAAAAAAGTCGCAATTTTTTAGAGAAAAAGTTGGAATTAGAATTTTGAAGGAAAAAATTCAGAATATTTAGAAAAAAATCTGATTTTTTTAGAGAAAGAAAGTCGCAATTTTGAGGGAAAAAGTCACAATTTTCAGAGAAAAAAAAATCATTTTTTTTTAGAAAAAGTTGCAATTTTGAGAAAAAATCGCAATTTTCAGAGAAAAAAATCTGATTTTGAGAGTCACAATTTTGAAGGAAAAAATCGGAATTTTTAGAGAAAAAAGTCGCAATTTTGAGAAAAAAAATCGCAATTTTCAGAGAAAAAAATCGAATTTTTTTGAAAAAAGTCGCAATTTTGAAGGAAAAATTCGTAAAATTTAGAAAAAGTCGCAATTTTGTGAAAAAAATTCGCAATTTTCAGAGACAAAAATCAAATTTTTTTGAGAAAAAAATTTGCAATTTTCAAAGAAAAAAATCTGAATTTTTTTTTTGAGAGTCGCAATTTTGAGAAAAAAAAACCGCAATTTTCAGAGAAAAAATTCGGAATTTTTTGAGAAAAAGTCATAATTTTGAGAAAAAAAAATCCGCAATTTTCAGAGAAAAAAATCGATTTTTTTTTTTTTTAAGAAAAAATTTTGCAATTTTCAAAGAAAAAAATCAGATTTTTTTTTGAGAAAAAGTCGCAATTTTGAGAAAAAAAATCGCAATTTTCAGAGAAAAAATTCAGAATTTTTTTTAGAAAAAGTCGCAATTTTGAAGGAAAAATCACAATTTTCAGAGAAAAGAAATCTGATTTCTTTGAGAGTCACAATTTTGAAGGAAAAAATTTGTAAAATTTAGAAAAAAATCGGAATTTTTAGAGAAAAAGTCGCAATTTTGAGAAAAAAATTGCAATTTTCAGAGAAAAAATTCAGAATTTTTAAAGAAAAAGTCACAATTTTGAGAAAAAAAATCGGAATTTTTTCAGAAAAAGTCGCAATTTTGAGAAAAAAATCGTTAAATTTAGAAAAAAATCTGAATTTTTAGAGAAAGAAGTCGCAATTTTGAGAAAAAAATCGGAATTTTTGGAGACAGTCGCAATTTTGAAGAAAAAAAATCCGAATTTTTTTAAGAAAAGGTCACAATTTTGAGAAAAAAATAGAAATTTTCAGAGAAAAAAAAAATCGGAATTTTTAGAGAAAAAGTTGCAATTTTGAGGGAAAAAAAAATCACAATTTCCAGAGAAAAAAATCGTTATTTTTTGAGAAAAAAAACTGATTTTTTTTAGAAAAAGTCGCAATTTTGAGAAAAAAATCGTAAAATTTAGAAAAAAATCTGAATTTTTAGAGAAAGAAGTCGCAATTTTGAGAAAAAAATCTGAATTTTTGGAGACAGTCGCAATTTTGAAGGAAAAAATCGAAATTTTCAGAGAAAAAAAATCTGAATATTTTGAGTCGCAATTTTGAGAAAAAAATCACAATTTTCAGAGAAAAAAATTGGATTTTTTTGAGAAAAAGTCGCAATTTTGAAGGAAAAAATTCAGATTTTTTTTTTAGAAAAAATCGCAATTTTAGAAAAAAATCTGAATTTTTTAAGAAAAAGTCGCAATTTTGAGAAAAAAATCGGTATTTTTTGAGAAAAAAATCGATTTTTTTTTTTAAGAAAAAATTTTGCAATTTTCAAAGAAAAAAATCAGATTTTTTTTTGAGAAAAAGTCGCAATTTTGAGAAAAAAAATCGCAATTTTCAGAGAAAAAATTCAGAATTTTTTTTAGAAAAAGTCGCAATTTTGAAGGAAAAATCACAATTTTCAGAGAAAAGAAATCTGATTTCTTTGAGAGTCACAATTTTGAAGGAAAAAATTTGTAAAATTTAGAAAAAAATCGGAATTTTTAGAGAAAAAGTCGCAATTTTGAGAAAAAAATTGCAATTTTCAGAGAAAAAATTCAGAATTTTTAAAGAAAAAGTCACAATTTTGAGAAAAAAAATCGGAATTTTTTCAGAAAAAGTCGCAATTTTGAGAAAAAAATCGTTAAATTTAGAAAAAAATCTGAATTTTTAGAGAAAGAAGTCGCAATTTTGAGAAAAAAATCGGAATTTTTGGAGACAGTCGCAATTTTGAAGAAAAAAAATCCGAATTTTTTAAAGAAAAAGTCACAATTTTGAGAAAAAAATAGAAATTTTCAGAGAAAAAAAAAATCGGAATTTTTAGAGAAAAAGTTGCAATTTTGAGGGAAAAAAAAATCACAATTTCCAGAGAAAAAAATCGTTATTTTTTGAGAAAAAAAAATGATTTTTTTTAGAAAAAGTCGCAATTTTGAGAAAAAAATCGTAAAATTTAGAAAAAAATCTGAATTTTTAGAGAAAGAAGTCGCAATTTTGAAAAAAAAATCTGAATTTTTGGAGACAGTCGCAATTTTGAAGGAAAAAATCGAAATTTTCAGAGAAAAAAAATCTGAATATTTTGAGTCGCAATTTTGAGAAAAAAATCACAATTTTCAGAGAAAAAAATTGGATTTTTTTGAGAAAAAAAATCGCAATTTTGAGAAAAAAATCGAAAAATTTTGATAAAAAGTCGCAATTTTGAAGGAAAAAATTCAGATTTTTTTTTTTTAGAAAAAATCGCAATTTTAGAAAAAAATCTGAATTTTTTAAGAAAAAGTCGCAATTTTGAGAAAAAAATCGGTATTTTTTGAGAAAAAAAACAGAATTTTTTTAGAAAAAAAATGTAATTTTTTTAGAAAAAGTCGTAATTTTGAGGAAAAAAATTCGCAATTTCCAGAGAAAAATCGTTATTTTTTTTGAGAAAAAGTCACAATTTTGAGAAAAAAAATGAAATTTTCAGAGAAAAACAATCTGAATATTTTGAGAAAAAGTTGCAATTTTGAGGAAAAAAATTCACAATTTCCAGAGAAAAAAATCTGTATTTTTTGAGAAAAAAAATTGGAATTTTTTTAGAAAAAGTCGCAATTTTGAGAAAAAAAATCGGAATTTTCAGAGAAACAAACAGAATTTTTAAAGAAAAAGTTGCAATTTTCAGAAAAAAAAATCGCAATTTCCAGAGAAAAAAAACGGATTTTTTTTTAGAGAAAGTCGCAATTTTGAGAAAAAAAATTCGCAATTTGCAGGGAAAAAAAATTAGAATTTAGAGAAAGAAGTCGCAATTTTGAGAAAAAAATCGGAATTTTTGGAGACAGTCACAATTTTGAAGAAAAAATCCGATTTTTTTAAAGAAAAAGTCATAATTTTGAGAAAAAAATTGAAATTTTCAGAAAAAAAAAAATCTGAATATTTTGAGAAAAAGTCGCAATTTTGAAGGAAAAAAATTCAGAATTTTTTTAGAAAAAATTGCAATTTTAGAAAAAAATCTGAATTTTTAGAGAAAAAGTCGCAATTTTGAGAAAAAATTCACAATTTTCAGAGAAAAAAAACGAATTTTTTGAGAAAAAGTCACAATTTTGATAAAAAAAAAAAAAAAAATCGCAATTTTCAGAGAAAAAAAACCTGAAATTTTTGAGAAAAAGTCGCAATTTTTAAGGAAAAAATTCAGATTTTTTTTTTTAGAAAAAAATCTGAATTTTTAGAGAAAAAAGTCACAATTTTGAGGAAAAAATCGCAATTTTCGGAGAAAAAAAATCTGAATTTTTAGAGAAAAAGTCGCAATTTTGAGAAAAAAATCGTAAAATTTAGAAAAAAATCTGAATTTTTAGAGAAAAAGTCGCAATTTTGAGAAAAAAAATCGTAAAATTTAAAAAAAAGTCACAATTTTGAGAAAAAAATCGGAATATTTTGAGAAAAAGTCGCAATTTTGTGAAAAAATTCGCAATTTTCAGAGAAAAAAAACAATTTTTTTGAGAAAAAGTCACAATTTTGAGAAAAAAAATCGGAATTTTCAGACCAAAAAAAACGGAATTTTTAAAGAAAAAGTTGCAATTTTCAGAAAAAAAATTGCAATTTCCAGAGAGGAAAAATCATTATTTTTTGAGAAAAAAAACGGATTTTCTTTTAGAAAAAGTCGCAATTTTGAGAGAAAAATGCAATTTTCAGAGAAAAAAAATCGGAATTTTTTGAGAAAACAAATCGCAATTTTGAAAAAAAAACAGAATTTTTTTAGAAAGTCGCAATTTTGAAGGAAAAAATTCTTAAAATTTCGAAAAAAAACGAAATTTTTAGAGAAAAACATCGCAATTTTGAGAAAGAAAATGGAATTTTCAGACCCAAAAAATCGGAATTTTGAGAAAGTTGCAATTTTGAGAAAAAAATTCACAATTTTCAGAGAAAAAAAACGGTATTTTTTGAGAAAAAGTCGCAATTTTGAAGAAAAAAATTCGTAAAATTTAATAAACAAATCTGAATTTTTAGAGAAAAATGTCACAATTTTGAGAAAAAGTCGCAATTTTGAGGAAAAAAAACGCAATTTTCAGACCAAAAAAATCGGAATTTTTTGAGAAAAAGTCGCAATTTTGAGAAAAAAAAATCACAATTTCCAGAGAAAAAAACGGTATTTTTTGAGAAAAAAAATCGGAATTTTGAGAAAAAAATTCGCAATTGAGAAAAAAATTGGATTTTTTTTTTAGAAAAAGTCGCAATTTCGAGAAAAAAAATCGCAATTTTCAGAGAAAAAAACGAAATTTTTTGAGAAAAAGTCACAATTTTAAAGGAAAAAATTCGAAAAATTTAGAAAAAATCAGAGGTTAGAGAAAAAAAATCGCAATTGAGAAAATTAGAAAAAAAATCAGAATTTTTAGAGAAAAAAGTTGGAATTTTGAGGGAAAAACATCGGAATTTTAAAAAAATTCAGAATTTTTTTAGAAAAAATTGCAATTTTAGAAAAAAATCTGAATTTTTAGAGAAAAAGTCGCAATTTTGAGAAAAAATTCACAATTTTCAGAGAAAAAAAACGAATTTTTTGAGAAAAAGTCACAATTTTGATAAAAAAAAAAAAAAATCGCAATTTTCAGAGAAAAAAAAACCTGAAATTTTTGAGAAAAAGTCGCAATTTTTAAGGAAAAAATTCAGATTTCTTTTTTTAGAAAAAATCGCAATTTTAGAAAAAAATCTGAATTTTTAGAGAAAAAAGTCACAATTTTGAGGAAAAAATCGCAATTTTCGGAGAAAAAAAATCTGAATTTTTAGAGAAAAAGTCGCAATTTTGAGAAAAAAATCGTAAAATTTAGAAAAAAATCTGAATTTTTAGAGAAAGAAGTCGCAATTTTGAGAAAAAAATCTGAATTTTTGGAGACAGTCGCAATTTTGAAGGAAAAAATCGAAATTTTCAGAGAAAAAAAATCTGAATATTTTGAGAGTCGCAATTTTGAGAAAAAAATCACAATTTTCAGAGAAAAAAATTGGATTTTTTTGAGAAAAAGTCGCAATTTTGAAGGAAAAAATTCAGATTTTTTTTTTAGAAAAAAATCGCAATTTTAGAAAAAAATCTGAATTTTTTAAGAAAAAGTCGCAATTTTGAGAAAAAAAATCGGTATTTTTTGAGAAAAAAAAAACAGAATTTTTTTAGAAAAAAAATGTAATTTTTTTAGAAAAAGTCGTAATTTTGAGGAAAAAAATTTGCAATTTCCAGAGAAAAATCGTTATTTTTTTGAGAAAGAGTCACAATTTTGAGAAAAAAAATGAAATTTTCAGAGAAAAACAATCTGAATATTTTGAGAAAAAGTGGCAATTTTGAGGAAAAAAATTCACAATTTCCAGAGAAAAAAATCTGTATTTTTTGAGAAAAAAAATTGGAATTTTTTTAGAAAAAGTCGCAATTTTGAGAAAAAAAATCGGAATTTTCAGAGAAACAAACAGAATTTTTAAAGAAAAAGTTGCAATTTTCAGAAAAAAAAATCGCAATTTCCAGAGAAAAAAAACGGATTTTTTTTTAGAAAAAGTCGCAATTTTGAGAAAAAAAATTCGCAATTTGCAGGGAAAAAAAATTAGAATTTAGAGAAAGAAGTCGCAATTTTGAGAAAAAAATCGGAATTTTTGGAGACAGTCACAATTTTGAAGAAAAAATCCGATTTTTTTAAAGAAAAAGTCACAATTTTGAAGGAAAAAAATTCAGAATTTTTTTAGAAAAAATTGCAATTTTAGAAAAAAATCTGAATTTTTAGAGAAAAAGTCGCAATTTTGAGAAAAAATTCACAATTTTCAGAGAAAAAAAACGAATTTTTTGAGAAAAAGTCACAATTTTGATAAAAAAAAAAAAAATCGCAATTTTCAGAGAAAAAAAACCTGAAATTTTTGAGAAAAAGTCGCAATTTTTAAGGAAAAAATTCAGATTTTTTTTTTTTTAGAAAAAATCGCAGTTTTAGAAAAAAATCTGAATTTTTAGAGAAAAAAGTCACAATTTTGAGGAAAAAATCGCAATTTTCGGAGAAAAAAAATCTGAATTTTTAGAGAAAAAGTCGCAATTTTGAGAAAAAAATCGTAAAATTTAAAAAAAAGTCACAATTTTGAGAAAAAAATCGGAATATTTTGAGAAAAAGTCGCAATTTTGTGAAAAAATTCGCAATTTTCAGAGAAAAAAAACAATTTTTTTGAGAAAAAGTCACAATTTTGAGAAAAAAAATCGGAATTTTTCAGACCAAAAAAAACGGAATTTTTAAAGAAAAAGTTGCAATTTTCAGAAAAAAAATTGCAATTTCCAGAGAGGAAAAATCATTATTTTTTGAGAAAAAAAACGGATTTTCTTTTAGAAAAAGTCGCAATTTTGAGAGAAAAATGCAATTTTCAGAGAAAAAAAATCGGAATTTTTTGAGAAAACAAATCGCAATTTTGAAAAAAAAACAGAATTTTTTTAGAAAGTCGCAATTTTGAAGGAAAAAATTCTTAAAATTTCGAAAAAAAACGAAATTTTTAGAGAAAAACATCGCAATTTTGAGAAAGAAAATGGAATTTTCAGACCCAAAAAATCGGAATTTTGAGAAAGTCGCAATTTTGAGAAAAAAATTCACAATTTTCAGAGAAAAAAACGGTATTTTTTGAGAAAAAGTCGCAATTTTGAAGAAAAAAATTCGTAAAATTTAATAAACAAATCTGAATTTTTAGAGAAAAATGTCACAATTTTGAGAAAAAGTCGCAATTTTGAGGAAAAAAAACGCAATTTTCAGACCAAAAAAATCGGAATTTTTTGAGAAAAAGTCGCAATTTTGAGAAAAAAAATCACAATTTCCAGAGAAAAAAACGGTATTTTTTGAGAAAAAAAAATCGGAATTTTGAGAAAAAAATTCGCAATTGAGAAAAAAATTGGATTTTTTTTTTAGAAAAAGTCGCAATTTCGAGAAAAAAAATCGCAATTTTCAGAGAAAAAAACGAAATTTTTTGAGAAAAAGTCACAATTTTAAAGGAAAAAATTCGAAAAATTTAGAAAAAATCAGAGGTTAGAGAAAAAAAATCGCAATTGAGAAAATTAGAAAAAAAATCAGAATTTTTAGAGAAAAAAGTTGGAATTTTGAGGGAAAAACATCGGAATTTTGAATGAAAAAGTCGCAATTTTGAGAGAAAAAAGGTGTAATTTTTAGGGAGAAAAGTCAAAATTGTGAGCCCTGATCATCTTCCGTCCCATCATAATGAAACTGATGTCTTGTTTTTTACAGAGTTAATGAGGAAACACACGGAGCTACAGAAGGCAGCGGCAGCCATGATGGAGGTTCTCTCAGCACTGAAGAGATGAGCCAGTCAGCAGCCGCTGACCTCCAGTGGAGATCAAAGTTCACGGTTCACTCTCTTCAGTCATATTGTCCTTTTTAACATTACATACATTTTTTATTGATCTTCAATTTTAAAATTTGCTCACCTGGTCAGTCCTTATCACAGCGGCCCGGGGTTTGAACCCGACCTGTGGCTTCTTTCCTGACTTTCTTCAGCTAATTCATCAAATTTTTAAAGTTTTTTTTATCACAAATGATACTTTTTTAGTCAGTGAAAAAATGTTTCATTTCAAAACTTGACCTGTACTGAACATGAATTATAATTGTAAAATATTTTTTTATAAATGTTTCATAGCCAACTGTAGCAAACGGACCAAGTTAGCCTGAATCCAGTCTTCCGGTTCTAGCTTACATGTTATTAAATATGTTGGTGTATGTTTTTTTGGTCACACTTCTGGTTATGCAGTGAGTTATTGACAGAATATGTGCATTATTACCAGTGGTTTGAATTCAAACCTCCCTCCTTCAGTAATAAGCAGAAAATAATAGAAAAGACAAGAGATGAGATTCTTTTTATTCATTTGCTCGCTGAGGTCACAAAATTGAACTGGCACATCATAACAATCAATCACTCAATCAATCAACATAATTATTGATTGTGCAGTAGAAATATCCTGTATAGAAATTAGCATGTGTTCTTCAAAATACTCACAGCAGTAGTGCAGATGTCACTAAACTTTATAAATGTTAATACTTTATAAATGTTAGTACTCGGCATACAGTCGATGTGAATGAAGAGGTGTGTAAACTGTCTAATGGCTCCATACGTCTGTTCCAGCTCGTCACCAGGTAAGTTCACCTGCCGGGCAACACCGATGAAGTGTTTGTGCACTAACGACAAACTAAAGAAGCTTTTTTGTGATGTGGGTTTGTAGCTGCACTAAGTAATACTTTCATAGATCAGTTTAAGACCGAAGCTCACCTCTAACCTGAGTTCTTCTCTTTGGGTCATCCTAAAACTTCATCAGGACTAATGATCTCTGAGTTTGACCCAGACAGACTTAATAAGAGCTTCAATCTGGATTTTTAATGTCAATGCCCAGTCTTCAGAGTACTTCTATCCTGACATCTACAAGTGCAAACAGCCTCACACAAACTGAAGCTGAAAACTGATTTCAGATGGCACGTCCAAACACTGAAGAAGTAACTCGGTCAGTTGAACAGAATAATAGAAAAAGTAAAGTGTTATCAGGCGACTGGCAAGAATTTTTCAAGTTATTAGCAGCTACGACTCTAAATGTGCTTCAGCTCCTGCGTCACACAATGTGAAAATGAAAAGGCGGTCAGGCACTGTGGCAAACAGCTGGTGTAGCTGACTAATGATGCTGCTACCTGCTGACAGACTGCTGCAGCCTGGAATGAGATGAACAACATGTTTGACAGTGATGGAGAATATCTGAAGATTTGTGACCGCCTGTCAGTGAAGGTACGTGGAGCTGACGGGGAGTGATAAAGTCCTCTGAGAAGTCTCTCCTGGAGTCTCCACAGCAGCCTCTGCGTTGCGTCTACAATCGTCTGCGGGGTTGAAGTCAGTTTTTGAAGGCTCCGGAGCGGCTGGCCCGACAGATGAAATCTTTCAGCAGGTTGCCGTCAATCTGCCAGAAAGCCGTCGTCTGGGTCACCTCGGTCAGGTGATTCACGCAGAACTTAAAGCAGAAATCTTCCAGGTCCTGCACGACAAATATGAGGAAGAATCAGGACACACAAATGTGTTTTTGTGACTTTGTGCCAATTTTTTCTTTTAGAATTCTCAGAACTCTTAAAAAGTGAATTGAATGAATTTTTAGAGAAGATTAAAAATTTTAAAGGAAAAAAAGTCAAAATTTTTATTCTTAAACTGCATTACGGAGACGGACCTCTGCATCGTAGCGCACAGCAGCAGACAGCAGCGAGAAGGCGTTATCCACGGTGATTCCTCTCTTGATAATGTGCTGACACAGACGCTTCAGGCGGTTCTCACAATAAGACGTGGCCAGGTCCAACAGCCCTGACGGAGCAGAGACAGTAACACTAAGTTTTAACAGCTAACACACAGATGAATGTGTGTGTGTGTGTGTGTGTGTGGTCCTGACCTATAGCGTCCTCAGGTGGCAGCTCCACATAATCCGTGTAAAGGAACTCCAGGAAGGAGCGGTACACCGGGTAGGAGAACTGATCTATCTCGATCACCTCCTTCACGTCTTCGTTCCAGTGGGACTGAAACATGGACCTGAAGTGTTCACACCTGCACGACAGATTGTTCCATTCAGATGAAGTTTTTATTCTGTAGCGTCATGTGACGGCTGAGATCGAACCTCTGACCTGATTTTGAGGACCGCTTTGTGGACGTAGATATATTTGCCGTCCACGCAGAACTTGAGGTCCGCCGTCTCCGGGTTGTCAAACTCTTTCTTTAGAGACTGAGCCACGGTCAAGAAGTCGTCATGCTCTGGAACACACACACACACACACTTAAAATCTGACATGAAACCTGCCAACTTTGGTCACCTTTATCTAATTAAAAGATGTTTGCAATATGCCGACTCTGTTTGGATCTTTCCAGTGGCAATAAACAAACATAACTGCATAACTTCCATGGTGGACACACTGAAACGTCAGTGTGTGTGTGTCTTACCGATGGAAAGAAGCCTCCACATGACCGAGGGGGTGGCAAAGCATGCAAAGACGTCGTCGGTGCAGGCGAAGTGTGTGACGTGAGGCAGCATTATCGACTGGCCCTTGCACTGGCCCCACATGTACACCTGACCACTCTGCGTCTTTGCAGCCGATGTGTGTGTGGAGTGACAGGCAGCGATCTCCACGATCCTATGGGAGAAGAAGAAGAAGAGAGAATGAAGCAGACGGTGAGAGGGAGGGCTGACGTCTCTGCGGTGCCTCATGTCGCTCACCTCTCTTTCTCAGTCATGATCTGAACCGGGCTCAGCTGGTTGCTCTTGTTGCCGGTGCCCAGTTGTCCGTACGTGTTGGAGCCCCAGGCGTAGAGCAAGCCCTCGTCTGTGAGTGCCAGCGAGTGAGCGTAGCCTGAGACGATCTGCAGAGGACAACGAGCCACAAGCTGAAATATGCCAAATTCAATCAAATCCAAAGAAGCAAAGTCTCATAAAAGCATGGAAATGATGGCTGATAGATGGATAATCAAATATATTGATTAGTCCGTCTACAGAAAGAAGACTGGGTTTCAATCAACTCTGTTTTAAATACCTGACATTTTATTAATTTCTCTGCACATTTTTAATTTCTGTGCAAAAGTCTAATTTCTCTGCAAACGTTCAACATTTTAGCACAAATTTAAATTTATTTCAGGTTAATTTGAACGGTTCTCTTTAAAGTTTATCTTCTGGACTTCTGATTCTCCGTCAGACGTGTCACAGCGTGACTCCTGGCACTGCTTACTTTTTAAATATTTGACTAAATAATAGTTTATTATTGAAATTTAAAAACCTGTTTTTGCTCTAGTTTTGAAGAAAAAAGTCACAGTTTGCAAAGTAAACTAAGAAATTTGACTGAGAAACAAGTCAGAAGATCACAGACTGAAAGCTGCTGCAGAGTTTGGTCACTTGGATTGATTGTGATTGCATATTTAAATGATGATGTGAAAATCAAGTGAACCAGGCGGCAGTGCGACAGTATACATTTCAGTCAGTGTGTAAACTCACACCTGTTGCACACACAAACCCTGCAGAGCGACGAGGCGACAGGGAGTGAGCTGGTTCCCGTTATTTCCAAGGCCGAGCTGTCCGTTGCCGTTGTAGCCCCAGCCGTACACCTGCAGAGACACGGAGAGGACAGGTGAGGAGCGCTGGGCTGCGTCTGGAGAACAACAACAGACCGTTCATAGCTCACCTCTCCGTTGTCAACCACCGCCAGAGACGAGGTCTGACCGCAGGTGATACCGACGGCCACTTTGCTCTGCAGGCAGCTGGACACTCTGCGGGGCGTGGGCTGGTTCGCTGTGGATCCTGAGCCCACCTGACCACAGTTGTTGTAGCCCCACGCGTACACCTGCCAGACAGGAAGGACGTTTTTAGAGGATGGGTGTCCCGGCCAAGAAAGCTGAGTTAACTGGCAGCTGGTGGGCCTGAAAAATGGGATCAATCTTCTCATCTGACTGTCTGAGATGAGAATGAAACACTCCCTGCACGTGTTTGACTGGGGGCAGACCCAGAACATAGCCCATCCAGCCTGCGTGCTACAGGAGGAGGCTGACTATGTTTGAGTGGTTTAGTAAAGGCTGAGCTTAGTTTTCTAAGTACTGCTGAACTTCGATCCCTGAGATGCTCTGCACGACCAAAGCTGAATCACCTGCAGCATTAGGAGGTTTTAAACGGGTTTCTGCTGTAAAAGTAACATTCCTTTGAGCGGACACTCACTTCTCCCGAGTCAGTCAGAGCCATCGAGTGGTGAGAGCCGCAGGCCACCACTGTGATCTTCTTATTGAGCAGGTTGGCGGACACGAGCACCGGAGCTACTCCTTGGTTGGTTGTCCCGTTCCCCAGCTGGCTGTAACCGTTATGGCCCCAGGCAAACAGCTCTCCATCTAAAACACAAAAAGATCAGTCACCCAGCACTGGATCCAAACATGAGGACGAGGATTAGACGCTTGGTGACATTTACCCTCTGTGGCCAGAAGGATGTGAGGTCCACTGCCGTAACTCAGGCTCACCACCTTCCTCCCGCTCAGGAAGTCCACCTTCTTGGGCACAATGGTGCTCTGGCTGTCTCCTGTTCCCAGGCAGTTACTGCAGTTCAACCCAAACACATACACCTGAGTGTGGAGAGAGGAGGGACGACAGGAGAACAGGTAACGTGGATGCAGGCTGGGAGGCTCTCTACTGTAATTAGTTATTAAATTAGTTACACATTACTGCTGATCAGCTGCACAAGATCTCTCAGATTCCTTCTAGCTGCAGCTGCAGTTCTGATTGTTGGCCACCAGGGGGCAGCAGCACGGGCTGCAAACTAACGTTGACATATTTTTGCCTCGTGATGTTGTTGTGTAAGCGATCGATTCCCGTTATCACGTCCAGCAGACAGAGTGTCACTGATCAGGGTGTCGCTCTGTGCTGTGGACGGTGACTTTAAGGAGCTTCTTTGCTGCCTCTATGATGTTGATGACAGCAGTGAAATGAAGGATGTAAGGGGGTGGAAAGTTTCCATGGGAATTTTCCTTATTTTATGTGGATTAACTACAAATGGGGTTAATTTAAACAAACTGTATCGTAGCATGTGGGCTCTAACGTGTGGTCCAGGTACAAAAATCACCTGTGCAGGTAGGGGGCGTGGCCTCAGCAGCCCTGCAGTCAGCAGTGTGCTCTGTGCACCTGCAGGAAATCGGGTTAATTTAGCCAAGATGATGCTAAAATACATTTTTCCAGAACGGCCAACCTTCAATTTTGTAAATTCTTGGTTTATTCCCATTAATTCCCGTTAATTTCCATGAAAAGTTTCCCAGAATGTTGCAACCCTGATGGGAATAGACCTTTTCCACAGCAGCAGCTTTGACATGAAATAGTAGGGTCGACGCAGGATGCTATAAATTGCTGTTAACTTCGAAAATTTCCAGAATTTTGCAACCCTAAGTAAAACCAAATCAGGATCTGTGGGAAAGACCTGTCTGATCATCGTCGTCATCGGGAGTCGTTTAAAAAATACTGATGAGCTGCTGTGTCTCTGTGCAGCGCCTCGTTACTCTGTAACTCACTGTGTCACTGTAAACGATGAACAGAACCAGTTCACGGCTCAGCAGCGACTTCCCGCCCCCCGCCGACCTCTCACCTCGTCGTCGTTGGTGATGTAGATGGCCTCGTTAGCAGACATCCCGAACACGCACGCTTTCCGTACAGCCGACAGCTCCTGAGGCCCCATCAGGCTGAAGAGGGGCCATTTGGTCACATCCACCATGATGCACGCTGCACTGCGAGTCTGTGGCCCGATGGAGGGCGGCGGGGCGGAGAGGGGCGAGTCTCAATCCAAAGGCATGGCAGTGATGAGGGGGCGGAGCCAGTGCTGATGTCACTGTTGTGAGAGCACACACACACACACACACAAAGACATTCAAACACACTCGCCCGTCTGTGTTTAGACATTTCACAGCACGTTCATAAGAAACACTTCATGTCATTTCACGGCCCGCACAGAGGAGATTACAGAGAGGTCGGGTCGTGGTGTGATCCGGGTCGGTTCACGTTAAAGCTCCTTAATGTCCTCAACATTCCTGAGACTTAAAACTTCACGTCTCAACACACGGACGCTTATTTAAGAGAGCGGTGGAGGTTTCCTAACAGAGTGTGCTCAGTCAAAAAGGTGACCTCCTGTGTCCTTTCCTAAACACTTCACCTCGATGGAAAACGTCCCGAGGTCAAGGAAAGGTGTGAAGGAAAGGTGTGAAGGAGAGGACTGAGGAGACATGTGAGGTGTCCAGAGGATCCACTCATGTATGATGATCAATGAAGAGCAAACTGTGTGTGAACGCAGCGCCGCTGGTTGAGAGCATGCATTTATTGTTCCTGCTGCAAGGAACTGTGGGACAGCATCATCTCCTTTCCTTTCCTAAAGGTGTATCCACTGCTATAGGAGACAAGGAAAGGAAGCACTGAGGCTCCTTTCCTTTCCTAAAGGTATATCCTCTGCTAAAGGAGACAAGGAAAGGAAGCACTGAGGCTCCTTTCCTTTCCTAAAGGTGTATCCTCTGCTAAAGGAGACAAGGAAAGGAAGCACTGAGGCTCCTTTCCTTTCCTAAAGGTGTATCCTCTGCTAAAGGAGACAAGGAAAGGAAGCACTGAGGCTCCTTTCAACCTGCTGCATTAATCCTTCATGTCACACAGTGAGGAGCCTTCCTGTGCTTCTTTGAACGCCCCCCTGACCCAGCCTGACCTGAACGGAACGCAGCCTTAATTAGCGTCATTAGTAACACCTGTGTTAAAATGGCCGCCGCGGTAAAGGTAAACAGAGCAGTGCTGTTAGCTGTCAGGCTAATGTTAGCCCATTGTTAACAAAGGCATTATTCAGCAAACAGCTGACACACACACACACACACACACACTCTAAGCTAACTTCCTGATGACACGCTCAGCCGTTAACCTCAGCCTTACACCGGGAACACGGACACGTCCGGTACTCTCACCTTTTCGACGCGTTCGCCGGTTCTGGTGTCGGTAACGGTTCGGGTCGGTGTTCGGGACGTCCGTGTGTTTTCACAGCAGCTGTGACGTTTATTTCCGGAAGTGGAGAGAGAGAGAGAGAGAGCAAAATAATGTCACGTGACCCAAAAGGCCAAAATAATCGACCGCAGATGGCGCGAACACACACACACACACACACACAGTGATAACACACCTGTGAGGTGAAGCTGCAGTTCCTCTAACGTCCACTTGAGGCCGGCTTCACCTCAACTCTGTGATTTACAGACTTTCCTGGTGGACAGTGAAGTAAACTGCTGACACCTGTAGCTGCTGTTAGCTCATGTTAGCTCAGTCTGTTAGCCGGGCTGTGAGCTCGGAGCACTGAGGGGAGTGTTAGCGTAGCTCAGGTTCACCTGGGTAAGACTGAAGTCACCTGGTTTCATCTCAGTGGTTCATTTATGATTCTACTTAACGGCTCCTTCTAACGAGCTCAGCGCTCACAAACTTTTCCACGTACATAAGTTGACTAACTTTTAATTTAGTCTTGATACACAATGATTTTCTTTTTGTATATTGACCTGATAAACCTGCACCTGTTATTTCATGTAAGAAATGTTTTAAATAAGGAAACCACTAGAAACTTATCTAACTCTAACTAAACAAAACATGTGAGGCACAGATTATTCAGAGCAGAGTGTTTTAATGTCTGCAGAGGACCTTTGAGTTTCCATCAGGTACAGTGAGTGTGGCAGACTACAGATGACACACAAACATTCTCCATCTCTCTGAGGGCCGCTTCACTTTACATCAGTCAGAGCGAGCACACGGTGAGCCCGGGGATCTGATCAGGTGGTGTTAATGTCGCGGACGACACACTCCTGCAGTTAATCATTGCCCTCGAGTCACACACACACACACACACCTTCCCCTCGTGCCACTTACAAAACAAACATGTTCGTTACACAATGAGCCATTTGGAAGTGTGTGTGTGACGAGCAGCTCTCACCTGTAACGTCAAAGATGTGCCACAGAAGAACAATGACAGGAGTAAGAGCACTTCAGAGTTTCATGTTTGACTTGATGATGGTCAAATTGCTCTTACCCGTGGTGGTGGTGGTGGAGGAGGAAGCAGGAGGGACTCCACCCGCTTCCTCTCTCTCACATTCACGCTCACACAACTTAAATCTGACTCTACTGTATGTGTGAATCACAACACTTGCAAGCACGGGAGGATCCAACGGCTAAACAGCAAGTTTATTTTGGTTAGGATCAGAAACACAGATCATGTCCTGAGGGTGAGATGAGATCCAAAGAAACGACTCCCTGACTGAAATATGGCAATGGTGGCGTCGTGGTGCGGTTCAGGGATGCAGGGAAGGATGGATGGAGGAAGGTGGTGGTGATGAATGGGAGAAATGGTGTTTTACAATGTTCAGTGAGTAAAGATTGGAGGGGGAGCAGGTTAACGCTCAACAGCAGAGAGCAGCATTGACCGTTCCCATGGCAAACTCCAACAACAACAACAACAAGGAGGGAGACTCGCTCACATCTCACGTCTGTCGCCACGGCGTCTCCCGTTTCAAAAAAGTTGCTCAGAGATTTCTTTTCTATTCAATAAAACCTAGTTTTAGTTGAAATGAAAAACAAAAGGCACAATGATTTTCAACTCATTCTTGTCTTTAATATGCACAAGAGTTGAAAGCATCAATGAGCCACCTTAAAGAGAGGAATTCAATCTAAAATTTATAAAAAGATATAAACAATCAGAGGCCAAAACGCTGTCTGTTGCTTTTCTCCTATTTTATTTTATTTTTTTTATTATTTAAAACAACTTTTTCATTAGCAAGTAAAAATCTTGCAGCAAACATAAGCTTGTATCCAATTCGGATACAAGGCAACGAAATTGTAAATCTTTAAAGTGGCTCGGTCTAAGTCTGCTAGTTCATGACTGTACACCCTCTCTAGAAGTTTTTTTGTTCAGTAATAAACAGCTAGTCCCAAAAACAAGCCCGGGCTGCTCGTAACAACCCCACCCAAATATTTAAAACCCCCACCCGGCCCCACCCGACCCCCTCTCAGTAGTTAGCAGCCAACCAGAGGATCATCATAACGTCTTCGCGACCAGGGGTCAGGGTCGGGTTTTTTTAGCGGCGCCTCGAACCCGAACCTGCACACCAGCTGGGAGATACATGGGACGGTGCGTTTTCTTTACAGAGCCCGTCACCACTAACGAAGAGAGAGAGAGAAAACAGCCTGTTCCAATTCATATCAGCATGTCATCACAATACATATGCAAGTCAAAAATTAAAAACAATAAAACAAAGAAATATTGCTTCAACAAAAACAAAAACAAAAAAAAACCCTCCCCAGCCATCTTTGACAGTAAAGTTATCGTCCATCCAATGACTGTCAGCTGCAGCAGCTTTGTACAGGCTTTATGTAAATATATTCATATATTCATTAGACGGCAAGGAGAGATACACATCACATTTCTTTTTGTTGTTTTTTTGTACAATTATTCAAATCGAGTGATGACATGTGACCTCTTCATCAGAAAAAAGTAGTTAAGTACTGTTGTGAAGGTAGCAGGACCTGTACTCGTTTTCTATGTAAGTCTAGTCTTGGATGAGTAGAGGTCCCCCCTCCTCTGCAGGCGGACGCCGAGATGCCTCGTCATCAGACGTGTGCATAAGACTGAAGGAGAAATAAAAACAAGAGACGCATGGAAGCTCTACAGAAGCTGAAACATGAACCTAAAATATCGCTTTGAAGAGAATTTAAAAAGAATTAAAATGAATTTGAGCGACTCGGTTGATTTTTTGTTTTGTTTGTTTGTTTTCCAAGTTTCACATTTCGGGACGTGACCGAGCTCCTGCTGCTGCGGTGGTGGATGTCCTGTCAGAGGTGGAGATGAACGCTACAGCTGACGTGTTTCCTCCTCTCGTAAAAGTCTCTGCGCCTTAAAATGAAGGCGCCTCCTCCTCCTCCTCCGCCCCGTGACATCCAGAAAATAACCATAAAAACAAAATAACACAAAGCGTCGCCGTGCTGCTGAATCAGAGGCAGTGAGCAGGAGAAAGAAGGAGAGAAAATTATGGCATTTTCTTCACATTTGATGATTTTCTTTCGTTTTTTTTTTGATAATTCAACAGAGGTCGCGTTAAAAAAAAAAAAGTGACGTCATTGAGTCCAGAAGTCCCGTCAGTCAGTTTGCCACGGAGTCTCGCTCCTTTTCACCCCTCCACCTCGACCTCCCGGGACTCTCTTCTCTCCTGGGAGGGCAGCGGGGGTCCGTGGTTAATCATGGCTTAGCTCTGGGATTAACTCTTTAAACTGGGTGTGTGAGAGAGAGGGTCTGTCATCTGTGTGACTTAGTGTGTGTGTGTGCGTGTGTGTGCGTGGGTGAAATAACACCAGAGGACAGTCCGGGGGAGGGAAAGCACAAAAAGAAAACCACAAAAACAAACAGCAGTATTTTCTTCCCCGTAAGTGATATGATGGCTTCTAACAGAAGTATGCACACAAACTCTACGTGTCAAAAAGTGTGTGTGTGTGTGTGACTGTAAATGTGCTTGTGTGTTCCGTCTTTATGAAGACTCGACATTTGGCAAATCAAATCTTGCCGCGAAGGCCTTTCCTTCCGTCTGGTTTTTATTTTTCGTGTGATATTTAGAAGCACTGGCAGAGAGACGACCGGCAATCCTCCTGACGCAGGTTGCCAAGATGTGTTGATGGTTGCCGCCCGTTGAGTGACCAGGTTTGCCGTGTTGCCGGTGAAGGATGACCGTTCGAAAAGAAGAAAGAAAAAAACAAAAACTCTCCCGTAGTGCAGAGGCGGGGAGGTGGGTAAATCCTTCAGTGGTGAGTTTCCATGTTTTGAAGTGATACTAAGTAAATCCTTCGGTACCAGGTTGCCAGGTTGGAGGAGCGATGGATGAAGATCTGAGGGTGATTACAGAGTACCCGTGCAGCTGGTTGAACCAAACCATCCTGGCCTTTTAGAAGTCAAACTCCTTCGTTTGCATGTTGGAAGCTGGGTCAAAGTTGAAGGTCCCCCCCTGGGTGGTGTCAGGGATCAACCTGGGGTCTTCATCGATCTGAAAGAGGACAGATGATGTGTGACCTTCAGACTGATGAACACAACACATCCAAACACCAGAGAGGAAGACTGACTCGAAGAACGAGTGACGGAAGGTTTAGAGTGAAAATGGAAAAATGAAGTTTGAGATTTAAAATTTGACCTGAAGCGTCAAGATTTGTTTTGATATCTGCATTAAGCTGAATTAAAAAAGTAAAACTGGAGACCGACGGTCCTGATTCATGCATATTATCAATAAACATCGAGGATTATCTCTGTGTCAAACTTCAATGGGAAAACAATCTGATTTATTTCTTCACTCTGCCGCCCGTACGCTCAGGACAGTCCAAACTTTTCTGTCTGTTGTTCCCGTTGGTGGAAAGTCCTACCAGACGGCGTCCCTCTCTACCTTCACAAACCTCCTGAAGACCTCCAGCTCTTCAGAGAGGACCTCCTCTACAACACTACCAACAGCTGGACATGACACATCTGTCCATACAGATGACTGATCTCTGTAAATGATGTTTTTTGTTTTGTGTGGACACTTACATCATCTCCTGAAAAGTACTGATCAATAATCTCAAAGGCTAGTTTGTAGATGTCCTCGTTCTCGTGCTGCTGCAGGTTTTCTATCTTCTCCAAGCCTGAAGAGTAAAAGACAAAGACGTGAATGGAACCTTTCCTCTTATCATTATTATTGACAACATGAACACGTCAAATCTGAGGCGTGCTGCACCTCCACACTCCTCTATGATCTCTGCGATGGTGCTGGCTTCGTCTCCCGCCATGATGAGGATGTTCTTGAGGCCGTCCAGGACGACCTGCACCACCTGGGAGTCCTTCACCGACAGCAGGTTACAGAAGGGTGGGATGACGTTCTGCTCCACCAGGAACTCCACCTACACGAACCCACACACACACCACATCCATACTTGATTACAACACAGGCACATGGTTAACAGGGCGTGGTAACGTCACTGCTTCGAATGTAAAAACAAGTCCGCCGCTTCGTGAACCGCTGAGGTAAACATCTGATCATCGGAATTTGGAGCTCACCTGGTCTTTTCTGCCGCTGATGGTGAGGTTGCTGATGGCCCATGCTGCTTCCTTTTGAGTGCCAAAGTCGCCCTGTAGAGACACAGGCTGTCACTGACACGCACAAATCGAAGCCAGCGCTCACTTCGCTTATCGAGTCGCCTCTCTGCCTCCAACACAAACAATTAACGTCCGACATTTTTCTCCACATTTAGAGTCCATCTGCTGAGAAAACTGGAGGATGTTGAGCTGAAGGAATTTCTTTCTAGTTCTTCCATCGTGCACAAACCTTAGCCAGTTGGTGGATGATCATAGGAATGAGGCCGGCATCGATCACAGCTTGGACCTGCTGCTGGTTCCCAGCTGTAATGTTGGACAGGAACCAGACCGCTTCCTGCGAACACACACAATCCCAAACACTCAAAACCGGCACACACACACACATTTCCCCATTCGTCTTCCACTACATTACTCTTTCCTCATCTGGCTAGTAAACAGGAAATACCTCAGATGAATTACACTCACATAATCTGGCTACAGCACCCCGATGTGTGTTTCTTTTATGTGTTACAACAAAGGCTGATGTGAGATCAGTGTTCAGCCTCGTGATGAGTGTGCATGCTCTGAACTCTCTCCACAAACACCAGGTAGAGGCTGATTTCACTGCGCGATAATAAACAGTACAATAATATACAACGCTGATCCACATTTTAGGTGCACTGCTGCAACCTTCTGGTTTGGTCACGTGACACGCACACGCTGAGCCACTGGTCACAGGCAGGCTGGTCATGATACCTTGTTGATCTTTTCTTTAGGGTGTGTGAGCAGGTTGGGGAAGTGCGAGAGGACGTCACAGTTGAGGACAACCTGCGTCTGCTCGTCCGTCCCCGTCACGATGTTTCCCACTGCCCTCAGAGCTGCCGTCTGTCGAGTAACGAAAGATTCGTTACAAAAACAAACAGAAAACCTTCTCTCATGAATTCATGGACGCAGGAGACATTTTGGAATGGTCATCTTTGAGTGTTCCCACCTGAACTTTGACCTCCTGATGGCTGAGGAGAGGCACAAGAAATGGAACGACTCCGGAATCGATGACCATCTGGATTTGCTCGTTGCCCCCGTCCGTCAGATAGGACAGCGCCCACACTGTGTCTACGAGGATCTGAACACGCGGGACACGTTAAACTCGTGAAATCTGTCTGCTGGGATGTTTCGGTAAATACGACCGCGACGATCGCCTTTTTGCTCGGATACTTACATTTATATCGGTGTGATATATTAGCACGCAGAGGGCGGGCAGAATCTGTGGAGGAAGAGAAGCAGGCTGTGAGTTGGTCTGATGACTTCAGATGTCACCAGAGGAGCTTTATAGTTAGACAATCTGCCTCGGGCGATGACGTTAGCTACCGGAGAGATGCTGCAAAAACTCTGACTCAGCCTGCAGTGAAACACTCCACTGCAACACATCCATCTGTCTGGCACGTGCACACACACACACACACACACCTCTTGCACGGTCTCCATGGGCGGCGGGGGATCCTTGTTGCGGCAGAGGTTGACGATGACCCAGGTGACGTTGCGGAGGAAAGTGATGGGGATCGACGGGTTGATGAAAGAAAGCAGGGGCTTGACCACGCCCAGGGAGATGACATAATCCCTGCACTGAGGACCATCACCTGCGCAGGTAGAGAGGGCGGAGGTCAACACAGGTATCTGAGCATGCACACACACACTTGAGGAGTAGTGAAGAGGAGTAGCACTCACCTATAATGTTTCCTAAAGCCCATACGGCCTGTTCACATACGTTCTGATGAGGAGAGTGTAGCAGTCGCAGGAAGAGGGGCACTGCATCTGCAAACACACACACACACACACCAGAAAGTTCAATCCCACAGACTCCACCCAAACATCCACCCGAGCTGACACCTGATCAGCCTGAAGAACTGTAAACACCTGAGTGAACACTCTCCAGAGAATCTCTCCATCTATGAGCTCGCTGCAGACGTGAATGACTCATCTCTTACAGAACAATTCAAACATGAGCTGCTGAGATAAAAGTTTGATGTTTTAAACACTGATTAGATAAAATCATTTAAAACACAAACTCAACATTTTGAATGAAGTTAAACTCATCAAATCTCATTTCAAAATAAGTTTTGCACTTCCTCCTTTGCAGACTCATTCCAAGGATAAAAGATCCGACGCACCTTCTGCTGAGGCTGAGACAGATTCTTGTAAAAGTTGGAAGTCAGATCAATAATTAAAACTTTGGTTTGATGTCACACGTTTCATCTTTCATGCTCAGATCTGCACTCGTAGTGTCTCTAACAGCCGATGAATGCTGACGATGGTTTCCACTCTGCAGCCATGTTGGCTTTGTTTCAAAATAAGAGCACGCTGTTATCTAATAAAAATATAATAAATGTTTTTTTTAAAGCTGGCTGCCTCATTGAGTGAAAAAAACAAATAAATAAAGGAGCTTGTCAAAACTGCAGACGGGACACAAACACAGACAGACGCGGGTCGACTTACTGGATTTAACCACAGCCTGAGTCTGTGCTGACGTCCCGGAGGCGATGTTGGTCAGAGCCCAAGCTGCCTCGAACTGAAGAGAGGGGCTGTGGGACGAAGAGGACAAAGTTAGAGACGGCGTGAACGCGATGGACACTGAAGTGAACACATCCTTTACCGAACCGCGTCACAGATAAAACAGCTGACTCAGGATCTGTGGCCTACATTTCGTGTCATGAAATCACTTTTAAAAATGATGCAACACAAAATATCAGAAATCGCACAGCTGCGAGTGAACCTCACACCACCCACCAGCCAAATGCTAGTAAGCGGCGTTGGTGTGTCCGCTCAGTGATCGGCAGCTCCCGCTCGTTCCTTTGAGCCCCGGCTGGGATGTAAACAGGACGCCGGTGTGTGGCGCTCGTTGTGATGTAACAGTGAACCGAATACTTTAATTCTGCGCCTTCATTTTAATCACACGTTCACATATCGAAGCTTCATGTCGTCTGCTGTAGTTCCTCTAAGATGGCGCTCCCTTCACGTGATCGTGCATCTTCTTATTTCACAACCGCCGGGCTGCGTTTGGCTTCCTGCCACGCCGCTATGGCAACGCAGACGATGGACGGCGGGACGCACACGCGGTCACACACTGCACTGCTGCGTCAAACACAACCCGGCGCGCCGCGTTAAACGTGGCGCCATCCGTTGCCACGGTAACGCTCTTACAACTTCTTCTGCCTCCCCTCCAAACTATCCCTCCTCCCCCTCCTCCTCCTCTCCTCGGCGAACACAAGGTCCTGGGAATTGGGGAACTCCGAGGGACAGGAATGCGGTTATATTTGGCTTGGCCTGGACTGAGAGGTCCAGCCAACTGCACTGCACGCCTCCACACACACACACTCTTACGTGTGTATGCACACACACACACACACATACACACTCTCTCTGTCCTGCACACATGCAGAGACTCGATGTAGCGGCGTCAGTAATCCATCACAGCAGTGAGTTCAAAATAACAGTGAAGACAAACACACTTACTTGTCGTCTCTCTCCAGACATTTGACTAAAATGGGCAGGATGCCGGACTTTATCAAGTCGTCGATGGGAGGGTTTCTGTCACTCGAGAGCAGTTTTCTGACAGAGACAAAGAAAACTCAACAACTCCATACACAAACAGCTGCTGTGTGTGTGTGTGTGTGTGTGTGTGTGTCAGCCCCTCACCTGGCCGCCTGTACAGCACTGAGCTGGATGACTGCATTATCACTGGTCGCATTCTGTGAGGACATAAAGAGACGTTAGCTCGCAGCGTCGGGACAGTTTGAGGCGTGAAGGACGCTTCAATGACGTGAACTCTCTCTCACCTGTAAGATGGCATCAAGCGTGACGTTCTGCTGCACAGAGAGAAACACACGTGTTAGCACAGTCATGTTAGCAGAGCCATGTTTTTAATCGGACATTTACCTGAATTATTTTTAGACATCTACATATTTTATTATGCTTTAATTTTATTCTATTTTATCCAACCATTTTTACATTTTAATTTGGTTTATTTTATTTGATTTTTAATCCATTTTATTCATTTTTACTGTTACATCATACATACATACATCTTTATGGGTTTTATTGGTATTTTATTATTTATTCATCTTTTGTTTCCTCGCTGCTGGATGATGAGACGGCTCTTACTCTTTTATTTATTAAGTTTATTCATGTTCACCTGTTTTATTTCATTATTTTATTTGATTATTTCTTGTTTATTCATCTTTAAGCTTCCTTCAGTGATGAGACGTTGCGTTCTCGGTTTGTTGTGTTCATGACGGTGGTGTGGGGGTTACTGTGTGAAGCATTTAGTTTGTATGAAAATAAAAATAAAGTCTGTGTGTGTGGTGTGTGTGTGATGGACTCAAACAGACGTGAGGTTTGAGATATTTTTGCAGCATAACAAACTGATGTGACTCCTGACTAACACCACTTTACATCTTCAGTGTTAGTTGTTGTGAACAGCTTGCCCGCTGCATCCGGCTCTCGTGAACATTTGCAATGCAGATCTGTGATGCAAAACGCTCGGACAGCTTTCCACTGAAAAGGATGGAGGAAACGACGACGAGCTGCCTCTCTTCACGACTGTCCAATAAGGCTGAAAGAAGAATATGGTCCCATCCCACCTCCAGCCTCTCTCGTTTCAGTATTAAGTGCTGTTCTGGATTTCTGTCAATATTGTAAGACGAGCTCAACAATAAACCTTTAACAGACGACGGAGCATTAGCTCTGAATCGCAGCAGCTCCCGTGAGGCCGCGACGCAGAAGTGACGTGTCACTGCTGAGTCAACACTGACGATAAAACACGCCCTTGGCTCTCTCTCAGTGATGCTGAGCGGACCGCTCATTGTTTCATTAACATACTAAACAAAGAGCTTGTACAGTAAAATACAGTATATTACATCATGAGGAAACTCAAAGCCTTTCCATCACTGAGGGATTTGTGGTGCTCAATGAAAGGAGAAAAATCTATTCAAGCAAATCGCGGTTCAATCAACGTCCTCGTTTCACGGCGCTGACAGATTTCTAACAATTTTTCCACTTGACAGACGCGTCTGAGGATTATCCTGAGAGTCTGGGACATTATTTCTCTGAGTTTTCGAGCATCGCTGTGAGATTCATGAAATCTGCACGGACAGAAAGTTAGAAGAACTCACCCCGTCCTCCACTGAGCAGCTGTCATGGAGCCCCAACACATGTAACACAATCACCTTCACCATACTGAGTTTATCATGCGATTTAGATGCACCAATGTTTGACTTCAGGAACACGACTAAATCTCGAACATCAACAACTCCATGGCAACCGAAGAGGAATGTGTCACATGACTGAAAGCTCCAGAACAGCTGCTCTGTGGTCAGACTGGGACAACAACATGCATCACACACAGTCTTTAAAGATTTTAACCCCTGTGACGTGTGAACCAGACACTCACTGCATCTCTCACACACACACACACACACACACACACACACACACACACACACACACACTTACTCCTTTGAAGTCTGAGTCGACATCAGAGTCCTCCAGACTCTCCTCCTGTGGGACGTTTCTCTTCTTCAGTAGATGTTCGTCTCGTTTGTTCTGACAGGAAAGAAAGAAAAGAGACAAAAGCAGTGAGCGGAGGAGATCAAAGTGGAACACATTCATGAATTCTTAAAGAAACAGTGAATCGAGGCCCAACAACAAAAACTGTCTCACAAACTTTCACTGCACTCAGGCTGTGGCACGAACCACTGGAGGGACGCGACCTTCCTGAAGTGGTGCTCGATGAATCTCTGAAATTATTCTAAAACATATCGAATCATCTACAATCTACAGTTTGAATTCAATGAAATCGAAGCCCCATCTTGCAGGTGGCTCAGGAGGTAGAGCGGGTCGGCCACTAATCAGATGGTCGGTGGTTCGATCCCTAGCTCCTCCTTTCTGCATGTTGAAGAGGGTAGAAGATACTGAACCCTAAAAAGATGACCCTAGATGACTAAATGTAAGATAATGTTGGAATGATATTTAAAACATGTTTTGTAGCCGGCTACGTCACCACATTCATCCACAAGAGTGCTTCAGAAGCCCGGCAGACTTTGACTTGCTCAGATTTGGTTCTTTCCTGGATTTATGTGCTTCTAAATACGTAAATATGCTAAGGAGTTAAAACTCTTTCCCCTCTGGCCGTTAGAAGTTTGTGCACGGGGAGTTTTATTTTGAAATTCGACCGGATGTCTCTGTGCCGTCTCTGTGTCTGACTTCCTGTCAGCTCGAGCTGCTCGTGGCGTCAAAAATAGAACAAGCTGTGTATTCTCGGCGGAGACCCGCTTCTTGCTCGTGAACCGGACTGCGGCGGTTCCGGTCGGGGTTTGAAACATCCACTAGGACGTCACATCCCGGCGCCCGGTGGACTTTAGCCTTGATAAGTGAGAGAAATCTGCCTGCAGGTCCACAAACCAAACACACACACACTCATCTTTGAAGGACGCTGAACCTTAACCCTAAACACAGTGTGTAACATAACACACACGTACTGTATACACAGGCACACACACATCCCATCAGTTTCAGGGCATGTGAGTCAGTGGTAGGAGGAGATTCCCTTGCCCTACATTCCTGTGCATCATGCTGATGTGCGTCACTGATGACTAATCAGCCGGTGCAGCAGCGCCTCTCGCTGCTCTGATCCAGCTGAAAGGAATGTGCTAGACTCGAGAACACCTCAGCACTCCACAGCAGTGACGTTCTATGTTTCAACACCCGGGCCTGGGCCAGAGTTCTCCACACCTCTGCTGCTGCTGATGGCTCTGATCTGACACAGACCAAACTTCATGTTTCTACCCTGCAGCGTAAACTTCAGCCAGACTCAGATTTAGAAGCTGCTTCATGAAATAAACAAACACAACAGTCTCAGTCTCAGAGACATTTCAGTCTGACTGTGGAGGTTTGACCGGTCTGAGCGTCTGATTGGCGGACGCAGCTTTCGGTGACTGGTCTCTGTGTTTTCGCTGTAGTCAGATCTTTCTAAATGCAGCCTAACAGACAAACTCTGATGGATGAACCTTACTGATCTATCCATGTGTTACAAATCAGCCTCCAACTGTGAAAGAGCGAGAAGAAAACCTCAAACATATAAAAAAACAGCATCTTTTACTAACAAGTTTAATTAAGACTTTGTTGGTCTGAAGACGCTGCAGAGCGATAATGATGATTTGATGGCAGGAAATAAAATGTTGAATCAGACGCTGTCGAAGCCTCAGCTCTCTCTGACTCTCGTGATTCAAACACACTGAAATTATATGAATATCAATGAATATGAATATCACACACACACACAACCTCGGAGACTCGTCACACCTTCATACACATGAAATCCAGGTTATAGTTGCTCTAATGTTACAACAAAAGTCCATCAAACCCCAGCGATGGCGAGAATGAAGCTTGATCTGTGAAACATGGTGTTAATTTACGGGCATGTATGGCTGCTGGCGGTGAGGTCACTGCTGACGGCAGCAGGATGCGCACACACACACACACACACACACACACACACACACACACACACACACACACACACACACACACACACACACACACACACACACACACACATCACGTCTCTCTGGACAACGCCGTCACAAAGCAGCAGCACGATCTGAAACCACGGGCAGCATAAAGAGTGGACGGCATGAGCGTGACGTCACCCGCAGGTTGACAAAGAAAGAGATTTATCTACACACCACCTCAGAAAGCTACGAACACATTGTGAGTTCAGTTTTTTCCGTCAGCACACGGCGGGACTGACTCTGCTCTGACTGCAGGAGACGGATGCTGTTTTCCCGGTCGGTTGTAGAGTCGGTAAGTTGCCAGAAACACTACTACCACATTACTGCAGTGTGGGCTGAAGTGTGGGATGTTTCTATTTTGTAGGATTCAAGAGGGACGTTCGTTTGTGCTCAGCGTAACCGCTGTCAGATCCATCGGATTGTGCAGCGCAGACGAAGAAGCTGGTGCATGAAACAAACCAAGCTGCACTCGTGAAGGTTCAGTGGCTTCAACCTGGCAACCTGTGTGAGCTTCAAGTCCAGAGCGGAGAGCGGGAGAAGACGACTCTTTATACATATTTATATTATGAATCTGGACTGCAGTACCCATTGTAACCACTAGCTGTCAGTGTTCATGTTACATACCGCCCCTTTAAGAAATTTGTTAACTTTCCATCAACTAGTTCACAGCTTACCGTAAAGACATTGCTAACTCCGCCACGTCTGCTCAGCGCTGAGAGTATCGTAGCGAACTCAAGTACATTACACCAGACCAGCCACCGATAAAACACACAATTGCTCCATAAATCAGGGTGTGTGTAGGTTCACACACTGATGCATGCAACAGTCATGACAAATGCTTAGTCAGTTACAAGAACCAGAGTCACAGCGAGGCTTTGTTCTTTGTTCAGTGTGTCCGAATCTTCTTTAACGCGTCCACCTCTGACACGCGTGTGTGTGTGTGTGTGTGGACAGGCGGAGTGTCCTTTTCTCACCTTTCTCAACTCGACCGTCACCTCATTTCGATGTCTTCTCATAGTCTGTAACAAAGACACAAAAAGACAGACAGTGAACGAGTGAAATTATTTGACATTCAGCCAAACACACACTGCAGCCTTTAACATGGATCGCAGAATATAGCCTGAGCCATTTAATAAACATTTTAATGACAAACTTTAACAACATCAATCAATTTAGGCTAAAAATCTGTGACTGAATCCTAAAAACAGAAACCATCAGCGACACTTTGAAGCCTGGCGCTCTGTGAAACGCCTCAGAAGCAGCTTAAGTGTTAAAAATATCGTAACAGACGGCTGTATTTCTGCCTCTGTTGGGTTTCTAGTTCATCCTGAACAGTTTGAGATGGACGAAGATCTTGTGACTGTTTGAAGAGGTTCATGTTGCCTTCCTAAATAGCCTCTTGCGTAATCTGGGACAGTCATAACTCAGGAGGCTGCGGAGCGGAGAGGTGTCTCCCAAACCACTGCAAACACAATAATAATAATAATAATAATAATAATAATAATAATACCAGCACACGCTCACCCAAAACACAAGAGCACAACACCAGAATACGACAGCCCGGCTGACACCAACCATTAACTGATCCTAAAACAACGAGGGCAACGTTCGTGGAGCTTGACGAGGCGTCAGAATGTTAGAAACCTGCAGCTCTGCACGGCGCTGAATGCTGAAGCTTTTATATGAGGACCAGGACAAACAGAGGAGGATCTTATGACCCGCATGCTGGACTTCACTGCTTTGCAATTCAAAGCTGCTCCTAGTGATGTCAGAAAAGAAGAAGAGCAATCTTTCATGCCTGACCTAAATAAATAAACAATAGATAGACAGATAAATAAAAATGCTGATGTTAGTCTGAGTCATCCATTTAGGAAAACTCCAAAATCATGCAGAGGTCAGACATCCAAGATGCCTGAAATAGCAATAGCTAATATCAGGTCACTGGATCCTCTTCTGTCTTGTCATAGTAGCCATGTGCTTGTCACACACCGACTTCGAGAGTCAAAACAACCAGCTGCGGGGCATCGATGTGACACACACACACACACAATGTATATAACCTAAATCAGAGGATATATTTGTGACATCGTCCTCAGCCTGTCTGCACACGCACGCACACACACACACACACACACTGGCCTTTGCCAAATGGTTTGGTCATCATGTCAATGAGCATTTACAGGCAAATGCTGTCACAGAGATTTATAATTAGACCTGTTAGTTAGCTGGATGATGCTGCAATACACAGCCTGTGTGAGTCCACAGCAGGTCGGGTGGTGCTGGTGGTGTTTTCTAGAACATGACTTGACTGTGAAGACACAGATTTACAGTTACTATAGCTCTGTGTGTGTGTGTGTGTGTGTGTGTGTGGCCCAACACTACATTAGACCAAGTTAGATTTAACAGTGCTGTTGAGCCGGCGTGCCTCGCAGCTGTGTCCGCCTCACACGCCCGTTTAACCGGCTGCATGCGCGCAGTGTGTCCACACCAGCACCAAAGGTCACCGCATCGTTTCCCACCCAGCCTCCATCAACTGTTTGCTGGCTTGAAGCTAGCTCACCTGAAGCAAGCGAGCTAACAAGGAGGGGCAATATCTGGTGTAAAAGGGTGGATGTGGGGCAAATAACCTGCATGAAACTTGCTTAAAAACAGCGGCACGTGTGTGTGATGGACACCGAGTCAGGCCGCTGTGTTGGTTTTAAAGTCAGCGGAGCAAAATGTCAAGATTATGGTCGCCGGGTCAAGGCCCGGGCCTCATCCTCGGCTTTGCGTACCGGTGTCTATCCGACTAGCTAGTCACCGTTAGCGGTCTTAATTCTCCCTCCCAGTTGCGATGTTCCGTCATCTTTACACACATTAGCGACTAAATATTAATAAATCAACAAGAGCCCGCTTGTGTTAACTTGTTAAATATAAACAAAGTCGGTTAATTACGGGAGAAATGTGCCGTTATCAAGATTAGGCCAATAGCACCTTAGCCTTAAGCTAAGCTAGGCTAGGCTAAGCTAAGCTGGGTGGCAGCTGTAGCCGGGGCCGGGCTCTCCCCTCCAACGAGGCCCACAAAGTGTGTCGTTTTTCGGCGTTAAAGTAATGTGTCTCCCGCCGTTCAGACCCGCATTCATGTGTCAGCTCACCTCGACATCACGTCCTTTATTTTTAAAGCTCTTGATGCGGTGGTTCTCCAAGCCGGCGTTTTCTGCCATGGCTGTATGTATAGGGGGGTTTATGCTGTTACTCCTCCGTGTGTTAAAGACGAGGCACGGCAGCTCCCTGTGCTGCTGCTGCTGCTGCTGCTGGCTCCGGAGAGGAGAGGAGGGGTGGAGGAGGAGGACGAGGAGGCGGAGGAGGACGTAGCACAACGCAGAGTGAGGGGAGGAGTTAACGCAGACCTCCTGCATGGGCTGTCCTGGTTTCCACGGCTCTCCTCCTCCACGCAGTGATAATACATTCACCTCCGAGCTGTGCAGGAGCTACACTGTCTCCAACTATCAGGGAGAGATTCATCATGTCTTTGTTATATACTGTTATTATTATTATTATTATTATTATTATATACTTTCATACTGCAGGAGTGTCCACATGTTTTTTAAAGAGGGCCAGTGACAAAGTCGCATACAATATATATATAAATGTCACTGTAACCAACTCTAAGCCAATCAGGCGTGAACAAATCTAAAACAGTTCTTCCTTTCTTTCACATCTGAAGTCAGATAAAGAATAAATTGTACACATGTTAAACATTTATATGTCCAGGGATGAATAAAGTCATCTATCTATCTATCTATCTATACATGACTCTGACAAAGTTTGCCCCCCCAAGACACAAAACTTTAATGAATCAACAATATTTGGATTTTTGCTTGTACAATATAGAACATCATTAGTGCAAACAGAGACAAGCGTTTGAAATATATGACTGTCACACTCGAGCAGCGGATACGCAATGCCAATACAACACAACAGATTGACATTTTTATGTTAACCAGAAATCTCCGACCATGTTCTCATAATTAGAATAAAACACACCACGAGAGAAGTTCAGGGTGAGACAAGTGTTTGGATTTAGACGACAGCCTTCATACATATCAGTGGCAGCTATTTTAAAAAGGTCCAGTGTGTGTGTGTGTGAGATTTAGTGGCATCTAACCAACTGAACACCGCTGTTTGTCCCTTCAGGGCTACTGTAGAAACATGGCCGACTCCATAGAAGAGGGCCTTTATTTTGAAAATCCACCGGATCCTCTCTGGTGTTTCAGTGTCTGGCTTCCTGTCAGCTCGGGGCCAGCTCAGCCTGAAACTAAACTCTGATACTCTACCTGTTGTGTTCTGACTTTGTGTCATGAAGCAGCTTCTAAATCTGAATCTGACTGAAAGTTGTGCTGGTCTGATTTATGGTCAGAGAAAAGAGAGCTAGTGCTGGTCAAGAGACGTAGACAGTGAGTGAGAGTGAGCAAGCGCTGGCCTCGATAAAGCCGGGTAATCAGTGAAATAAAAAGTGATTTCCTGATTGTGTCACAGCTGTTACATTCAACACAAACGGACGAAGCCCGTCTCGCGCTGTAACACGACCCTGTAGTGTCAGGTACGCGTGAAAATCATGAAAAACACACTTATGACTACTTTATTCCATATTTAGCCAATAAATTCCTCACACCACTGTGGACCTTTAAGAAATATTTAACTGTAAAACATTTTCCAGCACCGTCACCTGGAAAGTGCTGCTGTCTGCAAAGAAGGCGACATAAAAAGTGCACGGGGTACTGCTGACGTGTCAGTCATGATCATATAAATACAAATAAATACAGGGCGAATGCTGGGATGTCAGTGCGGCAGGGTACATGTGAAAAAACTGAAGTGATGGTGTCTGATCCTGAACAATGGGAACATGTGACCATTGCATCCACTGTCTGGCATCTACACACACACACAGATTGAGTATGTAAGCAGCAGTTCAAAGTGTTTTAGTTAATACAGGGTGATTTACCACTGACACAACGTGAATGATTTGACAGTCCTTTCAAGGAAACTCCGACGTCAGTCCAGAGCAGCAGCAGCAGCAGAGACAGAGTAATCACGGGGAAACAGAACAAAGAGCCACACATAAAGATATTATCCAATCAAGGTCAAACTGTAGTGTCACAGATGTCGCTTTGCTTTGAGATATAAGGAGAGGAGGACAACGTAAAGCGGGGCAAAGGCTGGAGATCTTCCTTCATTTTTCTTTTAGAAGATTTGTTGTTCAAACAGGATCTTCTCAAATCCTTGCGGAGGTGTGTGATAGAAGTCACCAAACTGGCAGTCTAGGATGGCACTGTCGTCCACTGGAACAGAACAAAGACAACGAGGACGTTAGCAGCCTTTAAAGGAAGCAACAATCACATCACGGAGTCGGTTTCACGCTTTCCTTCCTAGTGTGGATGTGTGGATAACTTGTCATGTCGTACTCATACTGTAATCAATAGCCACCCAGTTATTTGTTCTGTAGAAACTGGGTCAAACTATTTGGACATAATCGCTCGGCACTGACTAAGCTTAACACTGAAATCTTTGAACGTTATTCAAGTTAGCACGGTGACTGACTAATCTCATAAATCGCCTTCAGGGCTGAGTCGGCTCGCTCAGTAAATTACAGCGTCCCTCGTTTTGTTTACCAGTTGCTAACCGAGGTCAAACGAGGTCATGCATAAGATACTGTCTGTGCTGCACCTGTCTGAAGTGCTGCTTAGAAACTCTCACAGTGAAACAAAGCTACGACACACAGATCAGACAAAGCGACACTGTTGTGGATTAGAGAGTGATCGCTTGTTTCAAAAGAGGAATATTGAAACTGTTCTGCAACTAATTTAGTGAAAACTTTGGGTGGTTAGGCTTCAGCAGCTTATTTCAATCTTTTAATTTGTCTTTAATCTATTAAGACCAGAAGATCCAACTTTCCTCTCACACACACAGCTGGAGGCTGATTTGTAACAGTATAGATCGGTATACTGGACAGCATCTGTATGGGTCAGCCATCAGGGTTCTATCCATTAGGCCGCACTCAGAGAGGACCGGCACTGCAGCAAAAACACGGCGACCCGCGGTGGCGAAGTTGAGCCGACGTCACGCTACAGCCGCCAATCAGATGCTCCAATCGGGCTCACACCTCCACAGTCAGCCTGATCTAAACTCTGATACTCTCCCTGTCGTGTTCTGACTTTGTTTATCTAATGAAGCAGATAAACAAATGTATCTACTTCAGATTCAGTCATGAAGCAGCTTCTAAATCTGAATCTGACTCACGGTTTACGCTGCAAAACACAATGTGAAGAAGTTTCGCTTGTTTTGTGTCAGCTTGTTTGAGAGAGGGGGCCCGGCCTCGATAAAGACGGTTAATCAGAGGAATAAAAATGATTTCCTCTCTGGAAGAGGACCCACACTCATGGATACTCTATATTATATTTCTTTTCTGCACACACACACTTAAACACACATTTAAACATGGAGAGTGTTTGCACAAGAAACCTCAAACAAGTTCTTCTGCATTTGTGATGCTGCAGGACAAGAACAGGTTGCTCCAAATGTCTACATGTTTTTTCTCCAGCATAAATTTCACTGACCGCATTAACATGAAGCAGAGGAGACGCCGTCATGAAATCATCATCATCTGCTGCTGCTGGAGCCTTTGACCAGAACAAACCCTGCATGTCTCTGCAGCCTCCTGCTAAACGCTTCATCCTGACCTCTCACTCTTCGAGGTGTGAGAATCTAAAGCCTGACATGAGCAGTGTCATATAAAAATGTACAAACACAGCCCTCTAGTGGAAGAAAACTCTAACTGCCATAATGGCGTCCCTCAGAAAGCTATTCAATAACGTCCAGATAGTCGACAGATGAACTTACCATAAACAACGGGGTACACAGTGCCTCGGATCCCTGAGGCAGGACAATGCATGTTCTTTCCGTTGAGATATAAATTCAGCTCCACGTGGTCGTATGTGATGCCCTGAGGGAGACACACAGTGAAATCTGGTTTAACCTTCACGTAGCCGGGCTCTACTTTTAAAAGATAAACACTGAAACACCTGAGAGACACAACGAGGAGTGTGGATGTTTTTAGTCACACAGAATTCTTTGCTTTCCTCTCCTGCAGTCACATTTTCTCCTGCTGGACCAGAACTCTGTTCGATTCCCGTTAGTGTTGCAAAACTCTGGGAATAAACTGGATTTACTAAAGTGAAGGTTGGCCCTTTAACAGGGAACTTATATTTAGTGAAAATATAGACGCTATAGAGCCCAGAGCACACAGAGACTGTTGAAGACACACATGTGATCTCGTGGACTGCATAATATTGTTCAATAAAATAATTCAAACTTGATATTTAGAGGATAGTACTCGATGACCTGCAGGCTGTGATGACACAGTTTTACTGGTTCATATGTACACGTCTTTAATCTGTGCTGCTCTTGTCTTCAGGACCATCTGGTGTCCTAAAATGAGGCATGACTGGCCATAACTGCCAGAAAAACAAGATCTGTACATCGATGGAGGTCTGCAACAGATCCTGCACACTTGCCCGTGTCATCTGCAAGATTCTCTGCTGTGCCGGCCTGAAATCATTTCTGTGCTCGTTAACGTCACATTTGACTCTAAAGAAAATAAAATTAAAATGTTGCTTCAATTGTACATTATATAACTTACATCTGTCATTTAACAAAACAGAGAATAACGAGGCCAAATAACAATTTGGTGCACATGTGGCAAATTGGACACAAACAGAAGGCTGTCCAGCTCGTGTTAGATCATGTGACTATCGACGTCGGCCAGCTGCCTTATAAAAAAAATAAATAAATAAAAAGCCTACGATACCAAAATGTGCTGCAGGTCTCACGGGGCCTGCAGGCCAGCCTGGTCTCTAAGCAGATGATTAGTCCAAACCATCACTTTGAGGACAGACCAACCTGATCTCAGAGACTCTACGAGCCCCGATAGAAACCAAATGACTCACCAGGTGATTCAAAGGTTAGATTCAGGATCACTTACCACAATGTCACCCTCCTGAGGAAGGCTGTTTGCAGGTAGGCGGTTCTTCTCTTCATTATTGTGGTACACAGACCCATCGTGCCTCAGAACTAGGCTGTTTGTGTCTCTGCCCAAAGGCACTTGATTAAGATTCACTTTCTGCGTGGCCACACCTATTCCCCACACACCTGAACACAGAGCACAACACTGAGTTACCTGCTATAAAACACTCGGACTAAAATGGATTATATTTACAACAGGGGCCAGCTGCGATGAAATAAAATAATAATAATAGCGGAATTCACATGCACAGCAGATTTTTCAGCTGAACACTAATAAAAAGAGTCTGTGTGGAGCTGCATGAGGGTCAGGTCCTAAAGTGTTGAGCAGAAATCCATCAGCGGGCATGCAGTCATGAGACGGCGGATTCAGCGTGTCTGTGTCGAGAACTCTCGCTAAGAATGCAGCAGAAAATATCAATCAGCTCCGTCAAGCGCTTACCAGTGGACTGGATCTTAAACTCAAAATAACTCTTGTTCTGGTGCAGAGGAGCGTTGGCCAGACAGCCTCCGGTGCCACATATTCTCCGGCCGCTCTTTACGATGACGACATCTGTGCCTGCAAAAATAAAGAGGCGTCACGACAGGCTGAAAAACACATCGTAACACATGAAACTAACATAAACAACTAACATAACAAACTTAATCTGACGATTATTTGGCTGATTGTGACATGTTGTACTCCGAAAAGGGCTCGATTTGTCTCTAACTACCAGAGATATCACATTTGCAATCATATAAGACAGAGAGAAGCAGTTCACGGTGCAGAGCGGTGGACATATGGAGAGGAGTTCAAACTCTCTCTGTGCTCACCTGTGTGCAGGATTTAAGATTCAACACCTTTGCTGCACCCTTTCCTTCCTACTGTCGAAACTACAGTGGCCATGAAACATAGTTACACTCAATGCACTCTGAGTCTTACACATCGGACCTGTAGGTCTCAGACACACCTGTGAGCACGATTCTCTGACATCACAACCAGTCTGGTAGTCGATGTTGGTGCAGACCTTCCTGTGATCATTTACTGACGAAAATACTGATACTGACTGGATTTTTCAATTTAATTTTGCATTTATAGACTTTTTAAGGTGGAAATTAAGCTGAGAAAATACACGTTAGTGCACAAAGCAGAGCACTAAAATATGTATGATAACGTGTGCAGAAGATCTTCAAGTCTTAAGGATGCCTAATCCTGACAGCAAACATCACCGGTGTTACAGATCAACGGGTGGCCGTGCTAATTGGTGACTGTGTTTAACGTGTGCTGAAAACACGTCGCGTCTCTGGTGTTTATGTTTGACAGTTGGTTACCACTTAACACGGCCACTCGTTGAACCGAAACACCGGTGTCTTGATTTTTTTTTTTTAGTTGCTGGAGCTAGCCGCTGAAATGTCACGAGCTGACCTGTCTGCTGTTATTCAGCCGCCTTAACGTTACATGTATGTATAAATGAATGTGTGTTTAAGTAGGGGTGTTAAAACACACGCCTTAAGTCATCATATGTCGCTAAAACAGGTTTAATTTCAACACTACGAGCTGCTATCGGTGAGCTAGCTGATGCTAACGGCGGAAGTAGCGAGCCGCCGCGCCGCCGCGGTCGGACTCGAACACGTACCCATGTGGTGAGTGTCTAACTGCACGGTGGGCATCTCTTTGAGCGGGATGTGACCCGGCCCGCCATCCCCGCAGCAGCCTAGACAACACGTAAACATCGCAGCCATCCTCTCTCCGCTCTGACACTAGCTACACATCCGGAAACAAACTGCCACCACCATCAAACAAACCAACGAGCGTGTGAGGCGAGAGAGCGCCCCCGAGCGACAGCAGCGACACCGCGCGGCCGGAGGGGGAACTGCATAAGCCCCCTCGCTTTGCTACATACCCGACTGTATCCAATCACAGCGGCTAAGAGATAGGCAGTTTTCTCCTGATGGCATGGAAACAAGGGAAGAAAATCAAGGTCAAAATTTATACACGTGACTAAGTAACTATTGGTTTCGGTGTTACGTAACCACGAGTGAAAATAAAGCGAGTTTCAGGGGATGAAGTGAAGAGCAGCCTGCAGACGGCTGCGTGTAGCTGCTGTTTACTTTCTCTACATGTCAGTCTAACAGCAGCCGTGCTGACTGTGTGTCGTGCTGTTAACATGTTTACATGCATTGGCATGAACCCGCATAAACGGCTCTGTAAGTGGGGCAGCACGAAGCGCTGTGTGATGCTAAAACAATCTAGCTGACACTTTTTCACGCTGTAATGTTTTGCATAGCAACAGCCCCTCCCCCATCTGCCTGTCAGGGGAGCCTCTGCAAATTACCCAGCAGGGGCAAAAACGTAAACACACCTAACGCCTAGAATGACGCTGCCAAAACACTCAGACAAAGGCAGCTTTGCGCCGGTGGCGCTTTTGCGCATTTACTGATGCACGTGTGCGTAAAAGCGCTGAAAACTACAGTCACTGGACCTTCTGTGCGTCAGTGAAACGGTTAACTCTCTACCCGGAAAAGGGAGTGAAGTCTGCACAGCAACAAGCGCCATGATTGCGTTGCACTTGCGCGTCTCCAGCAGCTGGTGGTGAGTGATCTCTTTTGGTCCAGTAGTTGCATGTTACTATGCGCTTGCAAAAATCTGTCGCAGCTCCCTCTGACTTCAGTACCTTGCCAACAGGAGCGACGTTAACGCGAACGCTTGTTTGTTACGATCATTTGTCGCATTGGATTGGTTCAGACGGCGGTAATTCAGGGCTCCAACACAGCCAGGGCTGCTGCTCTGTGACACAAAGCTAAAGAGGGAGAGGGAGGGGTGGAAAAATCGTTTGCTGTAAAGTTATTAACGATTTTTGGGGACTTATGTCCACGCAAGTTTGTTGCAGCGTCAGCTGCTTGCAGAGATGTTGTTGCTGCACGTTTTTTCTGGCGGAGGTCGTGCCAAGCTTTTTACGCGGGCACAGCCGAGCTCCAAGTCAGTTTCACTTTCAGGATGGGAATACTCCAGACACAGCTGGAAAACATCTGTATCCTTTTGCCATGCTGCAGCTATGTTCATGTGTCATTTCCATCCCCTCTTGTCTGTTAGTTTGTTTGTTTGGGGGTTTTCTTGACTTGAATGAAGCTCCATTTTTGACGCCTGGATAAATGTGTTTACAGATGTGCCATCATCATCATGGAGCAGCTCGAAGAGGAACTAACGTGCCCGATCTGCTGCGGTCTCTTCGAGGACCCGCGGGTTTTGCTGTGCTCGCACAGCTTTTGCAAGAAATGCCTGGAGGGACTGTTGGAGGGGAACCGAGGTCCGGCTTTCAGGACACCTTTCAAATGTCCAACATGCCGCAAAGAGAGCCCGCACAACGGCGCAAACAGCCTGCAAATCAACTACTCCCTGCGCGGGATAGTGGAGAAGTACAGCAAAATAAGGGTCATGCCCAAAATGTCTGTTTGCAAACAGCACTGCGGGCAGCCTCTCAACATATTTTGCGCCACCGACTTGAAACTCATCTGTGGCTTTTGCGCAACGACAGATGACCACAAAGGGCATAAATTCTGCTCCCTGGAGGAGGCGTACGAGCGAGAGAAGGAGGCGTTTGAAGAGCTGCTGCTCGGGGTGGAGAGCTGGCAGAGCGCGGACATCCTGTCCTGCCTGGAGACACTACAAGCCAGTAAGAAAAAAGCGCTGCAGTCGGTGACCAAGGACGCGGAGGAGGTAACAGACTATTTCGACAAACTCATCAGTGCCATCGAAGGCAAAAAGAACGAGATCCTGTCCGATTTCGAGACGCTGAAGCTGGTGGTGCTGCAAGCGTACGACCCGGAGATCACCAAGCTGAGCGCGGCGGTGGAGGAGCACCGGCGGGCGCTCAGCATCGCCGAGTCCTTCAGGAGCGTCTCCGACCCCCTGTGCTTCCTGCAGCAGATGCAGGAGTTTCGGGAGAAGTTGGGGATCCTCAAGGAGACTCTGCCGCCCTCTCGTAAAGACATGGACGTCGGCCTTCCCGTGCGTAATTTCGACGTTAAAAAGTGGGACTCGCTCCGGCTCCGAGAAGTGGACAAGATCTCAGTCCCCCACGGGTGTGGCGGAGGTGGTGGCTCCCACCGAGCGAGGGGCTCGCGGATGACAGCACGCAGATGTATCACCTTATTTCTGAGTTTGCTGCTGCTGCTGCTGCCGGCGGCGCTGCTGCTCCTGATGCAGCCACACTACGCGCCCTCACACATCCAGCCATTCCTCGCCGAGGTCTCCACGCACCTTACCCACGCTGGCGCGCACCTGCGGGGAATAACTGACGTGTGCACGAGTTTATTGGGCGCAGGTCAGGACTCTGTCGTGAACTTAATAGACTCCGCTGTCAGTTTTATTGGCAGTTGTAAGTTGTTTTAATTATTTAGCCTTGAGGCGTCACACACTCACAGCCACGATGCTATCCAGCATGAGCTGAGTAAACTCGTGACACCCGGTGGAAACACTTGTTTATCTGCTCTTATACCACGTTATGTGTTCCTCAAACTCTAACCTCAGTGAAGCCATGCAATCAAACTGAATCGACACTTAATCTGCAGATTTTTAAACGCTAAGAAGACACCAATGTGCAGCCTCTCCTGTTTTTGATTTTTTAAACTTGTGTAAAATCTTGAAATCAATAAAAAGAGAGAAATTTAATTCTCCTCCATGTTTGTTTTTATTCAGGGGACACGTCAGCGTGTTCAGTGAGTGATAAAAAGAAAAGAGTGCAGTCAGTCCCACAGCACAGCACGGCACAGCACAGCACGGCACAGCGATGCTGCTGCTGCTGCTGCTGCTGCAACCTCTTCAAGGTTACAAACGTTACATAACAAGGCCCTGTGTGAAACATTCACCAGGCTGCACACAGTGCATAAAAAATACGGCGTTGTCATAAACTCTAAAATAAATTTCAAAAAGCTGTACTCACTCTATCAGTGACAATAAAAAACAGGCAAGTCACGAGATTTATTTGCGGAGCTCATTTCTCTGGTTGCATGACATGCCCGGTCTATAAAGTCAAACATCTGCAGGCTGTTAAAGTCCACTCAGTGTTAGTGTGAGCCTGTTTTCTACTGCTGACTAACTACATCTAAATACATAAAGTGTGTGTGTGTGTGTGTGTGCACATGGAGGTTTTTAAATTTCTTTAAAATCGAGGGCAGCTCTGTGACAACTTTGGCTCGTCGCCAACAACAGGAGCGTTTATTCACAGAGCAAAGATCATAAATTATATGAATTTATTATTGATTCTCCCGAAGAGAGAAAAACAAAACGTCAGAGTGAATCCGTGATGTCAGCACTGACCATAATTCAGGATGTACGTCATGGCACGCGTCTACATGTATATATAGCCCCTCTGTTGCCAGGCAAATACAGGATGAAAATAAATGCATCACTCCGCGTTTATATCTTAATTATCACCGTGGATTCTAACATGTAGTTTCATGAACTCGATCCAAATATTACAGGAACTTTGATGAGAATAAATGAGCAGGACACAGAGGCAGGAGAGGGCAGGGCGCGCGCACAGGGCCTGCTGAGGATGAGCGTCAACTCCTGAGTGTGTGAGCACAGCAACACTGCTTCACACCTGAGAGGCTGGAGTGTGTGACTGTGATCAGCAGTGAACCTGCTTTTATTATTATTATTATTGTTCCTGTCATTAAACCAGCTCAGTTTACACGTCAAATTATCAAATTATGACTGTAAAGCGCAAACAAAGCGCGTGTGTAATTTTTATAATTATGCATCCAGTTAAAATGTAAAAATGTGAAGCTTCACACTGGATGGAGAAATGTGGAGTTTGAGGCCGAGCGTCAGCGGGGCACATTTTCTTTAAATTAAAATGGAAAGAAGCGCTGAAAGAATTTATAATATTTAATAATGTCATTTAAATAAATCCGCTGACACACACACAGAAAATACATGTCCGTCTTTGAGATGTGTCATCATGAAGTATTATATTCAATCATTTTAAATAAAAAAAACGAATGAGGCCTGATCAGATTATAGATTTTTAATATTCCTCAAAAATAAAATAAACACGATCCTCAGTATTTAAAAAAAAATGTCCCAAAAACTTTTATCTCTAAAATCATTCTGTGCATAAATAAATAATAAAATCGTCCTGATGTGACTTTACTTTGAATTTAAAGCTGCGAAAACTAAATCTGAGAATTTGAATTATTAAAAAGGCCTACAAGGCCAAATGGAGGAGCACTGCTGCCACACACACACACACACACACAGTGAAATGTGGCGGGATGTGATCAGGAAAAATGTACAATTGTCACAACTTTATTTGCTTCATGTATTTTTATTAAAAGTAAATAAATAAAAAAAGATCTGCGGCGGGTCACTTTGGAACGAAGTGCAAACACTCAGTTATTTTTTAATTATTATTTATCTTGTAAATTGACGAGTGTAAAATTTACCGTCACCAAACGGCCCGTAAAAACCTGAACTCGGTCCCCGTCGTCGCGGATGAGATTTGGGATTATCGTCCGGCACAGAGACGCGCGCATTACGCGCGTATCCGAGCCGACAGCGCTTAAAATGGAGGAGCCGTTCTCACGTCACGGGACGTCACATGTGGTTATTTCACGTAACACACGGACACAGAACAAGTTTGGAGGCGTTAACACACGAGCTGGAGACGGGTTCAAATACAGACAGGGAGATCAAACCGAGAACCAAAAGAAAAAAAAACAGAAAATTTATGATTTTTAAACATTTAAAAAAAAAAAAAAAAAAAAAAAATCTGCAGTCCGCTGGAGAACTGTGTGTGTGTGTGTGTGTCGGCGGCTCCTGCTGCACAGGCCGGACATCCCAACAGCAGCAGCGCTGCAGGCCGCGAGGGCCGCAGTGCGTGTGTGTGTGTGTGTGCGCTCCTTTTTAAAACAAGGTTCCGATGAGCTTTATGCAGTTCATGTAAATAAGCAGTGTGTCGGTGAAAACATTACAGACAGAAGGCGGTTTAAACTTTTATTTGTCAGAGTGCAGACAGAACAGAGGAGTGTGAGATGGTGCTGACACACACACACACACACACACACAGTTAAAACATGAACACAAAGCAGAGGTGTGTACCTGTGGGTGAGGCGTGAGTACTCAGTGCTGCTGGCTGCGAGTGGTCAAGCTTTGCTTCAGCAGCACGATCAATACTGGAGGCTTCAGCTAGAGTCTTAACTCCAATATTTACGTGCTGCTACAGTAAAGCGACCAGCCAGACTTAAACTTCATCATCGTCCCGCGTGTGTGTGTGTGTGTGAGCTCGTGAACAGGGCAACAGGTGGTGTGATTCAGGCTTTCCTGCGGCAGCACAGTATGGCCTGCATCTCTGTGTAACCCACAAACCATTCCGTGCTGCTACAGCATCGCCAGAAGTGCAGTCATGGTCCACGCCGCCTCGCGCTCTTCTTCTCCTCTTCCTCTTCGTGTCCGTCTCCTCGAGTCCGAACCACATGACGCTCACAGACGAGGACAGACTCATTACCTATCACTTAACAGATGATCAGCAGCTTCTTCTGCACATTTAAAGTCCGACTCGTGGAGCAGGAGGCGAGCGTCACCGCCTGGAAAACACAGAGAGAATTACAGTTAGCCATCAAAGTGGTCATAAGTGTGTGGACGCCAGCATGCTACACTCACAAGATAAATCTGCGGTGCTGTCCCCACACCGGTGCACCAGAACGTCAACCAGCAGTAACTGGCCAGAGCTGAAGCAACCAGCAGTGTGAACGTCATCAAGCAGACGTCGACCACATTGGTTGGGACAAAAGTTCTTACTACACAGCCGCCCGCAGCTCGTCTGAGTATGATTTTGAAACCCGGCTGCACAGATCTGCACCAACTTAGCCACAACGCGAGGTCGGGCATCGACGTTGGTTATCGCCCAGCGTCGCCTGGCTCCGTGTCAGCTCTCCAGTTCATGCCAAAGCTGTTCGGATTGAGGTTGAGGTCAGGCTCTCTCTCTGAGGACAGTTACAGCTCTTCCACACCAAACCAAACTTTACGGATGTTGCCTAATGCACAGCGGCGCTGGCGTGTTGAAACACGAAGGGGCTTTTCCCAAACTGTTGCGACAACACTAAAATATCACTGTGTGCTGCAACAATAGGATTCCCCTTAACTGGAACCGAGCAGCCGGGGCACAGGGCTGTCCACACGCTGGCCACAGAGTGAACTCCAGTCAGTTCACATCTTCAGGCCCAAATACAGCCTCTCTAATCGAGACCAACGCAGCAACGGGTAGAAACCGCAGAGCTGCTTCACGTCTTTGAAATAAGTTACAAACTTTCAGGAGCCGATTCGACAGTTCAGCAGCACGGCGAGTGCTGAAGAAGTCAGAAAATATCAGGCTTTCAAAGTCACTGCCGTTATGACAGACGTGGGAATACAAGAAGTGGAAGGACGACCCTGTTCACACAGGAGGCAGCTTCATGTCATGACTGCTGAGTCCTGAATGAAACCAGAGCTGATCTGTTGGAGATACAAACTTTCACCTTTCACTCACTGTCGTTTGGCCACGTCAGGCAAGAACAACTCGTCCACTTTCATTACAAACTTTGCTGCATTTTGCTCGTTTAATGTTTTTAAATTTAGCGAGGTCGTGTGCTCGAACCACAAACTTTACAACATCGATGTGGTGCAAAATAAATTCACAGTGTGAAAAGCTGCACTCTGTCTGTGCATGACTCAGACTTGATATATTAAGTAAGGAGTCATTGTATCACTCATAACACACTGTGGTATTTAGTGCTACTGACAGGTGCTCCACACACACACACACACCTGAGTGTACAGTGAGTCTGAGTTACAAACATTGTTGTGTAGTGTCTCATTCAGCGGTGGAGCACTCTTAGGTTTCAAAGATAATTACTGCTCCATTGTACTCGGCTAAGTGTGCAACCGGCAGAACCCCGTGTTCTTAAACCTGGAAGAAATATGAGGCAAATATTTTGTTCACGCGACAAGCGTCTGGTTTAATTCTCTTTAAACTTTTAATGAAGCAAAAGCGTCTGCACAACAAGTGACAAGATTTTTTTGTCTGTTCGGGGTCGTTTAGTGAATCAGCCCACCGGAGGAATCAATGAAGCTCGTCTAGTTTTACAGAGACCGCGTCGACGTGTTTGAATCTTAAAACATCCTGTTTCTATGTGAGCAAAGGTGTTACAACTCATTTCATCCTGAGGCAGATTGGGTCCAACTGATGTGTTGTTGCCACTAGAGGTCTCAATGGACCTGTAATTATGATCTTGGTCTGAGATGGACCCGATAGCCTGAACCTAATAACATCTTTAACACACTTCCCTTCCCCAGTGACGAGACGTGCAGGCCTTCCCTCTGTCAGACAAACTCCACTGCAGCTCACAGAAACAAACTATTCGACTCATCTGCTTGAGAAAAGTAAAAATTTGTGGCCTTTTTTCTGATGTCCCAGAGGTATTTTTGTCATGTGGTAAAGAAGCTGCAACCACAGACAAAATTAATTTAAAAAAAAAAAACTGAAGATCTGAGGGTCACCTGTGCAGACACACTGCTTTCATCAGACATAAAATAAACCCACACTGGCAGAGCTGTTTTTTTTTAAATCTGACTTTTAAAACACGAAAAAAAAAAAAAGATTTCAAAACACTCCCACCTACGTTACATCGCCACGCTGCGACGGCAGAGCCCACCAAAAGAGCCACAAAGTGTTTGCTGTGATGCAGAAACAGCTGACTCAAAGATCAGAAGTCAATCTAACAAATCAGCTAGTTAATAAAAAAAATAAATCAACTCGAAGGCGTCGCCTGAGATACTCGCTCCAGGCGGAGAAGATTTTCTGACGTTCACGCGACAATTTGACAGATTCTAAGATGCACATTTTTATAAACATAGTTCACATTATACAGGGTTAGACTTGACTTTTGATTACAGCTGATATTTGTCAGGGATACAAAAGTGTAAGGGTGTGTGTGTGTGTGTGTGTGTTAGACACACCTGACAGTGGCAGGAGGACAGCGAGGACCAGTGAGTGAGTGCTCCAGTTTAAAAACAATAATAAAAAAAAATTCAACCAAGCGTGTATGACGCCTCAACGTAAAAACATACAACTGCAACACGAACCAAGTTTACAATCATTCCCAGCATCTTAAAAAAATCCTCAGTTTGTTTAAACTGCCGCACACAGTGACAAAAAGTGAGCCAATCAGACACAGACGCCGAGTTACACCGCGCTTATTTACAGCTTCACATCAGGAGTGTGTATCTGTCACATCTGTGGGGCGTGACAAAAATCTCCTTGTGTTCACCTCCTGGGCTAACGGGGTCCACATCGCCTGCCAAAAAATAAAAATACATATACACACATATATAAAAATAGAAATAACAACCATTGGAAGCGGTGACTAATAAAGTAATGCCAGCAACAACAAAAAATAAACAAGTCTGTTACAGAGTGCCACAGCGTTTCAAAGAGGAGCATGACTGAGCTGTGACGAGGTGTCTGTCACCATCTTAAACATCAAGAATTAATTCATAAATGACTAAAAACAGAGCAAAGATCAGCTGATTCATCCATAATAAAATTTATTAATTGTAAGCTCAGGTTAAAAAGGCCATCAGTGGTTTTTTTCCTGTTGCAAACAGCAGATACACCCCCGCCCCTCCTTCACATGCAACATACCGTTTATCTGCGCGATGCAAAGACACACTCGGAGCACTAACCTCGATTCACATGCGGAAAATTTGCCCGATCACTTCCTTATCTTGCATGTCATGTGTGGATGTCATTTTTAAAAGGCATTAATTAAACTTAAAGGATAAGTCATCAAACAACTACCACAGGAGTTAAAAAATAAAATAAAACACACACACACCAGCACTGACCAGGTATGGTGTGTGTTTCCCTTTTTTAAGCTGATAATTTCTTTACAAGTCCAGGTTGTATTTTCACATCAATGACTCTAACCTCTCCCCATTTTTCTCCCTCTCCTTTAAGGAAGCATGCCCAGACATGTCACCTTCACTGCTCAGCCTTTTTAACCCGTTCCTACGACATTTGCTCCCCCGTCACAATGGCCTCAAAGAGTCACCTGACCCCGAGGGTTGAAGGTCAAGTAACCTCCTACACCCCACATCGGTCCCGGGGAACGTGGACATGACAACTCATCACCTCCTCCTCCACCCCCTCCACAGAAAGTGGTCTGGACTGGCCTCTTTTACATCGTCCTCTGGCTGTGTGAGCACAAACTAAAAAAGAGGAGATCTAAACCGTGGAGAAAAAAAAAAAAAAAAAAAAAAAAAAAAAAAAAAGATCTATGCAAATTTGAGTTGTGATTGTGTTCATAAAGCTTTCCATCTGTGGGACACAGAAGGAAACTCCTCCAAGGTAAATATATGCAGACACAACTGCCTCTTTGAACACTTTAAATCTATTTACTTTTCACCAGTTAATATTGTTTCAGAATATATTTAGAGATCAATCACAAATAGAAGAATATAGTGGTGGGTGTTCACTAACGTCTCCCTCCACGATCACATCTGAAGCCGGACACAGACCAGGTAAGGCGGGACAAGTCACTGTCTTGGATTTGGAGAGATGTTCACCGTGCCACAACTTTATAAGGTGTAATAAAATGTCTCATCAGATACGGGGGCAGCATGTCACACAGCATGACATCTCTGCAGCAGTAAAAGCAAATACTCATGATGATAGATCAATAAAAACATATAAATATAACATTTTTTTTAAATCAAAAATAGAGGCGTCCATCTAATTCTAAGAGCAACTCAGGAGGTGGTGAATCGTTTTATTGTCCATCATCGTTGACCAGGGATGCTTCCCATAAAGACCCGCTCTGTTCCATACAAACACCAGTGCTGTGCTGTGATGTTTTGTGTTTAATCCTTGAAAAACCTGTTACATGTGCTCACACAGCAAAACATGTCCAGCACAGGCACAGGCGCAGAGTGAGTGTGGGATTCCCTGAAAACGTAGTCATGTCTAGTCAAATGAATTACAGAAGAGTCCACAAACGTGCAGACACGTGTGCGCGGCGTCGATGTGAGAATAAACCGATTCACAGGACGACACTGGCACACAGAGAGAGAGAGAGTGACCTCTGAGTCATTGTTGCACTCCACAGGTACACACCACCCCTCCGTTTACTGTCAGGTGTGACTGTGACAGACCCACTCTTCACACTTCAGCTACACACATCGTCTAAATGAATGATTTAAAAGCTAGATTGGAAATGAAGTAAACAATCATCCAGTGTGTTAAATAATGTCTGTTTATGGAGAGTGGGTCTCTCAACAGGACACACAGTCTTCAAAAGGTTTGATTCCCACATAACCAACACCAGTCTCTGTCATCTAAACACACCCGGCGTGTCCACTGTGTGTCTGGTGAAATATTTAATCTCAACACACAGATGCCGTACCTGCCGCTGACCGTATAAACAATGCATTCACACACTCGGCGTTACGCATTCCTCGAGAAATTCATTTTGGTTATTTACTACTTCATGTGAACTATCTCGAGCTTCCTCCCACTGCCACGGAAAAGAAGCCAGAGCAGCAGCAATAAACAGGATGCAGACAGAGCAAGTACACTGTGATGCAATATCAAAAGTACGACCTGAGGACTTGATTTACGCTTGACCAATGGCATCAAACTTTTTTCTGTTATTTTTCCCCCCTAAGGGCACGGAGACGACCACCTAAACAAATCACATTCTCAAGTACAGCAACCTTCAACACGACCACCACAACTTTCTTAATGACTTGAGTTACAGTGAGACAGAAATTAGGATCCTGGGAGGTGTGTGTGTGTGTGTTGTATGGTAGATGCACACATAAGCAAGAGGAGCAAAAGAGGAAGCAAAGCTGTGAGAGCTGAATGGCACACCCATACACCAATTACACAAACACACACTGTACTTTTGTTGGTGCATATTCCAATTCGAATGGCTGAATTTGGAGTCACATTACTGCAGCTCACAGTGTAGAAGTGTGTGTTAAACACATCACAACACAATTTTTTACTAATTTTAAAAAATGAGTTTTAGGTTTTGTTGTTACACTGCTGCAAAATTAAATAAATACATCAGAGTCTTCTCTAAATGAATTGCATTAATGCTCACACCCTGCTGGTTAGATTTCATCTACCTACATCTGTACAGGCAATTCTAGTGACACAGCAGATCTGTTAGTTACAGCACTAAATTTTATAGAATAAAATAAAATAAATAACTGTGTGTTGGTATCACTGTTAACAATTAAATTAGCTGTTTGAAGCTAACTTTTTAAAACCGACCAAACAAGATGCCACCGTGTGAAAACATCAGGTCTGCATGCACTCGAGCCTGATTGGTCAAGGTGTTACCTGCTAACAGGTTAGCTTCAAACAAACAAACAAACAAAAAAAAAACAGAAATTCATCAATATTTGAGCCGATTGTTGGAGAATTTCCCAACCTAACTACTTACAAGTTAACACTGTGGCCTAATCTAGCACCCTCAGGTGAAAAAAAGGCTGGTGCAAGCAAGAAAACACTGTGTGTGTGTGTGTGTGTGTGTGTTAGTCAGAGGAGGATCATAGTCCTGCAGTGTCAGATCTTACTGCTGGTTGCTGTTGCAGGTTATCATATTACTACCTAAAATTTAATTATCATGCAGATAATTCAGCAGCTGATGTATTCTTTCTAAAAAAACAACAACATGCTCCAAGTCTGGGAGGATTTCTCACCACACACACACAAACACACACACACACACTCAAATACAAGTTTAGTGTGCAACTTTTTGAGTGAATTTTTTACCTTTGGGAAATTTTACTCAACATTTTGTAAAGCTGCTTATTGGCCACCTAAACACATCACATGTTCACAACAGATGATCTCACTTTAGCAGGCCACAAAATTCTTCAACTTCTGAAAATGTGTGTGTGAGAACTTTGACTACACACACACACTCTAACAGCATTTAAGCATGTTATTTAAAAACGTTAATGCCACCTCTAAAAACATTTTCACCATTTTAGTGAGACAGGTGCAAAGCCCTGTGCACTACAGTGATGCAGCACCTACTGTATGCAAAAAAATCAAAGCCAATGCAAAACATACAGACGCATGCAAGGACCTCGCACCATCATATGCCACGCTAACTTTATGCATAAACACCATGCACTCATCTTTACTTACATATACTGACCAGTGTTTAAGTTATGATTGTGGCAGAAAGTGACTGACGCACAGAAAATTATTTGACAGCTTCTGTTTAACGCTGATGAGGCGCAGAGCTGAAACCAAGGTCAGCTTCTGGAAAATAACCAACAAGGACCCCGTGAAAACCTGTCCCATCACTGCAAATTTGAATACTATAAAGTTTGTGCTGAGTGGTGCAGAAAGAAGGAAGAGAAAAGGGTGGAGGTGGTGGTGGTGTTCTCTCTGCAGCCTGGCTACAACACATGTGAGCAAATACAAGAAGAGAGGCACAGTTTCACCAGGAAATGGGGGTGGGAGCCCATTTTGCCGGAGGGGTCTGAGAAGACAGAATGATGAGTCACAGAATGTCATGCTAAAGCACAGCACAGCACAACGGTGCTCCACACAGAGAGTGAAAAGGCAAATACCAGAGAACGGAGGGGAGACACAGACCTGTAGCATTTTAAGGAGATTAACTTGGAGGCACAACAGGAAGAAAAACTATTAAAACAACACCAGTACTAATTTGACAATCGCACACACGGCGGGTGTCAACAGCAATCACTCTTCAAATCGAACATGAGCAAAATATCTACACATATTTCAAAGTGCGAGCACATTAGATACACATTTTAAAACCAGGCGACCGGTGTGTGACTTCATATATTACTAATACACAAAGCGCTGCCTCCTCCCTACTCGAGATTAGATCTGACTAATTCAAATGTGTAGTTTTTATGACACAAAAATATCACCTACAGCTGATATTAAACAGATTACAGAAGGCTGCTCCTGTCAGTTAAATCAGATGAAATTGAATTTTAATAATCACTAATGATGCCTCAACTGAAATATTAAGCATTGTCCTTAACATGTCTTTTAGACTTTTTATATATACATGTATATATGTACACTCTAACAGCCAGGCATTCAGTAATGTTTTTATCCATTCAAGATATAAGAGCTAATTGATCAAAGACCAACCAAACTCTGAGCACACTCATGTGTGCATGTATACTCCAAAAATTAACAAACTATGTCCGAGAAGTAAAATCCAAAATATTCATCGAATAAAAACAATTCAACTTTGAATAATTACATAATTTCTCATGTGCTACTTTCACACCTTTTCTATCTGGAGGTATGACAAACAATACTTCAAATCACATTCCCACTTGGTGTACTGACCTAAATATATTTTTTAAAAAATACTGTGGATCGATTTATCAAGAAGCAGCTTTTGAAAAATCATCAATAAACTGATTTGTTAAAAAAAAAAAAATCATTATGTCTGTGTGTCATGACATTCAACACAGCCACACAAATAATGCACGTCCATTTTAAATACACCATGTGGTGTAGGAAAAAAAAAAAAAAAAAAAAAAAACACCAACAAATATATTTATTCCCAAAGCACATGACCACATGCCTGTCACATTTTTAACTCATCGTGCTGTCCGTTGTATTTCACATGACCACAAACTAAAGTTTTCTTGTCAGTCAGACACATCAGATCTTACAGTACAGTAGTTTCCTCCTCCTCCTTCTTGCTCTGCTATGTGGCGGTGAAAGGTCTTTCCCTCATATCATGTTAGCTAATTTCCCACCAACTAAACAGCCTCAAAAATAAATAAACAAAAATTTGTACTATGAGGTGGGTTGGGTGGTTTTGTCGTGAAAATGCACACCCCACTTCCACCACAGAGAAGGGTTACAATCTGCGATTTCAGTGACGAAAAAAAGCCATGCCTGAGACATTTCCACCCAGGTCATGCATATCTAATTGAAGTGGAGGCATAACTCTTAACCTTAGTGCTGCAAAAATATGTATGACAAAATAAGAAAAAATGTTATTAAAGCAAGCAGCATTGTCATGGGAGGAAAAGGCACCGCAGGGGAAATGGACAGAGGTTAATTTGAATTTTGAAAATATAATTCTTGTGACAATGTGGACACAGTGTATTTGTTTAAATAAATTCAACGCTGTAAAAAAAGAAAGAAAGATAGGAAGGCCTCACATTATGTAACACATTAAACCGATCTCTACTTAGAAGGAAGTAGAAGGGGCGGGTTCAGACGCACAATTATATGGAGCCTCTCTCTTTTTCCTCTCTTCTTCTTCTTGCTTTATTAGTCAGTCATGTTCATTATGAGAGTCATAAAGCAAGCAAGAAAAATATCACACATGCATGCAAACACCTCACCAGTAAATTAACGACTAGGTCCGTTTTGTCACTCTTTACTAAACCGATTAGACCCCCCCCTCCACCACCACCAACCCCCTTCAATACTTGAATTTAATCAGGGCACACACAGAAAGTGGAGCGAGGCAAAAGAAAAGCATCCAAACTTACGAGCCACAAAGCAACTAACATAACAATACAGCACCAGCTAACGTTAATTACATCGTTAGTTAGTGGTTATGACACAAGCCATTCCGTGTAAGAGCTATTAAAGTTGAGCCAGCACGAGTTGTGTATGTTGTTGTCACTTTGGCTGAGAGATGAGCTGATCATCTGACGTTATTCAAAAATCTATTACACCAATATGAAGAAGTTAATTATACATGAGTGCTCGAGCCCTGCCAACAACACCGATAAGGGGAATAAAACAAACTCCGTCATTAGTATTACTATTATAATAATAAAGGGCATCACTCAGTCCTTAAGGTCAAACTGTGATATAATGACAAACTTACCAGGTGTTTTCTGTCTAACAACCCCCCAAAAAAGAAAGAAAAATAGCTCGCAACAACAACAGCAACAACAAAAAAAGTCTAAGTTAACAAGCTTGGTAAAAAAAATAAATAAATTTAAGCAGTACCGTGTGCGTCCCGGTGTCTCTCGTATTGATTTTTCCCTCCCGAAGCCGCCAGTGTAGGTGCCGTGTGCATTTGTTGACACTGCCGCCTGTGCTCGAGCTCGAGCAGAGGAGCTCGAGCTCTCTGGCTGCTTTTGCACCTCCCGCTCAAAAAACTGAGCTCCGATGCCAAAAAAAAAAAAAAAAAAAACCCAAACAAAAAAAACCTTTTATAGTTCAACTTCGAAATAAAACCGCCCAAGTTAGTGTTACTAAGTCTTCATTCGTCCGCGTAAAAAAAAAAAAATTCAAACCGTCCGTCTCCCTCCCGTTGGAGTAAACGGACCCGCTGTAGGAGCCGTTACAAGCGCAGCAAAGTCACAAACCCCATCTGTATGTATGGGTGCTAGCACGGCTAAGCTAACAGGCTAGTATATAAGCTGGCAAAGCTGGCCAAATGGCTAACGTCTCTCTCCCCCCCCTCCTCCCTCCCTCCCTCCCTCCCTGCCGCCGCCGCCACGGTCGGTCTCTCTCTCTCTCCCCTTCTTTTTCCCTCCACGCACTCCTTAAAAAAAACACGATTTAAAAAAAATAATAAATTAAAATACTTTGCAGCTTCAATTACCTTTCCGTGATGCCCGCTCGCTCTCTCCCTCTGTTAAAAGCGCAGTTTAATTTTAGGAGAGCTTCGTCTCTCCCTCTCTCTCCGCTCTCTCCCCCCTCTCCGTCTCTCTCTCCGTCTCCGCGACAGCTCTCTATATTCGCAGCATCCTCTCCTCTCCGCAGCTGCTGAGGCAATCGCTGCTCACTCGAAAATGGCGCCGAAAGACATACTCCTCATTCAAATTCGATAGAGCCTCCCATCCCGCTGATTGGTCGAGCGCGGAATGGACTCCGCGCCGCTGATTGGTCGGCTAAAATGCACTCTCGAATGATCTCGCAGCCCACGCAGCGTTCATCTCACAAGCAGAGAGAGAGAGAGTGGGAGGGGGGTTAACTCTTCACGCACCGCGACGCTTTCTTTCTTTCTTTCTTTCTTTCTTCAGACTTGTTAAAACCACGACTGGTTGATATGAAATGAAATGTCACGAAAACGTGCCACAAAAACTCAAACACAAGCAGGATGGGAGCAACCAAAAGTGCAATAAAGTAAGTTGTTAGACACGTTTGAGAATAGACTTACTGTAATATATGCATCATATACACTGTACTGTATATACTGTACATTCATGCCTACAGTGTTTATTTTGTACATAATGCTGACCACACACTATTTAATAACTGTTCATACTGTAACTTAAAGGTGCAGTGTGTAAGATTTGGGGCCTTTATTTTCAGAATATCTATCTATCTATCTATCTATCTATCTATCTATCTATCTATCTATCTATCTATCTATCCCTTTTAAATATGTATATAGTTATTTTTTATGTTAATGTTTTATGTTTCTATGTATGTTTGCCTACCTGTCATGTCCCTTGTCTTTTAAACTGTGTCTACACCTGTATGTACAATTGATAGCAAAGTGAACCGGAGTCAAATTCCTCGTGTGTGTACACACACCTGGCCAATAAAGCGATTCTGATTTATGCCTGCAATGTTTATATATAGATATATCTGTTTATTTTGTATCTAATGCTGACCACACACTATTTAATAACTGTCCATACTGTACTTAATACACCTAATTATACTGTATATATCCTATAGCATATTCATATTTATATCTGCACTATACTTACTGCACTTCTAGTTAGATGCTAAACTGCACACTACTTTTTGCAATGACAATAAAGTTGAGTCACATCTAATCTAATCTAATGCACTGCTGTATTATTTTTATTTCAGCATCCTTTGCACTATTTACTTATACATATATATACATACATATATATACACACACATACAGAGAGAGAGAGACATAATTAAAACTAACTAAAGAGGTTCAGACTTCAGACATACAGAAAAAAACAGAACTGGTTGGTATAAAATCAATGTCACGATCCTTTAGTCGTGACTATGCATGGTTAACAAACACTAGGCAGCTTTTATAAGTCACAAAACTCAACAGTGATACCAAAAAGGAGGCTGGACCAAATCCAAAAAGTGCAATAAAGTCAGTTATTAGGCACCATAGACGTACTATGTTCATAGAAGAAAATAAATACTTGAGAAATTGCACAGTTGAATGAGATTCTTTGACTTATGGGTGAGTATAAATGACTTAGACTTTTAGAAAAGCTCTGCAGCCTGTCCTTTAAGCATAATACATGTCTGTGGTACCAAAAGCTCACACCACAGTGATCTATAAGTAAAAATACACTGTTCTTTACTCAAAGAAATCAATGTAAATTTGTGGCCCCTCGTCATGTTTCAGATGCCTGAGTCATTAGGAGTTCCATAAAAGACACATTTTCCCTCAAAACTTATCATGTTGTTTCATTTGAATAACTATTTGAGAGTCGATGATTCATTTGAATGACCCCTTTACTCTCCCATTAATCAGCTCGTGACCATTTATTCTCAGGTTGGCAACCGCTCCACAAAAACGCTAAAGCAACTCATATTTGTGTCAGTTAACGATCTACAAATTGCACAAATTCAAGAAGTGGAATGAAGTCAGATGTACTATATTCATAGAAGAAAATGAATATTGTATTGCATGACGTTCTTTGACTAAATCTTATGCTGAACATCATACTCTGTCATGTTTGAGTATAAATGACTAGAACATTTATGAAAGCTCTGCAGCCTGTCCTTGTAAGCATGATACACGTCCATGATACCAAAAGCTTTAACAAAAAAGCAACTATCCACATGCTGGAAATACACTGTCTGATGGTCCTGTCAGTGGTGGAAAGTAACTAAATACAATTATTGCACACAAGTAGCCTATGTTTATCAGACAGCTAAAGCTAGACTTAACATAAAGAAGCATAACCTTGTAAGAAACAACACATTGTTAAAGATTAAAGCAGTTGTTTGCCAACCTTTTTGTGTCTGTCCCTCGTCATGTTTCAGATGTCTATGAGTCATTAGCAGTTCCACAAAAGACACATCCATCCATCCACTTTCTGTAACTGCTTATCCTCACTAGGGTCATGGTGAGGCTGGAGCCTATCCCAGCTGACTTTTAGGGCAGGCAAGAGGCGGGGTACAACCCAGGACAAGGGATCATCACAGGGCACAAAAGACACATTTCCCTTCAAAACTTCCCCTATAGTCAGCCACACAGATTCATCCTGCAATGGTTGGGAGGAGCCTCGGCCTGCAACCACAGTCCAACTTTGTATCAGTATTAACAATCTAATATTGTAATATAATAAAATATTATAACATTTCGAGGGGGCAGCATGTTTACTTCTGATGTTTTATGTGAATGTGACTTCTCAACTGTGGACTCTTTCCAGTTTATTTATAGCCTTTGTTACAGCCCATCATACACACATTAGGTACATATAAAAGAACTGTTTTATAGGTGTATAAGAATGCGACCATCCTTCATATGAGTGCCATGAATGTCTATTCAAAACATGTTCCTTCTTCACACAATGGGCACAGTTAGCACAATAGTGCCCGTATTGGGAGTGACAGCCCTATAAGAAACGATCAGAAAACAGCAAAACACACTACCGCCCCCCTCCATAGATGACAGGACTATAACATCTGGTATATGTGTGTTATTAGGTCAAGAAGTAAAGGGATGGATGAGATCACAGCGAAGGCCGAGGGGATGCAAGCCAAATCATGGAGGATGTGGGCGAACAAACAGCAATAAAACTTTGAGCAAAGTGTAGTACGGAGGCTCAGTCAGCAGGTATGTTCTGCTTCCACAATGCAGGCCCGGGTTAAATACACTCTTTTGTTGTTGTTGTTTCTGTTCGACAGTTCGAGTGAGGACATTGTATTCTTTATCTCACATCGCTGTGACATCACCTCGCCCTCTCTAATTTTAATGAAGTTTTTCATCGGGACGTTATGACATCTAACTTAAAAGGCACAAATGTCATGAGTAAATTATTCGCCATGGCCACTTTTGTCAATTTAAGATTAGCTTGGCAACACCACAAGAGTACACACACACACACACACACACACACACACACACTGTAGTGCACATGTAACTGCCAGAGCAGGGGGACGGGTTGGGCTCTGCCACAATAACCCTGCTGTTATCGTATCTACTGTAGCATAGTGTACCTCGGGCAAGATAAACAGAGACAGCCATTTCATCCCAATGCACACATAATAACACGTAACATTCACCTGCCATGTCCGTCGTTGGAGAAAGAATTATTCTAACCTGCTGTTAGTTTAAAGTTTAAGTGAACAGAGGCCAGAACACAACTTTAACTTCATACTTCTACTTTTTAAAAACCGTTTACAGCATGAAAGCTGTTTTTCACTCATGGTTAAAGCCTTTTAAAATCTCCTCGTCATGAAGCGTATATTTCTTTGCATTTCCACGTGTGATACAGTAAAAAAATATAATGTTTTGAGTACAAAAACAGAGTGGGAGAGAGAGAGGGCGCCCATTGTGTATGCATTCTGGTGTAGTGTGGACAATGGGGCGGAGAGGAAAAAAACACACTTGTTTACAGATAAACTGGTTTGGACAGGAAGCCAGTAAGGAGGAGCTCTGTGTTGTTAAACAGGCATGTGGAGAGGCAGGGATGAGCCAGCAAAAAACACCACCGTGACCATAGGGAAGATCATGATGCAGTACTCAAAGACATCACACACACGTTCATATCTACAAATGCACACACTCGAGCAGCTGCAGATTAATACAGTGCTGAAAAACCTCTGGGTTTGTCAGAGTTTTAAAAAAGGTTCACCGCTCCAGCTCTCCAGTGACATGAACAGAAGTTGTGGTTTGTTCAGTTTCATTATGACAGAAAAATTAACAAGATAAAAAGACGCTCGTGGGTCCCGATTAGCGGTGGCAAAACAGTAGCCAAGCTTCAGCTCTGGTGAATACTATACAGTTCATCCTGCATTGTGTCACCGTCACATGAGCACACACTGCCTTCCATTAGGCAGGAGATCCTTATGACTCACGAAAACACAAGTCACATGTCACTACACAAATGAACCATGCTACTCAGACTGCTCTGTTATCCACAGCAGCTTTTCTGCAGGACCCAAATGAAATCACATCATAATGCATCTCTTCATTAGGAGGGGTTGAGACAGAGTGGAGCTCTCCCTTGTCTTCTGCTAGACGAGCTGAACAAGAGCCACAGTGTCATGTATCGTGGTGTTTGGCCACAAGCGGGGCTAACCCCGGCTGCAAAAGTTGCCACGCCGGGGCAGTTTTAGTTCGATGTAATTTGATTTTATGTTAGATGACTTGCGTGCATGGTTGGCTGTTACACTCAGCTGCTTCTCATTCAAGGAGGCGTTTTTTACGGATTTTCTCTTCCCCTCTCTCTCTCTCTCTCTCTTCTTCCCTCATGTGACTCAAAAAGATGGCCTTTCACACTACCACCAGACACGGGACTGCATCACATCAAATGATAGGGAAATAAGACTGTAGCAAAATCTCTGCTCACAACACGCCTCAAGAGCTCAGAGGCAAACCCGGAGCGAAGAGAAAACATCGACCAAAGACTGAATGACACCTTGAAAACACTCCAAAAGGTTGATTAAGGTCAAAGGTGAAATAAAACCAGGGATAAGCATCCATGTGCTACAGTTTGCAGCTTTAACGTCACCGGCAGGTGACTACATACACACACTGACATCACATTTTGTCATGTCCGTTGCCAATCTCTGTATAAGAAAGTGTGAAAATCATCCTTACTCTTAAGATCAGAGGATAAATTATTTCTTTTGTCGTTAAAAACAAACTTATTCCTGGTAGTAACCTGTGCAAACGGAGCTAGTATCCGGGGATATTTCACAGTCAAGTGGTCAAAAAGAGCAACATGGTGCAACAAAGTGTAAGAGACTATAGGCTTACTATATTAACGTGGCCTATTCCCCCGTCTTGGTCTTTAGAAAACACAATAAGCCCCACTGAGAACTCCAAACTAGAGAGAGACTCTCCATTGATGTGTCCTCGGTACCCCTCCCCCTCTCTCTATGAGACATCTGTAGCAGCTGCCCCCTTGTGCTCCTGTCAGCAGGGCAGAGTGTGTGTGTGTTTGCATGTGTGTGTATGCATTAGTCGAGGTGGGGTTTGCCGGGAGGTTAGCGTGGGGCGTGTTATGACACCTCCCCCTTTGGAGGGGTCTGGCCCCGCACACTTGTGGGACATCACATTTATCAATGGCTAATAGTCACTAGCAGGTCACCCTGAAAACACAACAGAGACCTCTGACCTCTTTTTAGCACAAAAAACTGCGAGGTGGTCACGTCGGCCCCCGGGTGCTATAAAGAAGTGCACACACACACACACATGCTCACACACTCACACAACTTTATACGTCTAAATCTGCTCCTGTAACTTCGTCCTAACTTAATCCAGATTAAATTAGAGTAAAAGCATAAAACAGACTCGTATAGTCGGGGTCCTGCTAACACTACCACACATGGCAACTGAATTAAGTGAGTATAATTCATAGAGTCTAAAATTACATTACAAACAAGGGACAGCTAAAGGAAAATCCTTTAGTGAGACAAAAATGTGTACATTAAATCAGCAAAAACTTCAGTGCCAGCGCAGACCTGTCACTGAGAGAGGATCCACAGCACTGGATTGTGTTTCCAAACTCTTTCACACACCACCGTCTGTTTTCACGTACATTAAATTCTGTGTTTTTCAGACTAAATGTGGCATCCACGTGCAAAAAAAGATCCCGTGCACGACACAATAAAATAACTCCAACGACATACGTGACTGCACCGAGCGCCTCGGCCGGGCCGTTCCAACCTGATGAAAGACGTTTTCCATTCATTCAAAAGAAATGTTATTTTAGGAGACACGTTTAAATCACTCAACAAAACACGTTGCTTCCTGGTCTAGTAGTATCTTGATGATTGTCCACACCCCTCTGTAGTTTTTTCTTTATTGAGGCAGACTGCTGAGAAGGATTACAGAGAGGGCTAAACACAAGAAAGATCTAATCCTAGGCATGCAGGGTTACAGAAAGGCCTGAAGAATAAGTTTAGGAAGGCCGCTGTTAACAGCAATATTTTATTTTTTGATTTTTTGCCTGGAAGCTGGTGACTGAAGAGAGTTTACGCCTGCAGTCTTTATCTCTAAACTGATGATGATTGTTGCCAAAATAAAGACGGCTTCACCACAGGATTAAGACTCTCCTCTGACACCTGGATGGAAATAATATAATGATGAATGTACAATTTAATCAGAATATTGCATTAAAAGAGAAAGCCCTAAATAATTATTAGACAGGAAACGCATCAAAAAGTGTGAGAAATCTGCAATCTAAAGATATGCTGCGTTCAGGTCACAGCTCGCAATAACATGTTCTAGTTTACAGAGCGTTTTAAACCACTAAAACCTTCAGCAGGTTTCCTTCATGAACGGTGTATAAATGCATTAAGATAATGTGTAGAATGAATGCTTCTTTTTTAGTTCTGTGCCCTGAAAACAATTTAGAAAGAAACATTTAACATGCTGAGCTCAAAGATTTCAACTTCAGGACGGCATTTTAATTCATATCTGCAAAGTGTTTGCGAGGCGACGGCTGGGACGGCGAGATGAATCAGAAAACGACGCAGCACAAACAGTGTGAAAACATATATGCTTATGAGGTGTCGCCTTATTACATGAGCTGATCTGAGACTACGGCGTCGGTATTGTTGTGTTCTTCATGATGTGTGTGTTAGATTTACGTGAGTCTCAGTCAGCGATGCTGAAAACTCGTCCTGTAGGCAGACGTCACTGCACTGTAACGCTGTAAAAAGTTGTTTTCTGGTGAGCTAATCAAAGCCCAATATTCATTAAACGTTAGGCTAATATTTACATTAAGACCCGAGACAACCACAGATCCCGGCTGCTTGTCTTAAGTACACCGCCTGTATTTAATGATCTTAAGCTGTGATGAAAGTGTCTGGAGTGATGGGAGATAACCTTAAACTTAGTAATATCAGAGCAGCTGTCAGTGATACTAAATCTGATACTTTGCATTGATCATTTGATCTGAACTGAAGTGCAGAAAAGAGACAAGCCTGCACGCTGCGCTCACATCGGACCTGAAGAAAACATTTAGACAGTTAAGGAGTCCGACTATTATTATCAGGTTACAGTCTGACATACCAGGCCTGCTGGTGCCGTCTGATTTCACACTGTTTTGTACTGTTGTAGGAGTTCACAGAGAAAATCAAACTGGACTGATTACTAATAATAAAACAGCTCGTCACAGTGCAGCTGACATTTGATCTAAACATACAGTAGGCATGCATTAAGATGAACTATATATACTACATTAAACACACATTAAAACTAACATATACTAGAGTGTGTTGAAGTCAAACCAATGAGCTGAATCTGCGTTTGATTAAATCTGTGCAAAGAAGAAATGAAACTTGTAAACTGATCAGATTTGCAGGTTTTCACACAGCGAGGGCAGGATGACGATACGGCTGCTACAGCTGCCACTTTACAAAAAGATCTAGGCGTCGCAGGACAGTAGCACACATCACCGGCTGCCGGACACGTTGGTGGGATCGGTAAACATTCATGTGGAGCGGGCTGCTGCTGTGAAATCTGATGCATGTATGACAATTAAACGTCCTCCTCGAGTGTTCCAGCAAAGATACTCACATTTTCCACTGACACTCTTGGAGGTTATATTAAATTATAGGTTACCTGAGCATGCCTGCAGCCTTTAACAGCATCTCGTGTGTGAGTGTGTGTGGAAATGTTGATGAAATTCAATAAAACGCAGAGTTGGAGCTCCAGAAGACAAAAAAGAATCTACTCATTGTCCTGTTTCTGGACTACAAATTGAAAATCCCTGCGGAAGTCCCTCCCTCCGCACAAGCCACTGTTCTACCTCGATGATGTAACCACTTTCCAAATATAGCGTGTTGCTGATGCCTGAGCCGCGCAGCCATTGGCCGGCGCTGCCTGTCAATCAGCGTGACGTTGCCGCGAACGCGTTATTATTGTAAACAGCCCGCCTCGCTCTCCACCGACGCTCTGTGCCGAGCCGACTACTCCATCCAGTCCTTTGTTCACGCGGCGAAAACACCGACGCGACAAAACCGCCCCAAGACTGCGACTACGACTGCGACTCAACAAAAACCAAACAAAGTTAAAACACACGAGCTGAAACCGTGACACCGTCTGCAGCTGCTGCCGAGTGTGTGTGCGCGCGATAAAACCATTTATATACGCGTGTGTGTGTGTGTGTGTGTGTGTGTGTTGATGGGGGGGGGGGGTATGTTTTGTTGATCAGCAGGATCTTCATGCAACCGGCGACCGTGCACGATCCACAACAATAAACTGATGTTTGCAGACTTGTCAGCGCGCGCGCACACACAAACAACACGAGCTGGTCTCACAGTCAGATGAACCGAGCGCGCGGTGTGTTATACATGACAAGACACGCTTTGGCTCCTTTAAATGTCAAATTGTCATTTGGGGAGGGGGGCAAGCGTGTAACATCGATGAACACACACACACACACACGGGGCCTGGAACTTCTGTCCTACCTCTGCGATCCGACAACATTCAGGAGACTTTACTTTGTGCTCCAGCCCCGCGTCGCAGACAATCGACCCAAAAAAAACGACTTTTCTTTGTGTCAGTGACTTACTCCAACTCAACTAGTCGAGAGGTCACACAGCAAAAGTTGAAATGACTCCACTCAGTGTTTTAATGGCACTTACTCACTCGACAGCCTGGATGTCTCTTCGGAGTGATCGACCGCATCTCCCTCTCCCTCAAGCCGGCCACCGGTGGTGACACCCTCACCTCGACGTCTTCTTTCTTTCTTTTCTTTTTTTCCCCTCTCCCATCCAGGCAAGTTGACAACAAGCTTCCTTTCTCCGACTAAGTGCAGTTTCAGCAAAGCTTCAAGGAAGTTGTTTCTTTTGTTCCAGTATTTTTTGGTTGCGTCAATGTTGCGAAAAGAGAGAGAGAGAGAGAGAGAGAGAGAGGGAGGGAGAGGGTGGGGGGTGGGGGGAGGCGGAGCGGTGAATACACACACACACACACACACACAGAAAGAGAGAGAGAGAGAAAACACACATCTAAGCGCAGCACAGCCTGGTTCGCACGCCTGGCCATTAGCGCGCACAGAGACAGAAAAACAACCTTCATCTAAATCCGCGATAAACTCTCAGTCTCATCAGCTCAGCTCACGTGTCCGGGACGAACAGCATCCCCTTCAAAGTGAAATAGACTAAGCTACACACACACACACACACAGTCCACTACGGTGCTCAGGTCCGATAGGCTGTCCAAGATCAGGCTATACTACTCCAGTTCGGTGCGCACCCGCGCGGCGCGCGTAAAAGGAACGGAGACATTTGCATACAGCTCTCCGGGAGCTCACCGGGTAACTTGGATCTCTCTTTCCAGAACTACACGGTCCGAATCGCTTCCTTCCTTTCTTTAGCTTTCAATGGCGCGTGCAGTCGTACACTCACACGCCTTTCCGTCTCCAAACTCTAAACGGACAGTAACGCGACGCCTAGTAACGCGTTACCAACGAACTCACGAGAACACAGAGTTCCTTCCACACTCCAAAACTCTCCTCCTGCCACACGAAGTCACCTCTTCCTTACTTACAACTTAAAGTTGACTATTTATCCCTCCATCCATTCCCTCTTCATCCCGGCAGCTCTCTCTCTCTCTCTAAAAGTTTACTCTCTCAGCGGAAGCAGGTTTCATCAAACATGAAAAAACGATGAGAGCCGATTTGGACATCACTAACTAGGAGAGATAATTAGATTTCCTGCTTCCTGGTGGCGCAGACGGGACCGTAAAGCAGTGCAACAAGTAACGAATGAGGCTCGTGCTGTAGAAATGTGATGAACGGACTACTCTGTTGGTGTAACGAGTCCGTCAGTGTTCCTGGAAGCCGGTTGGGGAGGGAGAAGCTGAGACGGCTTACTATGCAGAAATAGGATCATGTTGGTTCATCGGATAAAAAGGTGAGCTGCCTGTTTCCTCGCCGCTGTGTTACAGTAGCGTTGCATCAGGAAGTTGTTGGTGTCAGTGAAGTCACCATCAAGACGCCCTTTCTCTCTCCATCCATCCAACCAGCCCGGCGTCCGTCCGCGGCAGCATGTGCCTGAGCAGAGGGATCACTTCTGCAGCCAATGAAAGGCAGCCGGTGCCCTCAGCTCCCCAAAAACGGATGCCCTTGAAAATATTTTGACCCCACAGCGACAGAGAGACTGCTGCTGCTGCTGGGACAACATGCTTAGATGGAGCTGGAGGAGAGAAATAAGAAGTAAATAAATAATAAAAAAGAAGCTGCAGATTCGAGCGAAGAGGAAGTCGATTTCAAAAGGTTGCAGATGGATTAAAAAAGACAAGTGTGCGGGGAAAATGCAGCTCTGATGAGTGTGACAGCTTCAACCATAAAAGGAGCTCATCAGAGATATTCAGGTGCACACACACACACACTCACACACACACACACACTGTAGGCCCGTGCAGTTTTTAGGCCTTTATAGAAGTGAATGATCAACAAACAGTCACAGGCCTGTGGAGGAGAATGTTGAGGCCGAGACTTGGATACTGCGCGTAGAAGACGCGTGGAAACTTCCGTAAAAGTCTGATGAGACACGTGTTGTACGTGCACACGGAGACACAGGCGTACAGATCATATCTGTGGCATGGAACTCGCGCAGACTTTGCTCCATTTGCGCCGTACGTAAAAGTCTGCAGCGGCCACCTGCGCTTGCACGAGCCTGAAAACGTGCTGCGTGTTATCACACACATACATTCAAAAAGTTTTCCTCTTATCAGGAGGCTATTCAAAGGAGAACGTCCTTATTGTCCGCGCGGCGCCTCAATGAAATGTGCACGTTCAGGTGCGCGCGCAGCAGCCACCCTGCGTCCTGCAGCCAACAGGTCAGCTGTGATCCGGGCCTTCACAGCAGAACTAAACACACGGTACAAAAATATGGACGCTCATTCACAGCAGATATCGTCGCTTATTTTGTTTTTAGAGTCTCATGAAGAAGTCTCCAATGCGACACGTGCACGGTCTTTATCGTGCACGCGGGCTCTTCATCAGTGAAGCTGGTTGTTGGAAATGTTGCTAATAAAAGAAAAAGTTGTTTTTATCTGAGAAAAACAGAAACCTTTACAGGAAACTTGAGCTGATAAAACTGAAAATATTAAATTGTCATGAGCAGATTTTTTTTTGTGAGTTTGAGTTTAATGCAAATGAAAAAAACAACAAGTTAAAACCTGAAGCTTTGAGGGCTGAAAAACCAGAAATACAAGTCCTAATACACACATTAACACACAGAGAGCAGCACACACACACACACACACACACTTTCTGCTCGCTTTATTTACTGTTAATCTTTCATATTGACTGTGTGTGTGTGCGCGCGTGTGTGCGCGCCACAACCAAGATGTCCTGTGCGCAAGTGATCATCTGACAGAGCTGCGCGCTCTCTCTCTCTCTCTTTGTCTGTCTCTTAATATGAGTGTGTGTGAGAGGTGTTTTTTGGGAGTGTCACGCTCACAGTTATGCAGCAGTGTATTTGAATATTTGCCCGATGTGTGGGCTGATGCACAGTCAGAATGCAAAGAAGAAACAGTAAACAGGCACAATAATCTGATGGGCTGCGGTTCCCCACTTAAAGGTCATCGATGAAGAACAAGACTGCGATGAGATGAGAGCCAGAACAGTTGAGGAGAGATTTTTTTATTTATAATTTCAGCTTTTAAAAGAAAAAAAAAAGAACTGTCCACCTTAACAAACATGTGGGCTCGTACACATGCGCACAAAAGTCACTTTACTGTGCGTAACTTTTGCAGCGGGGCTGACCTCCGATCTCCTCAAACTTTGTTGTGAAAACGTGCCACATGTTTGACTTTTATTGGTAAATTTCCTGCAGATTAGATGGATCAACATATGAGTATGAGAGATGCATTAATAAAAGAAATAACCGTGCGCAGCCACGTGCAGCCAAACGCGCGGTTGAAAGTGGAAAAGTTCTTTAATTCGACTTTGCAAATCGATTATCTATCCGAATCATTATCAACATGCTAGATATGGCACAAGAGGAGGAGGAGGAGGAGGAGGAGGAGCGCAGTTCAGTTGCGCAAGAAGCAGGACAGTTAACGCATCACACCTTTTTAGATATTTAGAATATGAGAAGCGAACTGAAAGGTCATATTGTGTGGGAGGAATCTATATGAGTCAAAGCGAAAAAACTCACTCACTGGTCCGCGTGTGTTTGTGTTTAATCGCGCTGATACGAATCATCTCAGCATTTCAGCAGCTCTGAAGCAGGTTTGTAGGTTATTGGTTATTATGCGGAAATTTTAAAGCACACAAACTTTTTCTTCCTTTTTTTATTAACCTCACTCAGACGTGAGAGAAGTCGAACCTGCTCTGCAGCTTCAGGGTGATTCTCTTGGAAATTACATTACAAGTTTCTGGAGCTCAGAAGAATTTGATAATTGCACAACGCGCTTCACGTGACAGCCGTGTTTTCTTTCCACTCCATGTTAATTGACTGAAAACGCAGCGCCAGCATGCAAACAGAGTCACTGTCACTCTGTCAGCTGGCTCCGAGATCAATGATGTTCACTCAATTAACCTGATGGATCAAATGTCAGAGAGGATATGGATGAGAGTGTGTGCAGGGCTTTTCTTTCTTCTTCTCTTGTCAGTGAACATGTTTATGTCCTGGATTGTGTGTGTGTGTGTGTGTGTCTACAGGGCCCATGAGAGAGAGAGGAGACAGTGGGTGAGGCCTGTCCCTTCTAAAGCACCCTGTGTCCAGAGCAAGAACTAGGTCAACAGAGACCGCTGGTTGGTGAGTTGGAACGATGCTGCTCTCTCACACACACAGGAAAGAAAAGGAGGAGAGAAAAGAGAAAAAAAAAACAGGAGGAGAAGAAAATCCTTGCCTTCGATTGAGGGATAATTAGAGACTGTTTGACCTATTTGTCCCCCGTAAATAAACCGTTGGCCTTTTTAGTTGGGAGTGGGTTGAGAGAGTGCTGTCCCCTCCAACAATTAGGCCTTTTTGCATGAGTAAGTTCAAAGTTCTCCCCCAGTTCTTCCTCTTCTTTGAGAGATGTCTTTGCCATGATATAAAGAAGTATTCAACAGTCCAGCTGACGACAAACAGACTGAGCACACAAATATGGAAGCATGGAAAACAGCCTTAAAACAAGATAATAATGTCCTTAGAGAAGATCCTCAGGTTGTCATCAGTTAAATATTAACAGCAGAGCGTGCACGGGACGCCCCGTGGAGCCGCCATGCAGCCGAGTTTGCTTCATGCACAAACAATTTAATGCAAGCACAGACACTCAAATCAATTACCGTTACCGTCGTCAACGTTTGCTTATCTGGTATGGAGGCTATGGTTATGTAATGTAGATATCAGAAGCTGACAGGAAGCTCTCTCTCTCACACACACTCACACACACATACACACACACACATGTTGACCCTCAATGCAACATGCACAAAAGGTGTCCCATATTCACAGGGTGCTCATGGTATGGCGTCCTCGGGGACGGCAAAGTGTTCCCGTGATAAGTTCCACCCGTCCTACCCTCTTCAGTCTGTCAGCACAAAGGGAATCAACAGGTAACTTAGACAACAGAGAACCCAAACACAAAGGCAGATCACAACAGTATATGTGGCCTTTCTGTTGACCTACAAAGGCCTTTTCAGTCTGATGCACGCACGCCTAACCTACCTGAAGAGCTGAGGTAAAGTGAATCTTTATCCTCCAGCTGGGAGCTGGACCCGGGCACCATTTGCACGTGTACAGTGTGTGAGTGATAAAGGCTCAGAGAGAGAGAGAGAAAACACACGGAAGTGACCAAACATATCAACTGTTGGAGGGCTTCTTCAGCTGGTGCCTCATGAGCGAGGCCTATGACTAAGATCGGAAGAGAGTAGGAGTGCCAATGTTGCCATACCAATGCTGCAAGAGAAAAGAAAGAAGGTAGGAAAAAAAGAGTGGACGGCGATTGGACCGGATACACTAAATCAGACCAAAAATAGGCAGTGTGTGTGGAGTGGGATGGTAGTGAGATTTGTGTAAACATTTGCATTTTGATGCACACTTTTGACCCACATGCAAAATGATATTTAAGCATGTTGTGCGTGGGAGATCGGAGTCATGCATCGTGTACAGTACGCGTGCAAACGCCTGTCCGTGGATGGGAATTATTACGACGGCGTGCAGGCTTTTATTCCAGCAAAACACAACACACAAAGTGAAGGGACTTAAAGGGGAAGTAATCACTAAAATTATCCGCTTCCTCTTCTCTGTTCTAAGTATATCTTCCTTGTTAAACTCAGTTGAAGTTACTGCACAAGAGCCAGAGTTTTTAAACTCGTGAGGAGGCTCTAAAAAAAAAAGGCAAGGCCAACAAATCTGTGCAGACCTTGTATCCCACCCATGCTGCTGTTTATTGATACATAGCTGTGAGTAATAATGGCTGACGAGAATAGACACCGGTCAGCGCAAAAAGAGAATTTCACAGCTTCATCTTCGCTCGGTTATTTTGTCTGATTGTCTCTGACCAAATTTTTCCTCCATTGTGTGGACTCACACCCTCACATCACGATGAGCGAGCCCTCCCTCCCTCATTCCCTTCCCTATCTCTCATCCCTGCTCCTCTTCTGTCCCACACTACATGCCTCTCTATTTATACTGTTGAGTCAGTTTGCCACTGACAGGAGTGAGCGATAAGGAAGATTGAATCATCGCGTGTGTCTGAGAAAACACCAGCTTACTGTCCTAACGCCCAGTGTTTACAGGCGGTTCATCAAAGTGTTTAAAGACAGAGAAAGGTGTGCACGCTCGTCACCTAGTGAGAGTAAAGGAAGCGTTTTGAGAGCAAAGGAAGCACATGTGCCAAAGTGGAACGTCCTCAGCATCGGCCCGGCCCGATGGCTCCAGAGGAAGGAGAGGTGTATCACTCCGACAGGATACTGGTCCATAGGTGTCTGGTTTCAGATGGCAGGCATGCTGTGAGCACAGTGTGGAGCACAGCACAGCCAAGTGGACAACAATGGAAACACACAGAGACACAGGTGTCCCTACGAGGAACCCCAATGTGTGTGTGTGTGTCGAACTGGGACGCCCATGTGTAAATACGTCGTTGTACATACGACATATGTTCATGTGCTTACTGCTGCACTATAGGCGTGCTCGTGTGTGTGTGTGATATATCAGGGCAGATATTACAGTGTGTGTGTGTGTGTGTTTGTATTAGCTCACTGGTATTGATTCACTTGCACTCTAGCTGCACTCATGCATACTTCCCTCAGGACGCTAACACCTGCAAATGGAAATGAAGGAAGTATTCCTAAGAGAGACACGTGGCTCCGTGAAGATTGTGCAAAGAAACAGGAAGCGCGTCGTGCAGAAAACAAAGGCTGAAGATTCACATCACTGTCATTGTCTCGCTCGCGGTGTCCATTCGTCTCTTTATTTACAAGTCCTCCCCTTCTCTCTCTGTCTCCTTCTTGCTCTCTCCCTTTAACTCACTGGAGGATGCTAACCCATCAGGTCCCTTGGCTCTCCTCCACGGGATGATGTCATTTTAGATGACATCACCATGCAGTGTATGTGTGTTTGTACCCCCATCCACCACCACCACCTACCCACCCCACCTCACCCCACCCCCATTCCTCCTCCTCCTCCTCCTGCAGCCCTCCCTCTGTTTCTTCCCTCAGAGAGGGAAGGTGCTGTTTGACACACACCCGCGATACCCAGACCATTGGCCAAACTGCCGTGCTAGCACAAGTGGAGAGAGAGAGAGAGAGGGAGGGAGAGGGAAGGAGGGAAGGAAGGTAGAAACATTCACACAAAGAAAGAGGCGAGCGAGTCTGCAGAGCGGCCGTGGTGTGATGTGAGGGCACAGAAAGAAAGAAGAGTGGAAGAAGAAGTGTGGCAAAGACTCGCTGAGGGAGGGATGGACGCTCAGGGGCAAGTTAGTTTAATTACACAACATCGCTCGCTACCATAACACCACAAAGCCGGGCATACACTGTCATTAAGATTAAAACTAGTACACAGAGGAGTGCCACAGACAGTCTGGATTCTGTTTGGCTCTATTGTCTATTGTTAACACTGATGTAAGACTTCACAGTCTGCTGCAGAATTCTGATAAACAGGAGAGTTTAATGTGTAAAGTTTATTTACAGAAGATGGCATAATGGAATATAATATGCATAATTATGTTTTTATTAGTTATTAGAATCGTTTGTCTTTGTTTGTCACCTGAGAATGAGACACTGAGTCTGCCATGTTTCTACAGGAGCCCAGAATGGACAAACAAACCAAACCCTGATTCCAGATTTGAGTTTTTTTGTAGTTTTTCTTTCATGTTCAGACGGAGATCGTCTTACAACCGAGCCCAGACATCAGCTGATGGAGAATTAAGCCAATGCCTAAGTATCAAAAACTGCAGTTCCTCTAACGTCCACTCGAGGCTGGCTGCAGAAGTGAGTCAGTCTCCATAAGTCCCCATGTTAGACAGCAGAAATAAACATGTTTACAGCCTGGTACAAAAACAGTTTTGGTCTCTGTAGCTAATTTCCCCGTTCATGACAACTGTACTGAGGGTGAATTTATATACAACTCACCTGTTCACATTATATTAAGGCTTAAAGTTATGCAGGATTAAGAGCGAGGATGCTTTGATTGACAGGTGGGTGTCGTTACAGATGGCTTGTTTGAGCACCCAGGCGGCATTCGACCACCTCTGCTCCACTGATGATCTACGTCTGGGCTGATATTTAGATTAGCAGGACCGCTCACATGGCGGTAACTTACGGAGATCGACATGTTCTGGAGCCAGCCTCAAGTGGCCGTTTGAGGAACTGCAGTTTTTGCCACTTCTTAAATATATTGATTTATATTTTTGCACGACTGTAATCCCAGTGAGTCAGATTTATGAGACCTAATTTCCCTTCGGGGATGAATAAAGTCATCTGTCTATCTTTTCCGTCGTCTTCTTCTTTAACAGCCCGCTGCAATCTGTTTTACAATAAAAGCATCACCGCACAGCAGCCGCTCACCTTTGCGAGGTCAGCTGAGGATGTAATTATTCAGCTTCTTTACAATTACTCTGTGAATGCCGGTGACAAGCAACGCTCTCAAATTTTTTGCCGTGACTAATTTAATAGAAAGATCTTCTCACTCGTGTCTTTCATACGAAGTCTCGGTGCAGCAGAGGCACTCCCCACACTGAAACGCACGCCTGGGCTTTATTGAGCTAAGTTGGCACGATCTGAGCCAATGATGTCATCCTGGTGAATGGGCCAGCAATATGGGGATCAGCAAGTTTCTGAAATGAGAAACGGTGCGGACAGACATCATGCGTAGTAGTAGATGTTGGAGTCATTACAGCGGAAAGGTAAAAAGCTGCATCGTTCTGGCGTGTTTCTTCCTCCATAGGAGGGACAATGAGAGCTTTGGAGGCTGTGTGCCCACAAACGCTGGTCTCAAATTACACGTTTCAAGTCTCAAAATATTGAGGCATGGTTGGAGGTTTTCATGTGGCGGTGCAGAAGAGTTTTGATAAGTGGTTTTAGATGTCTGCCAGGGAAATCTGTTGTTTTCAGCAACATCGTATGACGAATTATAACCGTACGTTTGTGTTTGTGTGTGTGTGTGTGTGTGTGTGCTGAGGTGGGGATATCGTTATCGGTTCTATAACTAGATTGCGAGAGGTCTGAGGCTTTTGGTCATGGTGTTCACCCGTCTGTCCCATGAGTACGGGGCCAGGGCCCCCGTCACCTCCACCTGCTCCAGCCTACAGAGGGGACCGGCGCTAAATTTAGATCCACTAAGGAAGCTCGTCTGTGGACACGAAGCGGGATAGAGATCCTCCAGATTGTTGGAAAACTGGGGCTCTCATCTTTGTGCCAAGCGTAGAGGGAGGGTATTTACTGCAAAAAATATTCACCTTCAAGACCTTAAAGGTCCAGTGTGCAGAATTTAATGGCAACTAGCTCTGAGACTGCACATTGCAACCAACTGAATACCCCTCCATTCACTCTCCCCTTTCCGAGCACGGAGGAGAAGATCGCCCATGTTACATACTGGACCTTCAAGTGATAAAATCTTTAGCTATGCTGCGACATCGCTCCCGGGGTCGAATGTTTGGTCCCTGAAATATCTCAGAAACTCTTGGATTGACTGTCCTGAAATTTTGCAGATAGAAATTCATGGTCCTCAAAGGATACGTCGTCGTCGTCTTACTGACTTTGGCGTTCTCATGACTTTTGCTGTAGATCCGCAGTGAGTTTGACATTTTCTGCTTTGATTTCTGGAGAAATGAATTGTTGCCGTGGTGTTCGGCGGTGCACACTCCCCGTGGAAACACTGGAGATCCCTGCTGAAGTGAGGAGAAGGAGACGGGTTCGCGGACCTGGATAAGAGCCGGTAAGATCTGTCCCCAATAAGATGGAGGAGCTAACAGAGCTGACCAGGCTAACAGAGGGAGTATGGAGAGCGTAGCATCACAGAGACGTGGCTGAATGAACTCACTGAGGAGTCACGGTGAAGAAAGCGAAGGAGACGACGCATGAAGGACTCAGACTTAGTCAGGACCTTCAGGATGAATTGTAAAAGCTGTGGTGACCATCACAGGTTCTCTGGCTTTTACAAAATCAAACACTGGAAAAAATCGTGGATGTTCTAGTCACTGTTTCAGAAGCATCCCAGAATCGGGTTTCCGTTCTGCTTGTCTTAGCCGAGAATATGCCGCGTTCAGCCGGCATCAATCTGCACAGAGCAGATCAAAGTCAGACACAGAGAATCCAGTCGATTTTCTACCGACCAATACTCAGTATATTTACATATTTAGAAGCACATAAAACAAGAAAAGTGACCAAATCGGAGCAAGAGAACAAAGTGTGGTGTGAGGTTTTCTGTGTTAACATGGTCTAATTCCCGTGGACTGAGACGACTGAGCAGATATGTTGTCTCTAGCTCTGAGTTTGTGCTATTTATGAACATATTTCTACTCTTCTATCATCTGCACTGCCTGGAACAATGAACCCTTTCACTTACGCACCGTGAACGCAGTGCAGACGTCTACAGAGGTCGCCAGTCCTTCTTGAGACAATCTACGTGTATAAAAGACGTCAAAGCGCTGATAATCTGTGTTCAAATTGCTTTTTATTGAGTGAACAATGTAGACCGAAGCTGTGCGAGTCAACCTTTGGTCTCTTATAAGAAATATCCAGAATACATCAGAGCAGGAAAACAGGACTGTGAGTTCAGGTCCAGGTGAGGAGGACATTTCTTGCAGCGTTGAGGGGACAGAGTGAGCTGTGGACCCCGGCCAAAAGCTCACACTCTCTCTCTCTGTGTTCCTCTGCACCTCTCAAAATAAAGACTTGTAGTGTGAACACACACACACACACACACACACACACACACAGATCCAGACACACGTGCATAAGCGCATGTGCACTCCTGCCTTGCATGCACCTGTTGTCTTATATGGAACATGCAGCTCTCCCTTGAACAGGAGGTAGAGCACTAAGAATTTCCACCTGTGCGTGGGAGGTGTGTGTGTATATGTGTGTGTGTGTGTGTGTGTGTGTGTGTGTGTAAGTGACAGATAAAGAGGGAGGCAGTAAAAGAGGGAGGAGAGCGACAGCGGTGTTTTATTAAGGGATGACTTGAATGAAATTCCCCCTTTTAAACACACCCTCTTTAACTCACTCCTCTGCCCTTTAGCTGCTCTTTGTCCACCCTTCCAACCCCCTCCACCTCCCCTCCAGCTCCCCTCCACCTCCACCTTTTGGGCCCCAAATGTCGCCCTAACACTGACATGTTTTGGGTCATTTCATCTGATGGGATCTCCTGGGAGAAATTAGCATGTGCAAAAGAAAAGTCCACAGTTTTAAAAGCTCTGTGTTTCCAATTTGCCGCCACATGCTTCAAATTAGCCACGTATTTACTAAGGTCAGGCGCTGGGCACGGAGCCCGGTGGGGGAGCCTGTGTACAGGTTCGAGAGCGAGGGAGAGCAAGGGAGAAGTTAGTGTAATTGCAATCCACCACTGCCATCGTGATACCACAGAATTTTTGTTCCGCCTATCTGAACGAACGCACAGAAGCAGAACCGCTTCAACAAATTGTCATCAGGGCGACGCGGAGGACTTTAAGTCCAGATTATATAGTCACACATGGCTCTCTTTTTTCACACTCAGAGTTTTACTGCCGCTTGTTTTATTTTTACTTTGTGAGGAAAATTAACACAGTGGCTTACTCCACTATTCCGGGGTATTTCAGGCTCAACAGGATTACATTTAGAGTCTGGTTTAACGCAGCCTTTCTCTGGCATTAGCAGAATATGAGAAGCTGCGGCCTGGCTTCTGTCAGAAACGTGAAGTTTTACAAGCTCATTATTGGACATTTCTACTTCTGGAGACTCGCTTTATTTGTTCCGAGGCCAGATGACATCCTTATCGCATCTGTTGTGTGCTCGTCTTGTTTATATCACGACTCAGTCTTGGGTGAGGCTCCTCGAGTGGGTTTAATGTGTGTGTGTGCGCGTGTGTGTGTGTGTGTGCAGTGAAGCCTAAAAGCATTTAAGCGGGGGAATGGGAGAGGGTCTGGAATCCTGGGATGACATCATTATCCATGATGTCATTTTTGCAGGGTGACTTTGGCACATGCGAGGCTCGGGTGAGGTCACACTTTCACTTCTAAGTCGCTGTAATTGACAGTGAAACAGCAGGTCACCGCGGCAGATTGAGCAATGTCAAATTTAGAAGCCAATTAGGGAGTCAGAAATAACCAATTAAATCATTTAATTTGCCTTTTTTCTGTGGTCTGAGTCATTTAACCGTGAAATCTGGATCTGATACTCGTGTTTCTGTCGTATCGTAAAGATCGTACCGATGTGAGAATTCATGATGTGTTGTGTTCTCCATAAAGTCGACTGCTTGTGCACAGTTATTGTATGTGATGTCAAAATTTTCTCCATATGTGCTCTCATAAAAAAGGAGTTAAGACACGTCTCATACAAGCTTGCCAATAGTTACTATGAGCTTCATAGAACGGTCATAATTTTCACATTAAACAGCTCAGAACTAAAATAATTTGTCAGCCACAAGAAGAACATGCTCTTTCAGTTTCATGGTCACCTATTTATGTCTAAAGAAATGATGCCACAAAAGATTTCTGATGTTCGAGAAAATTGTTTTTATATGAATCCTTTGAGTCTGACTGACTCTGCTCGACATCAGCGGGCCCAATGGTGCTCAACCAAGCCATCCGTAACCACACCTACCTGTCAATCAAAGCATACACTGCAGTTCCTCTAACGTCCACTTGAGGCTGGCTCCAGCAGTGAGTCAGTCTCCATAAGTCCCCATGTTAGACAGCAGAAATAAACATGTTTACAGCCTGGTACAAAAACAGTTTTGGTCTCTGTAGCTAATTTCCCCGTTCATGACAACTGTACTGAGGGTGAATTTACATACAACTCACCTGTTCACATTATATTAAGGCTTAAAGTTATGCAGGTAATGTCTTTGCTGATTTTTAGATCAGCCGGGAGGAGGACGGCGACGGCCAGAGCCACCACAGAAACGAGGGGACGTCACGCATACGCCGTCCATTCTTCATACTGTCATCAACAGCGTTATGTAAATGAAGATTTCAACTGCTTATCATTAAACAGTTTATATTTCATTCTCAGAGAGAGAAGCTTTGCTAACTTACCAAACTAACCAGCAGAAATCAGACAGCAGATCCGCTCTGAAGCTTCTACAGCACGAGGATGGATGGCTGGATTATTCGTGAGAGACTGCGGTGATTGCTCAGACCACGAAGGGTAAATCTGGAAAGAGACTCAGCCTCTGGGCATTCAGATTGACTGAGTTCACAGCGATACTCATCTGATGAGTGGTCTCAAATGTGTAGGTGTCTCCCCTCGACGAGACATCGTCTGAAAAACAGTGTGTGTCAGTGGGAAACAGTATGACTCATGTAAAATTTGATTAGATTTCAAAACTCACATGCTTTCCTCATGTGTCCTCCTCTGGCGTGTACCTGTAGGTCATTTGCATCGGCCCCCCTTCTTGACTACATCATTCAGCCAATAACCTTCAATTTATCATAGCATGAACATGTGCAGCCCGTCTCTCACACACACACAGGCACACATGGATAGCTCGAGGCGGGCCATCCATTCTCATTAGTACCCTGTTGCAGTCGGCTGACGGTAAACTGAACGTGTGCCAAAGTCATAAACTTACACACCCCTCCCCGCCATTACCTCATAATTATGATATCACACACAAGTATCTCATAGTGATGACATCACGCCATCTTGCCTTTTTTTTGTTGATTACATTACAACGTGTCCGGTTCATGCCAAGACCCTCATCCCTGAAAAGACCAAGGACAAAATGCAGACTGTGCGACTGGGTCCAGTCTGGACAGTAATTACTGATTTTACTATTGAGATGAATGCGTCTGCTTCGGCCATTGTTGTCCAGTTAGCAGAGCTTGTTCACACTCTGAGATAATGCTGTTGGCAAGTAAAGTTCTCATTACCTATAGCTATGTGGAGATTTGCCAAATGACCACCCCCTCTCACTGTATGACTAACGTTTGGTCTTTCTGGTCACGAATAATGAAGTCAGTGGTCTTACACACTGTCTATCCATTCGTGTCGCTGTATAAATATTTGCTGACATACTCCATTTCACACGTTACTTAGACATGATTGTGTTTAAAAATGTGTTTGCTGAGCGTGTGCGCCGGGTCACGGTGAAGCCGGCGAAGTCCTTCAGAGTGTGTGAAATCATGACGAGAGCCGTTTTAGTTTAGTGGAGAGATGACAGCTCTGACATGAAGCGTAGATCCATCACGGGAACAATTTTACTAAAAGACTGACTTGGTTATTTTATGAAGCAGCTGCAGGTCAATCCATCTTCTGAGGTAAGTTAAAGGCTACACGCCGGTGCCATCAGCCGTCACCGCCGCCTCCCAACACCTTCACGTGTTCGCCTTTTTTGTGCACCGTCTGTCCTCAGCACTCGTCCGGCATCTGCTTTTCTGTTCCGGTAATGAGTCTCAGATTATGAAGTGTGTGAGGGCTGAAAAAGAAAATGCAAAGCTGCATCGAAACACCCCAAAACCTCAAATTATCCAGCATCCTCGATCGTCATTGTTTGGTATCAGAATCAAAAGTGTCGTCCAAAAGTTGAGAGTTTCTCTAAATCCTGGAGAATTTATGTCTTAAGGGCGACTATAAAACACCCACAAACACACACTACAACATACACATGCATGAACTCAAACACACTGTGTGTAAGAGGCTGTTCTCTCCCCCCAGTGTGTCACCCTCCACCTTGTAGATTTATATGGAATGAACATAATGACTTTGCACCCAAATTATCCCAGTATGCCTGTGAAAGATCCAGATAATCTTTTAATGGGCCGAGTTGTCGACCGTCTCATTGCGCAGCTCATAAATCTGGGAGTGGAGAAAGTGCCCCTCGGCAGCTCCGGGTCCCCTTGACTATTTTTTGTGTGTGTCTGAAACTGGATCCCTTCAAAGTGAAACGAGACGTGCTGCTGTCGGTGAAGGAGAGGAAACAGCGGGCCGCTGCTCTGTCCCAGAGTTTCAGTGACTTTTGAGGAAACGCTCGTCGGGGATGAAATTGTAGCCACGTTTCAGTGTCGACCCGTCCAGGGTGATGGGATCAGCTCCGCCCCCCTGCGACCCTGCAAAGAAGAAGCGATTACAGATGATGGATGGATGGAAATGATTTTGAGCTGCACGTCTTTCTCGGATCATGAAGGTGTGATTAGAAGGGAAGTCCTAACGTCACATTTTACCTTCTGTAAAAATGTCAATCACACCAACCAGAGGGACACCAGGAAGAAAAGATGCACTCTCTGGCTCTGGTGCACATCCCCTGACGTGACTGAACTATGGAGTCGAAGCACGGAGAAGTGCCGTGGAATTCTGGGGTCTCATAAATAAACAAATAAACACATTTCATACAGAGAGTACTTATTCTAATTACAGCCCTGGACATGTGCTGAGCAGTCTCTAATTTCTCTCTGAGCAGAGAGACTTGCGGAGCCGTCTGCGGCAGACCAGCAGTCGGCAGATGTAATTACCACATCATCTCTGGTCCCTGGTACACTGAGAGAGAGGCAGAGACAGGGAGAGAGAGATTGATCCTAGTAAACAATAATTAGGGTTGGAGATGGTGTATTGTGGGACATCTACTTGGCGGGACGGGAGTGAAGAGAAGGGGAAGAAAAGAGAAAGAGAGGAGACAGGCAGGGATCATGGGCACATGAAAGGCTGTGGGACAGACAGCCAGCCCCCCTGAGAGGGTGAAAGTTTAAATCTTTATCAGGACTCACACGTCAGAGTTCATCGAGGCCAAGTCAATTTCTATTCTGATCATTCTGTCAGTGTTTTTGATTCAAAAGCTAATCATGGCGATGCCACAGGAGAACCATTCATCATCAGGTCCTTCCCAGACTTCAGTGTAAATATATTTATTCAGTGTACAATATAAAATAATTTGAATTACATATTTTATTTTAAATGCAATAATGGGTAAATTACTGCAATTAATTGAAGCCATACATACTTCAGGTTGGAGCTTTCAGGAGCCGGGCCACACCTCAATAACGGGCCACTTCAGACGGTCCTATAAATACCCTCCTCACCCTCTCTGGTCCCCTTCACTCTCATATTGCTTTCACCTGTTTCTCCTCTCCTTCCTTCTCTCTGTAAGGTTCTGAGGCGGGTCCATCGTGCCCTGGTGCTACAGCGGATTCCCTACCGAAGCTTCCCCACCCCGCAGCATCGACCGAAGAACCGAAGAGATCACGCTTCACTCACAATCTTTTATTTAGTCAATAAATCATTTAAACGTAATTGCAATTGTGTCTTAAAGAAGTCTTTCAGGGTGCGTTGCCCTCCTGTCCAACCAACAATCCAAACCCTAATCTGCAAATTGACTCATCAAAAAATAAAAAACAACCTTAAAGCTGTTGTACGATGTAGACAGATGTAGAAAATGCCTAATTGGTAAAATAATTTGTATTTAACATAAAATGTTGTAGACATTGTTCATCTCTGTGTATTAAAGGTGCCCTGTGGAGCTCTGTTAACATTCAGCGTTTCACCCTGTGTGTGCAAACCTTCCAAGGCTGATGATGCTGATGTCCATGTTTGCTTCTCGTCTTCTTCCCATGGATTTACTGCCTCAGTAGTACTTTTCTTGGCACCTTATAATCAGTGGAATAGTGTGAAACCATTGGCAGGAATGTATATCGTGTGATTCGCGTCCTCAGTGGTGTGCATGAGATACAGAAAAAAAAAAGGGAACCCACTCATCAAAGCGTTGCTTATAACACTGCTTTCATGCAACAGGAAGAGTCACGCAGCAGTAAATATATAAAACAATAGAATCACTCTGTGTTGTTGTTTTTTCCATGTGGGGAAAAATGCTCTTCAACAGTTGCTGTGGTTCTTTAATCTGCCTCATCTTCACGGTTCTCAAATGTGCTAACGTGACTACGAGCTCCCAGTTCACTTCCTGAGATTAGTGCCCCAAAAGTGCAGCTAGGGGTCAAAAACTTAACAGGGGACGCTTTAACTTGACAGGATGGACCTCATGGGCCCCAGAGGCTCCCGGTTCACTGTGTGTTGACTGTTTGTAGTGATTTCATGTATGTAGTTGTATTTAATAAAATAAAAGTAAAATTATATATAGAGAGTTAGGAGTATTATATTCAATTTCTGCCAATTTCTGCCATATTCTTTAAATAGAGACCCCAACGATACCTCCACGTGACTTCAGACCCCAACAGGCGCGTTTCAGTGTTTTATCTGCCAGACTTTGTCAACTTGCTCAGACTTGGTCAGTTTTCTGGTTCATGTTCTTCTAAATATGTTGTGCAGTTGGACCACAGCGCTTCTGGTGCGGTTTGAAACATCGACCGGAACGGCTGCGATTAGCTGATTAGCCCGGGCAGCCCCGGCGCACACGGAAAGCATCGCAACCGGTGGAATTTGCCCGTTACACATTGGAATTTTATTAGTTTATTTTATGCTTTGCATACGATCTGCAAATCAGCTACGGTCCTCAGATAAAAGTTTCAGTAGTTCCTCAGAGGTGTATCAGATAAATTACTCCAAGCAGCAAAACAGTTTAAGAAGAGGGAAAATTCAAGCAGAGGCCTCACACAAAGCAACTGATGCTGGGAATATGGAGTCATCGTCTTGTGGGGTGGGTGGGTGGCTGTGTGGGAGGAAGAGGAATAGGAGTTTTACGGGAAGGAATATCTCCCCTGTGAGATGACTGGTGAAGAACATTGTGTGTGTGTGTACGTGTAAGTGTGTGTGTGTGGGGGGGGTGCCCAAAAAGGCATATGCACTAAAAACTCGCAATTTTACAAACATGCATGTGCGGGAATAACATTTCGGTGATTGTTGCATTCCCGGCATTCCTTCCTGTGAATTTCCAGTCAGCGTGAGGCTCGCTGTTCCAGAGCTCTGACATCACGAGGGGGTTCCACTCTGCCTTCCACATTCTGCCTCCCGCTCGCTCGCAATCCCACCCATATTTGGATGTGAGAGGAAGGGAATCCCACATGATGACTCAAAGGCTTCTGCTGCTGCCAAGGGGAATTCTCTCCACATCTGTTTTTGTGTGTGTGTGTGCATGTCTATTATTAACGTGTCAGTGTGTACGTTACCTTCCCGTGCCGAGGATTGGACTTTGCATCTGGAGGGTGGCTTTAGCAGCCTATGTTTGCATCTACACAGAGAAAAAGTGGCACCCTGAGTGATGTTGTCTTTCTATTTTTAACCTGCTTCTCTTGGCAGCCATGACGGTTAAAAATGCACTCTGCTAAATATGTGCGCTCGTGAAATCAGCTCTTTTCACTCTATAAATCCTCAAGATAGACGACGAAGCGGGTAATGTACAGCACATGGTGGTGGTGACGTGCCAGCTTGTGGCTGGGTCGATGTGTAAGCTGTAACCAGTCACCCCTGCATTGGACCACCACGAACGCGAGCAGAGATATAGATTGTTCAATGTGCTCAGCAAAGTGTGACCAACCGTCTACAGCCTGCTGGCTGCACTAAACTCCCATTTCCACAGAGGATTTTACTGGAATCATTCTATTTCTAACAAGAAGTAGCGAGCTTGATTTTGACTTGGAAGTGGAGCTTGAGTGGGAGAGAGACAGAACAGACATGGCTTTTGGTTGTGTTGAAATTCTCTTTGTTGGATGTTGTGATCAATGAGGATTTGGGTTTTTTGGGAGGATAGCAGGGTCTCCAACTCCTGGTCTCCGAAGCCATATCGGGGCCTAAATTTAGCCCCACTTTGTTCTCGTCTGCACGCTGGTGACAGAGGACTCGCCTCTCTGGGGTTGTCTGTGGTCCAGTGTATCAGAAAGGCTGCTGTTGTTCTCCCTGGCAGACAGAAAACGCAGACGTTCCCTCAAGCAACCCCCAAAAAAGAAAGAAAGCTTTCATGGAATATTCTGTTTAGCTGCACAGACTGTTGTGTATGATACTCCCGGGACCCATAAAACAAGTAATTCACAGACAATATCTCACCCACGCTCTCTTTGCCACAGACTACAGCAACATAAATCTAGCTGATTTCAGGCAGGAGTTGAGACAGTGTTCAAAGGGTTTGGAGCATGTGTTGCTCAAATCGGAGCAAATGGGCCTGCGAGGCAACTTTATTTTTTAAATGGACAAAAACAGAAAAGAAAGTGACATAAAAAAATGATCAAACGTGAAGCCGTAGGTCTCCCTGCGAGGGCTCCGGTTTTTCCTCTACACCACGGCAGCTCCTCCACAGGGACGTCGAATGACGATGTTTAAAAGCTCAGTCACCCAGCATACAAATCCCTCCCTTCCTCATTACCAAAACAAGCTAATTAAAAACCCGTTAATGAGCTGTGTTGTGGGTGTCTTTAGGAGAGAGGGAAATCAACAGCTCGAAAAAAAAAAAAGCCATATAAACATATCTGAGGGACACAAAGTGATGACACAGCTATAGTCCTCTAATGGGGATAAAAACAGGCGCACACACACATGCACGCATCCTACACATTTGAGCACGCGTACACAGTGCAGAACAAGAAGTGACTCACTGAAAACCAACTGGGACACACACAGTGTCATATCCTGAGAGAGAGGCAGAGTGAGAGATGCCCTCCTCTCACTGAAGGACAGATGGATCCCCCAATCTGTTGTGTGCCACTGTGCCAAAAAGGGACAACTGGTCACCAAACCACCTCGCGTACACCTGAGAGTGCAGAGTGGAGTGGAGCGGGACCTTTGGGCGCTCTGTGGAAATCACACTTTATATATATTTTAATGCATCAGCGGGAAAAGTGACTATGTAGGACAAACCGTGTAAACATTATCACAGCTCAACAGCGACCTCCAGCGGCCAGAGCGGGGAACTGCAGCTCGGGATGGCGCCGCCACAGAGCGGAACGTACCACTGCTTTAAAAACAGCCTGAGCCAGAGGGGGGGAGCCGAGAGTCTACCACGATGTATTCCTGGCTCATTTATAATCTTATGACGACGCTGTCTCATTAATTTGAGTGTGTGAAACATGTTAATGTTGTCTGCTTGAAGTGAATTATGTAAATGAGCTCACGGCGAAATGAGGCGTTGTCGTCATCGTCGTCGCCCCCCCCCCCCCCCCCCCCGCCCATCCCGTGTGATGAACCGGAAGTGGTCCAGAGAGAGAGGCGCGTTTTCCGAGCTCGTGTCATGTTAGCATCACAGCTCCGTTTGTTTTTAGCCGTTAGCTTCAACTCTGAACATTAAAACACGTCGTTAGAGCCGCTGGACCGAACCACACAGCATGGCCACGAAGAAGAAGAGGACTCCTCATGTAAACAATGACAGCTGGGTCGTCGTCGCCGCAGGTGGGTTAAAGCAGTTTGACGATAACTGGCAGTTTGAGCTAGCTGTGCTCTGTGTGTAAGTTAGATAACAACATCATTAGTTTAATATGACCAACGAACCGCTGCTACACGCGTTACACAACATCCTCCTCCCATCCCACGATGCTCCTCTTCTCTGAAGTCAAACAGAAGTTAAATGATAACGTGCAAATATCTCTGGTCCATTTCTGGGCGAGCTACATGTGCAAGAGTAGCTGAATGAAGAGTGTACCCACTACAAGATGCAGCCATTTCCCACAGAGTTCATTCAGTTACAATAAACTGGACTTTTGTTTTGTTGCCCACAGACTCTGTCATCGATACACAGAAGCACGACAACGACCCGACCTTTGTGAGACTCAGGAATCCCTGTACAGGTATATCTGCTTACTGTTATACATCATTTAATGTCAGCACATGTTTACATATCTAATGATTGTAAGATGATTCCCTCTGGAGCTTTAAATGATCATACGATCTGCAGTGTTTATGAGGAAGGAAATGCATCCAACACCTCAGTGTTAGACCTCAGGGATACACGCTGAATGTAAATATGACTGTGTACGCCTATAAGAAAACTCCACGGCGCTGCTGTGATCAAAATTGGCTGCAAATCAATAATGAAATGTCTGCATGTTTAAATTCTGCAATTCTGCAACGTTTCCAGTTCCTGCAGTAAAAATAAACACAGTTCCTCGTTTTCTTACCCTGCAGATGCAGCGTCTCTGTATATGCTGAGCGGTGGTGATGCACAGCTGTTTGAGGTCAAAGCCTTTGACGAAGAGTTCCACTCCTGGTTTGTTGGTCAGACTGTTCAGAGAGGTAAGTCGCATTAATCATCGCTTCCTCACTCGTATTTTTCCAAAAGTTTGGATCGGGTTGAACTTCTCTGCGTCTGCAGGACGCCGCGTTTCTTGGTGGAAAATCCAGTCTGTTCCACGCAGTGCCGGATCCTGAGGATCTGAATGTGGCCTAACTGAGTTATGCAAAGATTTCATATCTAAACATCTAAATCTATACAAGGCTTTTATTGTGAAACATTTGCAGGAAAACTCCACTCTTTATTATGCTGCAGCCAAAAAAGGCTGAGTCACATGTGACACCTAGTGGTAAAATGTGTTATTACCGGTCCAGTCTGGTCTTTGGCTTAATGTTAATCGGTTTATCGATCTAATTAAAATGCATTAATATTCACTGATTATGTTCAACGTGGAACAGCACCCATTTATTCTGACAACATAGAGCGAGCACAGACAAACAACACTGACAAAGAGAAATCTGGTTCACAGAGTGCAAAAAACTGGTATGCGGTCTGACTTGACCCGGCTTTGTTCCAGTTTGATTGAATTATTTCACAGTGATTTGTTTTGAACTCGATGACGTTAACTTTGTACGTTTAAATATTCAGAGAAGCTGCCCTTTCATTCTGTAATTTAACTGCGGCCTTGGCTCACGCTGTGTTTTTGTGTCTTCACAGATGGGAGACTTCTCTTTGTAACACCGATGGATCCTCTCTATCTCATTCTGCCCTATTTGATTAAATCTGGCAAAGAGGTACAAACATGATGTGTGTTCATCTCACAGCTGCTGTTCCACTGATGCCTTCATGTTGAGACAAAAGAGAAACTGATGAACTACGCAGCATATTTCCACACGTAGAGTCATATTTAGAAGAACATAAACCAGGAAAATGACCAAATCTGTCAGCAAAGACAACATCAAATCAACAGTCAGTCTCAGATGATCTCACTTTTCTGATTCATCTTTTTATGTCTGCTTCAGGGGAAGTTCCAGCCTGTGGATCAGGTCATCATGGACGAGGACTTCCCTGCTTGTTCGAGGCTGCTGAGCTGCACGCGCTCCCTGTCCTCCCTGCACCACGTCGCAGAGGAAAAAGGTGACGTTTAGTTTTGATGCTAACATCACTAAACTATGAATTTCTGCTGATTCGCTGTTTAAATGCTGCGTTTCATATTCACAGAGGTGGCAAACATGAAGTTCCATCGATACAGCGAAGAGAAGACGATGATTTGGTTGAAGAAGAAGGTATTCGTCACCAAACGCACTCCTGTGCTCTGTGTTGGTTTCAGACATCGGAGGTTGATGTAGGTTCTATATTTGATGATGTAGGTGGAGAGGACGGTCTCTGCGCTCAAGAAGAGAAATATCTACGTTGGAGAGGGAGTCAAATCCACGACATACGTCAGAGTGAAGTCAGAATCAGACCACCAGGAGGGTGAGTCCACTCACGGGGCTTGTCATTAACGGTGAATTTCAGAAGACATTTACAGGCCTCGTTTCCAGCAGAGAGGACGCTGACCAATAGATGGCAGTAATATTGCATCGTTTATATCTACAGTTATGATCGGCAAACAACCTGTAACTATAAAAACATAACATAGGATCATATTTTAATTACTGGCGCTGTCGTTCTCTTGTGATGCAGAGGACTACCTGCGCTATGCTCACGGCCTCATATCAGAGTACATCAGTGAAGATCTGAGCAAAGCCCTCCTCAAACACTTGCAGTAAGTTCAGACCTCTGATCGTGGTCGGTGTTAATGTACGGGTGGTGCTGATCAAACTTCTTCTGTTCCACCCGGCAGGTTACCAGAACTCACGAGCCCAGTCGAGACAGAACCTCCTTCCAAGGTACGTCAGTCGATTCTCTCTCCTGTTGCTGTCGAAGCTGCTCTGCATGTTTTGTGTAGTCCTGCACCTCGCTCTGACATCACTGCATTTTCTGATCCTGTGTCAGCATGACGTGTGTGTGTGTGTGTGTGTGTGTGTTTATTTGGTTCTCTTTGTCATGAAAAGCTTTTCTTACTTCCTCGTTTGGCAGAAGCGGAAACTTTCAGACAAACCGGTGGAGGCCGGAGAGGACTACACCAAATTCAACAGTGCAGACTTTGCACGCAAAGTGAGTGAATACAAACAGAGCAGAGTGTCTGACTCTGATCACCAGCAGCCATTTTCTCTTAACGGCTTAAAGAATCATTCGTTTGCTTTCATTCTCGAGTCTTCCTCTCGCTTTCTCTCAGCTCTGTAGAATATCCTCATGGGTCAGAGGGGGCTTACCTTTTGTGCAGCTTAAATTTAAAGTTCACAACGTGACACATTCACGGCTGTCTTTTCATTCCAGCCGGTCAAGAAGATGACCGCTGCTCAGAAAAGTCTGGCAAAGGTGGACAAGACGGGCATGAAGACGATGTCGTCCTTCTTCAGCCCCAAAGTCAAAACAGAGAAGAAGTGAATGTTGTACAGTTTCTGCTTTTGTAATAAAAAGAAAATTAAGATGACGTGATTTCTTTATTATTTTTTTTATATTTGAAGAGCATAGAGGCATTACTTCCTCTTTTTTCATAACATTTTAATCATAAACCCTCAAAAAATGAATTAAAAATAATTGACCCTCGTTCTGTCAGAAATCTGAGGGACAAATCTCTCAACACGAGGTTAAAGACATCCAGAAGCATCAGCACTGCCGGATGTCTCTAAGGTTTGTGCTTCTTCTTCAAGATCTGTTTAATAAAGTCAGCCCTGACTCCGTCACCTTCACTCTTAAATGAAATATATTCACAGCGCTCTGAAATATGTTTACCTTTCAGACGGTCTTACTGCCGTCAAGGACACTTTGCATTTTACGGCTGGCTTTGATACCTCGAGAAGAAGAATGCAGTCTGCAGATTTGAACTGTAAACTGTGAACAACCTAAATTCCTTTGCTGTTACAATGCAGGACGTTTCTCATTTAAATCCATTCAGAGGCTTTTAAAGAAACGATGTGTGTGCACAGGAACCGAGGGGTCAGAGGAATGCTGAAGAAAGTTTTTTATTTTAGATTATTCTGTAAAAATCACTGAAGTTATATTTTCTCATTTGAAGTGAGGCACATCAATCCGAGTTTGATTGAGGTTGGTGTTTGAATTAATCTGCAGTTGTTGAGAGAGTCCTTGAAACAAATGATACCGGAGAGGAAATAAAACTAGAAGCCAATTTCAGACTGAATTGTGGCGCGTGTGTGTCTGGATGTTGAAAAGCTGAATCCACGTCGCTGCTTTAATTTGTTTGTTTGTGGAAGAAGAGGCTGAAGGCTTTTGAAGACGAGAGCGGGAAAGTTTCTGATCAGCGTGAATATTAACATTTAATGTCTGAGAAATGTGGAATGTTTTAAGGTTTTCCAACTGAATGTAAGTTTACGTGTTGGAAACGTGCAAATCGTGGTGCATCAGCTGGAAGCTGAAGTGGAGAAGCAGCTAAATGTTGATGCCTCGAGAGAGAGAGAGGAGACCCTGATGAAGCTGCAGTTAGATTTGAATGTGACAGACGCAGCAATGTGTAAAAAGTATGAAAGAGATGAAAAATGTGAGGAAAAGTTTCAGGTGTGAACGTTTGAAGTTTGAACTGAGTTTCTGTGTGAATGCATGAATGAGATTTCTCTAATTGACTCTCCTTCAAATGAAGCTGGAAGAAGTTGAATAGTGGCCAAAATGTATGAAAGATGTGACGATGTCACGGAGAACCGTGAGCTCAGAGTGTGAGCGAGTAGATGAGAGTTGGAAAACCTTGAAAAAGTAACAAAGAAAAAAAGAATATTTCTGAAATATTTAAAAAAGGAAAATAACAGACGGAATGTTCAAGCTGAGCTAAGCTGAGCGTTTTGATGTTTCTACGTTGGAAAATGTGGAAACGTTCACGTGTTCTTCTGCCAGTTAACGGTGGCTGCATTCCATTTAGCTGCTTCAGTTTCAGGCTGACTCACTGTGTTTTTCTTACTACGCAGAGTCAAAATGTCTGCCGGGGAACATTTGAGACCAACAGGAGTTAACTCGACTACCTTCACGTCGTTAAACGTCCTTTAAATGTTTCATGCAGGTGCTAATTGTCCTGACGGCGTCCGTCCATACAAACGAGGCTGAGTTCTGCGTCAGCACGTGGCACTGCGGCTCGTGTCAAGTGTCCATCAGGCTTCACTGCTTTTTTAATTTGGGCTTGAAGCGCAGAGTCTGGAATGCACTCTGCACCACTTTGGGCAGATGGATCGGGTTCCTCTGCAGCTGCAGTCGACTGCTCGTGGACCCGCTCTGGTTCTTCTTCTTCTTCTTCTTGGAGCCGTCTTTGGCACAGTCTTGAACCGCTTTCTGCTCGGAGCCGTCCGTGACCCGAGGAACCCGCAGAACCCAGTTAGAGTGGAGGTCGTGTTCGGCCGAGCTGGAGGCCACTGAAAGAGAGGAGAGCTGGACCTTAATACCAGGAATGATCTGAACTATAATCAGCAGAAATGCATAACTGAGAATCTGACAAACGATGTTACTCAGAGTGGACAGACTTCATTCAATAACTATGATGAATAAAAGAACAAATAAGTGAAGTGGATCTTCTTCTAAGTAACGACACAGGAAGTAAAACATTTCAAATATCACTGAAGTACTCAATGCAGAACAGCAGTCATGTTATTGTACATGATTATTGATGCGCTCGTACAGATGGATCTAATTTTATCTGCGTACTTGTGGCCAGTTTATTTTGTATGTAAACTCTAAACCTGCAGAGTACCTGGATGAATATTAAATATAGAAAATGGAAAGTTCCTTAGATTTATGGAATCATCTGCAGGCTTTAGTCGACAGACAGACATACAGAAGCCCTGAAGGTCAAACATTCAGCTTATTTCCTGCAGTTTATCATTTCATTTGTTATTTATGTTGAAATAAGAAATGTTGTCCTGAGACAGGAAATTTAAAATAACGTAACTTTGTTTTCCCAAATAAAACAGAATCACACTTTTGTTTTCTCCAGATCTCTAATTAATTATGTCTTTAATGGTGTTGCCATGGAGATCTGGAGAAAACAAATGAAAAACAGGAGATAAAATGTATGAATGCACACATGAACATACACACATGCATGAACAGCCGAGCTGTGGTTCATATGTTTATATATTATAATGTAATAGCTGATGTTTTGTGGGTGACACCAGTTAAAATGAGTGAAGATGAACACTGATCCCTCTCTGGAGGACCCTGCAGGTGCGCAGAGGGCTCACCTATGAAGTCCACGTCCGCGTGCCCGTCGTCGGTGTAGGGTTTGCGCAGAGGCTCGCTGTCGCAGCTGGCGATGACCGCGTCAAAGAACTGCAGGGTGTCCTCCTCGTCCGGGACCGGCGGGGCTGAAGGTTTGGCTCGTGGTCTCTGCGTAAAGGAGAACATTGGTTTGACACCTGCTGCCGCGCGCTCTGCCGCGCGCTCTGCCGCACATGACGCACAATCTTACCGGTTCCTGCTTCTTCTTCGGCGGCGGCGGCGGCGGCTTCTTCTTGGGGGACACCGTGGCCTTGCTGTCGTTACTTTTCAAGTCACTCACACTCTTTGTGTACTGCCGTCTCAAGGCCACCAGGGCCTCCAGGTACTCCAGGCAGTTCTGATTCTGCGAGTACAGCCACATCCTGTCCTCGTGCCTCTGGTAGTAGTACAAGGTCGACTCGATGCTCACGGTGCTTTTGCTCCGCTTCAGAGTCGAGCCCTCGGCCGCGGCCTGACTCCGCTCCCCCACCACGAGCATGGAGGTGCTGCGGACCAGCCTGACGGTGCAGGCGTTGTGATAGTCCTCCTCGGACCGAACCCCCCCACCAAAGCCACCATCCCGCCCTCTGTGTCCGTGATGGTTTGGACGGAACACATTGTTGATCTTCCTGAACATTCCTCTACACGGAGTGTGTGAAGAGCCCGTCCATCATCATCATCATCATCATCATCATCATCTCCTCCTCCCAGAACCAGCCTGACCGGCCGCTGTCCAGGGTGCTGAACCTTCACACTGTGTGTGTCTCTAACCTGATCTCCACAGTCTTTAATGTTGTCGGATGTTGCTGTAGCAACGGGCCCCGGTAACTCTACACTCCGTGCTACCGTTACTACCGAGCAGCCTGAAGGCTGGGTCAGATATCCTGACTCACAACAAACCACAGGCAGGCCAACACACTCCTGCCATGAAACAAGGTGTGAGTCAGAGCCAGAGAGGCTCTTCACACCGGAACTGTTTTTCTTACTGTTAGTTCATTCAGCGAAGTTATTTATCACTGCACTCTCTCACTCTGCTGTCGAAGCAGCAGCTGCTGCCACATGAGCTCGCTCTCTGAAATATTTAATTCTAATTCATTTAGAAACATTTAGTTTGCATGAGAATAGTTAAACGATGAGCTCTGTAGTCTTGCAGGTAGCGTACATCCATGATTAGTTGTGATGAGCTGATGTGATGAAATATCAGGAAGAGAAGTGCGGATCAGGGGAACCAGCAGCTCTGGTTCTGTTTCGGACCGAGCCATGGAAATGTCTGGACAGAGTTAAGATTATTTCCAGGTCTTGATAAAACTGGACATTGCACAGTGAGACTTGGTAGATATTTTCATGTAAATCTCATGGAACAAAAAACTATAAAGACAATCTAGAAAAACCAAAACTGGTTCTGCAAGTCAGCGTTAAAAAGCCTCTCATGAACTCTGTAGCTGGACAGGGTCGGCCTACGCTGCACGATGCTGGTGCTCGGGGAGACGAACGTTTTCTGAGCTGGTACAAAATGTTTTATGGTTAGAAATGGCACCATAACAATAGTTTCTGCATGCAGCCTCAAATCCAAGAAGCAGAGCCAGAGTTTGTCTTGGCTGCTTCAGGTGAGATTAAACTATGAAGTTAGTTTTTACTGTTCATGTTTTTGGGTTCATGTGAATGTCTGAGTCAGCTGCATGAACAAACTGGAACTGGAAGGTGATAGAAAGTTGAGTCATGTCCAGGTTTCCTCACCTGATTAATAATACATCGTTTTCTCTCGTGTTTCACGCGCTTCTATTGTCGGGCTTCCCCGTCAGCAAGTGGAGGAAGTCTGGATAGAAGAGTCTTAACTGAAGCCACAGACTTTCATCTCAGACTAAGTATAGTCTGAAAGTTTCCATCGCCCTCGTCAGACAACTGATTTAGACCTCACCTGGATTTACCTGGAAGGAGATTCAAGGTTTCTACCAGAGGAACTAAAAACTACAAGGAAGGTCTCAGACAAAGTTCAGCATTCACTTAAACATGCTGAAGGCCGCGCCGAGTTTCAAGGGGAAGCGAGGACTTGTGGTTACATAACTGAGCGTGAAGTCACACTTCTGCTTTGCCACACACACACACACACACACACACACACACGAGGAGGAGTGAAGCTGTAAGCCCCCAAACAGCTCAGTTATTCATACACACACACACACACACCTGCCTGCCTCACCGAGGGCTAACTCAGTCTGCGGTGCGACCAATCAGAAAACGAAAACAGGAATCGACATGTCGACTTTCTGTTTCCTGATATTTTGATCATATTAAATACACACACACACACACACACCTGTTTCTTTTTATGCAGAAACAGAACTTCTATGGTTCATGATTATGATTATTCATAAGAACGGAACATCTGCATGTTTCACTTCTTTGGGCAAGAAGACAAACTAACACAGATGGAGCCATGTTCTTATGTGAGGCTGTAAAACACAGAGAACAGATGGGGAATATTCCCAGCCTGTAACAATCCGAGGAAAATCAGATCATTTGGCAAGATGATGAGTTGGAATATATTCATGATGAACTCAGCTGCGACATTAAAGCTGCAGAAATGGGAAGAAAGAAGAGATATGACATTCCCACTTCCTCTTGATGTGGGTACTCTTGAATCAGATGCAGTATATATTGGGGCGGCTGGAACGACCGACGTGTTTCAGAGAGCCGCGGCGATAAAGACACTCAGAGCTGAGAGACTGCAGGTAGGAACCTGATTCATCTTCACGACTGTTGGAGAAGATGTCTGACTTTTTCTGTTTGGTGTCAATAAGTCGACTTCTTCATCCACGTCTTTATGATTGTTCATGTTTGTGAGTTTGAACAAACCAGCCGAGGCTGTGAATGCTCGGCTGGGTGGCACGATGCCATGTGTCCCTTCATTTAAAAAAAACTGCCGGCTACATTTCCAGAATTTTACTGTAATAAATGATTTTTTCTATGATGGTAAAAGCATATTTTTTTCCATCAAAAGAAAAACAGTTTTTTTCATATTTGACAGGAAAATACTGCAGGAATGCTGTATGAAATAAATAAAGGTTTTGTCTGAAATATTACTGTATTTCACTGTAAAATTGAGTCTAATCTAAAATACTTTATTCTATTTAAATTCACTTAAAATGTTTTTGCAATAAAATATGATAATGTGTCCAATATGATGCAGGATTGTACAAATAATAATAAAATGCAGATCTAGCCGTCTCCACGCTACACATGCAGAAATATAAACTTTAAATATTTAAATTAGAACAAACTGAATATAAACATGAAATATGTAAGAAGGTGTGTGTGTGTGTGTGTGTTTTAATAATCGTGCTCTTTGTTGCAGCCATGCTTTGTGAAGGCCGATTGTTGAGCATGACCTACGTGGACCTGGTGGAGCTGGATCCCCTCCCTCCTCAGAAGCCTCTCCGGAGTGCGTACTGGCTGCAGAGAGCAGCTGCTAGGCTCATGCCAGGCTCCGCCAGACACGCTCCACCAGTTCACCACAATTCCCCTGAGCAGGCAGATCGCGTGGACGACAGGAGTGCTCCAGAGTCGTACGTTCCTCCTCTGCAGTCCTTGGATCCCCACAGAGCACAGCCATGCAAACGGATGTCTCCAGAGATAGAGATCCCAGCTCAGGCTTGTTCAGGCGCTGACTCCCCTTTCTTGGTTCCCTCCTTCTGTCAGAGCATCTGTCAAAACTACAGTGACCTCCATATCGGAGGCGACCAGGTGCTGCCTCTGTCAACCAACGATGGGGAGCTCCGGCTCTGCACCGACGCCCAGGCCGTCGGCCCCTTCCTTCAGTCCTGTGATGTCCTCCCAGCTGTGGAGGATTCTCCACCGGGACAGACATCTCAGGGTGGACTGCTGCGTCCACTGAGGGGAGGTTCAAATCCCTGGAGATTGGCGAGTACCCGTGATTGGAGCTTTTTGTTCCAGGGGAGTGAAGCTCCATTCTCCAACTCTCTTCTGAATGACTATCTGGAGGAAAAACTCATGGATCTGTACCAGCAATACATGATGGACAACATGGCCAGGGGCGGGGACTCTGACACGGGCCCCATTTGTCCTTTGCTGTGCTCAGAGCTGGTCCTCACCAGCCTGGACCAGATCACTTTGCAGCTAAGTCGGGAAAGGAACCTGGAGGCCGGCGTGGCCAAGGACATGGTTCTCAGCTGCCTGCTGCGAGTGGCTGGTGACAAGCAGTCGAGTGAGATCAGTACTCCGTTTCTGCAGATGTCAAACGAGACATCCAGGGAAGAGCTCGCAGAGAGCAAAGAGGCGTGAAGGCGTCAAGAACTCATCCACAAACAAGATGACACTTATCATAGATGTGATAAGAGCTGCTGAAAGATTAATGTGATTTTTATGATTAGCATGTGTCAGGAGTGTGTACTGAATATGTGTCATAGTAATGTGTGTCATAATTTTCATATGGAGTGATGCAACTGTGCATGTGCTGTTTTCACAGGAACTGAACAATAAAGACAGGAACTGAAAACTGAAACTGATCTCTTATTTCTCATCTGAATAAAGATGAACGCAGATGTATGTTATCATTTCTATCATGCCAACAATAATAACACATATAAGTGTCTGTGTGGTTAAGTGCAGGAGAACAAGGTCTTGTGGATAAATATCTATTAGTTTGCGCCACTTGTTGATTATTTCTGTGTAATTAACTGACCTTCAGCGTGCAGGATGTTTACCATGTGTACGCACGAGCGCGTGACGTCACTGAGAGCTCCTCTCAACACGAACGTTACAAGGCTACACATTATATACTTAATGATAGTAATACTTAGCTTATGTATGACACATGATGATTACTGATTCTGGTGAAACTGGATCAGATTTTATGGAGAAAATGTTTCCTGGTTTTCCCTCTGATGTCCTCCGGCTGCTCCGCCTCAACTCTCTGTGATTTACAGAGTTTATGATGGACAGTGAAGTAAACTGCTGACAGCTGGAGCTGCTGTTAGCTCATGTTAGCTCAGTCTGTTAGCTGCTGTTAGCTCATGTTAGCTCAGTCTGTTAGCTGCTGTTAGCTCATGTTAGCTCAGAGCACCGGGGCAGTGTTATTGTTTGTACCACAGGTGTTCTGGACAACCAGGAAGAAGAGAAGATTCATAGGCCCGGTGCATGGGCAAATGTTGACAGGGAGCGGAGCCAGTGTCGTGCCAGAACCGGAGCTAGGCAAGCAGGCAGAGGAGAAAAGGCTGAAGAGGATGCTGACGGAGGAAGCTAAGAAGAAAAAAGAAACAACATGAATTTATGATACATCCTGCATGAGTCATCACTCATGAAAGTGTAAGATTTGTGAAGTGTTGCCGTTTGCTCGTCTGCAGTTTAATAAGCAGTCACAAGGGGGAAGCATCATCACCTAACTTATTAACCCCGTTGACTTTGACACACTCCTTCTGCTCACTGTCTATCCTCCATCCCTCCCTCCCTCACGCAGCGTCTATCCATCCAGCTAATGCTTCCCATCATCTGCACCACGCTGCAGATAATCTATGATGTCACACAGTCTTAGGTTGTAAATCTGCAGCACGCAAGCAGTCGGGCACTGACAGCAAACACTGCGTGTCACACTGTGATACTGCTTCTTACCGTGCAAACAAAATGCAAGTTTAAGATAAAGTTATCCACGCTGCGTGATTCATGTTGGGAAGATAGAAACTCAGCAGGGCAGCAAACTGATGGATGTTCACGCTAAACATGACATGTTATTTCCACCCATTCAAAGTACTTTGAAAGACCTGCGACTCCATTCCAGCTCGGTGCAGCCGTGGCCTTCTGAGCCGGTGTTTGATCAGCCTCTTTGTTTCCTGTCCAAACAGAGAGCCACAGGAGGAAACTGTGTTTACCGAGCTGAGCGCCGGCAGTCGGAGCCCTGTGAAGTCTCAAGGCCGCGGGAGACACGTTTGGTATTGAACATTCCAGGTACATGTTAAAGGAACCAACCCCTTACAGACCTAAACAAAAACACACTCATAAATATGATTCACCCAATGCCAAGACCAGCAGTGTGAGCCTATTCAAACAAACTGATTTCCAAGGACCTTGGAAAAAATGAAAAACAGACTTCTTGTTCCGAGCGGAGGTTCGAATTGTTTAAAGGGCTGAAGGTAAAGCTCCATACTGCAGGCTCTCACACAGGCTGTGAATATTAACACAAACCTCAAGTTGACCAAATTGTACAAATTACTCACATTTCCACATTAACAGATGAAGAGTTTGACACATTCGGGCACAAACAGCATTTTAAATATTCTGTCTAAGAAAAAGTGAGACAGGTCAAAGAATGAAGGAGAGGAAGCCGCGATGACTGATTAAAAAAACCAATGATGAGCTGCTGTAATTTCAAAAATGGGGGAAAAAAAAAAACATAACACACTTTTCTCATGGCCTAGCGATGAAACTAACAGGGAGGTTGAAGTGTTGGAGCGTCTTTCAGTGGTTCATAAAGTAATTTCCTCGTCACAAAGAGCTTTTACCATGGAGGGCGGTGAAGGCAAGGCCACAAGATTTCATATCAAAGCCAAGGTCCCAGATACACTCTCACTATTGTGGCTTTAATGCTCTGTAGCACTCTGTGGCTTGCCTTTATTTCAGAAAGCTTTTAGTATGTGGCCTTGTTAATTGGAACAGTCATATACTGTTTACTTATATTTTTTCTGTCTTTGTAACTCTGCGATTTATGAACCTCTATCACTGTTTCCTCAAGGCCTGCTGCTAGTCAAGATCCTTTGAAGTTCTTCGCTGGATTAAACATGGACACACACACACACACACACACACGTTTCCAGTTTATTTTATTATGGGGTCATGAGTTTGTTCGACTGTGTGTAGCTGCCCACAGCTAATCTACCACCGGCTCCATCAGCCTGATGTTTTTGTGCACATTTGATTGTCTTTGCTGCCTCACACAGCGTGCACTCTTCTAGTTTCTCATCATCTCGTGGTTTAGTTTGAAGACAGACACACACGCATCAGACCGGTGGCAGCATTTCAGTGTAAAAGCTGCTGCATCGAGGCACTTAATTCAGTTATCCTTCCTCTAGAAGCTGAACTCCTTCTCCTAATTTCTTGGACCTTGAGCGGATGTGTGTTTTTTTTCAGATTACATCTACTGGACTGACCTAACGCACAAGTGGCAGCACGCTGGAACATTTAACGACAGCCCTGCTCTGTATCAGGCTGATTGACACTGGGATACGTAGGCGGTGGAACGGGGAGAACACACATTTCCCGGTCAGTTAGTCGCTCAAGGTTGCGGAGGGAGCCTGCAGTGGAGCGGGTGACCTTGGCTAAGCCAGAGCAGACAGAGGCAGACCTTGAGAGATAGCGGGGCAGCAGCAGGATCTGGCTCTCAAAGAGCTGGCGAACATAATGTGGTAATGCATGACTATATATCACAGCACACAGTGCCCCACGTGACTGTGGATGGCAGCTGGCTGGAAACTCGGATTTTTATCCACTCACATATTTATTCTTCTCTGCCGGACGTGTTTGTGCTGCAGCTTGATGTCGTGTTGATCCGTGGATTCGATTTCTGCACCGAGGGTGTGACACTTTCCCAGAAACTGCACCAACACTTTGTTCCTCATGGTCGTCTTGGATGTAACGACAAAAAAAGATTATGTTTGGGATTATTATCAGGCGTGCACACGTAAATGTCCTGACCCCATTTCTGCAGCGTGACACACTTATTCTTTATCCGTTGTTGTTGTTGTCTCGTTTTTATCTCGCTCCGTGTCCTCCCGTGCTATCAGCATTATGCAACAAATGTGTTTGACCTTTATGAATGAATTTGACTTAATTCTTCACACACTTGTGGATATTGATCATGCCTTCAGTGTGTGAGACACAAATCAGCTGGATCACAGAGTTTCTTCAAGATCTCCCTCATCCAGCCTGCAGTAAACACACCCACTTATCACATTTCTATTCTTACTGTTTCAGGTGTGTTGTACTCTGTGCTGTGTTTCATTTGTCTTTTCAGTCAACCTTTAACTCTCATTTCCTTTTTCTTGTGCCGCCTTTGCTGCGAACGTGCAAGTGTGACTTTTTTTTTGAACATCACGCCGGTCTGAAATAACTCCCTCACATGTAAGGTAAAGCTCCTGCATGCACGCTGAGATACTGTATGAAAAGATTCACATACGGAGCCAGAAAGCAAAGAGAGAGTGAGGCAAGTGTTTGAAATTCAAAAGACTTTGATTGCTTTCTACTCAAAAGGTAAGTAAAAAAGATGCAGTGTGCCCTCTGACATGTAGTGGAGTAGAGCTGCTGTGGAAGAAGTTGTATAAAATAATTGTCTGTAAGTGATTTCTAAAGTTTTCAGGGCGTGATGACTAACTTCCCCGACGCTTTGAAAAAGGAAGAAAGAAAGAAAGCTCAGTGCTTTCAGGTTGGCATATTAAAAGATAAAAAATGTCGCATTTTCAAGGTCTTATGGATCTTTAATCACACACAGAAGCAAAGTTAGACAGCATGACTCACTGCCTGTCTGCAAATCTATTACAGGGGTCTGAAAACCTGTTTGTTGTTGCTCAAGGTGCGCTGGTCTCTCATGAAGAATACCTCGCTGACATCTGATGACGATTTTTAGGGATGGAAATGAAAATGAGTCAGTCAAACATCCAAACTTTTATTTTTCTCCTCACCACGGTCTTTCCCTCTCTCCCCCTCCCCTCCTCCCACATCCCTCCCTGCCATGCCGACATTGTTATTAGTGTCATAATTTACCTCCTTATGCAAACATGACCCTGTCCTCGATACGCTGTAAGGCAAAAATATTCATACTGTAGTCACTGTGAGACCAATAAAGAATGAGATAGGAAGGACATAAATTATTCTGCAGCAGCTACAATATTTCATATTTCACCGGCTAGCCTTTACACACACACACACACACACGATGCGTGCATGTCTCGTGTGCTTTCAGTGATGGCTGTACATATGAAAGAGGAGCATTATTTCACATGGCGTGACATATCTGTTTGAGATAAATTGATGAGCAAGGACAAAATAAAAGGACAATGTGTCTAAATCTGTTGTAAATCCTTTGTGATCGCTGAGTGAGATCCCTGGATGAAGGCGGCATCGTGGACTTCGTGTGGACCTGTACGAGTGCTTCTCCCTCGGGGGGACTCTTGTTCTGCAGGATTCAGTAGCACATGCACGGTCGTGGGTCTGACCTTGGCAGCCCCTCCCTCCTCCTTACATGTTAACACACACTCCCAGTTGCACCCTCCAGGGTCCCACTCAACCTTGGCTAATTAGCTCACGTCCCTGTGGCATATGTTCAACACACAATTTATCCACAACAAGGACATTACAGCTGCAGCATCCCGCCTCTGCCCGGCCTCTCGCTCACTCCCTCATTCAGCTGTAGAGGCTTTATCTACATTTGAATGTGCGATGAGTTATTTAAAGTGCTAAAATCAATATATGTTACTGGCTGCAGAAGTGAGTCAGTCTCCATAAGTCCCCATGTTAGACAGCAGAAATAAACATGTTTACAGTCTGGTACAAAAACAGTTTTGGTCTCTGTAGCTAATTTCCCCGTTCATGACAACTGTACTGAGGGTGAATTTATATACAACTCACCTGTTCACATTATATTAAGGCTTACAGTTATGCAGGATTAAGAGCGTGGACGCTTTGACTGAGCAGAGACAAAATGATCCACTGCAGTTATCTGACTCTTACTACACGCAGACACTGGCTGACAGAGGGTTTACAGGATTATCTGGTTTAATTGTTCAAAAGGCTGCACACACACACACACACACACACACAAGAAGACAAAGACTTATCAGGATATTACAACCTGAGAGAGACAGCGTCGACACACAGGTGGTTCTCGTTGGCAGCCGGTTGCCAAGTTTCCCAGCTGAACTGAACACTCCCGTGTTTGGGTGGTTGGAGTGAACCTGAAGGGCATCATGCCCCAGGTTGATGTCACTGCGGCCCGTCACTCCCACACGTGGGGATCTCAGTTGGACTACCTCAAGACACAGCTGAAAATGTTGCTCTTTTAAATACACACGGGTTTATAGAATGATATGTAGTGTTTTGAATCTTATCTTTGTCAAGTCAGTACAAAGACGTTCCATCCACTCATTAATGACAGACGTCGTCGTGCACGGCGGAAAAAAACTAAAAACACCAAAAAAACTAAAAACAAGCAAGTAATTACTGCAAAGTTAGAGTACCATCTTACCGCCACATGTTAGAACACGACCAAAGAGTACTGCTGGAACAGCAGAATCATGTAAGCCGGCATATCTGCCCTTTGTTTGTTATGAGCGGGATGACCTTGTGTTTATACACCGACCTTGAATACTGTTACGAGAGGAGAGACGGTAGACTCGCATCGCATGTTTACCCACATTCAGCGAGAGGTTCAGTTAAGCAAAAGGAGGTTCTGTGTGTCATGCAGCTGTTTTTGTTCATTGGTGGAGTTACGACACAGAAATAACTGATCTGTTGAAGTGTTGGACTGGATGTAAATTAGAACTTCCTCCGCTGTGGATTATTTATATCAAACAGCAACGATTCCATTTTCTGTTTTAATTCAGAATTCATTGTCCTAAGTGGAACCCACGGTTCATTTGGTCCACAAGGCCCATCACGCAGACTTCCTGCAGACTTCCAGAGAGTCTGCTCGGGATGCATCATCCAATGTCTGGCTGATAAGATGCAGGTTCGACTGCCAAGTCATTGTTTTACGCAAACGTACGAACGCTGGTGTTGTGTCTCATATCAGAGTTCATTATTGTTCAAATCTGCAGAAGTTGTACAGCAGCCAAACCTTTTAAATCAGCAGCTGGTCCTCAGGTCTCTGCGTCTCTTTGGTGACTCACTAAAACTAACACCGGTTATCTCGGATAATAAACCAGCGTCCTGTGTTAGCCTGTTAACTGCTACGTTACAGGACACACACGTACTGAGATGAGATAAAACGCTGAGGTGATCCACAGGAGAAAAACATCCATCATTGTGTAGAGTTTTTCAGCCCTACTCAAAAATAGCTTTTCTGGGCTCCAATAAAGATCTGTAAGTTTGGCAAACACCACGAGAGCTTTCTGTCACATCATCTGGTTGTTCAAATTTCCTGAAACCTTCATGTCTGCGTGGGCTTAAAAGTTGAGATTTAAACGAAGGATAAATGAAAGATAAAGAGGAATAGATCGAAACTATTTAAACATCCGTCTCCTTTCCTGCCAGGATTCTTAACAGAAGGTTTGTTTTCACCTTTTTGGGTCCATCTGACTTAAAACAGAGGCGCAGGTAGCAGCTCTCAGCCCTCTGTCTGTCTGTCTTTGCTCAAAGGAAGCTATGATTCATTATTTCCAGTTAAAATATGAATGAACGGTGATCCATTAGTGCTGTGAGTACGCAGTACGCCTGATAATCATTTACCGACAGGTGGTTTTATTTTTCTGCTTGTGCTCGTTTGTCTCTCTGAATCTTTGTGCGCTTTGTGTCTTTAAGTATTTTGTTTTTCACGGCGACTGAAGCGTTCGTGCTTAATATAATTCATTATTACTTCTTTTGTATTACCCGATTCACAAAATAAATCAGGACCAACAAAGAAATACATTTTACTTCACATTCATCACATTTAATGCAAACTTGTCTTCTTTCTTCCTCTCCGACACACACACACACACACACACACTCTGCTGCAAGTTGGTGACATGAGTCCTTGGAAAGTGCAGTATTCAATTTGTAACTATTATGGAGACAAGGACACGGTCCTTTATGTGAGCAGCCACAAAGAGAAAATGGAGGCAGTCACTATAGCAACCGCCAGAAGAGCACCCAACAAATCAACAAACAATGCGGTACAAGACTTTTCCAGGAGAGCCATTTGATGCAAAGCCATGAATCACACAAAGATGTCCTCTTAAGTTTCTGAGAACAGTCTTGGAGTGTCTGTGGGTGTCTGTGCCCCCCGAGTGTTTGGTAAAAAAAAAATCTTGTGTTTCTCTCCACCCTTGTGTTTCAAGGTCGGCTTGACTGAATGTGCCAAAGCGCTGACTTCTCAGGTCACAGCAACCTTAAAAATTTCATTTGTGCCAACGGCCTTCAGGAAATGCTTACCGCTGCAAAAGCACATACAATAACAATACTCACTTATTGGAAACATTTTGTGTATTTATTCGAGCGATCGGCCAGCGCTGGACCAGATGTGGGTTAAACTGAAGTTACAAAGCTGTGAGAAACCCTCGTGCATGCTGGGAATAAAGTTGACACAGTTGCGCTCGTCGTTGTAAATGTTTGCTTTTCTAGCAACGCTGACATCCTGAATTACAGGATTAATGGACCTTTACTCCGGCTTTAATTCCTGCATGAGCTCCAGGCTCGCTTTCCCATGCCCCCCGTCCAACTCAGACTGTGTCTTTGCTTCTGACCTTGTACTAGACACAAAGTTGCAGCGTGGCTGATGCTGTCTGACTGCCACTGTCTGGGTGTCGCAGCAATTAATTTAAGGAGTGCAGATAGACGAGCGTGTGTGTGTGTGTGTGTATGTGTGTGTGTACATGAAGCATCATTTTCTTCTTTTTTTTAAAGACAAACTTGCTGTTCCCGGCGTGGAGCGGAGCGAGCGTTGCTGTGTCTGTCTGAACTGTGAAAACACTTTTTTACTGTAATGCTGAAATATGAAGTTTACCATCTGCGGACAAACACAGACAGGGTGCTGGTGTTCTGTGGGAAGTGTGTTCACGTCCTTAAAGTTATGGGATTGAGCTGTGAGAAGGTCTCTCTCCATGCTGAACCATTTTAAACTGGGCTTGGGACCAGCAGGCGCTGGGCCAGAGAAGGAGTCTGCTCTACATCACAGAAACAAACTGGACCTGTGACGCTGATAACCAGAACTGTGCGGCTACTTTAACTTGACTGTGCAGCTTCTAGAAAGCAGACCAGTGCTTTTTAAAAATGTTTCAGTCAAACCTTCGACATCGGCACACTTCTAATCACGTGTGAGACAGTCAAACAGAGCCAAGCCACAGAGGTGTGCTTTATAAAGGTGAACTCACCAGGCCCAGGTGTTTCCAACTACAGCAATCAGCTGATCCTCAGGTACTAGAGTGAATGACCCAGGTGACCGTCTCTTGGATGATCACCTGAACATAAGAATCATTATGTTTTTGTTACCTTAGAATAAACCATGTCAAACAAACTCAGCATTAGAACTGACTCCCTGCTGTATGTCTTATGCCTAAACTTATGATTATGACTGACGACCAACTCACCTTTTCCAGTCACGCTGCCTCAGTTTCCTGATCGTGCCAGAAAAATCAGCTGCAATCTGCAACTACAGCAACATTGTGTAACGTTTCTGCCGTGAGCCAACAGATTTGAAATCATGTCAGGTGGATGGAGTCTCTGTCTGTGACTTTGTGCTTCGTGTGCGATCACCTTTACGGCACTAAGTCACACACCACCAACCATTTGACTGATTCTGGTGAAGCTGGATCATATTTTATGGAGAAAATGTTTTCTGGTTTGTCCTCTGATGTCCTGTGAAGTAAACTGCTGCCAACTGTAGCTGCTGTTAGCTCATGTTAGCTCTGTTTGTTAGCCGGGGCTGCCTGGACTGCGAGCTCAGAGCACCCTGCGACAATGCTTGTACCTCCTGCTGGTGTTTTGGACCACTGGGAAGAAGAGGAGGCTTTTTCAGGGGAGATGAGCCGGTGTCGTGCCAGAAACAGAGCTGGGTACGCGAGCAATGTAAGTGCAGCCTCTACGGACACAATGGTAGAGGAGAAAGGGGGACGACGAGGCTACGAACATCAAAAGACAGAGTAGAGCTGGCAGACGATGTATGAGGGATTCAGCCCAGGACAGTTTTATGTCGATAATATCAGCCTCTCTGTGTCAGAGCTGGATTAAGTTCCTGCTGAGGCAAACTGAACATTTCATACTGCTGCTGCTTCTTCTGGTGAATCACAGGTGGGGCTTTATTGTGAAGCAGCCACAAGAAGAAACACAATGTGACCACGGCCAGCTGTCAGCCCGAGTCTGCCAGAGAAGACGGCCGACATTTGATGATACTTTGGAAGATTAAATTAATATTCCAACTTCACTGCGTGTGTGGATGACGCCTGCACACAAACATTTTGATCTCACTCATATTTCAACCTGACGAAGATCCGAGTGGGTTGGAATTATTAAACCTTTGTGTGTTTGTGTTTTGTTGATTTGATTTTGATTTTGTGTGTGTGTGTGTGTGTGTGTGTGTCTCAGCAGGTAAACACAGGTGTCAGCAATGACACTAATTAAAGGTGCTGCTGCTGTGGCGCTGCACGTTACTTCACTGGAACTTTAATTAGCATCATTGCGTTGATCCTCAAAATGTCTGCTCCTGTGCTGCGCCGTGAGCAGACACACCAGCCTGACAAAGCAGCCACTTAACGAGCGTTTGCTATATTACTCAGCTGTGCTTGTCGTAACCGTGGTAACCACGGGCACTGCCAAAAATCACCCAAGATGGAAAATCTTTTTTAAACTTTAAGTAGCTTTCGGTTTAGAAAAACCTCCAATTCATGCAGTTTTTCTCATTTTGTGCATGAATCGTCTTTATTTGTAGAATTATAATGAATCAGACTTTGTGTATTTCAGACATTTTCTATTCATCAGATCTAATTTTATGCGCATTTAGCATCTTTGGACATTTTAAATCTAAAATCAGGTCCAGTTGCTCTCTGCAATATTCATCAGGAGCCGCGGTCAGCTGTGTGGTTTTAAAATATTAAAGAAATGTTCTGAAACATGTTCCATGTGCTGCGTCTGAGGCACGGCGGCGGAGATGGAGAGCTACTTAAGAACATCTTGTACAAATTTGATAAATAAACAAAGGAAGCTGAGAGCGACAAAGAGCGACAGAGCACTGTAGCTGTCTTTTCAACTCTGTGCTTTTGCAACAATAATGGAATCTCTCCTTGAGACAGAAGGATTTTTATAACCTGCGCTGGCTGAGCCTTGAGCAGCAGAAGAGACAGGCCGGGCGAAGGCTGTTTATCCGGCGCTGTCCTTGATATAAACATGTGAAAAATCTCTCTGTTTTCTCTCTCGACCAAATCAATACAAAGACATTCAGCCTCTGAACAATGTTGTAGCACTACTGCAAAAGTTTTTCATCCTGCCTCCATTCATAGCCGTGTCCTTCAACGCAACAGAGCAGAGGACTCAGAGGTCCGTGCTTAAAGCTGTTTCATGAGCGTGGCCGTGCACAAGACAACCTTCTGTGGAGACCCTTGTGTGGCAGAGTGGGGGTATTAGTTTGAGGGCATTTCTTATGTGGCTACACCAACATACTGTAAAGTAAGTCAGGCCTTTGTGTTTCCTCTCACAACTTCTTTGCTTGTTTTTCTGGTTTCTGGCCTCCGTGTGTCTCTCAGGTAGCAGTCAGCCCTCACCCTGTGATCCCTCACAGGAGCAGTTAAGATAAACCTCAAATTCATCTGCTTTATCTGGACCTGTCTCTCTCTCTCTCTCTGTCTCTCCGTCCTCCTCCTCCTCCTGCCTCACATCCTCCCCGCTACCCATCCTCCTTCAGTGACAGAGGCAAGGAGAGCATTGAGTCATGACATCATAATTCACCAGCTCCTGTTTTCACGGTTAAATCAATATCAGTGTGTCCGAGTCAAGGTTGGAGGCTGGCCTTCACAGCTCAGCTCTTCCTGCTTCTTTCTCATAGAAAATCATATAAATTGTCCCTAAAATAATTAAGCCTTCAGATCCGTTGCTGGCCTGTATTTTTTTTTACCAGCTCCCCGCCTGATAAACAGCACTGCCAGAGATTCAAGGTAATGCTGAGAATAGACTGTCTGTCTGTCTGTCTGTCTGTGAGGCAAAGACAGACAGACGATCTGTTTAATTAAGCAGGCCTGCTGACTGATGCCATGGATGTAGATTGGATTATTGTCTGAAGTGGCTTCTTGCAAAATAAATGTCATTTTTAAAGTGGAGTGTGTGTGTGTGTGTGTGTGTGTGTGTGTGTGAGAGAGAGAGAGAGAGAGAGAGAGAGGGAGAGAGAGGGGTGGAGGAGGAGGAGGAGGTGCCTCAGCCAGAGGAGGCGGAATATGCAGAGTGTCTGAAGAAGCTCCTGAAGCACAGGAGCTAATATAAACGTGCTGCCCTTCAGTCGGAGCTGTCAGGGGGAGAACCCAGCGCTGCCTCTGTCACTGACCTCCGGGCCGGGACGCGCTCAGCTCCGTCACATGCGGCCATGGCCACGCTGGAGGGCTGCCGCTGCCGCGGTGCCAGCGGCCGGAGCAACAACAACAGCATCCTGTACAGCATCCTGAAGAGCGACAGCCTCGCAACTGCTGAAGAGCAACAGCAGCAACAGCAACCCCGCCAACAGCAACAGCAACCCCGCCAACAGCAACAACAACAAACACCGCAACAACTGCTCCACAAGACCTCCTCCACCTCCTCCACCATCGTCGCCCCCCCAGCCTCGCTGCAGGAGCTCCGGCAGCAGCAGCAGGCGTGCTCCTGCGGCTCGACGCGCCGCAGAGGCATCCTGCGCTCCCCGCAGGTGACGTGCAAAGCCGCCTCGGCGGTCCTGGTGAAGACGCTGCGCTTCGTGAAAAACGTGCCGTGTTTTCGCGAGCTGCCCGAGGACGACCAGCTGATGCTGATCCGGAGCGGCTGGGCGCCGCTGCTCGTGCTGGGACTCGCACAGGACCGGGTGGACTTTGAGACCACGGAGACGGTGGAGCCCAGCATGCTGCAGCGCATCCTCACGGGTTTACCGGACAGGCAGAGCGAGCCGGTGCTGGCCGGACAGAGCAGGGGGGCAGCCCCCGGGGTCTCTATCGTGGATATCGAAGCTATCAAAGCCTTTCTGAAGAAGTGCTGGAGTGTGGATATCAGTACGAAGGAGTACGCGTACCTGAAGGGAGCTGTGCTGTTTAACCCAGGTAAGGCTGCACACCTGTGCGTAAAAGTTATTTGGCACCGAGCAGCTCTCAGGTTTACTTAGAAGTTTGGAAATTATCCACATATTGATTTATTTAGCGCATGCTCAACAGACACGCTGAAATGAGACATTAATCTGCTTCACCTGAACCTCTCCTCTCCTCTTCTCTCCTCCTCCAGACGTGGAGGGTCTGCGCTGTCTCCACTACATCCAGTCTCTGCGTCGGGAGGCGCACCAGGCTCTGAACGAGCACGTCAGGCTGATCCACCGCGAGGACACGACCCGGTTCGCCAAGCTGCTCATAGCTCTGTCCATGCTGAGGACCATCAGCCCGCTGGTGGTCGCTCAGCTCTTCTTCAGACCCGTTATAGGGAGCGTGAACATCGAGGACGTGCTCATGGAGATGTTCTACGGGAAGTAACAGTCCAGCACGTGGACTGATGTGAATTCAGCAGATTGAGCTGCTGGGGAGGAGGCGAGGACAGAGGAGGAGACGAAGAGGACTCAAACTACAACTACTGTATGTTGGGAGACGTTCAAGGACTGTGAAGTGACCAACACAAGTGGCAAAGTGTGTGTGTGTGTGTGTGTGTTTGGTTTGTGTGTGTGCAGAATGAGAGGAAGGAAGAGAGACCGTGTTATAAAAGAGGAAAACACAAAGCAGCTGCTGGAATTCATAACTTATTTGTTTTTATATAAACTATTTTTGTATAATAAAGAAATACTCTGTCAACTGTGTGTGTGTGTGTGTGTGTGTGTGTCTGCGCGTGTCTTCACACACTTTTCACTGTGAAATCATGAATCTGACACACGTCACCTCACACTGACTGACTCAGCTGCTTTATTACAGATTAAGATTATCAGCTCGTCAGGTGCAGCAGTCTGTCAGTGAAATGCCATGTCAGGCCACCAGAGTGCAACAGTATACTACCACATGCATCGCCCTCCCCATCACACACACACACACACACACACACACACACACTCAGAAATGATGTACTGGAAGCGCCTCAGGTAATGTTCTAGCCATCCCTCCAACTCTGGCCATTAGAGTGTTGAGTTTTGTGGATGCAGACTAAAATGCCTGTGGCAGAAAGTATCCAGAGATGGAAGATGGAGAAGATGGAGGACTGGACTGCAGAGGAAGAGGAAGAGGAAGAGGAAGAGAGTCTGGAAGCAAAAGCGAAACAGGTTTATTGTAGTGTTGTAGCCAAGATCACCTAAATCAAGACCGGAGTGCATCAAGACTGTAACAAGACCAAGACTTTAAGGGGTTGTGTGTTCTTTGGATGCTGCTTTGCAGAAGATTTGGCTGATGTCTCCTCGCAGACAGGTAACGAATAAATCAGAGAATGCACCAGAGAATTAAGTGATATCGCTGCAGCTGCAGTTTTTTACTTGAACTAAAATCCAAAGTTCTCTTTATGTGAGATCGAAGAAGACAAGGTCTTTAAAAAGTGGTCGCAAGACCCAGATTTCAAGGACTACAACATGGTAACATCGTACAACATTAGGACTCTATTAATTCTCCACCTGTACATGAATGTTTGTCTTGGACACTGGGGGCAAAGATTTCCTGCTGTTGCAGTACATACAGTACGACCAAATTAGTTTACGAGTCCCTGAACGCCTCATTCCTGCTTCCAGCATCTTCACTCAGTCACTGTTCAAAGGCCAGATGGCCTGTACCTGCGCTCAGTCCCTGCAGCTTTGTTTCGGCCCCACTCTGACAAAATAATCTGGCCAGAAGGTGACTATTTCACATTTAGACATGCCCTGCACTGCTCATTTTTGGATTATACACCCCCCAACTCCAGATAAAGAAGAGGAAGTTAGAGAGAGATATAGACACAAATCTCGCCTGCTGGGAAGAAAAGTTTCTCTCTCAGTCAGACAGTCACTGGACCGTGAAATGACCTCTGGCTCCTGGGTAGACCTTTAAAAACTTGGAGCATTGTCCTCAGCAGCACATGGAGGAGGCTGAGCGTGCAGAGCGGCATATTTTGGGAAAACTGCTCTTTGAACCTTAAAGTTATCATCCAACTGGTAAACCTTCAGCTAACTGGGTCCAGACAAGCATCATGGTTGGCCGTCTGAGGAACGAGAAAAATGGTTCATTTGTGTCGACCTCTGTCTCTGCAAAATGAAAAACAATTTACATTTTTACCTGAAAAGTTTGTCATTACCTTTTGAGGAGTTCCACAAGGGACCTACCCGGGTCCCCTGACATTTTGAATTTTAAAGAATCGCTGACGCTCTTTAAGGGCAGTTGCAGTATTTCATATGTAAAAGTGCAATCACCCACTACAGGTAATTCATTCCAGCATCTCAATCTCCTGCTTTTCTCACAGTTGGTAGGAATTCGACCTCGGCACCGCCACGGCTAGTCTTGGCGCAGGATTGTTGCCGGTTGCCAGGCCTGAAATTTCTACAGCTTTAAGGTTGGATGAAGGTGGCGAAGGACACTATTCTATTATTTCAGGATTGTGAATCCTCATGTGACAATGGGAACACACTTCACTGTGCTGAACCTCTGCTTCAGATACTCCAACACTGCCTTGGACCTTGTTTTGTTTATCTGTTGTGTTACTGCTGACCCACTTCCTCTTTAAATTCAACCTATATTTATTATAGACTCATACGTTTGGTAGCATCTGCTAAATAAATGGAAAAAAAAAATTAAATACTTAAAGTACAAATACACAAATTGATTTTCCAAGAACTTCCTCATATTACAGTCTGGTGCTTTCATAAAAAGCTCAATGACAAGCGTGCCTAAGGCTGCAGTGGCTTACAACGACCATATGCAATCAAACTACAAGGCCACAAGGAAGCAGCTGAATACAACATGAAGCAGGCCCATAGAAAACATATATATCATGAATATCATCTGATAACTCTCACACACCTCCCTGTGGTCTGATAAGGCACTGCAGAAACACACACACACATTGATGCACATATGCCACTGTGGACTTTGTCTGGAGATATGCTTATTTCTGTCGATCTCCTCTACACGTTCCCCCTCGATGGGGTCTATTTTCTCTCCAATTAAGTCCTTAATTGCTCTGGGTAATAGAGTCTATTAATCCTGTGTCTGCTAATAAAACCCCCAGCTGTCCCGCAGGAGGCTGCCAACATGCAACAGTCACCAGCTCTACTTGTGGTTGACGACATGTTGAGTGCGCTCGCATGTGTGCACGCCTCCAACTGTTGGCATCGTTTATTAGCAGCCAAAGTAAATTCCAGCGCTTTGTGCGTGATTTATGTTTCCACTGATACACTTATATCTGCTGTTTGCATAGTCTGACACCATCTGTGCACCGCCGCCTCCTTTCTGCACCCTGCCACCGACAAAAACATCCAGAAAATGTGTTTGTATTGACAAAGGCATGCACACTCGTTCACTCCCTCCTCTGCCTGTAACTGTCTCCCTGTCTTGTTTTCCTCTGCCCCCATTTTCTTGTTTTCTCTCCTGGGATTGTCAGGGTAGTCGGTAAATTGGCTTTCTGTTTCTGTGCTTACTGGTGCTCAATCACAAACACCCTTTGTAGATATTGTGAATCCCCAGGAGATGGCAGTGTTTGGCAGCACTCAGCCATCATTGTGTTTGGGTTGCCAAGCGAACTGACAGGCTCCTTGGCTTTGAGCCAAAATGTTTCTTATATCAGCACTCTTTTTAAAGGTTTATCTTTGGCTTTTCTGCCTCTGTCTGACAGGAGAGATAGACAGGAAACAGGGAGAGAGCAAGGAGGGGATAGCATGCAGCAAAAGTCTCCAGCCGGTATGCTACCAGGGAAATGCTGGTTACACGGTGAGTGTTCGAGGCTCCAAGGCCTTGAAGGATATCAGGACATTTGAAACTGTGAGATCCCCATCGTGAGCATGCTGCCTAATTGTTGACCTTTCTCCTTTGAATTCACATCCATCCATCTTCTCCCTCTTATCCGGAGTCGGGTCGTGGTGGCTGCAGGTTTAGCAGGCCGCTCCAGAGTTCTTCTCCCCATCGACACATTCCAGCTCCTCCTGGGGGGATCCCGAGGCGTTCCCAGACTAGATGGCAAAGCACCTGACCCCCATGCCTCCCCCTGTGGGTGGTGGGCGGTGACTCCACGTAGCTTTTTCAGGTAGCGCTCGGGCTGGGCCCCGTGTGGCCCCAGATTTAACCCTTTAGAGGTTTCTCTGTTGTATGACTACGCTCAGCACAGATTCACAGTCTGAAGACAAAGATTTAGAGTCACCAATTAACCTATTAACTGCATGTCTTTGGCTTTGGAGCCGGAGTACCCGGGGAAAAGTCATGCAAACTCCACAAAGAAAGGCCTCAGCGACGTGTTGTGAGGCAACGGCGCTCACCACTGCACCACCGTGCCGAGCAGATGGACAGAAAAAGGTTGCACCTCCAGGCTGTCCTGTCCTACGATACTAGTGTTACCACTACAGGAGCAGTTGGCAGATGAAGGCGCAGTTAGTGTTTAAAGACATTCAGCAGAATCTTTGTTGACTTTCTCTTATCTTAAAGCAAGATCGCCGATTCAAACTGACACCCACCCATTAGTCACCCCGTTTCAGCGTGTGTGTGTGTGTGTGTGTGTGTGTGTGTGTGTGTGTGTGTGTGTGTGTGTGTGAATTACTGCCAACGGATGCTGGACACAAAAAGAAAAACATCAAGAGGAAATCAATGTTTTTTAATGTGCAGTGAGAAAGTAAGGGCAACTGATAATGATTGTGTTTCTATAAAGATAGACATTTCTTTCCAAGTGAAAATCGTGTTTATATATTTATATAAATATCTATATTATATATAGAATACATATCTATTTGCTATGCATACTCAAAAATCACACCTTCAAATATATTTAAAAAGTCTTTCAAAACACAAATGTTGTCTTTTCTTTCCTTAAACATGAACTATCCATATGAACCAAAGGAATCATCAGGATGGGAATAATATTATGTTTGAAAAAAACATTGAAAATGCTTCACCTCTGAATCTCGAACAGTTAGGACATATTTTTTCCACGTGGGATTCAAAAGCCACCTCAGTCTCTGAACAAACCAGGAACCACGTCGCAAGTGTACAAAACCAGCATAACACTTATACACAAATCCTCCGCTCTATGGAAAGATGAAAATGCAAATAAGTATGACGTCTCAAGCAAACTCTTTTTCTGTTATAAAAATAGAATTCTTTTCAAAATAATCTACAGATTTCTTTTTAAGGTGAGGCATTTCACTATCACTCTAAAACAGCAAGGCTGTTTGTTTCAATAGAAAATATGAAGCTTTAGAGAGAGATCTGCCAGTCGATCAGTCTGTCTGATTGGAGAGGACGAGTACGGCCTCCGCCTCCGCCTCCGCCTCCGCCTCCTCCGTCTCGGTCCCACACAGGACGGTATATGTTTTTGCCAGCTCCTCCCTTCTTTTTGCATATTCTATGATTTTTTAAAAGAGTTTTCCTTTTTAAACTAGATACACCTTTTACAGGTAAAAAAAAAAGAAGTTTCAGCTCCTCGAAGCTCCTGAAATGTCCAGGCAAAAAAAGGTGTTAAAAAAAGTCTTAAACTACACAAAGATTTCAAAACAAAGAGACACAAAAAAAGAAGAGCAGGTACGTGACATACTGGCTTCCAAACAAGCGCACTGAAATAAGAATAAAAAATAACTCAAAGGAGAAAACAATAAAAAATATACAACTCTGTATAACAAGTTAAAGCAAAGTCCTACGGTGGAGAAGGCAACAAACATGATTGAAAAGAAGAAACAGAAGAACAAAACAGGAAAACACTAATGCTACAAAGAAAGTCAAATATATGTACAAGACCCTGTTTTCCTTTTAGTATGTGTGTATGCACATTTGTGTGTGTGTGTGTCTGCGTGTGTGAACAATTGCCATAGTGTGTTGGTTCTTTAATGGGGAGTTCTTGCGAGTCCGTGTCTCGCCAATGTTCTCATCGCATCTCCTGTGGTTCCACGTAGAAAACATCCTGGAACAGAGGCAGAAAAACAACCCAGTCCAAAAAAAAACCTGCCGCGTCTCCGTCACTTCCTGCCCGTCAGCGACAGCTGGATCCAAAACGTGACCATAAACTGTGTTCTTAAGAGCTACCAGACCGAGCCTCGCGCGTCTGATCCCGACCGCTCTCCCTCACAGCTCATGCCGAGTCTTGTTCATCATTACCAGATGACGCTGGAGATGCTGGTTTCTCTTGGCAGCAGAGGGAGCATGGCGTTGTTAGCGTGCGCCTCCTCCAGGCTGTGCTCTCGGCTCTTCCCGGGAGGCCTCTGTCCGTTCAGCAGTGTCAGTGGGATGTTGCAGTAGGTGTGCTGGTTCCCCAGAGAGGAGAGAGGTGGCAGGGTCCCTCCGGGGGGTATGTCATACTCGTAGCTGCGGTAGTAGTGTTTCTGCCTCATGGTGGTGTGGTAGGTGTTGTGGAAAGACGAGCGCAGCTCGGGGTGGGCGGTAGCCATAGCGGTGGAGGTGGCCGCCGCCATGGAGATGGCAGAGACGGTCTGCAGCTCTCCGAAGGGCCCCTGCTCGCTGACGTCCAGCGCCGGCTCGTGGGTGAGCATGGGCTCTGTGCGCCTGAACGGCATCTCGTACTGCAGCTGCTTCCAGAACTTGGAGTTGAGCTTGTTGCTCTGGGTGCCGCGCCACTTGATGACGGTGAGGGTTTTAATGGTATGCTTAAGAGCCTCCACCTCCTGGTAGTTCATGATGCCGCGCAACTCGGCACACTCGATCAGGATGACTTTGATCTCGCCAGTCACCAGCATGTTGCGCAGCCGCGTCTCCAGCTCAAAGATGCTCCAGCCTCGCCGCACCACATAGTTGGGCGTCATGACTATAATGAGGCGTTTGCTCTGGTCCACACAGCGGGCCACATCCTCGATGTAGGCTGCAGGGAGCAAGAGGTAAAGATATGAAGAAGAACACCTGAGACGTGAGAGCGGCAAAGCAGCAGAGTAATGTACATCCAGTATGCTTTGAGCTAAGATATGATTCATATATGATTTACTGAGGACAGGACGACGACACTGAACACGGATGGATGAACACACAGTGACAGACACAAAACACAGGACAATGACAGGCAGCTATTTTGCTGTGCGCCTCCAGAATCTGTCTAACTACACTGGTTTTAGTCAGTGAAAGACAAAGATATTATATATACTGTGTGTGTGCAGGTGCATATGAAAAAGCAAATATGTGTAAAATATTCTATATCTGGAGGGCAGGCCCACAGACAACGTTACAGTAAGTGCTGCACGAAATGGCTCTAGATGGGGCGACACATGTTTGATATAAAGCTGCACTGAAGTCGCCGTCTACTGAACTGTTGTGCCTGCGTTGTGTCAGATCACACAGCAGCGGCCAACTCTTTAAAACTGGAGCAGGTAAATGACAGCAGCTGATAGAAGAGGGAAAAGACTGCGGGCGAGGTACCTCCAAAGAGTCGCGTGTCATCCTGGTAATGCTCATTGGTGAGACCTAAACATAAACATGTTGAACATTCAGGTCACAGGCAGAACACGGCACAGACAAGAAAACATACTCAACACAGTCAGCGTGTCCAATTACTCATCTTTTTATTTCACATATTAAAGCATGTTTCCCTGATTGGACATTCATCTACCATGATTTTGTTTGGTGCTGATGCTGGCGGCAATTTTCATTTGATTAAAGGAAAGAGGCGCTCAGTCGGCGGGGCCTCGGAGCCCTTCACACATTTCCCACTGATGTTTAATTCTGTCTGGACCAACGAGGACGTGTTTGCGTTTTATCCGTTCCTCGTGAAGCCTACAGTACAAACACAGCACACTGTGTGCGGCTGGCACAGACCGACTACCAAGCAGAGTTAGCACGCATGAGAATACGTTCAGACAGAATTTTTATGGATTTATTAACGCATGGATGAAAACCAGAGAGACATGCTGATAAATTTGTTCAATATATCAGCTTCTGGAACACGTTGTACATGTACTGTATGAATACTTATGTGATATATGAGAACAATGATCTCCTACTTTGATCCAGAGAGATTTGAGAGGACACAAGAAAAAAGCTTGGACAGTATTTGGATTCTTCATTTTCTTCCCTTATTTTGAGATTTGGAAGAATCATCCAGTCGAGTGTGAACGTACAAACAGCACAAAACACTGAAACACAAAACGATGACAGTGACAAACAGAGCTGAAGACAAACCACACACAACGAACAGAGCAGGGCCACGCCTCAACCACCCCTGCCTCACACCTGTTAATGTCAACACTTTGGATCAGCCCGTCCGAGTCACCCGGCGCTCTCTCTGAAAGTGATTCATCCCGCAGCCAGCACAGCCAAGCCTCCCGCCGGCAGGCTCATCGTACCTCGTGCACACCAACTGCCCGACGCCGGTTCGCTTTTGGTGCAGCTCACGTTCTCAGGTACCATGACGGCACTGCTGATTCACTGTCCTGCCTTTTCTATTCATAAGTTCAGACTCTTGGTCTGTTCATCCCATAAACGTCTCCTCCATTTCCACACAGTGAAAATCACTCTCCAGCCCTAACTAGGAACCAGGAATCTGTCAACCAACTCCCAGCATGCTCACTTCTTCTCCATGTTCAGGCTACTCATCCTCCCAAGGTCAACCTGACTCTACAGTCCACGCTCTCGCTGGCTGTCTTCACCTCAGCCGATCTGACACTGTCATTCATATTTCTGACTCTCACTTCCTCCCCTATCTACATTTTCTGTCTCTCAGCTGCCTTACAAGCTGGCCTGACTTCCAGTCCTCTCCATTGGTGGCATATCTTCACGACACTATTCCAGACAGTTTCTCCTCTCGGCACGGCCTCCAAGCAGACAAACCACTGACGTCCTCACGTTTACGGACGCCCCTCACTGAGCCCTCCATGTATCATCACTTCCTCACTTCACTAGACCTTTAAACTCACACTGTTGTGGCGTGGTCCATGCTGAATGCCAAAGTTTAACAAATGTACCAAACACGACAGCAACTGTAAACGGCCTCGCTCCAACACAACACGTTACATGGACATGTGTGTACAAGCGTCTATGCACACAGCCACAGTGGTGCTTACTTCCTGTTGGAATGAGGTCTCGATCTGGGATGAAGAGTTTGTAGCCGTAGTGTTTCTCCAGGACATCAGGGAGGATCTCCAGGGCGAAGCGTTCCTCCTCCCTGGTCTCCTGACTCCACTGGTCAGGGTCCACTTTGGTGTAGGACAGGTACGCGTCGTAGTCTTTGTTTTCTGGGAAACAGACAGCGACAGACGGGAGCGGTCAGTGAAAAACAACATCCAGCACTGTGCTGTCGAGAGCTGACTTCACACCACGCTACAACGCAGGAGACAAAGTGTTGATCTCGATTTCACTTCACTGCACTTTACTTTACTTTGTCTGTTCTCTATTGACAAGTTAGTTTGTATCATTACTCTAACAGCCTTAGAGGAGCTCAGACATCCGGACGGAGCTTTCTGTGAGGCTGGGCGTCTTCTCTTGGAGATGTTTGGATGTTGGGTAATAAGGCCTGGCTCGAGTGCTGGATGAGGTTACGGTCAGTGATATGTGCAGACCAGTCACATTTCTTTCTGTGTGCAGAGGCAGTGTCACATTGAAACAATAGAAATGCTTCAAACCTTTGCTGCTTTAGCAGCATTAATTATAACAAAGAGGCCGAGATCATAAAATAGGCACACGCCAAAGCATGCAGGAATATTTGGACAGGGGTGTCCAGAAGCTTTGATCAGATTGTGTGTATAAAAAATGAATCGGGCAGATATGAAATAAGATTCACAGAAACTCTCCCCCCATCTCTTTCCCAGCAGACTGCCTGAAGAGGCAGAAAATAGAAGATGGGAAAGAAGAGCAGCGCTGGGGACACGTCGAGCAGTCATTATATTCTGCAGAAACTGGAGTGTGGGCCATCCAAAGAGAGATGAGGGGCTTTTCCACAAACTCTTTGAGGAGCACACACAAGCTTTGAAACTCTGTGAAAAGGCCACAGCTGCGCTCGATAGGATGCGAAACATCAAACAAGGCTTTCAAATTAGCAACCAACCTTGCAAATTAACCACCTAGCAAACTTGGAAAAAATCAAAAACAGCTTGTATCAGCGGTCCCCGACGGTATGACTTAATCATGTGGAAGTTTGAGTCAACAAAACAGTGTGTAATAGATAATTCATGCTACTGTAGAAACAATCCACTGATTCAAAAATGAGTTCAGGCTTTCCGGGATTTTGGAAAAGAAAACATAAAGACTGAAAATCCAAAACAACAAGGGGGGATACCGGGACACGAGCAGACGGAAGTTAACTCTGCCGTGTAGAGAAAACAAAAGTTGTCTTCCAGTTTCAGGTTGTTTGTCGCTTGTTTCTCAGGGAAGGAAGCATCGAGCCTGCCCAGTCCACGTCCCACCGTGGCCTCTGACGGCAGAGGGGGGCATCACTGCAGGACATATTGAAATTGATCTCTTTTTAAATGGGCAACAAATTGAAAATCTATCTCCTCTCTTCCCTTTGCAACTATTTTCAGCAATGTACACACACATGCACGAGAGAGGGTAGAAAAACATCTGCATCCGTGCTCGCTTGACCCTGAACTTTGGAGGAAAAGCATGGTGGAAAAAAAAAGAGGACTTTTTTTTTTACCTCCATCCACGTCTTCGCTGCCAAAGTGCCTCCTATAGAAAAGCATCAGCTCGATCTTGTAGCATTTGTAGAGGGAGATGAGGAAGATGAGTAGCAGCAGGATCGCTCCCAGCCCTCCTGCCAGCTCCACGGTGTACATGAGCTCTGCTGAGAATGACACACACACACACACACACACACACACACACACACAGACCACAAAATATTTAAAAGTGTTCTGAAGTCTTCTGAATACACAAAAACAGTCTATTGACTTCTTTCTGCAGCAGGTTTGACTCTGAGTTTGTCTTTCCCCCCTCGTCGTCGCCCCTGTGTTAAACTTAAAGGACACATTTGCATTTGCTGGACAATCATCAGTATTTTTTTCCAGAGCTCAGCTCAGAGCGAGGCGGCATCAATCTTCAGGGGGAGAATCATGAGGCTCATAATGACTTTGGGAAAAATGAGAGGGCACGGTGCAGAGAGAGAGAGAGAGGGGAAAAAGGAGATGATGAGAGATTGGATTCATTTCTCTGGAGCAGCAATGACACAGCTCTGCACTTTGGCTGCCGTCCACAGTGAGGACTGGTGACGTGATCCTGGACATGGATGGAGGCATTTTCAAAACAAGAGGCTTCACTGTACACATATCACTTACCCCCCTCTCCATCACACCTCTCCACAGCGCCCTCGCTCCTCCTCCTCCTCCCTCTTTTCTCCCCCGCTGTCTCTACATTCATTACATTCATTCCTCTTCTCCATTATCTCCTCTCCATCTCCCCAGAGACCCGGCTTGGGGGAAGGATGAGTTATGTTGTGTATGAAAGCAGCATTTACCTGGTCGGCTCAGCTAGAACAGGTTCACCTTATATATGTCGCTCTGTGGACTGGAACACTGCACGGCTGCCAAGGCAACCACAATGCACCCTTTATATTATCACAGCTTATGGACGCTGCAAAGACTCAAAGCTTTAAGTCTCCAAAGTCTCATTTTATTTTAGTCTCAGTCAGGTGAGGCTGCACTGGAATGAAGTCACGTTATCTCGGCATGTTTGCATGTTTAAAGGTCCGCTGTGTCAGATTTAGGAGGCTCTTCTGGTTCAATCTGCAGCTTCACACACACACTGGACCTACGAGACTGACTAAATGTTAGACTGAAGAATACCACTCTCACTTTGTTTAATTCATGCAAGTGAAAAGTGACAGTGTGGTTTTATTGTGAGTCTTGACCGGCTGCAGAGATTCTGGACAAACAAACGTCTGTTACTTGTGAAGACAGATTTTCCAGCAGCCTTGATGTCTTTTTTTAACTCTATCTTAGAAATACAGAAGTGGTAATTTCTGTAATTTAACTCTTTTAACTGGTTCGAAGCAATCACCCTCACTCTCTAAGCTGTTTATGTTTCACTGGCCACCACTTCCCTTCTCTCTGTCGCCTCCTCTGCTTCTTTTGAGGTGGAAGGAAAGGCAGCCTGCAGAGACCTTCACGGATCTGCTGCAGGGTGCAGCGAGTGATGAAACATGAAATAAACATCAGAATAATGTGAGAAAGGGAGAGACGCGCAGAGCTTTGTATTTCTCTTTGGAAGTGCCGTTAAATGACGTCGTCTCGAGTCTACAAAGACCGCTCAAATGGAAGTGGGCCATCTACAAAAGCCGGTCGCAGAGATTAAAGCGGAGAGGGGACAGACAGATAAAGACTTGTAATTGTACGCTGAACTTATTGGCCTGTTGGGAAAATCTGAGGATCAATTTGCTGTTTAAACAGCCATCACATACCTCTCTGTGCCGGGTGACAACCAGTGCATGAAAAGAGCTTCAGAGCAGCCAAGACAGCTACAAAGCTGCCGGAGCACATGCAGAAAGAAATGACACAACCAAATGGAGCTCCAGCACAGACTGTGAACCCACGGACGGAAAAAGGAAGACAAATGGAGAAGAAAGAGAAAATAAAAGGATGAGATCTGAGCTCTTCTTCATGCTGCAGAAAGCTAACAACACCTTCAGTAAGATGGCAGAACTCAGTCAGAAGATGGAGGCCTGCACAGAGAGCCGCCCCGCACTGAAGGCAGCGGTGAGGGCACCAAAAGTTGCAAACGGGATTATTTTTTACGTATCCAAAGACTGATTCATTTTTACAGTTTATTAGAGCGTTACCACAAAGACAGACGCAAAACTAAACTTTGTCCATAACACACAGAACTCAGAGGAAGCAACATGTCAGGCGGACCTTTGGAGAAGACATCTCGATTATATTTCCCCTCGATGAAATGCTGCAGCCGGGCTTTGAATGCTCCTTCATCGTATGGCTTTAATGACGAGCTGGCTGATGATGATTTTTTACAACTTTAATGCCACCAAACTGGAAGCAGAGGGAAACGTCAAAGAGCCCTTACCCCGCTTGAGGAGCTGGATGGTAGCCTGGCGTCGGCCGTTACCGTTTTCCACATAACAGGAATAATTTCCCAGGTCCTCCTCCTCCAGCGAGTCGATAGTCAGGGAAATGGCCACTTCCTGCTCACCGAGATGCTCCTTGACTACCCTGCAACACAAAGGAAGAACACACTGAGCAGTGCTTGCAGCACCTGTTTTGGCAACAGTAGATATTTTTAGCGTGTTCATCTGATCTGTGCTACCGTGCAGGAACATGTAATCAGTGTGTGTGTGGACGTTACGGCAGGTAGCACGTATGTGTCGCAGGACACACTGTGTTACAGCCAGCAGCTGCAGCACGTTCCAAAAGTTCTTCACGCTATGTTAATTTCTTTGTTTTTTATCCGCACTGGAAACATACGAGAAATGAAAATCAATAAGAGGGGGGAGGGGTCAAATACTGGCAATCAGAGGAAAATCTTTTTATAGCGGATGCCATGGTAACGGAGAGGAAGGAGCGAAAGTAATATTCCATAAAGTAAATGTGCCCCCCCCCCCCGCTGGGCTGGTTGGGCCTGATGGAGGAGAGAACGGGGAGATAATGCTCTCTCATACCTTAGACACACTACTTAGCCCACTTTTACAGCACCCTGAGCACAAACAACACTTTGGAGGAAACAATGAGTGTGTGTGTGTATGCTAATAATGGTTGTGTGTGTTGAGAAGGAGGAGGAGTGGGATGAGGAAAGAGGAGTGTGTGTGTGTGTGTGTGTGTGTGTGTAGGGGGATAATGACTCTCTAAAGCATCCCTCCTCTCGCTCGCCTTCAAGCCGATAAACTCCACATAAGGACGGCTTGTTGGAGAGATTTGGCATCGGTAATTGAAAGTGTATCATGGGGCTTTGCGTGGAGAGGCTGAGGCAGCACTGATGATATTTGTAGTTTCAGCTGAGTTTGTTGTGCAATGAGGCTGGGGGAGGAGAGGGGAGGAGGGGGGAGGAGGGCAGGGAGCGCTGGGAGAAGGAGGCACGGGGAATAATTCATGCCTCTCCGGGGAGCGGTGGGTTACTTTGAAGCCTCTGGTTTCACATTATCACAGTATATATGAGCCAACGCAGCTCAGTGCTGCACAACCTGATGAATAATGACCGACGCTGCTCAACCCGAGCCTCAAAAGGAGACGATGAGGGGCCTAAATTTGGAGTCGGTGGCTAACAAGGTCCAGGTGAAGCGCAGAGATACAGATGAGACCTGAGCGACGGCACGCAGGCGGTGCAGAGCTGCTTCCACCGTCCTGCTGCACGTCTGTGAATCACTGACTGAATTTATCGATACAGGCTCTCAAACCGCGGCTGCGGGCACGTTCTCTTTCTAAAATTCTCTCCCTCCCTCATCAGCAAAACCTCTGTGTTTGCTCATTTTGTGATCAATTCCCAACTCATTCATTCCTTTTTATAAATCCAATCCAACGCACACCTGCAAAGCACCAACCCAACCCTGCTCGATAACGCATCGATCACCTTCTTCATTATGTTGAGCCAGATTTGTTTTGCTAATTTATTAATCTCTGCATGCTATGCTAATGTCCAGTCATCCGTGCCATGATAACAACAATAGCCCTGTCCCGTGTGCCGCAAATGAGAATTTATGGGCTCGGGGGGGAGTTACCATAGAAATGAACTCCTTCGAATCAATAGGCTCAGAGTTGGGTAAATAAATGCTTGCAAGAAGCTCGGAGCCTCGGGTCCAAGTGTGAGCGTCTCTAAGCTCAAGTTTGGCTGCTGATGCATTAGTAATAAAGCTAAAAGTGTGTGGGTGCCAGCCTGAAGAACAAGAGAAGTAACCCACAGAAACATGCCCACTGTAGCAGCTGAAGGGGAGAGTTGGCTGCAGGGTAAGCACAGATTTGTTCATGTGGGCTCTCTGCTATCCCGTCTCTCTCACCTTTGCCCGGGCCATATCTGCGGCTGCACTTGATGGAGGTAAAAAAAAAAAACAAGGCACTGGATGGATGTGCAAAGGCTTATGGCAGCAGCATCAGCAACAGAGAGTGGATGATCAAATACATTATTGATCCACTGCATGAAATATTGGTATGAATTATTGAAAACATAACCCCTCTCAGCCAGTGAGACGGGGAATCCTGGTGTCAGGGAGCTGTGGAGGAGGAGGAGGAGGAGGAGGAGGAGGGAGACAGGAGAGCGGTGTTGGCGGGTAGGATGGGGATTTGTTTCTGTTGCGTGTTCATCATCAGTGCACAAGAAAATTCTCCATCACTGACGTGTCTGCTTTACTCACCTCTTGAGTAAATTCTACCACATTTCATCCTCCTTTCCTCCCTGTCTGCTCCTGCTCTCTTCCCCCCTCCTCCCTCCTCCCTCCTCCTCCACGGCCCATCTGCATGCTGCTATAGGTGGGTGCATCGAGGGAGATACAGCGACAGTGGCGGCGGCGGTGTGAAAAATGGCGGTTGTTAGCCATCTGACAGGGCTGTCTCCCCAGAGCTGCAGCCTCTCCAAACAGCCCTAATGGGTAACATGCACATAGACCTGGGAACGGTCTTGTTTAAACATGCTACACCAACATGAGGGAGGGAGAGAGACGTGAAATGGGCTCGTTTTAAATGTATTCGGGCCCTGAAAGTGAAGCTCGTTGGACAAATGTTACACTGAGAGGAAACAGAGAGGGGGAGCTACAGAAAGATTTAGCACCTTCGTTGTATGTGGACAGGAAGCTGGACATGGAAACCAGCACGTCTGCATGTTCTGGAGCAATAAAAGACGAGTTAAGAAAGCTGGTTTCCGTTTAATAACTTAAATTAGACAGAGTTCCTTCCTGCAGGACAAGAACAGCTAAACTGACAGAGAATTCATAACTGCAAGCTACATCACGAGGGATGTTTCCATCCTGCTAATGAAGTCTCCGTAAAACTGAAAATCTGGTGACAGATTAGTGAAGAAGAAGAACGTAAGAGCGGCGCTGATCTGACGTAACATCTGTATCAGCTGAAGTGAGTCTGAAAATAATCTGCAGACTTGAAACTCACTTATCCTTCATAATCCATCGTGATGCATAATTCACCACCGACATTTATTTTCATATCATTGTTGGATCTGGTAACGCAGCTTGCACACGGACCAGTTTTGAAAACTCTCTTTTGTTGTCGGAGGCTTCAAGGATGCTCCGACGCGCCTGACTCCAGTTGGCTGCAGACAAACTTTTAAAACACACTTTTCTTTTCTCGCTGTACAGGTTGCTGCTGTTTCTTTTTTTTTGTCTTGACTTTTTCGACAGCAAATGAAATGAGGCATGGACAAATAATCAATATTAAACTGCAGGAAAATACAATACGCAGGCCCCAATATCGTCCCGCGAGTCCTGAGCTGTTCTGTTGTTTACTAGCTTATGGCTGTCAGACCAGGGTGGAGTGTTGTCCACGGAGGAAGCCGTGGATGTGTCAGATGTCAGATGCGTGTTTGGGATCATCGGCATGTTGGAAAAGTCCATGACGACCAAGCATCAGCTCCCCGGCAACGGCAGCACTGATGCAGCCACACATCAGGACACTGTGTTTGACACCACTGCATGTTCCTTTACAGCACAGTTAGCTTGGTCATCACTCAGAGTACGGAGTCATCGCCTTCTTTATAATGCACTTAATGAATGCTATTACTAACTCAGGTGTGTGTGTGTGTTCCTCTTCATGAGATAGGCAGTAATAGATGATGATCTAGCTTTGCATGTGATGTAATTCTATTGTTGCGTTGCACAATGTAGCGTGTAATGAGTTATCCTTTTTCCACCTGCTTGCTGGTTCATTTCCACGGGACGAGAAATTAAATGAAACCAAAAAACTAAAAAGTGAAAAAATGAATGAATAATGATTTTTTTTAGTCTCGGCATGTTGGAAACCAGCAGCTGCTCAGAAGGCAGCAGATAAATCTCTGGAAAATGTTTATGCAATTTGGAGTTAATGGACTAAACCATGCAACACCACTGGTATCGTCTTTTATTATTTTCCAGTGAATTTATCTACTTATTCTATTAATTCCTCATTACCGCCACGACAGTAAATGATTTCAACTCCGGCAGAGTTTCTTACTTGATGTCGCTCTCCTGGACTCTCTCCTCGTCCAAGTCCTCGATGAACTTCTCCCCCTTCATCCAGTAGATGAGCGGGCTGACGTCGCCGCTGTAGCCGAAGAACGCCCGGCACGTCAGGTTCAAAGCGCTTCCTGCAAAGACAGGAAATGACACGTGCTGTCAACAACACGTCAAGGGGAAGAACAGTCTGATTCGCTCATGTAAACACACACACACACACACACACACAGATCTGAAAGCAAATGAACAGCAATGAACACATGAGGGCACTCAAGAGCTTCCTAAAGCCCCCTCGAGACCGTGTGTGTGTGTCTGTGAGAGGAAAGAAGGCGAGAGGAAGTGAGAGGAGGCTGACACCGACACTATTTTATTTAGAGCTGCTGCTGCTGGGTATGACGGAAGGTCAGGAGTCAACAATTGCAGTTTGTGGAGAACTGATACGTGGAAACGGAGGTAATTGTCAGCGAGGAGCTAACAGGGTCTTTGTTCTGTGAAGTGATGGATTATCTCTCTGGTTCAACAGAGAGCAGAAGGAAAGGCTGATACTTCATGCACCAATTAATTCATTACAGCAGTTTTCCTTTGAATGCATTGAAATAATGCCACTGGTGTCATTGTGTGATTTGAGATTCAAAATCGTCGCTGAGCTGAGAGAAACATGCAAACATAGTTTAACATGAAGCAGAGTGGAGAGCTGATTAGAGCTGGCAGACAGAGAGCCCTCTGCCACGCATGCAGGACCTTCAGTGTCCGTGCTCTGTTCATGCATTAGCCTGGTGAACATGAAGAAAGAGCGCTGCTGGCATATGCAATGCACATGTTTATTTTGCATTCCTCTGAAGTGGCGTTCTCAAAAAAAAAACGCCCGAGGTGCAGCATTCACATGCTGCCTCTCCGTGAACCACACAGCAACATGTAAACAACACACGATGCCGACGAGGGAGGCTCATCGACTGGAACGTGGAGGGAACGCTCCTTTCGGGAGAGTCAGCGCTGTGTCTGCTCCGAGGCACGGACACACTTCTCCTTATTCTCACAGCAGGATTTATGAGCAGGCGTGCAAGGTAAACTGTGCTGGTGCGGGCCATGCATTCATTAATACATGCGGAGGCACCATGGACAGCACCGGCACCTAACCACAGCCTCAGATATGACCATGAGCACACGGGAAGGTTCCTAACTGAGAGAAATGAACTCTGGATGCTAAGGGAAGGTGCCTCAGTGCTTCCTTTCTTATCTCCTTTAGCATAGGTGATGATGATGTTCCGGTGGCCTGCGTTACATTTTACCAGAGTTTCCGTTCTCTCTTTTGACAACCTTTGAACTCGTCGCACTCCGCTCACACCTCGGCGCCTTTTTTTCCTGGGTGACCTATCCGTGACCGGCGGCACAGCAAAAACCAGGAAGGTTATTTTTAAAAGACTGTTTGTGTTTGAACTAAGGGCATGTATCCTCTGTGCGCCGCCTGCTCACAACCTGGACACGGCTTCAAAAGATTTCAGTAGGTCACTCTCTGCACAAGGAAAGTTTTAAGGCATGCGGCAGGGAAGGAGGACGGGAGGACACCCAGGAATGAACTGATAGTGCTGTCTGTGAGGAACAGTGGCTGACATTTTCAAAGTTCAACAGCCACTCTCAGCTTGGTATTTGTGCACAGCCGTGCTCTACAAAGGCTACATGCTGTACCTACAAAATAGGAACCTCCTGCGTGTAATTACACACGCACGCACACGCTCCGACATTCAGATTTCCATGCATGTAGCCGTACTTCACTGTACTGTGTGCAGCTAGGCTTAATAATAAAGTAACAAAGTAACCATACTGTGCAAATTACATATTGTACAACTGTGGCTCTCTCTGCGCGAGACAGATGCAGCACTTCCCTTTTCCTCTGTTTATAAATCTCCCCCGTGCTGTTAGTTTATCCCACAGATCAATTACAAACTAGGAATGTCATGCTGCCGGCAGCCGCTGCCTGGAGAGGAAGTCTCCGCTGAGCACCCTGGGAATCACAGGAAATTGTTGAAGGCCTCACGCTGTCTCATTCTAATCCAAGAGCAGAACTCCCCGAATCTCCATAAAATGCTCCCACAGACACCTTTTGTTAATTCTTCCTCCAGCAGTGGGCGGTGATACATCTGCGATGTCACCGTCACATTCAAGGATGCAGTGTGATAGCTGGACATTCTGCTGTTAGATGGTGGAGACCAGGTACGTGCATGGGAAGTATCGTTGATCACTCTCTGGTCGGGCTTGAACTCAAAAACAAACCAAGAGGCAGATCAACAGCCCTGCAAGTGTACCTGCATGAAATCTGGATGTTTTAGTCAAGTTTATACTAAAATATATTTTCTAACTATATTAAAGTTCCCTGTTAAAGGGCCAACCTTCAATTTTGTAAATTCCCAGTTTATTCCCATTAATTCCCACAGAAGGTTTCCAACTTGGAAAATTCCCAGAATTTCGCAACCCTACTCAAAAATAGCTTTGTAGGCTTGACTAAAGATCTCTGATTTGTATTTATATCTTTATATTTGAGAGAAAACATCACAAGATGTGAGTTTTCCATCACGTCACATGATCATCATCCGGGTGTCGGTTTGTCGTTCAAATTTCCGTTTCTCTGAAAACTTCAGACACGTCATGTCTGACTGGGCTTAAAGTTGAGATTTAAACTTTATTCTTAAGAAGAATCAATGAAAAATAAAGCGGAATAGATCTAAGATTGTTTGCCGACTGCTGTCTTCAAGGTCAAAAATGAACTTCCATTTCAAAGGCTCATTTTTAAATATAATATATTGTTTCTTTGACTATTTGCAAAAATAATACGGCGGTGCCAGGCTGAAGGTTTGGTCTGTCAATAGTTTGGCTTTGGCTCCCTTTGGTGGAGATGATTTCTTTGTTGCTGCATTGTAGTTGGCCGTGGGGATAAACTGGCAGCAGGACTGACTGTAAGAGCATGTGCTGCTCTCCTGGTGTTACATATACAGCATGAGACTATAGCTGCAAGTCGACGGGTAATTGAATGAAGGCTGCTGAAAAACACACAAATATTAGTCAGGCATGAGCGATAGGGAGTTTTTTTTTTTTTTATGTGGGGCTGGCATCAAACTGTCATTCGCCTCTGAGCCAGCAAACTTGCTATGATGTCAAGCCGGTTGAAGTTTGAGCAGATGGTAGGAAGACTATTAACCACGACTGGAACAATGAGGTGAGTGAGTCGCACAGTATCGAGTTACCGAGGAGGAGGAGCAGCTTTTTAAATCCCTCTGTTCGCTCCTGCTGTCAAACTCAGACACAAGCGTCATTATTGTGATGATCTATAATTAATCTCAGAGCAGTTTGTAACCTGCAGTAACTCACAGGAATGTTGGCTCACGCTGATCTTATGGGTGAATTATTATTGAGATGTTATTGTTTTTAAAGTGGGTGAGGTGGTCATGTGACAGCAGAGCTCCAACGATAGAAACACACCCTGACCTAAAGAGGTCTGAGGCAGCAGAGGGCAAAGAAAGTTTTAATATATGTTACAGAGAAAAGCTCGAGCAACAAGAACAAACCCAAAGATCTGTTACATATTTCAGAAATGTAATATTAACACGGTTCCACATAAAGGCGGACACCGAGAGCTGCTCGAGCTTTTCCTCCTCGTAAACAGTCATTTAGTTTCTGGCTCCATTAGTCGATTAGATATTCACAGGCATGATCGCATTCGGCACCTCACTGACTTCAGTTAGGCACAACATAAAATCAAATGTCATCTTGTTTAGTAACACAGCCGCCATCACTGTGACATTACTCAGCGTGCCGTGAGTGTAAATCCACATACGCTGCCACAACCAGAGGCCGTTTAGGGGCTTTAACGCGTGGAGAGGTTTAAACCAACTCCGCTGACGTGGTTCTGAATCACAAAATATAAATCTAATTTTCTTTGATCATTTTGGTAGATTCATCAATTATTGCCTAAAAATCTTACTTCCAATCTTACTTAAAATGGTAATAAATAAATAAATAAATATAATATATATATATATAAAGTCACCCTCAGTACAGCTGTCATGAACGGGGAAATTAGCTACAGAGACCAAAACTGTTTTTGTACCAGGCTGTAAACATGTTTATTTCTGCTGTCTAACATGGGGACTTATGGAGACTGACTCACTTCTGCAGCCAGCCTCAAGTGGACGTTAGAGGAACTGCAGCTGACCCACCTTGTCTTGAAAACACTAACAAACAGACAGGGAGTGGATGGATTGTCTTTCGGTAAAATTCGAATCCATCACTGTCATTTTTTGAAGTTCACAAATAAATGCCATTACAAGACTTGGCAAGGTTTGGTGTGAAAAAAAAAAAATCCCCCGCTCACTGAACGCGCGCCTCGTACAACACAAGAGCATGATGAAGTGTTTTCGTGTGTGTGTCTGTGTGTTTCTTTATATGTGCACGTCTTTGTGTGTTGCTTTCACGCCTGCGTGGGCGTGGAACAAATCCATGTAATCTGAGTGATTGACACACTCCCTCCGGCTGAGCGTTGGTCACAGCGCCTGACGGGAATGAGATCTAAGATCCTGCCGTACTTTTTTATTCTGTCCAGCTCAACTCTAACTAAAGATGCTAAAGCTAAGGCTCACTGAAGATGAGTACTTTGTGGAGGACAGTGAAGTTCACACAACAAACTCCTTCTTTCATTGGTCGGTCTTAAACTTACTTGCTCTCCTGCTGAGAGTTAGATGATATGAAGCTCCAGCCAGCAGCTGGTTAGTTTAACTTTGCATAAAAACAAGAAACAGGGCAGCAGCTGGCCCGACTCTGTCCAAGTAAAGTAAAGAAATCTGCCAACCTGCACCTCCAAAGTTCACAAATTCACACGGCATACCTCGTTTTCTTGGACTCACTGACTTCCTGGAGGCTTGTCATCACTGTGAGGTTGCCAGGAAACCAGCAGAGACTCATGCAGATTCATAGTCTAGTTTTTATACAAATTAAAGAAACTGGATTTAACATGCTAATTTGTGAGCTTGCAGATTTTCTAATCTTTGGCATCCAGGCTGTCGGGTGTTTATGCTAAGCTAAGCGAGCCAGCTGTACGTCGGGAGGAAGAGGATGAAGATCCATCTTTATAGATGCCAAGCGTTTAAATAATCACCCTGCTGGAGTGATGTGACGGTGTACGTCACGATGTGACACACTGCCTTTCAGCTGGAATCATCACATCACTCTTATTATATTCATTTGAGCCTGATGTCAAAACTGACTGAAAAACACACATCGCCTTTGAAAAGAATCATAAAAGAAGGCCACGATTAGAAAATACATTTGTAATGGAAGAGAAGCCGGGCCGCTCTTTGGTTCTCTTTATTCTGTGGCCAGACGTATTAACAAATGAGCGAGTGAGTGAGGACGGTGACTGTAAAACAACGTGTGCTGCACGGGGGCATGAATTTGATTTGCATCGAGCGTTCGTGCATGTTTAGCTGATTTCACAGTATTTGGGGATAATTTGGCTTCACAGAGCTGGCACTCATGATTCAGACAGAGGAATACTTTCCAAGCCAGAGGAGAGCAAAACAAACCTTGCACAGAAAACACTCTGCAGATGCTGTCCAAATTCAGCACAGATGCACGGCCGGCACAGTGAGATTGACAGATACGCAGACTGAGGACCAGATGAATGAACAGAACAGGCAGAAACAATAAAAGCATGCGCATGCAAACATGATTAGAAATGAACACACACACACACACACACACACACACACACACACACACACACACACACATCAATGTCATTTCTGTCTCATCTCTTTCTCCTAGGATCCACTGAATAGGCCCCTTGTCTTTCACATGCCACCGCTCCAAACAGAGTTGGTTTGTGTGTTTCTGTGTGTGTGTGTGTGTGTGTGTGTGTGTGTGTGTCAGCCAGAATAAGAAACAATCTGGAGTGCTTTTTAAATAAGTCATACTCAGAGTGTGTTCAACGTTTCATAAGACACTCTGATCTTCGGCACAACCTGACGTTCACTTAGTGCTCTGTTTTCAAGGCGGGCTGAAGTCCGGCACAGGAAGGGTTACTGCATGTTGGTGTCTTTCTTACCCTGAAGGGCACTTTGCTCATTTGTTAGACTTTCTTTGCCGCGTGCACGTGGGAGGAGAGGCACAGGAGTCGGGAGTTCGATGTAAACCAAGCAGGTTAAGCCTATCTGAAGCGCGTGTGTCATCATGCGCAGTGAGAGCTGGGGCTGCGTCACCAGCATGGATGTAAAAGTTTGCTCCCATCAGTGCAGATTCACTGAGGAGAACAGCTGCGTGCATCGTCTCCCTTTCCTCGCCTTCATTTTAAAGAGCATTCTTAATTGCAATATGTCATACAGCAGAATTAACGGTCAGTGGTGAGACATGTAAAAATAATGACTGTTAAAGACTTGAACGCTTAAAAACTCATTTAAAGCAAGAGAATAAATATGTTGTATAGTTTAACTAATGGACGCCAGCTGCCTCAGTCTACAGGACATGCCGTGAGATGTCGAGTTTGCACTTGTGTGCTTGTGTAATTTGACTTTTGGCTTCCACGCCACTTGTGATGTCACAAAATCTTTCTCCATATGCGCGTGTCGCGAACTCACAGTTCAGCAGACGAATGTGAAAACAGCTTTCCGGTGACGAGCTGTCAACATACTGCGCATCAATCTGTGCAGTCAAGGTCAAAGACAGAAACCATACAAACAGAAATGACTGACCTTTCATTCAAAATAATAAAAGAAATAAACACTCAGACTCAAATATATCAACTGTTGCCATGAAATCTGGATCACATGTTCACGATGCAGTGGATGAATCCCTGGAAGTATTTCAGTTGGGTGCCATTAAACTGCCGCCGCAGAAGAAGAAGAAGAAGGTGGAGGAGGAAGAAGATGTGTGGCTGGGTCAGGACAATGGCTAAAGATCTGCCGGTGAGTGGGGTGGAGGAGGAGAGCAGATTCAACGTTTGACTGATTGGTCCTCACGTGTATCAAGAGCAGATGATTCTGTGTCTGCTGGATAATAATCAGATTTTCAGCCTTTCTTCTTCCTCCTGTGTCACGTCCACTTTGCTCTAATTGTTGCAATCGAGCAGCAACGACTTCATTTCTGTCCGTCACGTTCGCTTGAAGCTGCTATGCTAACAGTCGGGACGCTTACTGTTTTGCTTGTGGCTTGTCAGATCATGTTGGAAATGACTTATTGTTGTATTGACGACCTTGAAAATATTCTTTAAATGTCAACACATGACCACATTATGCTTTCACACAAACCAACGTTCTTCTACGGCTTGGCTCTTGACAGAGTTTAATTTCAGAGCTTTGGTTATTTTTAAGCATTCGTTAAAATGTCCAAGCAGAAAGTGCTCGTGTGTGTGTGTGTGTCTGTGGTTTGTGTTTGTGGAGATATCATGTGGATATCGCTGCAGGAGAATCTGAAGGCCTGTCACTCATGATTCTTCCCCCACAAGGTGTGAAACAAGCATAAAAATGCTGCACATGGTACTGTGTAATCCTTTCTCTGCACACAGGAGCGATACGAGAGCAAACAAGAGCAGCAATGAACGATAAATGGACACACGCGGCTTTAACAACAAAATTACGATGCATTTCAAACTATCTTTAGATAGTGCGGTGCTTTGTGGTATGTTGTGTGTATGTGTGTGTGTGTGTGTGTGTGTAGCATAGGGAGGTGCATCCATCTGTGTGGTTAAAAATGGATGGATCTCTGTGGCAGTGAAGAAAGTCCCCAATGCACGTGGCATGTTATAACACATACATGTTCTCTCTTATGTAAACTACATGCAGCCTCAGATTCACCTCACAATCATAGAGTGGCACACACACACACACACACACACACACTTGAGTCAAGGACAAAAGATTGAGGTGAGCCGCGCGGTGGAGGCATAAAGTGAGAGCGCTGAGAAAAGACGACAGCGTCCCCTATGGATTCTTTGAAATTCTCAATCTGATCCCCGTCGCTAAAAAAATATCAGATCCAGCTCCGCTTCATCCCCGACTCATCTCGCAGTGTAAGAGGGGGCATCTACAGACAGCCGCAGCCACGCAGGTTGTGTTTACTGTTTCTGGTTGTATCAGGCGTGGGGCTGTGTGTGTGTGTGTGTGTGTGTGTGTGTGTGTGCTCAGAAAAAGTCCAAATCTGTCTGTCAACATTCCTTTTTCTTAAGCCGCCTGCAGGTTACCATGACAACACCTACTGTGCTGTGGATAGGAGCAGCTCTGCAGGCTCCATCAGGACAGAAAAAAAAATCTACAGGAAAGACAGGTACTGTGCCACATTTGGACCTCTGTGGATTTGTGCCGATGGCGAATCAGCAAATCAACAGTCGCGGGCTCTAATTGGAGGAGGTCCAAAAACAAAATCCCGCCGGGTGCACACACAAGCAAGAAAAATACTCGTTCTGTTAAGCTGCTTTTGAAACATTTTTAGAGCAGCTATACCTACAAATAAGCCCGGCTGCATGTAAAGATGTGGCTTGGAACGACGGCGATAGGCTGAACTGATTACTTTTTGCTCTGCATTGCGGAGAAGTGCAGGTCGGTGTGAGGTGGTGGAGGATGTGGATGTGGATGTGGGGGGAAGGCTGGAGGAGTGAGAAGTACAGTGGGAGAGTAGATTTGGGCAGAATAAGTGGAGGAATGAGTAAGGGCAATGAGAACATGAAAGAGCTCCCCCCTCCACAACCTTAGCCTCTCTCTTCTGTTCTAATATCGTCTCCTCTCCGGAGAGAAGCCCTTAATTACCATTACAAGCCTGAGAGCGTTTAACAGAGGAGAATCCAGCTTCTTTTCCTCTCTGTCGCTCCTTCTCCCCCCCCTGCACGTTTGTTCCGTGGCCCCTGATGATCCATCAGGGAAATGTCAGCCTTTAATTACCGGTAAAAATTACGGCCTTTGTGAACAGGTAGTTGGTGCCCTCGCTTTCATCTCCCCCTTTTCGTCTGCTAATCGTCCCGTTTGATGACATAATAGGCGCTCTGTCCGCGGCGACGGGAGACAGAGGCCCCATTATACAATGAGAGGCGCTATGTGATGATAAACTAAACAAACAGTCAATTTCATACCGATGAAGGGATCAACCAACAAGTGCCTCCAACCTCAGGCAGTGCTGTGAACCCGCTCCGACCCCTCGGCACTCCGGCATACTGTAATTCAGACATTTAGAAAGTGCACTGTCTTGTTCTCCTCCAAAGTGTCTTTGTCACTCATGTCTTACCATCGCTGCAGGCTCCACATTCTCACTTTCTTTTATGCTGCTTTCATTTTTATGCCAGAGGGTTTGGGGTGGGGGGTGGAAACGCTTTTCCCACCGCTGTGGGTTCATGTGAAATCTCCTTTCATGGTGGAAACATCAATAACACAGGGGCTCATCTAAAAAAAAAGCTGCTTTCAAGTGTCCGAGGAGAGCTGGGGCACCGTGCCCTCCGGAAAATATCTGACCAAGAAAATATTTAGCAAATAGAAATTTATGTCATTACCTGTGATGATGAGAATGAAAAATTAAAGAGAGGAAGACAATAGTGTGAACGTTACAGCTAAAGGACGAGTTCAGACATGCAGAGCGTGAGAGAGAGGGAGCTGTAATTGGCTCCTGTCCAGGGGGCTGGAGGCCAATTAAATGGTGTGATATGAACACTTGACGAGGAACATCACTTTAACGAATGACCCAAGAGAGGTCTGACCGCGGGCGCTGACCCACTGACCAGAATACCAACTGAGGCCAGTCAGCTCAATCAAAACCAGAGCGCTCGCTGACCAAGATCAGGTCACAGCAACCCAGCCCGTCCACTGTTAACCCACACATGACCCACAACCCGTTCACACAGCTGTCAACAGACCCTCCCTTTCTATATCCACACCCATTTCATGTACTTCCAACCTGAAATGAGGGGTGAGGAAAACATCTCTGTATCTAGTCTGACTCTCAGGACAGGTGGGACAGGACATCAGTCTGCCTCCATCCCTTCTGTCAGCTGTGTGTTATTGTTTTCAAGGCTCACCTTCCAAGCTAGCATCCCACAAACTGAAAATGGCAGCTACCCTAACCTAGTCGCTAACGGTACGAACGTAAACGAGCTTGCAAGCTTTCTTTTGTGCAGGATTTTTAAAGCTCCACACACTGTTTTGCAGAGGCTCTGTTACTGGGAGGACCAGCAGTTCAGTTTTTGAGAGGTCCAGCTGGAGGTGATGTGCCTTCATCCACGTGCAGATATCTAAGAGGGATTTGGAAATCACAGATAGAGCTGAGTGTCATCTGCACAGCAGTGATAGGAGAAGCCATGTGAGCGGATAATCGGACCCAGGGAGGGGGTGTAGATAGCAAATAGAAGGGGCCCCAGCACCGAGCCCTGGGGCACCCCTGTGGAGGTAAGGCAGGATTCAAACCTGACAGAGCGCTACACATACACACTAATAACTGTAAGATTAAAATGAGTAAAAAGTCAGACGAGTTTGGAAATCATCTGTCACACTGTATCTGATGACCCCCTGCTTATTACTGCTGAGCTGAACCCAAACAACACCTGCTGTGGTCAACAGAATACAAACAGTATCAGTAGTAATCGAGTAGTCTGATACTGAGAATTAAACCACATCATCAGTGTTTGGATTTACTGCTGAGAACAGCGAACAGACCAGTGTGGGCTGACCTCGGAGGTCCGCCGGTTAATATTCTGTCACCAGCAGTTATTTTCAGTGGAACATCCTGTTGCTAGTAGCAACTGCGACTGGCACCGTCCATAGCAGTTTAACTGACATTAATACATCGTCCAACAATAGATGTGTTGTCAGATCTGTGCCCAAACAAATACTCACATGTACGTTTTATGGCCTCGTTGGACCATTATCTGTAGCCGTTAATTAAATGGATCTGTGTTGAGATGATAAATTCGTTCTTCAGCCGTCAGTTTGGGGAGATTTAAGGAGTCAGTTTTAAATTTCACTTTATTTTAATGATATCTTTAATATTCCTCGACAAAGAAACATGATAATGTCGAAAAATTCAACCTGTTTATTAAAGCTGCAAGATGGCCATGACCCTCAGCTGCTGTTGCCATGGTGACGAAGCCAGAAGAGGTCAAAACGAACAGGTGTATGAAGAACAACTTTATTGTCGGACCAACCAGATTTTCATCAGCAACACTGGGGTGCCAATAATGTACCAACTTAAATAAAACATATCACCAAGGTTTTGGAGCTAAATATCTGTTTCCATGGTGATACAATCAGTCCTGTGTGTAATGGAACCAGCTTACTACTCCAGCAAGTAGCCCGAGCCTTAGTAATGACCTAGCAATGCAGACCATTTCTAGTCCCAGACAATTAAGGAGTAGTAGGAAGTACTCTACTGCAAGCAGCATTCGACAGCACTTTGTTCACTGCTGGATTAACTAAATGCATCTGAAGTGAATGTTTACTGCAAGTATCTGTTAACTGTTCCACACATTCACAGTTCGACAGCTCATCGTCGGTCTTCACCCGTTATTAGACGTGTTGTTGAGCCCCAGATACTTCAGCTCCTTCGCTTCAGGGCAGCAGCTCTCCCGACCATTTAATAATGTTTGAATAAAAGCACGAGTTCAAACGATTAAAATGAGTAAAATCACACTTGTTTACCGCGTCATAGGTCTGAGAGGCGTTCAGCCGCACTTAAACCAGTTTTCAAACGTGAGGATACATTACAGTAATTTGCAGTTTAATAGTGACACACCATTCATGCTTCAATATAAAGTATCATCTTTGCTCTCTCTGGAGCTTCACACACACCGCTGGCTTCACGCTCGTACTCTGTCTTGAGAATAGCAGATCTGAGGAATTAATTTACTATTTCTCTTTCATCTTTTTCTCCATGCAGAAATATTGCATATCTTCACTTCCTGAAGACACACACCGTTTGTATCTGTTCTTTATCCTCGGGCTGCGTCGCCCCTCCACGTTGAGCAAGCTAACCTTTTTGTGGGTGTTCATCCAGCTATTTCCTCAAACACCAAAGCTTTGGCTTATCTTCCCATAATCACCGCCGCCTCTCTCCTCCTCGTCACCTGCACATCCCTGCATCTCCACCTTTCTGAAACACAAAGGGGGCTCACCCCTCTTCACCTCACACACTTCTGTCTCTTATCACACCTCGAGCACGCTGTCCTCGCTCTCACCCTCTCCGTTTTTTCCAAGCTGACCCTCAAATATCAACACAGCGAATCGGCTGCTTTGAACCGACAGACACATCGGCCTCGCTACGCCTCTGCCACCGTCGTTCTTTTTGTCTGTTTGTCTCACACCTCTCTCTTACCCTCCCTCCTTTTCATCTCTCTCCCTCCCCCATTTCAATTTCTGCTCACTCCCTTCCATCACCTCACACCCCCCAGAATCTATCAGGAGCATGTCCAGCACATTCAGGACTTTTGAGTGCGAGCGCAGATTGAGTTCCAGCCGCGGGAGGCCTACGTGTTGATAAATCCAAATCAAGGCTGACAAATGACATGTGCCGAACGGCTGCAGAGACACTGGGACGGGGGCACAGGGGAAAAACAGAGATGTTTACACACTAACACAGGCTGATGATGTCCCCTGATACTTGCCAAGCGCTGGGATAATTTCACTCACAAAATACCTGTGGGAACTGAGCCGAGCTGCCTCTTAGGATGACTTTCAGCCAATCAGAGTGGCAACGAGGGAGCGCGCTAGGACGTTAATTACGGCAATGATTTCCTGCGAGATGCAGGCTGTGTTTGATTTGTGTGTGTGTATTTGCATATGTGAGTGTGTATGTCTACCTACAGAATATATATATATGCTCCATCATGCCGGGGGGAGAGCTCAGCATCAATCAGCGCCTGCTTGTCTCTAAAAAGAGATTAAATTAGATGCACTGCACTAATCCTTAAAATGGTGACTCATCACTCATTTTCCCTCCGTTTATGCCACCTCGACCATAACCTTAAATTCTGCTGCCCCGTGACTGTAATGACATCGCATGTTCTCTGCCATAAATCTATCAGAGCGTCCTCTTGATGATGCCCGGCAGTCCTCCTCGCCAGGATTTGCCTATTTTGAAGACTTCAAAAAGAAATATATCACATCTAATTTTCACTTACTTTATTTTATTTTTTTCATTTCGTCCCCGAGGATCATAACTTAAAAAAAAAATAAAACACACACACACACACACACAACTGGGATCTGGTTTCTATAGTAACAGGAAAGTTCACTCAGAGAAAACACAGAATGAAGATTGTGTGCATGTGTGTGTGCTCCAGCCAAACACATTCACACGTTTGTAACCTATGAGCACATCCAAACATTAACTTATGTACAAGGCAGCTCGGCAAGTCTGAGTCAGACTTTAGAAAGAAGTTTCACCTAAAAAGTCATCAATGTCCCATCCTGTTATTTCACAGACACAGTTGCCAACCAACTAACCAGCAACCAGCAACCAACCACAGGAACTCAAAGTTACTCTACTCTCGGAAGATGGCGGCTCCACGAAAACGTGACGTCACGTACACGCTGTTCATTCTTTATACAGTCAGTGCTCTCTACACCCACACCCACACACACACACTTAACAATGCTTAATCTTTAAATGACAAATAAAACCATTCCATGCCGAAGTATAAAGTGGCCCAGATCTATCCACGGTCTGCTGGGCTCACGGAGAACGTGAGTGATTATTCTCTGTGTGACAACAGAAGCTGTTCCTTATGGTGGACTCTAATTGATTCCATAAAGAGACAGGTATTACCAGTGAGGCAGCGTGGTAATTCATTTCAGAGACAAGTGGCCCTGAGACACACTCAGAAAATACACTCAGCCAACAATCGTGTGTGTGTGTGTGCCTAAATATGCATAATACAATATATGCTCAAGTCACATTTAAACAATTATAACCTTAACGAATTTATCTTCATGTGCAGCAGGTTGATGCTCTGCACACAAAATGCTGAGTGCTGTGTGCGTGTGCAGACACTCTCATAACAACTTTGGATTTGTTAAAGAAGATGAAGTGCCCTTTGAGTGTTTGGATGCTTTTGTTGCTGTGTACACTTTGTGCTCGTGGTTTGTAGGTTTGGGATTAACGAAGGTTTGACTCAGCTAGTGAAGAAACTCTCTTCTGGCTTTGCCTGCAAACCTGTTAACTAGTTAAGTTCATGGCTGCACCAAAGCTCATTTAAAACGTGCTCCAGAGGAAACAGAGAGCAACACCTAATTAAAGAAGTTCATTGTTGGATGTGAGCTTTTTGTGTGCAGTGGGAAGCACTGTTGTGTTTGAAATGAACGAACCACCTCGAAAAATTACAACCCTGGATGAAAAAGATCTGTATCCGTAACAGACATAAAAGTAGTATTAAAGGTGAACTATGACTTTTCCTTGTCAGATGATGTTAAAGGAGGTCAAAGTGTCAGATAACGAGGTAAATGTATGTAAATCTAGTCAGTCTAGCTGCTGAGCTGAGGACTAATCTTCATGTTTTGGTATGTTTTCCCTCTCATATCTGTCTTCTCTGAGTTTACCGATGGACGTACAGTGTTACTAGTTGTTACTGTACTGTAAATGATTAGCTACTTTAGAAGCTAATTGCTAACTGCTAATCAGGGGCGGATCTAGAAAAATATTTATAGGGTGGCAAGAGGGGGGCAGGAATTTTTCAGGGGTGGCAACCTATTTCAGTGTAAATATATTGAAGTTATTGTAGTTTGTAATTTATAATTTACACTGAAGTATTCCTGCTTGCAGAACCTAGGCAGCATTAAAAGAAAAAAATATCAAAAGAAAATCTTACCCATGATCAATGGATTGTACTAAGGTCAGCGTACATACACAATGGAATTAATTTGGTCATGGCACTGAGGCACTGCACATTGCTTTTATTGATATTCACAGAACCTCACAATACTGATATTCACAGAACCTCACAAAACTGATATTCACAGAACCTCACAAAACTGATATTCACAGAACCTCACAAAACAAAGTAGAATGAGGGCCAATTTCAGATGGCAGTAGCTACATAGGTAGAGTAGCCTATATATAAAAAAACAAAAAACTGGCAAATGTACCCTCTCCCCTTTTTTGTTTAATACATATTTCTCTTTTTAAATTTTCAAATCAATTTTTGCATCTGGTGGTGATAGAAAGTTTAACAATTAAAATCAACTAAGTTAATGAAAATAAATAATAATAATAATAATAAATAAATAATAAATAAAACACCACATATTACATAGATTAGCCATCTATACAATGTGTGCTACAAATAGGCTAAATACAAAATAAATTAAAGACAGCACTGCATGGATTAATCACCAATCCATGCATCATATGCTAGAAATGAATGAGAAAAACAATAAAAGACAGTCACCAGATGTTGAGATGTTCATCTCAGAGCAGCAGTGTTCAAATAAGATAATGATACCAGAGAGCATATGACATTGACATGCTTATAACAGCTGTAAACGGCGATTTCCATGCTGCTCAGCAAAACGCTTCACGAATTTATCTAGATCTAATGCTTTTGTGCGTTTCCATTTACTATCTTTGTGACCTTCGTCTTTGGGGTGAAAAAAGTATATATTCCTCCCTTTCGCTTCATTTATGTAAAATGAAAAAGTGAATTTACTGGATTTCCCTTTAGAGACACATCTCCGTCATTGACTTTGCGCTCTCTGGCTTCGCGTCTCTCCAAGGAGTCTCGTGCGCTCTCGCATTCTCTCGTGCTGCATTCACTGTCGTCGGACACCGGGGCTTCACGCTCGTAAACGTTAGATTTGCGACTTTTCTATCAATTTATTGCCGCGAACTGGGGTGGCAGCAGGGGTGGCAAGGGTTTGTTTTAGGGTGGCACTTGCCACCCCATGCCACCCCGGTAGATCCGCCCCTGCTGCTAATGTAGTGGTAGCTGGAGGCATCAGCCCTCCCTTTGGACAGAGTCAGTCCTGTCAGAGTGCATCTCTCATTGTTCCAACCGTGTCTCATTCAGAGTCTGATCAACAGTGAATTATTTAAATTCACGACTCCGTGTTGCTATTTTCCAAGCTAACTTACTGAAGCTCTCATGCCGCCGAGCACAAAGCCAGAGGAATGAAGATCGCTTCGCACAAACACTGGACTGAAGGGCCAGTAAGAGATAAATAATGTTTCTGAGGAGTGAATCATGCAAAGCTCCTCCAGCTGGAAATGAGCATGACAGGTTAAAGTCACGACCTCTCACAGCAGACAGTCCTGCCAGCGCTGCTTCATCCAGACCAGAACAAGAAGTACAGTTTCCTCACCTGCTGATTTGGAAAGACTTCAGGGTGACATTTTGTTTTATGGATCTGTAATTTCTGAATCATTTCTCTGGGAGTTTGCTGGTTTGGCATTAATTAAAGAGACACAGACAGTTTTTGAGTTCAGTTTTGGGAGGAACTGACTCGAAAAGAGTCGCACTGAAAGTTTGACACTTGACCACTGCAATGCAGATCTACTTCAACTTGATGGATGGCCAGTACAGTACCTACAGTATTCATGAGCACACGCAGTTTTTTGTTTACAGTGCTGTGGAAACAAAATAGAAGATGATGAATGAAAAATGAAGCCGGTGCCAGACAGGAAAGCCCTGGATTAGATTAGAGGTGGCCAACCTGCAGTTCATGAGCAGCGTGCAGGAGAGGTGTGTGTATGACGAAGGTCTACTGAATACACAATCAACCCACGACTCATTCATAGCGTGTGAAACAGCTGTCAGAGGCTGTCACCATTAGCACCATTAGCAAAGGCTGTCACCTTCAGCAAGACTGCGCTGCTGTCACAGCGACAGCCAATTCCAATTTTACCCTGCCACGTTCCTGACTCTCCAATTCCTGTTTCGAGAGAGAGGGCTGAAGAGGGACCCCATGTGACCCACCTCGAAGAGCACCCAGACCCTCAGAAGGGGTCCCGAACAAAGTCTCCATTTGTTATCCAGTTTACGTTAACTTATTGATCTGTGTCCTCCCGTTTACATCCCTCAGACTCTGTGACACGACCCCAACACCACGTAAGCCGGTGAATGAAGGCAAAGCAGTGTCTGCTCCGTGTTCAACGCGTTGTGAGGAGGGTCAGAGTTCACAGATAGACCAGTGATCCCCACCCTTCCACATCTAAACAATGCTTTCTGTGGACCAAGTATCTACGAATTCTATTGATTGTTCAATAGCGTGAGAGTCCCAAAGAGATACAACGTTCAGCGGCTTCTTCAGTCAACAAACTCTGATCTAGAGATTTCAGTAGATCTGCATGAAAAGGCCCATCTCTGAAAACTGTTCTCAGAACCAACAGGAATGGTCAAAACTGAAAAAAAAGAAGAAATTTTCCCTTAATAGCTTTGAGTGGGCCAGTGGTTTAGTGTTTTCATTATTTCTAACAAACTATCTGCTGCCACAAATGTCACACCCCCACAAATGTAAATCTGACTGAAAGATCCGCGGCACTGAAAAGCTGTTTGCTCAAAACTTTGTAATTACTACAACATGTAATCTTCTATCACATAAATAAAAACTGGAGGTGTTCCAGTCTTAGAAACCTGGAGATTATGTCAAAGATCAAAGACTGGTATAACAGCAGAAACAGGTGCAAAGTGCCATGAAGGAGGATAGCAGATAAAAATGGCCGGAGGCTCCACTGTGCTCCATTTTGTCTGTATTTAGTGATTCTTTGATCGATCGGAAAAACTCCTCCTTTGGTCCTCAAACAGGTGGCGAGGCCATTTGCATTTAAATGCCGATGGCTTTAAGCAGGTAAAAAAAAATCAGGGAAATTCAAATGAAGTCCCTCTGAAGTTTCATATCAGCCATCCAATGTCACTGTGGTGCAGGAAATTTCACAGGTAGCTCTCGCCTTCAAAAACAGGGAGTTAAGATGCAAATGAACCCACAGCGTGCAGCCAGCAGACACACGTTGGCAGGCGGGCGCGTCCTAAAAAAGCCCGACAGAAAACAAACATACAAAAAACATGCAAGCCCCGACACACACACCAAAAGCTGACTTTCTTTCCCACATTATTAAATCTTTCTTTGCTTCTCCCACTCCTATTTTTCCTTCCTCTTTCCCATCCTATTAACTGCAGGCATTTAGTCTGTGTGGAATCTTGCCGCAGTACTCTCTCAGAATGCTAATATGCCGGGCTGATGTGGGTCAGGACTTAATCCTGTAGAAATGATTATCGCTGCACGGCTGGAACTTCTCCTGTAGGATATCATTACCATTCTGTACTTCGCCACTGCAGTGCGCTATCATCCCCCCACCAACACAGACCACATCAGCTGAGAAACTGGAAATTTCCCTTTGTGTATTCATGTGTGCGTTGTGTGTGTGTGTGTGGGCAAAATGTACAGTTGTTTCCATGCTAATAAAGACTTGATAGTAAATCACTGGGTATAAGGTCAAAGGTATAATTTGTTTGCTGACATTGGACTGTTCAGTAAGATGATCAGCAGGCAATGTGAAAGAAGTACGCCTATGGAGAAAACATTAGAAATATTTTTATATTTAATTATTATTAATTACTTTTTGGCCTTTTCAAGCTTTATTTAGAGACAGCTGAAGAGTGACATGAATGTGGAGAGAGAACGCCACAGGTCGGATTTGAACCCTGGACATGAGGCGGCTGCTCAACCAACTGAGCTAAACGCCGCCCCAGAAATATTTTTTTTAAAAATGTCTTTTTAATAGTTGATTTTTCTGGAACTTTAAATATAATTCATCTGAAAATATGTATGTATATGCATAACATATGCACTGTGGTATTACAGGCTTCAGCTTGTCCTTTTGTCTGCGTGATACGTCTGAGTTTTCTCTAACTCATTCAGTATCGAACGTCCTTGGTGACCGGCCGCACATCATGCTCACAGTCATCACTGTAGAGAGCTGATACATGTGGAGGCTCTCCTCCTCTAACTTATTGGCATGTGTTTCAAGCACCGCCACAGTGTGTAACTGTTACAGCTGCACGGACCACATAGGGACGGCGGTGAAAACAGGCTGGTGACTGGATGGTCATTGGTTTAATCTGGGCGGGGAAAGTTGATTACCAGCACTGAGGTGCCCTTAAGCACAGCCTTTAATCCAAACTGCTGCTCAGGGCATTGCATTACAAAAGAGAGCTGGGCTTTCCCTGAATAAATCAAGATTATAAAATCAATAAAACCTTAATGTGCCAGGTAACATTAGCTAACTCTGTAGCTTAACTTTTTCCACATGCACCAAAAGGGGAGGCGACTCCAGGCACAATCCGAGAACACTCTGAAGGAATTATTTTATACATATCAGCTGGAATGGAAGTGTTGATTCCACAGGAGGACCTGGAGGATGTGGCTATGCATGAAAACCTGGAGAGGCATAAAATGGCTAAAAGGAAAATTCATCAAACGGCAACAATCATTCTCTAAACAGTGTGAACGCGTGTTTGTTTCCTCGTGTGTTCACCAGTGCGAGCTGTTAATTCACACAGGTGAAAAGCCATGCTACCTGCAGTGCGTGGGGATTCTGGGTAATGGAAAAGTTATTTGTTTCACAAATAGAATTAAAGCCAAAAGGGAATAGTGCTGTTCTGTTGGAAATAACATGCAGTGCAGCCACACGAAGAGGAAGAGGAAGCCTGATAGAGGAAAACACTGCATTAGACTGCACAGTGCTGATGCAATGCCTGTATATATTATATTATATATAATTCCCTCTGTTCCTCTAACCAGCCACTGAACATTAACTGCAACCATAAAGCCCGGTCTAGCATATTAGAGATACAGTATGCTTACTCTTAAAATTACTTTCAATATAATCAGTCAGCGGTGAGTAAGGTGTACGAGGGGATAAAACAAAGTTTATTTCAAATACTCAAAAGGAAACAAGTTAATTGTACATGAAAGTATATATGATGACTCATTCACCACTTCATTCCCTCAAACTTAACATATTCACCCCCAGTAATGAGAACTGCAAAAGATGGAGAGATACAATGACGGTGCCGGAGAGAGAAAATAGTAGCAGGGGTCCAAAACCAATGAGCAGCAAAGAATGTGATGAGGAGGAACACCACGAAAGAGTGAAAGTGACAGATTACTTGTGAAACAAGGCGTGATATGGAGCGCCTGTTCCAATGAGGAGAACAAGAGATGAGGTCAGAGGAGTCCTTGTAAGCTCGGCTACACTTGCACATATGTAAAGGTGACTAATTTTCTCATTTTCCAGTTGAGGACAAAGAGTTGTAATAGCTCTGTCTGAACTCTGTGATGGAGCTCCACATTATGCTGTCACACAGGAAACTGCCAACACACAAAAGGTCATGTTATCTCTAATAATGCAGTGCGTGTGATTAGAGTGCTTATATAATCACACTTAATACTCTAATGGGACCATAAACAGCATCGTGAATATGAGCAAAGAAGGAGCTTTATCAAAGTCAGGCTTAAAGTGGCCAAGCAACCAGAGCCAATAAACAATTAGCAATTAACCGCAGCTGTTTGTGTGTCAGTTGAAACTGCTGAGAGAGAAAAACTCCTGAAAGTACCCCTCGAACAAGGCGGCTTTTTGACCAAACCATAGGTCCTGTCCTTGAACTGGCTTCACTGTGAGCATCCTGAGCTCTTCAAGAACATCTACACATAATTTTTATGTGGCTAAAGTTAAGAAGAACCATTAGTTTGATGAAAAGACACAGACTTGTCTGCTTTCCTCCGGAAATTTCCTCAACATGGCAGTCAATGGTGATGGTGGGTCTTACTGATGCTCTGAGGTCACACAGCCAAAACTGTAAGTCTGACAGCTTCAGCAGTGTCATTAGTGTGTAGCTCCCAAATTTCTCTACATTCCTGTTTGTGGCCATGGGAGCCGTTTCCAAATTTATTTTTTGACAGATTTTTCTCTCCCAAATGATGTCATCAACTCTAACCGACGCAATACACACCCATAAATAATAGCATGACTGTCCTAAATGAGCTGAATCCAGTGATATATTTTTTATTTTTATAGGACAAAATTTGTGGGAGTAGTTTGGTGCCAAAAATCCTAAATGAAAAAATAATAATAAAGATTCAAAGAGCAATAGTGTGGACTCAGCATCCATCCATCCGTGCCTTTATGTGAGTAATTCAAACAATGAGACAATGAGACAATGATTTTTAAAATCAAATTTTCACCCAAATTGTTTGAAAAAACAAAACCAAAAAGGATTAGCTTTGCCTGTAAAGCCCACAGCTGTCAGCTGACAAATGAAGGTGTGGAGGATTAAAGTGAAGAGTGAAATTCAAACATGACTGCTAATGACTGCTCACAACAGACAGATTCTGATGCCACGAGGCAACGCTGGACAGATGGCGAGAGCTTTACGGGAATCCAAAGAACACACCTCATCTGAGTGTTGACATAGACAGCGTATGACGGCAACTTGAGAAGAAACGACCGTAAACACCTAGTGGTGAAGTTTCAGGTGCCACTCTCAGTCATGAGGACAAAGAAGTAGAAAGCCAGGCTGCTGAGGCTGGGGGTTTCTGAGCGAGCTGTAGGAAGACACGTCAGGGTCAGGACCAGAACTTTCTCGGGCACCCATGAGTCACGCCAGGTATTGCTCTGATCGCTGATCTGGAGCAGTTTACCAGGGTGAGGGAGGAGAGCTCAGAGTTTATTTTTCTAAACTTTGGGATTTAAAAAGTCGATTCATCTTCACACTCTTGCTTCTCGACCTGTCGACTGAAGCTTAGGTGCAGACATCCACTGTTGTTACTGCAGCCGTCTGTGGGCGCCAAGAGCTCCATGATACTGCTTCATATTTATACAGAGGCCAGGCAAAACAGGAGACTGCTCGGAGAAAAGTAAGCGAAGAAGGAGGGCTGAAAAATGGTCACAAACATTCTCATATAACAGCTAAACCGTTTCTGAGCGCGTTTGAGGGAAGAAATAATCAACGCGATAACAGAACCTTGATTCATGTTTGATCAGCACCGCCTCGTTTAATCTTCATCAGCCTGGTGTGTGTCGTGCTGGACAGACTGACTGACTGAGAATGATTCGTCAATCACGAGCCCTGAAGCATTCCCTGTTTATTGTCTATATTACTCTAAATGGGACTATAATTTACAACAAGAACATCATGCTGCTTAGAAAATGAAGTGAAGGTAGACTATTAACTCAAGTGAAAATAAATGAACAGAACTGTAGGGTCATTTCCTCATAAGACCATACAATTAGACCAGCCGACGGAGCTGCCTTCTGCTGGCTATTAGAAAGAATGTAGATCTAAGAACCAGCAGCTCTGTTCAGTAATTATATTTACCAACTATACCCGGTAAATGCTCAGCCTCATCGATCTGAACTGCATTTAGAAAACGAGCATTTCAAATGTTGTTTGCTTATCTTGTGGACAGACGTAAAAATACACACAGCTGCAATCAGAATGATTCAGCCCCCATTGAAAAGTTGGTTTTTGGGCATAATTTACGAGCTTTCAGCTCTTTGCAAAAAACAAATCAAACAGGAACAATTTGAGTATCTCAAGACGACTAATATTTGAAAGTGGTTTCTCCATCAACACAAAATACCTTCAATGAGTCTCAGAATTATTCAGCCTGGCTGGCTAACTACTTGCAGAGATGCACCCTGAGAAGGCGATAGTCCTTTCTAATATCACACAGGTAAACATGTTTGCACTCCTATATGAATCTCATGTAATTAAGGGAAGGATGGGATGAGATGGAGAGTGAGAATGAGGCAATAACAATGAAAAAAGGATCGTAGCTCAGAGATAGAGAGCTCGCCCCCGTTATCACCGTCTGTAGATGAAACATACGAAGTGAGATGAGAACGCATGGGGGAGGCAGAGAGGAGGCTGAGTCACTGTTGTCAATACTGGCTGAATCAGCAGCATGCATGTGATATTATGACATGTGGCCAATGTGAATTAGCCCAGCTTCAAGGATAGATGTTGACTTTCATACAGTTCTCACGTGTTGATACTGAAAGTACCGGATCAGTATCAATATTGACTGAATATGAATTATCAAATATCAGCTCTGGGGATGGCCAAGGATGTTGCCATACAACTGCAATGTCGTGGTTTGATTCCAGGCCTTCGTTGCACGTGGAGCCTCTCTCAGAAGCTGCAGCAGTCAGTCGGTAAATGGCCTCAGTTTAAATGTGGAAAAAGGAAGAGCACTCCCTCCATAATGGTGATAAAGCGACACTTTCCTAACACTACTGCACTCATATATATGAGAACAAATCCACAGTGCATTGCAAAGTTCAGATGAAGCTAATATTCAGCAGTCTGAGGAATCGAGTGGAGATCTTCCAGAGTTAGTCTGTTTTAAATTCCTTCTTTGTGTTTCCTGCTGAAAGGCGGCGGCAGCGGCGGTAGAGGGACACGTCCTGCTGGAGTTATGTTCTGTCAGGACAAAGACACCCACTTGGTTTTTACTAAGCTGTGGAAGCCTCAGCTGAATTTAAGAGTACCCAGAACGAGGACTATGGATTTTGTCATCCATCAGTGTAGTCATGTTAAGAAGGGATTGCTTCACAGCGTGTACGGAGAGGAAGAATGATTACAGAGCCTCCCTCAACTTTTTGAAAATAAATAGAAACAGTCTCCAATGACATACGCTCAACTACATATATATAAATATATATATGTACATACAACAGCAGTGTGCACCCACACAAACACATTAAACACATCCCAGCTGCACGCTTATTGCCTAGTAACCCGAGAAGGGTTTTTTCTTTTGTTTCAAAGGGGGTAATTATTACCATGGAGGGTAGTTATTAAGGAAAGTAAAGCTTGTACTTAAAATGCCTATTCTTCCATTGTTTAATACTAATAACACATTTCAGGGGGTTGAAGAGAGTAGTTAAGAGAGGAAGGAAAGAAGCGGGGAGGAGGAAAGAGACGACGAGAGGGGGAGAAAGGAGAGGCGAAAATAGCAGAAGGAAACCAGTGTTTCTCTCCCACCCTCTCAGTGGTAATTACGTTTTCAAGGTTTATCTGTTTTTATTTCAAATTTACCAAAATGTTTCTTTGCTGAACATAATTGAATTATTATTATTTTTAGATGCTTTACTGACCCCTCAAGGGGAATTTTTGTTTTAGACATGAAAATGTGGAGAGACATGGTAAAGTGATGGGCAGCGATGAAGAGCGGCGCCCTGAGAGCAGTTGGGGGGTTGGGTGCCTTGTTCATGGGCACCTCGGCAGTGCCCAGGAGGTGAACCGGCACCTCTCCAGCTACCAGGATACAAACAGGCCCAAACCAAGTCCCTACGGACCGAGCTACTGCTGCCAACAGACGAGACGAACTAGTTTGATTATTATTATCAATAATAATACTTTCAAACTGCGTACATGTCAACAAAAGAAATAACCAAGCTGTTCTTTAAAACAGAGTCAGTAGCAGCCAATCACAGTTAATCCAATCAATAATATAATAATCACAAAATTGAGGATAATTATCTGCTTAAAACAGATACAGTGTTTATTCATAAAATTATGCAAATCATGAACAAATGACTTCAGCAGTGTGCTGTTACTCTGCTCTGCAGTATGTTTTGATTTACTGTACAAAGTGTGTGTGTGTGTGTGAGACAGGAAGAGAGAGAGACAAGAAAGACAAAGACAGAGAAAGTCCATTAACATACTTGTAAATGAGTCTCAGCTATTTACCCCACGCTGGGCCTCTCGATTTACTGACTGTGTTCAGGATGCAGATTGCAGATGGCAATTAAAGATGAACCGTGCGCGCGCACACACACACACACACACTCTGCAACGTAAGCTTGCATGCGCTCTCCCTAAGGCAGCAGCTCGGTGCAGATCTACTGATCTCCATAGCAACATTCGCTTGCCGTGGGCGATGGTGACATCATGAAGATTGATTGTCATGAAACCGTGCAGCAGAAAGAGGGCGATGGTAACGGAGGTGCTAGGCAAGAGTGCAAGAGTGCTCCTCACCGCTGGGTGAAAGCCGTGGCCCCCCAGCTGGGGGTCTTCTTTGGTTAATGAAGATCAGACGCATGTGACGGGCCTCAGCTGCTCTCCAAATACTCAGCAGTGAGAGGATGGAGAGATCGGCTTACGTAACACAGAGAAAGATGGAGAGCTACTGTAAATAGCTCTCTGGGGTTCAAATGCTCAGTGTGATCCCTCTCCTCCCCTCTCTATTTATCCTCCCTCCTCTTCTGTTTCTCTCCTCTGTCTCCTTATCTTTTTCTGTCCTCTCACCCTCCTTTCCGTGCTCTCTCTTCACACTGACTGATCTCCTTCTCTTTCCGCGAACTCTCTTACCCCCTTTGCTCAACACCGAAGCTCGGTACTGTGCGGCGTGGTGACTAACTCAATCGTCCAGATACGGATACTCGCCTGCCGGAAACATCAGAGAACTGAAGTTTGGAAGTTATGTCTTGCCTCCCCTCTTTTTTCTCTCTCCTCCACTCTGCCTCGATTTTTTTTGGCACTTGTTTTTCTTCATTTTTCTGTTGCGTAACGCAGACAGAAGTGGAGCAAGCTTCAAAGTGAATGGCAAAGCCGCCTTTTCCCCTGCTCGCTTTGCTGTTTATGCATGTCATTCCAGTGCCAGCTCCCTCTTTCCCTCCACCGCTCTCCATCCTTCATCTCTATTTTCTTATTACTGTACACTCACCTCCACCTATTACACAATCTACACTGTATTTCCTGCATGTAAAGGTACTCTCCTCCACCTTGACCAAACAGGAGTGGAAGAAGCCTCTGAGAAGCAGACATGTCTCATTAGGTCTACCTCGGCTCTTCCTCGTGTCTGTCCTTCCTGTATCAAATACAGAGTGGTGCAGGGATGAGCACGGCGCTCCTTCTCTTTGATTACCTGTCAGTGAGTCTGAGCATCAGAGGAAGACGAGCTAAAAACCACCATTACCTAAATCCCCTCTCTCTTTAAAGACATCCTTTGGCTTAAAAAGGTGGAGAAACTGCTCGGGAGCAGCCCGGATAAAGGTGTGTGTTACAACTACACAAAGACACACACATGCACAAACACATGACTGACAAAAGTGAATACACGCGCTGACAGTAAACATAAAGTTGAGCTCAGGCTCAGACGAAGCAGATCTGTCGCCTCGCGGACCTGACACGCACCAAACAGGAAAGTGCTGACGAAAACGACTGATGTGCCACTTCACATCACCTCACATCCTCCAGCAGACAGCCATGCCAGCATGTATGCACGTGTGCATGACAGTGTTTTCTACGAAACATATCGCAGAAACACAAACAATGATTTGACAGAGCCATACCGCCTTAAAATGACGGCAACATCTCACTCCAAACCAGGAGGGTGAAGCTCTCGATTTTCCAGCCTTCACCTACGGTCATGAGCTTTATGGTTCAACATCTGATCAGAACGACCCCGGGGCAGACCCAGAACCCTCTGGAGGGACTACAGAGCCCATCTAGCCTGGGAACGCCTCAGGATCCTCCAGGAGGAGCTGGAACATGTTGCTGAGGAGAACAGCACTCTGCTAAACCTGCTGCCACCACGACCCGACCCCAGATAAGAGAGTAAGAGATAAGAGAGTCTATTGGCTAGGTTCGGGGAATGGAATGGATGTTGAGTTAGGGTTAGGGGGTTGGAATTATCCATAGGTAATGACAACTTTATTATTTATCATTTTAAAGTTGTACTGTGATCTAAACCTCCAAATCAGCCTCATTAAACATCCTTCCCGCCTCCTGGACTAATGAAGATGCTGGATTACAAGAAAGTTTGAATTAAATTGGAAGACAAGTCCAATCTGAAACAATCCTTTGCAGACTAAGTGGGATATGAACTGAGAATATGTCAGATAAAAAAAAGTTGCTGCTGTCACTGTGAAAGTTTTGCTTTGCTCTGCTCTGCCGGTGGAAGACGTAGAATGAGGGGAAGTCAGTGATTCACTGGGCTGAGCATCCAGTCACAGACAGCTTTTTCTCCCCGATGATTCAACATGCTGACTCGACTGAATGCCTCCCGATAAGGTCTATTAAAACCAGCGGTGCCGGACACGACGCTAAAACTACAGCAGCTGAGAGGCAGCGGCTGACAGCCCGACGTCAGCCTGCTGGCTCAGAGAGGTTTTAACCAACATAAGCATACCATACCTTTCCTGCATCTTCTTACCGACCCCACCGGCTGCGTGTCTGTAAATGCTGCACAGTGGGGTGTGTGTGTGTGTGTCTTTATTGCCTGCTATGCGCTGCTGTTTCTGTCCCTGCTTTGTGTGTTTTTCTCAGCGCTCGCCTTCCTCCCTCTCCTGTTCCTGTTAGGCACGTGTAGAAGCGCTGTTGGTCCATTTATCATACTGCAGGCTCCCGCTCTCAGCCCGCGGACTCGGTGATTAATGATGACCGTTCACACACTTAAACATTTAGCTTTGTTTCGCTGACACACTAGTTACCATACCAGTCACCATGGGTTACTTAACGCCGGGTCACCGTGGGACTGAAACCAAATTGAATGATACGAATATACCCGCAGTGTGACCTTTAAGGGCCGGTTGTCTCTGGATGTGAATATGTCGTTTATCACAAAGCATTAACATATCTACACAGGCACAGCAAAGTGCCTCGCGGCGATCCTGGCCCTCTCTTAAAGATAGAAGTACGTGCAGTGATTAAATAAAAATATAACCTCCACTGATGGACTTCATCACATTAAATTCGCGTGACCGCGTCACCTTGTCCACTTCGTATTCTCTGTAAGTTTCCATCAACTCCATTACACAGATCACACACACAAGCAAACATGTGACTTCACCAGTGTGAGCAACACCTGACGAGCTGAGGTGAGAGGAACTGTGTGTGTGTGTGTGTTACTTTATAGAGAGAGTGAGCTTCAAATGCAATGACAGAAGCCAAAGCTGCAGCAGGTTTTAATAAAGCCTGTAAGATATTGCAACAACAACATTGGCGTCACATAAACAGAATCGGCCACTCAGCGTGATGGATATGTTAATAAACTGCAGACAGCTGTTTTCTGTGGACGTGGACCGTCTTTGATGAAGACGTACAGTAGTCTCAGCAGCCTGGCACGAAGCAGCACTCATGGTCTGTCCATTCTTCATACCGTCATCCGTGACGACATGCTGACTATTAACACAGCCAGCCGGTCACATGCACATCCCGGGCCCGCCAGCTGATCTTCTTCTTTTTGGTTGCTCACCATTTCCATCCAACCCCCCCACGCTCCTGATGAAAGTATGAAAGCCCTTCGTGCATCCACCGATTGGACAGATTCACTTGAAATGTCATGAATATAAAATAATCCTGAGGTTGTGGTGTCTCAGCCAGCAGACAGATGTGAGGGAGGAAGACGGAGGTGAGGACAGATCAGAGTGGGACAGCCACGCTGTCTGTCTCACTGTTTGTCTGAGCGTGAAAACAGGAAGGTCAGCATCTTTGACTGTAAGCCTAGCTACCACTGTGTGTGTGTGTGTGTGTGCACATGTTGAAGTAAAGTATCTCGCTCCTGCTGCCCGTCCCGTGCTTCTCTCTCAAATAATTGATTCTAATTCCTTTCCACTAGAGCGCACCCATCTGCAGCAAAGCCCTCTATCAGTTACAATTATCCCACAGTTACCATGGACTGCATCGCAAGTATGTGTGACCTACTCACCCCAAGTGGTGCAAAGACATGTGCGAACATCAGTGTATGTGTGAGCTCGTGAGAAAGAGGCATCGAGAGCGTGAGTCCCTGCACGGCGTCCTCTGGGACATCGAATCCATCACAAGTCATCCCGAGGGAATCAGCACCACGTCAGTGAGTGTGTGTGTGTGTGTGTTTTAAATTTGGAGCTTTGTGTAATATGTCACATACTGTGTAGTGTAACCTCTCCATAACGCATTAGACACAAATTCAAACCCCACAATATGAATCATCCTTCTATTCTGGAGAGGTGCAAGTGGACTGCACCATCTCGCCACCGGGGGACAGCAGCAAATCTGGCAACAGAGAAGGAAGAAAATTGGCTGGCTGCTAAAGAAAACCATCCTACACAACCTTGATTTTGTCTCCCACGTCAAAGATGTCAAGTTGTCCGAAAAAATATTTGCGACCGAGAGAAAAAAAACAAAACAAAACAAAAAAAAAACAGGCCTGCACGGTCTCACATCCCCGAGGACCCTTAAAGCCCTGAAGCCTTGTAGATCTGTGATGATAGCTGCACGCGCACACACACACACACACACACACACACACAGTGCTGTGTTTGATGGTGGTGCTGTGGTTTAGTGTGTGCAGTCTTGAGCGACAGAATCTTGGCGGTTCAGCAGAAAGGGACACGGTGACAGGAGACCTTTGGAGAGCAGAGGGACGGGCTGGTGATGGGAAGTTCAGCTCTATTCAAAGAGTCGTCTCTTTTGACTCCCTTCATTTAGCATCACTCGTAGCCTTCTATATCAGCCTAATTTAGCAATTATGAATGGTTTGTGTGCCAATTAATTTTTTTTTCACCTGTGCAGGTTTGTTGTTGACCCTGCTCTGACGGATATTTTCATTTTTACAAATCCTGCACTCACTTGAGTCTCCAGTCTTGTTGAAATGCACTCACTCATTTCTTCACTTTTTCTTCACCCTCTCTCTGTCGCTCTGGCCCGTACCACTACACTCTTTTTGGAGTGCATGCCCACCCCCTTCCTTCTTCCACATAATGGTATGACCCTGTGTGCCTGCACAGAATCGGCTCTTAGAGCCGGCTCGTTTCTGAGCGACACATCACTGTGAGGGCCGCTCCGTTCCACACCCGGTCCTCTCTTTTCTCTGACACCTCTGCATCATCCTCTTTGACTTTCCGCTGCGTGTCCTCTGTTGGAGTTTATGTAACATATGTGTTTTATTCATGCGTGTGTGTATGTTGTGTAAAGCTGACTTGTGATGGCGGCTGTCTGAGACTGGCGCTGGTTGCAGCAGCAGAAAAGAGATAAAGTGGGGCTGTGTTTCCCAGCAGTGTTGCAGATTTATCTCCCTCTGCTTACAGCTCTGATTTTACTGCCCATCCACTACAGCCTCCACTGGATCCCCTCCCTCTCCCTCTCCCTCTCCCTCTCTCTCTCTATCTCTCTCTCCTGCTTGCCACAAGGGACCAGCCTCTCTCTGTGCACGTTCTGGCTACCATAAATCTGCCATGTTGCTCCATAAAGCTGCTTAGGGCATGACTCAACAAATATTAAGGAAGAGGAGGATAAATAAATAAAGCTAAATAAAACAGAAACTCTCGTCTGGAGGGAGAGAGACAACTTTTCCGCACACAAAATGGAGCCCGGCTGTAAAATATTTACCTCTGTGTCTCTGGGTTTTAGACACTGCTGGGAAGCTGTGGGGGCTCGCTGCACGACATCACACATCCTTTCTCTTTCTCTCCTCTTCTGCCTCGCCTCTGACTCTCTCTCTCTCTCGTTTTGACACGGTGGTGCCGAGCCCTTATGTGGCCCATTAGAGAGGGAACTCCACTGATTTACACATCCAGATCAGTTTACTTGTCGTGGACGGTACTGATTAGCCATTTTTATAATATCTTCGGTGGCATTGAGGGAGTTTCGCTAAGCCTGAAAAGTAACTCCAGCGATGTCACCTGATCTTGGTACGAGCCGAGACAGAAGCTGCTTTACAAACTGAGTGCATAGAGACTGAAACACATTTCCCTTTACAGGCATGCATGGTTTAACCACTGACAGTTTAAAGGATGGATCTGTGGCTCTGGCCGCCGCCATCTTGTCTTTCTATACTTCTTCCACCTCCTTGCTATTCTACGTGGATCATCGGCGGACCCGAGGCGGGCCGAATGACGCCTGAGTGCTCAAACAAGTCATCTGTAAAGACACCCACCTGTCAATCAAAGAGCCCACACCCTTATTCCTGCATAACTTGGACAACAAGAGGAGCTGCAGTTTCTGACAGCCACAGCGGCTGCTGCCTGGGTTTAAACAAAGATAACTGCATTGCATTATGGGAAATGTAGGATCCAGAGTTTGATTAAATTCCTCACACAGGAAGAGCTGACAGAGAGGCTTTGAAGAAAGTTTCAAAGGAAAAACCTTTCAACAAAATCCCAGTGAAATCAAGATAGAGACAAAGAAAACGCACGTGCGGCCGTGCCTGTCAGTTTGCCAACAGTGGCAATTTTTCACTCTTGATCAGCCAACTGTGGACGCATTTTAAATGAACTACCTGAATTTCAACAGTATGAGGGAGAAGACAAAAGGCAACCCCTGTGAATCAGTGCACCTTCGTCTCACACACTCATCCGATCCCGCTCTGCCTTTCCAGACCTCTCCGTCTTGTCCGATCGGCTTCACCGCGACAGACACATAAGCCATTCCTGGAGCGTCGAGCGCCATGTGGACAGCGGATGTGCCCAGAAATGAAGCGACATGCTGTCACAGGAAAAAAAAAGAAAACAAACAAACACAAGCACACGGACAGAATCACTCACTCGTGCGCGCACGCACACGTGTGAGGCCCGTCGTGACCCCACGTCAAAGAAGACAAACAACAGCGACTGAAAGCAGCCGCCTTTCCATGTGGCGAGCCAGCGTACGGAACCCTGGCACCATATGGGCTCTTCATTGTTGACAAAACAGCCCAGGGGACATTAGCGCCCATCATTTGCATATATGGAAAACACTTTTTACAATTGTGTGTTTTTTTTTTTTTTGCTGTTTCTCTAACAAATAAAAAGTGCCATCATCAATCTGTGTTCAGCGCCTGGAGGTGTGTTGGAGAGGATTTGTAAAGTCATCCATTTCCTGTCATTTTGGAAAATGACACAGATAGCAGTGACTGCAGCTGGAGGAAATCCCAGGATGCTCTTACCTAGCTGTAGCTCCATGTTGCTAATCTTGTTTTCGGAGGGGAACAGGATCTGTGGCGGCTTGTTGGTCAAAGGAGCTGAAAAAGGAGAAAAGAGACAATTTAAATACAGTGTGGTAAAAGAGCGAGCGACGACACAGGCAGGCTGAATATTTCTGAACGTCACGATGTATTTAGGCTCTAATCTGCCTCCTTTCTAAATGAAAAAGTGCTCTCATCGTCTCTGCCTGTCCAACTTGTTCTTTGTGTCTTTGCAGCTCTCTACTGTCTAGAAACCTTGGGGTGCTTCATCTGACCTACTTCTAATCATAAATTAATCACTGCTTTGCCAAGAACATGCCATCATTTAATCTGCATGAGTGTTAGGTATTTGAAGCGCCATCATGGAGTGTGTGTGTGTGTGTGTGTTTGAGGGAGAGGGAGCAGCTGATGCTCTAATGATGCTAATCATCCATACGGAGGATGTCAGACCTGCTGCTGAAGTCCTTCCTCTGGGGAATGCTAGAACAAGCAGCGGTTTTATTGTTGTTAAAAGCGTTTGTGTGTTCTGCTTCTGCAGGATGGAAAGGGGTTAGCAGAACAGGAGCGAGGGCTTGTATGTACATGACCAAACTGTGACATGAGGGGGGGGGGGGGCGGAGGCGCTGTGTGATCACATGGTACTCACAAAGACATAAACATCCTCTGCAGTGCTTCTCTTTAATCACAGTTTGATACGACTGAGCTGCAGCAGCGCCGCAAACAGACGCTGGTGGACTGCTCTGAGGTCTCTCACATGCTGGAGCAGCATCATAAGGGGGCGTCTTAACTATACAGCACGGTCGAAGGATTTCAAGTATCTCTGGGTCATTTTCATGAGTGACGGGAAAACGGGGTGTGATGCTGCTGTGGTTCACCATACTCATGAGCTTTGGGTAGTGACTTAAAGATCGTGAAATACAAGGGGCTGAAATGAGCTTCCTCTGCTGAGCGTCCGGCTCAGCTCGGACATCCGGAAGCAGCCAGCTGAGGTGGTTCGGGCATCTTATTAGGATGCCCTCTGGGCAGCTTCCTTTGGAGGTGTTCGGGCACATCCAACTGGGAGGAAACCCCGGGGCAGACCCAGAACCTGCTGGAGGGACGATATATCTCATCTAGCCTGGGAACGCCTGGGGATCCTCCAAGAGGAGCTGGAACGTGCAGCCTCGTTTATTCATGAATGTGTATTTATACTTTTGATCCAGCACATCGAGGTGATGCAGAACAAACAAATTCCTCTGGACCAGCTCATGTGTCAGTTTTTTATGGCACTTTCTTAAAACAGAAACATCTCCTTCTGTGTGTGTGTGTGTGTGTGGTTGAACGCTCCTGTGAGTGGATTCACTCCGGACTGACCACAAACAGCGTCAACGTCGTTCCCGTGACAAGCTGTGTCAGTGACACGCTAACGGTGTCGCTCGCGCTGATTTCTCAAAGTTTGCAAATAAAAGTGGAGGTTGATGAAACACACAAACATCCATTCACACTCTTAACACACACATTCAGTGATCCATTCAAACCTATGACAGCGTTTCTTGTTGCCGTGGCATTACATCATGAGGAAGAATTGGGGCATGTTAAGCTCATTATAAGCCACATTTCTCTGCGAGCAAGCATGACGTGTTTGGAATTCCTTCTTCTGTATTAAAATGAAAGCAGAAGTCGACCTTTCTAATTATACCAACGAAGATAAACATGGAGTTTAATGCTGGTTTGATATAATCACATGTAGGCTCGCAGGTACGTCTCTGTGTACAGTGACCTCAATGGATTTATTTATGGTAATGACTATTTTACACCAGGTCAAATAAGAAGATATGACCTTTGTGACAAAGTGAGCACACACACTGCACACACACACACAGAGGAGGCAAACACTAATTCTGAACTTCCTAAATCAGCTATAAGGAAAAAGAAAAAGCTTTATTGAATAAAACCGAGGCTGCTCCCAACAGCGGACCTCTCAGGCACATCTAATTATTTTGTGGAGAGTTTCCAAAGGCGGCTTATTCAGGCCAGTTTGTAGCACGGTGCTTTCATTAAGATGTTTCTTTAGAGTGTCCTCACAAGCCCCTCTCTTCTTTAGCCTCATTATAAGAGCACTCTAACAAGCACTTTGAAAGCCCTGCTCTGTTTTTGGTGTCTGTATTTTCAGGGAGGAACAAGCCAACGCGATGTTGCCGAGCTCACTCACTCAGCACGGCGATGTCTGAAGTAAAGTGCATGTTCTTGTAAAGTGCATGGGTTTAAATCTGCAGGATAACAATTACTCGAGCTGTCAGAAAGAAGTGCTCATGTGAGGAGATGTTTGAGTTTATTATGTGCTGATATGAATACAATATGCTCAGATGTAGCACCTGCTGGTATGTAAATAATGACAGAGACGCGCTGACATCTATGAGAGGGGCGGTCACGGGCTTTTAGGCACAACTGTTTGCACTGTTAATAGGTAATCACAGCACAAATTACACTGGATACTGATACAATTTTAATTACATATCAAACTGCTATACATAATTACACAACGGGTGATCCTATAGCCAATTATGCACTGGCAAACAAATGAGGACAAGCTGTGTATGGGAGGCGAGAGAGGGGAAGCAGATGTGGTAAGGAGAGCACAGATAGCAGGCAGGCTGAAGTGAGGAGAATGGAGAAGGGAAAACGTAAAAAGCTGAAGTGAAGCAGTCAGGAAACACGCTCCTCCTCGTCCTGGCGTGCTACACTTGCTTCTGAAAATCTCATTATCTTAATTACTGTTCCTTTATGGGAAATACATCAATTATGGTGGTTCGGGAGGGGGCAGCATTTAAAAAACGTGGAGGATTGGGAACACCTCCTAACAAAAGGAAAGAGTCTCTGATTGCCATTAGCAGGCAAAGTCTGGAATTAAGCAACCGTAGACATAAACAGGCAATTAAACGTGTGAGTGCTGTTAACTTAATGAAAGGTTGTGAGAGCAGCATATGAAAGGAAACGCACGTTTCACGTCTCTTTATCCTAAAAAATCAATCTCATGTAGAAATACTCCACGTTACTTAAAAAGACACGTTAAAGAAGAAACAGGTCAGGATCATCTCAGGTCTCAATGAAAGTTCAATCATGGAGTTAAGGTTAACGATGACGTGAATAGATCTTGGTTGTCCAGTCGGTCTTCAGTGTCCTGACACGGGCAGAGCGTGAGTGATGGTGAGTTGTACATAAATTCACCCTACCAGGCTGTAAACGTGTTTAAGTTGGACATTTGAACATGGGGACTTATGGAGACTGACTCACTTCTGCAGCCAGCCTCAGGTGGACGTTGGGGGAGCTGCAGGAGCTCCTGAGCCGCAGTGCTCCACAGAATCAAACTTTGAGTTGGATCTATAAGCATACATTTACATTTTGCAGCAGCTGCAGCTTTGCTCGTCAGCGAGTTGGTTACAGTTGGTGAAACTCTCCTCGATGATAGCGTGTGAAACATCCTGTGTTCGTTTCTGTCTTTGCAGGCCCAAACTGCAGACGAGCTCAGCGGTGGACTCCAAACAGTGGCTGGTCTGGTATGTTTGTGCAAATTTTATGCTGCGGGATTGATGATTCACCTTCAGAGCATTGATGTCTGAGCACCCTCAGGGCAGAAGCATTGTCGATTCTGTGGAGCAAACCGGGCTGAATTCATTTGAGAAGGTGACACATCACACATCACATGACAGCTGCCCTGTAACCGCAGATTGAACATGTAGGAAGAGACGTGCCTGATTGCGAGAAAGTAAAGAACTGTAAGCATGTTTTCCACATTTTAAAGGATGGCATGTGTCCCTGTGAGAAGGCTTTAACTGTATGCGAGAGTGTGTGCAGGCCTACAGTACATTATCCACATTAAAGCAGAGTGGGATTGTGTAGAGAGAAGCTTCGTGATCGCTCATCCACAATCCCATTTCTGCTCAGTGGCAGAAAAGCTCAGTGGACTTTCCAGATGGATTATTCTGGGTGAGTGACTGTAGGGAAACAGCAAATTAATGAATTAAGGATGGAAGCTGAGATACTTGGATCACTGGGCTTTTTATGTCAGTCATTCAATTTACAGAGGTGTGTGTGTGTGTGTGTGCAAAGGAGAAATATGCTGATTGGTGACAAAGGTCAAAATAAGAACAAATAAAATGTTGAATTAGTGGAACTCGGTTGGTACTTATACAGGCACAGCGTGCGTCTCTGCAGTCATGGTGACGGACGTTCACTCACACATTCATGCATGGACAGCCACACACACACGTGAAGTTGGGAACACAAGCCTGCATTGTCCTTTGCTCTCAGGAAATTGGCTCCCAAAGGTTTTCAGTATTTTTAACCAACAAAGGCAGAAAAGCTGGAGAAGAAAAGCACAAAAAAAAAAAAAAAAAGACTTGAGAAAAACACAAAGTCCTTGTGAGTCTCTCAAGCCTGCTAAGCTTGACTAGAGAAGTCTCGGTTCTCCTCTACGGCTGGCAGACTCCTATATTGTACCGCAGGAGATCACCATATATTAACAGTGACCTTCCTCTGTACAGTTGTCACCTTTGAGCCAGTTTCATTACATTCCTGATGGTGCAATAACCATCCTGTATGATTCCCTTATAAAGTCACCTCAGAGTATACAGAATTCAATTCCAGTCCCGACCATTTCCCACATGAGAGAGGCTGAGCAGGGGAGCTGAATGGTGTCATCCAGAGGAAGCTAATAAAAGCAGTTATATTCATCCCAAACCACATCACGCTCCCCCACTGTCCACCACTGTTGTGCTCGCTCGCTCTCTCTCTCTTTCTAAGAGCCTCTGGCAAAGCTGAAATACCTCAACATCGAAGCAACAGGAGGGTGTATTCTCTGGGCAGACAGGTTCCTGCATCAGAGTCACCTGCTCCGTCCGATGGCCGTCGTTATTAAAGGGGAAAACAAACGGCTCCATTCGAGCTTTTCCCGGATTCAGCAGCTCTGATGATGAAACGTGGCGGCGACCAAGCTCCTCAGAGTTGGATCGTAGCTGCGGGGCCTCCATAATCCATATATCCGTGAAGTAATTAAAAGCCGGTGCTGGAATGTCAGTGATGCTAACTAACCAACAGGAACTACGTTTAACAAATCATTACTGAAATAAGCAGGAAACAGATAAAAGACGAGCGAGGGCTGAGGAATGTCTTATCGATCGATGTGTGTGTGTGTGCACATGCATGTCGCTGTACACGTGCACATGGCTCCACTTCTCAGTCCAGGTGTCTCCTTGGACAGGTGAGGCGTGCGCAGGCTTCCCCCTCCTCACAAACTTAACATCAATTAACCAAAGCGCCTTCTTGAGTCAGACTTCAAGTGGATGCAGAGAGTGTGTGTGCGCCTCCACACACTATAATAATGTATTATTCTCTACTTAAAAAAGCAGCCTCATTAAGACAGTCTTAATTTGTTTTTTAAGACTCTTAACAAGGATTATAGTTTATGCAGGTTGATAGAAAAGCTTATATTCACAGTAAGAGGCTCAATTAAGCAGACGGGGAACGCGAGCGATGTTTGAAATGAATGAGGCAGATTTTATGGCTCTGCTGTTTACAGAGCGCTGGACAGGAAGTCAGACTCCAGATTAATGGTTTGTCCCTGAGCATCAGGAAACATGTAAACACTTCCATCCACAGACACACACACATCGAACTGCAGCGAGTGTGTGTACAGAACAGAACAGTGACACTTTGATGGCCGGTATCAGGCGGCTCTGTTCAAATGACAACAATGACTTTGTCTCCAGATTTAATTAAACTAAATTAAAGCAATTACACTGATAAGTGGAGTACAGTGCAGTTACACATGCACACAAATACACACCACACACGCAATAACAACTAATGGCCTCTCCTTACAGTCCTCGGGGAGCGGTGACATACGGGACCTTGTTTTAATCGCAGTGTAAAGCTGAAGGTCACGAGAGCTCCGGCGCTATTTTAGTCCGCAGGTGCAGCAGTGCACCTACGGATGGTGAAGGTGGATGTAGTTTAGAGGGTGCGGTGGCGAGTAAGTACATTCGAAGCCAGACTGATTGATCATGGATGTGCTGCTGTTCCATTCATTGTAAGAGGCTCCATCGTTTCTTTAGAGGTGCTACAGCAGCGCTGACGTCACAGTGACGCACACGGGTTGGATTGACCCGACGTCTCCGCATAAACAGCTCTTCTTAAACTGGAGGCTGCAGTTTTCTCAACATACGAACTACAGGACGAGCTCTTCATACGCTGCACAAGTGGACAACACTCGTGTTCCTTTATAGATAAATGCTTTAAAAGTTATTTTTAATATAAGATCCTGATTGTTCATTTATCCCACAGACACTCAACAACTGAGCCAAGAGAGTCAAATACTGTCAGGCTGCAACAACACAAACGTGTCTGTCCTGCAGCAAAGTGTGAAGTTTATCTCTTTAACCAAATCACACACACTCAGGCTTTTCTCCTTTTGATAACTAAAGTAACAGCTACTGTAAAGTGTTTTCATTCCCTTCACGGAGCCTCTCCTCAAACTGTGTGGAGCCTCTGAGGAGATCACACTAACGTCATCTACCGGCTGGTTTATTTATCATTTATCTGTTTGCTCGATATAAAAAAAATCAGCACACGGACGAGCGACCTCAAGGTCAGGAAATACTTAACCGCTCGTGCTGGTCGTATTCGTGTTGCGGTGCAACACATGGAGCACATGGAGCAAAAAGTCAAGGCAAGAGGCAAGAGTTCAAGAAAGTCCTTTGAAGCATGTGAGGATGTGTGTGTGCACCCGTGATGTAATTCAAATTTCAAATGAGACGGAATAAACAGGAGGCACAGGCACGAGCAGGGAGCGTCTGCCTCCGTTTGTTTTATGAGTAAGTGCTGTACATTACTGCCTCGGGGACCTTGGGTGGATACAAAGTAAGAAAGAAAAGAAAAGTGAAGCAGGAGGAGTGATGAAAGGAGGACAGAGATGGGTGGAGGTGGAGCGGGTAAAGACAGACAGAAGAAGAAGACGATGAAGAGAGCCTGATGACGAGGAGAAGATCCTTGTGCTTAGAGCTGAAGTCTGCCTCAGCCTTGCTGCTGATGAAGTACAGACACGTCAACAGCGTGTGTGGGTGTAGCTTAGCACCGTCTACTTTGTGCCCTCAGCCGCTCACTCCTTTCATCCGTCTGCTCTGTTCTTAACCTCTCGCTGTAGCACAGAGTGAGAGTTTCTTTCATTCTCTCCCCCACCGCCGTCCTTTCACACCTTTGTTGCCGTCCTAGAATTGGCCGCGCCACCTCTCAGCAAACCCCTCCATCTTCTTCCCCCCCGTGCGCTGAGCCCAGCCTCCTTCCCTCGCTCCGTGCAATGCATCTTGGGTAATATCACTGTGAACTTTAATGTTCCCCAACGGCTCCAGTGTGCACTACACTGTTCTTCCATTAGAGCTCAGCTCACAGACAGCGTGTATACATTCAATAATGCAGGTCAGTGCTTAACGTCTGCCAGTGTGCAACATCAGCATACACCCGCTTACAAGGTGTAGCACACGTGCACACACACACACAAACATTTGCACGTGGTCTCGTAGCACAAGGCAGCATAGGCTGCTGATCCTTGCAAACACACACACACACACACAGGCACAATGCACACTCATACAGTACACACACACCTTCCTGTGAGTGTCAGATAACAGACCGCTGTGGTGGTTTGGCGATAAAGAAGCCATTCCTGCTAAATGAAAGAGTAAAATGTACGAGGAATACACCTGTGTGGAGCGGAGGCTGATAAGCGGAGGGGGGAATCGACAAGGGAGACACGCGACACTCAACATTTTCAGACGAGGCTCCATCAAACCGTTGGGCAGCTAGTCCTACAGTAGGCACTGAAAGAGGATTAAGCTCTGTAATCAGCGCCGATCTCCGTGGGCCATTCAGAGGGAAGCCCGAGTGGCCCGGCGTCCATTCTGTTACTCGGTCAGAGCAGGAGGACAAGGCTGACCCAGTCAACTGCAGGGGAGAGCCAAAGCAGGTGGATACACACACCTGAGGGACAGGATTATCACAGTCCTGGCACATTACAACCAGCATGTGCAGTGTATAATCCCACTGGAAGGGTGTGTGTGTGTGTGTGTATACCAGCCTCGGGTCTGTCCAGGTGTGTAAACACACTGGCAGTGCCGGTAGGGCTTTACCTGAGGTGTCACCTACAGCGCTGAGATTTACATGAAGCGGCTGAGGAACAGATAGGCGGCCTGCAGGTCAGCTCGCTGCCATCTGCTCCATCGGCTCCCTCTGACCTCTCTCCACAGCAACCTCAGCAGCTCCCAGAATCCACTGCTCCTTCTCCTCTGTGTGCTCTGTGTACTGCGATGAATGTGCACAGTTCTGCTTCACGGTAACATCGCTGTGCTCTACGCGACATCTGTGATGCTAGTGTGGCTAATTTCCCTGTTGCTCACACTGGGTGAGAGGCGGGGGACATCCCGGACGAGTGGCCGGTTCATCACAGGGTGGACTGACTGTTTAAAAAGCAGCTCAAGACAGAACGTGAACGTGAACTGCTTGTCAGCTGAGCCAGTTCTCTCATTAGAGACCTCATGACTGTTAGATCTCTCTCTGAGCGGGTTAACTGACAGTTCCTCTCCAATACGCAAAATATTGAACCACCACAATGATCCAAGATTTTGCATCTTTGCCCGATCTGAAGGACACACACAGAGCGATGTTGTCTCATGTAGTACAGAACATTTTGTTGCTTGAGCTGCTGGGCGTCTTTCTTTCTTTCTGTCTTTCTTACATAACACATTTGTTTTCTTCTTCATCTCCATTGCACAGCAGTGAAATGTTTCATACAGTAACTCCTACATACTGACAGATGCTTGCTGAAGTAAGAGCGCTTTCAAACGAGAAAGACGGCATTGTTTCCGGACTGACAAAAAGGACGGTTCAATAAAACGTCACACTTTATGGGAAACTGCAGACTGCGACCAACTGAGTTTGTGCTGGTTTCTTTTAACTGTGAATTCTTATTGTTACCATGACGATGAAGGTCCCTTAACCTTCACAAAATAATGATTTTTTAAATTTTGCCTAACCCAAACCAAACTTATTGTTTGGTAACTGGAAAATTAAGCCAAGAGCTAAAAACAGTAACTCATCGAGCGGCCGCCTGAGGCTGGCTGCAGAAGTGAGTCATTCTCCATAAGTCCCCATGTTAAACGTGAACGTCATGCTCTGCCCGTTCTGTATCCTGTCAGTGGCTGTCACTTCATAAAATGGTGCATTTGGTGTCGCTACGTTCAGTGAAAAAAGCAGCAGAGAAAATCTTCTCATAGCCAGACACAAACAAATACTTTGTTCTAGCATGAGTGGCCACACTAATGGTCACACACTCCCCCTCCTTGATGTTCGAGCCATTACAGAGTGTGTCTGTGCCAAATTCTAATTAGAGATTCAGCAGTCTCATCTGTGGATCATGGTGCACACTCCAATACACAGACATACATTAACATAAACACTGTACACACATCCACAAACACATGCAGCAAACCTGCACACAGAACAGGCTCTGTGTGCAGTAAGCAAACATATTGTCGCACGAGCTCTCGTACTGGAGAGCTGTGATCATTAGCATGACACAACTGACGGTTTTAAACTGTCTCTAAGCTTCGTTTTAGCAGCTGACTCAAACGAAGCCAGCCACACAGCGCGGTGCCAGGGTGAGATCTGCAAATCATGTGTTTGTTTGCTTCCCCCTTATTCCAAAAGCCTAACGATGCTCTTCTCTCCCAGCTTTCTAAGACAGATGGAGATCATTAGCTTCTCTCACCCTCCTCCCTCCCTCCCTCCCTCCCTCCCTCCGATCCGTCATGTCTAAACCATAGGCGCTCTTTGTCTCGCCTTCTCACTCATCCCCTCCTCTGTTCGCCCCTCACTCACTGTCCATCTCCCTCTACACAGATTTATATCTAAAGGTTTCAAACTCCAGCAGAATCTTACAACTTTAACAAGTGCTTCATCACTCTTGTCAGATGTGGTTACAGGAGTCATGACACACGCTTCCTGAGACAGGAGGAATTGATGAGAAGCCATTAGACTCTGCTGGTCCTGGAGTGAACGGGCCAGCCTCCACTTCCCCGCATCCTTCTACTTCCTGACGTAGAAGCATGGACACCAGCAGCTCCTCAGACATGTGTCAGACACGCCGAGGCACAGCAGCTGCACGCGGGTGAAGAAAGTTCTGTGCAGTGTGTGGAAGTAAAGAAACTTTGACAGCAGCTCCACCCCACGCCTAACCCGAGCCGCCTCGTCTTTGGATGACCACAGGTCCTCACATCTCGTCTGTACACCGGCGTACGTTTGTACATCCTCGACAGGGTGCCGAAACCAAACTGACCAAAGTGACCGCACACTCAGTGTGGGGTTATCTGGTGGAGAGCACAGGGTGAGTCATGTGATAATCCACGGCCCCGATCGCTGTGAACCCCGACTATGACCGAGAGCCACAGAGGCTGTAGAGTCTGTTACTTGTGAATGAATCTCTGTCAGTATCATTATGTCATCATGAGACACACGTGGCTAAATAAAGACCGCACGGTGAGGGATGATGGAGTTTGCTGTTGTACTGTCTTATAAGACTTTTTGCCGTGTGCCTGTTTGCACTGTTGGAAAGTGTTAACAGAGCTCCTGCTGTCCTGGACGCACCGGTGGCCATCTGGACTGAATCCATCACTTCCTCCTGCACGTCCTTTGTGTACCAGACTCATTACAGCACCGTGTCTATATCAGGGGCCATTTAGCCGCAACCTGAGGAGCTGAGTGTCAGCTCGACGTTCTTTCAGCTCTGTGTTTGTGATAATTCAAATGTTTTATTATTTTCCAGAGAACAGTTAAACAATAAAACAGAAATACACGCTTTCATGCAGACATCACAAGGTTCAATCAGAACTTCTTACGGTGCACACAAGATTTAATTTTATTCTCTAAAAGGGAAATATTCAGAAAAAAAAAACTTCACCTTTTCAGCTCTTCTACACTAATAAAACGAGCTAACGCTAACCGCTAGTTAGCTGTTAGACACCAATGACCAGTTAGCGTTAGCTCTTGCTAATCAGTGCTACGTGTTCTCCGGCATACGCCAAACTCAGGTTGGCACGCCGGGCATCTCATTAGCATTTAAAGTGACAGACACTGAAAGGCAGTGTTACAGACGGGGTGCAGAGAGTTCTGCATGTCGTTAAAGCACCTGGGAAATGTGTGGAAAAGGTGTATAACATGTCCCCTTCAACATCTATTAGACTGTGTGGTTTTAATAGACTCCTGTGGCAGGGAAGGAACATCAGTTGCGTGGCCTGAAGCATCAGATCTTTGTTGTCCCGGACTGGCAGTTGTAATGTTGAGCCTATCTTCTGCACTGAACACTCAGATTTTGGCACAGCTTGTGCATGTGTGGCAAAATGTCTGGCTAATAAAGGTAAGCTGCCATTTCAGCATGAATAATAATTGGAGCCAACTGCTGTTGCTGAAAAGTTCATGCCAAGGTCAGACTTTAGTATTTGGCTACAGCGGTGGTGTGTTAGTGTTAATGAGGTTTGGAGAAGGTGTCTTTGTTTTAGTGCATATGGCACACACACACAGGTCTCCCCATCGGTATTTGTCCCGGGAAAATGGAAGTAGATTTTGGCGAGAGCTGCCATTAAATAATGGAATCACAATTTGTGGCATTCATCTGTGCGCCAAACCCGAAACACCTCGGAGGAGCTCCTTTCTTGCTCTCTTCTGTTTAAAGCCACTAGCTACAGCATTTAATAGGTTTATGCAAATGTGAGCCTCCGCCTGTATTCACAGGTGCATACATGCACTAAACTAGACCCACAACAACGCTCTCACCAGTTAACACTGAATCCTAAGCTAATAAAAGTAGAGGAGCTGATTGAGTGCTTCGACCTCCCTGGAGTTGGTCTGGGTTAAACGGGCGCAGTCCTGGACTCTTTTCTCTCTGCTTTTAAAAGCCTGACATGTTCCCTGCAGGACGTCTGACCCTCTCTGACCACAAATCAACCAGCAATTACAACCCTACAGAAAACTGCTCACACACACACACACATAAACACTACTGCCGTACCAGTGCTGCTGCTGTGCTGTGTGCACCAGAAACAAAAAGTCAAGGCAGTGAAAGAGGCAAAGTGTAATATCGGGAAAAGTAGTACAGAGAAGGAGAAACTTGAGGGAGCATCAGCATGCGATGTGAGAGGAGACGAGCGAGCACGGAGAGGTAAGGTTTGAGATGTGAACACCTTCAGTTTAATACAGAAAACCCCAAAATGTCGTGATTACATGCGAGCATTCATGGACTAAAAGCGACAAAGATATAGTCCACCACCAAAATACATTCACTGGAGGGAAAAGGCACTGGGGACTTGAGGTATGACTCTTGTGTCTCATAAATAAGGCTGAGTCTCAGAGGGCCGGGAAGCCCTCCTATAAGCCAGCAGGTTGCTTTAAGACAGAGTCCCTTTTTTATTCCACTCGGAATAAGTTGCTACAATGCAGGTGAACCCAAGGTGCCACCATATCAATTTCCATAGCAACAGGGGTTGGTGGCATTGGGCAATAGGGGGTGGAGGTGGAAATCCACCTGAGATTCAACACCGCCATTTTTGTACAGTAGCTCAGAACAGACAAAGCAAACACTCATCACCTTTTGCTTGTTGAGACATGGGAGAGTTGCAGCCTGCAGCTTCACTGCTAGCTGCCACTAAAGCGTACACACTGGACCTTTAAGATGTCGTGCATGTATGATTCACACAGGAAACATCTTTTTAAGAGTTATGCATAAAAAAAAGCACCCTGAGCGCTGCACGTCCCCTCAGAGTGAAGACACACGAGCAGATGTAACGATACCTGCGTTATCTGCATTCGGATACAAACACCTGTTGGCTTCAAAGCACAGAAACGAAGGGAAACACCGAAGGGTTTGACAGTAATGACTAATTACGGACCAGCGATACAAAGTGGGGCCTCTTCACAGGGAGCCTTTGATGCAGGTGAATCACATCCCAAACATACTTATTAGCAGGAGCACGGGGGGAGGAGAGTGAGGAAGGGTGAAGAAGAGAGGGGGGAGAAATTTGTTCCGCACGTTAGCTGGCATGCTTGGGTGCACGAGAACAGAAGGCTGGCATAATGAATTTTGGCGTGCAAGCGGCTGTTAATGAAATAAAGAACCCCACCCCAACGGAGGTGTGAATGTGTGTGCGCTGCTGAGATGTGCGCAAAAAGAGCGAGAGGCAGCGGATGAGAGCGACAGAGAGGGGAAGACGCTGTGAGAGTGAAGTTTGCAGCTAAATGTGAGCGTGCATTTTGTATTTGTGTGCACGCGTTCAAAGAGAAAAAACATTGTTCGTCTTCGCTTTGGTTGCAGACACAGGAAATATCTGGGACAACAAGGACTTTCTAGCCATGTTGGTTTGATGTTAATTCTGCCTCTTTGTAATCTTTTTGCTTGAGAGAGTTTGAGGAGAGAAGAGACAGCTGCAGCGCCGTCACAATCACAAACAAAGCTGGAAGACTTAAAAGGAAAAATGGATACTGAAAGTTATTTTGCTCGTCAGTGATGTAGCTGCTAGAAAAACAAAGACGCCGTCTTATTTCTTCGTGTTTGGCTTAATAACACAGAAGGATCGTGCAAACTTTAGACTTGAACTTTATCGAAACTTTCTCACCTTTTCTTTATCACTTCACTCTCCAGAGGAGCACAAACTGCCCGGCTCTGTAATGACTCAATTCATAAATCAAAGCCTTTTGCTGAAACAACACAAAGCACATCTTATTGGAACATCAGCCCTGATCCTTCCTTCCTCCCTGTGGGATTCCTGAACGCTGCAGCCGAGCAGACATTCAGCTTAAATTGTTGTAACGCGACAGCGTACACACACTGACAAATAGGTGTGAGGTGGAAGTTTATATGCAGGTGACATACAGTGTGTTCTCAGTAGGCCAGGTGGTGTTTGATGCTCTGATATGATTTCTAAACCCTCTGAAGACAGTCTGTCCCCACCCTCTCAACATGCGTTGCCTAATTGAGTGTTAATTTGGTGCTAATTATGTAACATGTTATCCCAGTGAGACGCCCCAGATGCCACGAGACAAAGGCGCGTGGAAGAGTGTGCAGAGCTGCAAAGCAAAGCATTTGGCGAAGACGCAGTGTGAGGACCCGTCTGCATCTGCTTCCTGAAACCAATGAGTCACAATGCAGAAAACACACACACACACACACACACTCGGCATTAATAAGCATTCAATCAAGCCAAGAAAAACAGTGTGCGTTTTTCAGAGCGTCCTCACATGAACCACAGCTGAGTGTTGGACAAACATTCCTCTCTTTGAATTAATCATTCAACAAACACGTCTCTGCAAAAGTTCTGCCCCGACATTAAAAATTAAACTTCAAAACTGTGAAAGTAACACACACTGACGCTGGCTGTGCAGGCATCAGCGCGGGTCAGGGACAGAGCTGTGGAAGCTGTGTGTGTTCCTCACCATGAATATAACATGAAGACCTCTTTGCTCTTTTATTTATCAGAGTCATGCAGCCATATGCAGGCTGTGCGACTCTGATAAAGTCAAACTAAAGTTAAATATATAATGTTATGAACTTATGTGATTGTGGTGGCCGAGCAGTCAGTGAGGCAGGAAGGGGTCCTGCTCATGGAGGGCTTTTTGAAGTGAAGGTGGAGGTGACGGAGGTGATGGTGATGTGGTCACGGGTGCAGGTGTGGGTGAGCAGACGTGCTGCAGAGTTGTGGATGTACTGGAGGGTGGTCATCAGACGGTGTGTTAGGATTCATTTTCATTTTCAGTGTTTTTGTTGTTGTCAAATCCAGCGAAAAGCTCCAAACCAGCCACCAACACTTCCTCACTTCCTGTTCTTTGTCTGCAGCTCTCAGCACTCAGCTCGTTTGTTCCTACTAAAGAAATAAATCTTTAAACGTGGAGGCCAAAATATATAGTTTCTTTTCTAAAGAGACAACAGAATGGCGTTGAATGGGGACTATTTTCTGCCAGGGATGAATACACAGTGAGTGTGTTAGTGAGTATTTATGACAATTTATAATAAATGCACTCAAAACAATCTACAGATCCAGTGTTCATTAAATTGCCAGTTTGTGTGTTTCTGTCGTTTTTGGACAGAAATTTACTTTGTTGACAGACAGACAGACAGGCAGACAGACAGACAGACAGACAGACAGACAGACAGACAGACAGACAGACAGACAGAACTGGCAGGAGAGATGACTGTAGTTAGTCCAACACTAACTGAACTCAGCAATTCCTCATTCAACGCCGAGCCTTCTCTGCATTCGCTAATAGATTTCCTATTCCTGTCTAATTAAAAAGGGAAGTCTTTTCCCATGAAAGGCTCCCAGAGCTGTATTGAAGGGTGGAGAGGTCGCTGGGAATCCATCAGATGTGATGCAGTTAATCAGCATAAAGCCTGCTCCAGTGCACTGCTAAACAACAACTGCAAGGAAACGAAGCCCAGCCCTCACACTGCGCCACACCGGGACTCACACACACACAGGCAAGACAAATTCATATACAGTATTGTGTTGAATTTGAAGAGAAACTACAATAGCAGGTAGTTCCTCTATTCTCTCTAAAATGGGCAATTAAAGGGGATTTAAAAATAACTACAGAGAGAGAGAGAGAAAGGGAACAGGGGCTTTTTTTTGGAGAGAATATAAAGAAAATGAGAGGACAGAGCCCTCGCCCACAGTAATTACCTGTCTCTACTTCCTGTCTTTTGGAGCGACAACAAAAGAAGTTAGCAGAGAGGAGGGGAGACAGATGGAGGAGAGGAAAAATAGGTGAGCACATACAGGAGGAGAGAAAAACCGCTATGACACTCCTGACACCCACATCATTCTGCAGCAAACTGGCAAGTCAGTAATAAAGGCTGAGTCAAACTCCTCCAGCAAGGCGCATTTTGCCTCTGTCTTTGTTCCACACACACACACACACACACACACACGGGTGATTAAGGTGCAGCAGGCATCTGATCTTCAACTAGACATAACAATGAGCAGAGTCGGTCGCAGAGGCAACAGATGAGTCACGAGAGACGCTCCACGTTGTCGAGCGTCCGACTACAGCTGGACAGAAATGGGAGAGTAATCTCGCTGTGAGGTGAATGCGGCCGCTGCCAGCAGCCCGCATATCTGCCGGCCACCTGTAGCTTGGCTACTGTCACCTAAGAAAAGTGGGTGCTGCTGGCACTTATTAAAATCATCTCATCGTGTTCCTTCTGCTGCGCTGCCTCCAAAAAATAAAATAAAACAGCTCCTCTTTGTTTGAGGAAAGTGATGAGACTGTGTCCAAAGCAGGAGGAAACAGGTGGAACAGAAACTCTACAGCAGGGCAGGCGTACAGGTGCACACACTGTACACAGGTAGGCATGAGGAGCAGATGCACTAAAACAAACATGTCCACACACACAAACACACACACGCTGGCTTCCTCTCCAAATGTGCGGGGATGTCAGAGGAGGAGAGAAAGAGAGCGAGCAGCGATGCTGCTGTAAAGACATCATTTCCATTGTGTAGCAGGGAAAGTGGTGGCAACACAAAATGGTAATGACAGTTAAGGCGTTTAGTCACGGACTCACTGGAAGGAACCGAAAAAAAAATCCTCATTTTGACATAACCGACATTCTCCGAGGCGCCGCTACTGGGTCCAAAATAACTATGATGTAGGACATACACAGTGTATACTGACACAAACACAACCCGTACACATTTACACACACACACACACACGTATGTGTTAGTGGGAGGACTCTTCCACATCCGTCAGTCTCACAGAGATCTCTGACCGAACACTGTATGTATGATTTACTGAGTGACAAGGAAAGGCCGAGGGTTGCATCAACCTCATGAAGCTCCGTCACACCAGGGGGGACGAGAGCTACACTGTTAAAAATAAACCAGTTAAAACCACACTGTAAAAAAACTCATGAAGAAAATCATAGTAATCAAACATTACTGAAATTTCCAGCCAAGGTTTTTATATTATTTTACAGATTTTCTCTGAACCGCTGCATGAAAACCACTGTAAGAAATAAAGTTATATTCAATATTTTTTACAGTGCATACTTCAGGTTCACAAACTGTCCCTTTGTTGTTTTTTAATCCAGGTCACGGGCTCAAAGCGGTCGACTTAAAGACGTTTTGTTTATTCAGTATTCTAAAAGAAAAATGATATACGCATCCAAAAGCATCAAAAGTTCTGAAATTGTGATTTAAAGAACCTTAAACAGCAAAAAAAGGTTCAAGAAGGTTCTCCAGAGAACTCAGAGTGCTCCAGAACATTTAACAGGAAGCAGTTGAGGTGAGACACAGATGATGTCAAACGTTTGTAGTACCTGAACCTGGTGTGTAGTTGTGTGGTTCTGTAGATCTGCCGCTCCGTAAACAGTAGAACTCTTTTATATCCGGACGTGTCCCCAGTCTGTGTGCAGGTACTGTAACCCTTCATTAATTTGGACTCTCGCCTCTGTGGCTGAGATCAAATGTGTGACCATCTCTCTATTTTCCGCCGTGGTTGTAAATGGTCACCTTCTTATCTTTTAATTGGACGGAGCTTTTTCTCAAGAGCTCTTTTCTCCAGGACACGGCATAATGAGAAGGTTATTTAGAGCCCCCTAATTGACCTTCAGCCTTTTCACATCGCGTCACGAGAGCCGCGCCGCAGATGGCACTGTTCTGATTATAACACGACTGCGAGCACATTTTTTTATTCTGTTGAGACAGCAACTGCACACACACACCCCAAAGTTAGGTGGCCTGTTGGAGCAGAGGAAAAGTCTGGAACGTCTGCAGGGAGAAGTGAGTCAGGATGTACGGGGCCAATTACCAGCGGACTGCTGGAGAGGAGAGCACGGATTGCAGAGATCATAGCATAAAGGCCATAACATGATCAGTGTGGGGAAGGCCAACACTGTATTGTCACTTCATTAGTGAACACACACACGAAAGGAAGACTAATGTAAGTACAAGGAAGCAACATGCTAACCTACACGCGAGTCGACTGCAGCTCTGTCTGTGTTTAAAACTCAGCGTACAGGATCATGCTGCCAGTGCAATGTAATTGTCCTGTACAGGATTTAAACTTCACGCCTGTCATTATCCCAGTGTGCAGTTCAAAACGAGGATCTTACAGAGCAGATGCAAAAATGGAAACAAAATTACAGCCTAACAGCAGCGTGTACAAACTGTACGGCACTGGACGGTAATTGGTTGCATATATCGAAGGAAAGAGGCACACAGAGAGAGAGACAAAGATTTATGTCCTCCAGAGACAGAGGGATTGAGCACAAAACGCTGCTCGAGCATCAGGAGGACAATGCTTTTGTTTCTCTGTTGGCCACATTAGATGTAGTGCTGCAGCAGAGCGGTGGGCTCACACCTGCAGTGTTTCAGCAGGATTAGAAAGGGCAGCGCTCATGAAAACACATGAGAGCTGCTCACGAGGGGAGCACCAACTGTGCTCCATACAGAAAAACTACTAAATTACAAAAACAAAACCTGCAAAATCATTTTGTTTTTGGTGAACGGACACCACGACAACCCGCAGCTGCAAAGCTGTAGTGTGTCATTTGAAATGCTTTAATAAAAGCAAATGATTTGACTCCATAATTCAACTAAATAAAGAAATATTATGCACATACTGTCACTGTCAGGTGAAAAACGATCTGTCAGCCAGCACTTAGGATCTTTATTAAGTCATCAATAAGTAGCTCTGTGACTGACGCACACACATCAGTGTCGGACGGGCATTAACCTGGATTATGCTGATTTCAATCTAAAATATTAAAATACCTTTAATTAGGCCAAAGTGCTGCATGCATGGACACATGTAGGACAGGCTTCTGTTGACAGTTTACTGCCTGAGGTGGACATGAGGAGAGGATCCGTCTGCACACGGTCAGAAACAGTCATTAAAAAAAGAGTGCATATCCACTTTTGCTCACAATTCATGTACATCAGTTCAAAATATTAAGCTAAAGATTTCATTTCAGTGTTTTAGGTTTATTTTGTCAGCGAGTTTCTCAGATCGGTGAGAGCGTTTCCATCCTCCTGAAAGAAGAGACAGAGACAATTATGCAAAAAGAAAATTAAGAAAAGAAAATGAATTTCTTCATTTCTTCAAGCACGGTGTCGTACAAAGGGAGCTCACAGTTTTTAAATCCTCTGAATGGATTTGAAGGAGACGGCCTTCCTGTCACCTGCTGTAGCACGTCATGTGTGCAGGAGTGATGTGATGGTGTAACATGCTCATGTAATCAGCAGGTATTATATGTGTGTGTGTTCTGTGCACATGCATTGCCAGCTGCAGCTTTAATTATTGACCTACACTTCAGAAGTCTTCAAAAGACACATTCATAATTTTAATTTCCACTCGTGCTCTGGTAGCAGCCCTAAAGGCCTGGATAATGATAATAACCAGAGACTGAGGGTGTGTGTGTGTGTGTGTGTGGGTGGGTGAAGTGGGGTAGGTCAGGCAAGATTAATTGTGGGGGATGTAAATTTCATTCGTCACATGCAGATTGATGTCAATTTTAATTGAATTAAAACAATGTGAACCCTGGCCTGCTTAGAGTCAGGGAGGACAGCTGGTGAATAGTGATGAAGTGAGTGGGAGAACACTCGAGAGGAGGGGGGGGGGCGAAGAGGGGAGGGCGGGGGGCGGAGAGGTCATGGGTGAGGTAGGGAGGCAGAGGGAGATTAGTTAATGACGAGAGTGATGGTTGACCTTAAACTAATGAGCCATTCTGCCCCACCCTACACTGCTGATACCAGCGAGTAACTCAGCTGCTCTCTGCCCCGCAGAGACAGACACGAGCTCTCCTGCACGTCTCACATATGAAATGCTTTTATAACGCCGGTATCTCCTGGGTGTGATTGATATGTGTGTGTGTGTGTGTACACAGGTCCATACAAGTGTGTAGGTGGAGTCAGGAAAAGTCAACTGCTGGAGTAACACTTATCTCAGGTGTGATTTTATCATCTTCTCCCCAAGGACATGTGGCCCGGGCCTGCAGGTGCCATGTATTCACGCAAGACTTGAGCACATAGGCTGGAGAGATGGGAGACCGTTTCAACTGAGAGCGAACCCATCTCGTTTTCTCACCCCACACCTCTTATCTCGCCGCACTCATTCCTCTTCTCGCGGCTCTCTGGGATAATATCAGCGCTAAACGCTGCCTTTCCATCCATCTACCCACCTCCAGCCGGATAGATGTGGGAAAGAACAGGAGGTCCTTTACACTTTAGTCTCTGCTGACTGCTTCTGCCTCCTCCTGCAGCTTCAACATCCAACTGTGGTGAGATTATGCCCAGCTGGCTGGGTGGAAGTCTGGCTATCGGCATAATAATATACATAAAAAAAGAAATGACAAAGAGACACGCACAAGTCCTCGTCACACGTGCACACGCAGGCCGTAACATTTTATAAGGTTGTGAAGTGTTCATGCTTCTGAAGGTGACCCTGTCGCAGAAGAACTGAGAGGAGCCTTTTACTGCGATGAGACGATGTCCTGGATCACCTCCCCACACCTCAGCTCCTCGTTCAACACACACACACTGATACACACTACACACACAGTACTGCATGTTGTCCTATCTCAAATGTGAGATGTGAGAAGGACAATCAAGTTAGTGTGAATGCCGATGGTTGAAGCCTGATGTTCTTTTTTACTGTAATAAATACAGTATATTCCAATATTACGGTAAAAGGACATTAGTACTGTTGTTTTCACTACTGATCCGTGTTTTATTCCTAAACTGACAAAAAAACTTTATTTTTGTGCCATTTTAAGGGAATTTATACAGAAAAAGAGACAGTAAAACATTGTAATATTTGAAGGCATATTTTATGCTCATTTACCATGATGGGGTTTTCACATAGATCCACATACATCTTAGAATATGGAATGAAATACCAGCCTGATACGTGCAATCAACAGTGCTAATATCCTTTTAGTGTAATATGAGTTTTTTTTCGGACCCGTCAGAAAAGAGATCCGACACAGTGAGCAGGCAGTAAAACACTTGATACAGTTACACGTCATGTTTTCACGTCCATCTGTTCTCGATACATAAAGCACGTTCCCGCTCTCACCGCGGATCTTCGACGAGTAGTAATGTAAGGTAGATGATTCCTCTCCTCCCCTCGATTTCCTCTTGCCCTCTGCACTTCCAATTCACTGTGCCAAATGGTACATTTACATTGGTCATAACCTCAATCACCATGCTAGCAGGCTGTGCTGAATGTGCAGACAGACATTTCTACAGGGGGGACGCAGACAGAGGTATAATGGGAGCAATAGATAGAAACCCACGCCCGAGGCATCCATCAAACCAAACGACTCCATTACAGTAAGTCGGACAGAGGCAAACGGTAATGTGCACTGTGATAAACACTGGGATAATAGTCTGTTTATAGTCCTGGACACACTGTTTCTGCTGGGAAACACTGGCAAGGAATACAGATAAGATACAGGAGCATCAACCTCTCTATCTTCCTCATTCTTTCTATCTCTCCTCCTCTCTCTTCTTTCACCGTTATCAGTCACTTTCACTCCCCTCTTCTCTTTATCCTTTCCCGCTCTCGCCGTATAATATTTTCCTTCCTTCTGAAGGCAAAGGGAGCTGCATACATCAGCTGAACAGGGCTTTTATCTGGTGGTATACCACTGTAGCATTACCATCACAGTGCTGGAACGAGGCCGAGGAGAACCATAAAAATTGAATAGAAATGATTCAGATGTACCATTAAAAAAACACAGACGTATTCATGTATGGCTGCAAGAAGACAAACACACAAGGAGAGGTCCAAACTGTATATGCATGTATCAATTAATCATATCCGGGTCGATTGAGCTGAGGCGCTGCTTCTCGTGTCTCTGATAGTGGAAAAGGGTAAACACAGGAGCAGACTAATCTGACCACGCTCTGTATTCCTCAAAGGACCCGGGATAGAGCCAACCTGCTGCTCCTGCTGCTGCTGCTGCTATGAATCAATTATAAGAGTACACAAAAATGCACTCTCTTTGAGGGTGAGGTGAAGGTCCATGGAGGGAGAGAGAAAACAAAATCTTTCCATCTGTTGATAACGCTGTTTCTACTCCTGATACAAACCCCAAAGCTGGGCTGAGGGCTGGACCTCGCCGCGTGAACACTGCATGCACCCTGACGTAAACTGGAGAGGACATAAAAAGGAGGCGGGGGGAGGTCGGCGTTTCTTTTACATTTCTATTAACCTCCGAGGAGCATCAGCGCTTGATTAAGAAGCTCCCGGATCAGCCTGATCTGGGCGAGGCTGTTTATGCCCATAGTTAACCTCTATTACAAGACCGACCTCAGTCCAGATAGCCGTTTCTGTACTGCTTCTAATGGAGGGCGTTACACAGTGCAGCAGGGTCAGACCAGAACACACACACACACACACGCAGCAAGGCAGGGTCAACGCAAAGGCCAGGGTCTATTGTGCTATATTTAAGATCAGTTAAACTTAATGACCTCCTTCCTTCTTAGCCTATCAAATAAACTACAACATTAGCCCCGCGGATCTCGGACATACTTTGGTCTTTTATGCTTGCCGTCCAGGCGATGTCGATTTTAACAGGATGTGATAAAAACTGGATAATCTCACGCCCACTTGAGGGGATGATGATGGTGTAGGTTTATTAAAGGAAATGAGCCTATGGTCAGAGTGAGCTAATCTAATTCTACCAGGATACTCTGGTTTATAAGACGAGGTGCCCCACCGGCATGGTAATAAGGCTGTGGCGATGCAGAGGAAGGCATATTTTTATAGCACGGTCGATGACACAGAAGTGGCGAATGAGGCCGGCGCTTATTGTGATGCTGGTAGCATGTTTTCTAATAAATGTGGTACACTGGGTCAGTCACACTCAGTCAGTTTACAAGAAAACACTGAGCACTGTCTTCACTTTGTGCTCCATGTAAATTATTACATGTCCTGCAGGAGCAGAAACAATCGTGGGGATACCGGCATCAACCTGCTGCCTTAAAGCTGTGTCAGATAAAATTACTTCCTCTATTTTGATGACTTATTGACATTTCATTACAGCGAAACACCTGAGACGGTGTGTGTGTGTGTGCTCCATATGTGTGTGCACGCAAGCGTTACATAAAAGGCGTACAAGAAAGTGTGCAGGGTTTAGAAACGGCATTAAGAACACGAGCAGTTGGAAAGCTTTCTGCTCCCAGGTATGTATGTTCTATTGTTCTGGCTCCGACTGTTCAGCCGGCTTTATTGGATATTCACATCTCACGTTGCGTGCAGGCGACACGCAGGGCTCCGGCATAGAGACGAAATGACACGTCTTTCATGTAACCAGTGTTTCTTTCTCTTCCTCTCTCCGCATCCTTCCTCCTCTTCCTCCTCTGTGTGATGTCATCAACATGAGCTGTGTATATTTATAACCCAATAAAGTTTTTATGTCCATCGTCATTATGGAACATTGAGGTCAGGCTTACAAACACACAAGGATAAAGCCAAAGTACATACAACAGCAGGCAGCACACGTTCAACACGTTAAAGGTCCAGTGTGTGCTTCTCGCTGCATTACACTCATTTTAAAGTGACACACATGAAAAGATTCTTATTAGGTTAGGAATATTATTTTCCATGTCTGTCTTATTCTGAAAATAGAGGCCCCTGATCTTACAGACTGGACCTTTAATAAAATATGAATAAATAAATGAGCATATGTTACCAGGTATTCCTCCCAGTACTAGCCATGCTGCAGCGTTCTGCCTCTAAAGGGTTAAATGGATTTAGTTTGTATCACTCAAAGAACAAAAACACCAAAGTAACGTGTCTTTAAAGAAACAAGGTAAGGTCTAAATGTAGGTTGACCCTGCTGCGTGCAGCTCAAAGTCTGTCGACGTCCACTGTACGTCGCCAACATCTCAGCAGCAATGACAAAAAATTACAAGGAGGAAATGTGAAATGTGAACTGAACCCAAAACTGGTCAAACCCACGGACCCACCGCTGGAGGCCATTCATATATAATAACATGCTGCCTGTGCACGTCTGAATCAATGTCTAATTCAGGTACTTCACAGGGAATCATGGAAACGCTGAAGTCCTCCACTGTGATGGAAACGGTGTTAAAATGGAATCTAGACCATCTTCCTCCAATCTGTCTCACATTTATTGAGCCCCACCGGGGGATGAGATGTGGCCCATCAATCACAAGAGCAGCCAATCTGCAAGCCACATCTCCAGGATCACATTTTAGCTTCGACCAATGGGACTCCGTCCTGAGATGGGTGAGGTGTGTATCTGTAGCTGTGACTCTCACACTGCTATCGCGCTCGGATCACACAAGAGGAATGACCGGCCACACGGAGAAACACCGAAGAGGATACTAATCAAACGCTCCTCGCTCACTGAGCACATGACCTAATTAAAAACACAAGTCAACTTAAAACTGTGAGGAAGCCTTTAATTAAAACAGCTTCTTTAAATATGACACATAATCAAACCAAATTTTGGGAATTTTCAATGCTGGAAACTTTCCATGGGAATTAACGGGAATAAACTGTGATTTTACAAACTTAAACACACTCACACACAATGTAATACATTGACCCAGTGGTGAATCCACAGGAAGTCAGTGTGAACACTGTTTTGAGTTGAATCCATTCGTCTTAATGATATGTGTTTAAAATACACACCGCCCTGAGCTGTGCCGGACTGATTGAAGAGGTTTCACATCGTCTGACTGCATGAAGGCGTACAGTGTGATTGCCATGTGATTATTAGAAAATGGAGGTCCTTTTTATTCACTACAGTGTCACAGTGAAAACACAGAACAACCAAACAGACGTACGTTACACTAGAATAAAAAGGATGGGACAATCTGGAGCGGACTGAGGGAAAGAAAAGGAGACGGTAAAACTGCGTTTGACCTTTTCGGAGCACTTGACCTGGTAGAACACACAAAGCTCAGAGCACCCAATTCCCCGGGTCTCACCCTCGAGTCCACTCACGCGCCAAGAATGAATGAATGCGTTTATCTGTCATGCGCTCACCTTGCAGCTGTGCACAGCAAAGAGAGGAGAGAGATGGATAGAAACAGAGGGAGCAGAATAAGAGCACTGTAAATCTCCTGACCTTGGTCCTGGCTCTTTAGCTCCCTGTGTGAAGGGGTTTAGCCTATAGCCTTAAATATTTCAGCACTGCTTGGTTGGCTGGAAAGTGCTGAGTTAGAAGAAGGGATAGAGGCCAGGCCACAGCATTCAGCCTCCCCCCAGCAATTAACACAGCAGCAGGGCATCACTGCAGAGCTCAGTGATGTGTGTGTGTGTGTGTGTGTGTGTGTGTGCTGGTTATATTCATTCCCTTTCTCCAACTGCCTGTGACTGTTACAAGTGTTCCTCCATTGATACCTCCATCATTAGCAGCAGACACGTCCGTCCTTCCCACACACAGAACACACTTTTATTTTCATGTTTTCTCTTGAAGACTTACCAGTGACGGTGAGCTCCGTCGTCCTCCTCACCACAAATCCACCAAACTGGACTTCACAGGTGTAATTCCCAATGTCATCTTCCTTTACCTCCTGGATGGACAGAATGTCTCTCTTCTGGATGATGCTGGCACGCCACTGCTTTGGACGGCACTCCTGTACATTTGAGAAGGACGTGCAGGGTCAGACTTCAATCTTCTGCAGCAGCCTGAACTTTACTATTCAGAAATTACTTACTTAAAAGTGAAATACAAAATGACTGGCAGCGGACCGGCGGAAAGGCACTGTGCGCTACGCATCAGGATCTAAAAATTCCAGGCCTAGCTTGGCATGAAATTTAAGACCTTCACTTTGCTTCACAATGAATTAGATCCATCAGATTTCACGTGGTCTGAGCTGGGCATAAAAGCTTTCAAACATCAGCGGGCATTAAAGTGGATGAAGTGGTATGGATGCACAGCTTGGCACTCTGACATAAAAACTCCATACAGCAAAATGATAAGGCTAAGCCATTATCCTACTTATCTAATCAAGGTTTATTGCACTGAACTAAATATTCTCCATTCAATACTCCGGCAGAGCCACAGAGGACGCTGAATGTTATTTACAGTAGTCTCTGCTGGCAAAATAAGTGTGTTTGTGCTGCGTGTGAGCGTGTGTGTGTGCACAATGAGCGACTCCGTGACCTGATCCTCTCTCCAGCCGCCTCGGCGCTCTGGCAGTGACAACGGCAACTCGGTGGATTCTATTCCACCATTGCTCCCGGCAACCTTCGAATTCAATCACCGTGGCTCCGCAGTGGTCCAAATAACTCTGGGTTCCAGCACTCCCAGTCATTACCCAGCCCGTAATTGAATTCTGGAAAAAAACCTAGAGGTTGAGCCTGGCTGAGCTAATCTACTGCTGATCTGCCTGTGATTAGTCTGGCCTGAGCCCTCCTTCTCTGGGATGCACTTTTGTTGTCCGCAGGCCGTGCCTGACCTGGGAAAGGCAAGAACCCAGGTGAGAGAGGAGGAGGAGGAGGAGAGGGTGCACGCTGAATAAAGATCAGGCACTGGGAGTATTTGGAGGACATCCACTCATCCTGCAGGGCAGAGAGTGACATCGCACAATTTTCTCCTCGCACAAGTTTTGTGTTCATTATAAAAAGCATCTTTGTGGACGTCCTCTGCTCGGTCCTTGTTCTCTTCAGATGACTCGCACAGCGCAAAAGCACTTATATAATTCACTGCGATCATCTGCGTCCATACGTAATCAGCCTAAGTGATGTGAAGCCACGTTTGCAGCAAGTTTTTAAACACAAACAGCCAAGAAATGAGACGAAAACAAACCAATGAAGCGTTCACCAATATTCCCCGGTCGTATAATCACAAAGACAGACTCCCCCTGATTACTTTTCCCTAACGCATGCAAAATAACAGTATTTAAGACGCAAGGAAAATATCATCAACAAACTTTCATGCACGTATACAAATGATACGCAGAGATAGTCACCAAGACGCTGGGTCAGAGCGCTCACCCACCTTGTACCAGGTGATGTCCGGCTCTTTGCCCGGTTCAACATAGTCATCGATGTCAGGACAGAGGATGTCTTTGCTCTTGCTGAGCTCAGCCTTCTCGGTTCGTCTCATGTTGGAGTTGTAGCACAGGTTTGTGTCATTCTCCGCCACGGTCAGGGACATGGACACCTTCATGCAGTACGTGGAGTTCCTGCGGGTGGAGAACAGCAAGTACAGTGAGATAAAGATCCATCTTTGCTGCTGCAAGGTCAGTGAGAACATCTCCATCACGTGTCACGCTGCTTCATTAACAGGACTAAATAAGACACTCAAACTAGTTTCATGTTTGCCTCCCTCCTCCCTAACCCCACCCCCTCTGTTTGTGGGGTTAGCAATAACGACGTGTTCAGCAGCTTTAGCGAGTCAATGACTCACACTCACGACCACTAATGGATTTATGGGGGTAGTCAGCCGGGCCTGGGAATGCTAATCAGAGAAGAGACAAACGCTGAGAGGGTCTCACGACATGACGGAGGAGAAAGCTGCTTGGTCATCACAGAGAGTACACCCCCATCCCCCGCCTCCCGTCTCCTAGCAACCATCAGCACGCTTCACCTCTGATGTACACTAGCTAGGAGAGGCGGATGTCTCTCGCTGTCTCTCTCTGTTATTAATGTTGTCATAATTATCATTGCCAACACCAAAGGCACCGTCATTTTAACCCCCATCAGCAGAAGTGACTGTGCCGAGGTGGTCCCTACACCAACATAGTGCATCCTGATTTATTAAACTCTTCATCAGTCTATCACTAGATTATCGTGAAGCCAGTTTGCAGTAACACTAAGACGGCCCCGTGGCTGCAGTGAGAGTCTGGAGAGCGAAACGTTGGCTCGTTCTTCACCGCGGGTCTCTCAGGACTGTTTCTTTGCTTTGTTTTGACCACTGAAGGTGGCACAAGAACAAGTCCACCTCCATGAGCCTCCATCTGAACGCTTTGATTGACAGTTGGTGCCGTTACAGACGGCTTGTTTGAGCACCCAGGCGTCATTCGGCCCGGCTCGAGTCCCCCTGGTGTCCACGTGTTTGCCCGTTCATAGATCAGCCGGGAGGTGGAAGAGTCAGCACTGCACTGCAGAGCTTTGTGAGAAGGAGTTTAACTAACTCTGCTGGGTGACATGGAGCCAGTGAGGACCTGTTCTGAAGTTTATCGAGAACTTTGGACAGCGTACCAGAGGGACGGGTTGAGGGGATGGCTCAGAACTGTTGCCACAAAATTGAAAGCACATTGTAATGTGTCATCACTGTGCATGATGGTTGTCCTTACTTTAAAGTCCACATGCTTTCAGAACGTCTGCCCGTCTCTTTATCCTCCGCTGCCTGATCGGACTTGGTCAGTCACTCGGTCGGTGTGCGTACAGCCATATGGGCTTTCATTTCATTTCATTACATTACATTTACGGCTCAGCAGATGCTCCCATTCAGCGTAAATGACAAGGTTTCATATGATCTGCTTGGGTTATGGAAGCAATAAGGGTGTCACCTCTCTCATATAAACACCTCTGACCCCCTGGGACAATAAAACACAGATGCAGTCACATACGCACATGCTTGAAAGACAAATGTGGCTACATGCAGCTGTGGGAGTGCAGTGTAGATAGTGATGGGGGAAGGAGAATAGAAAAGAGAGGTTGTGTATACTTCTTCAATATAGAAGGTGACCAAAAGGGCACGTGGAAGATTCTGTAGGAAGATATTCCAGCAGAGGTGTGCCCTCACGGTGCTGAAATCTAACATTATCGACCTGATGCCTCCTATCTGGAAGGCATGGAGTGGGAAGATGTGATGCCGTAGGCTCACAGAGTACGCTTAGATAATATATTTGTTTACACACAAGTGAATACACATGTGTACATGCACATGCACACCTACAGAGTCAACCGCCCCCTGCTTGTTGATGTAATGGGCAGATGATCGGGAATGACCTCTCACAGTCATGCACCTGAGCCATTAAAATCCCCGGGGAGCCAATAGGGAGACAGCTCTACATGTTAAATATTCACAGCGGGCGCCCTGTGGCATTGTGGGAAGGTGTCAGTGTTGGAGTTTGATTGATGGACAGCCGGGGGTCGATGCATCCTGTGGTGTCTTTCGCGTCTGTCACATTCTATTCGAGTGTAGCTGCTTCGGATATTAATCTGCGGCGCACGTTAGCTGAAATTTTCCACATGTTATTATCCCACATGTTGGATAATGTAACGGGAAGGAAACACACGCGGTGTCTACCCACTCCAGATCACAGACTCATTTAAATCATTCTAAAATAGTTGATCAGGTGAAAAATAGAGGGAGTGTGTGCATGAGAGACGGAGCGGAGGAGGCAGAGGAAGAAAGATTGATGGATCCGAATCGATGTTACAGACCTTATGAGAGATGATATGCAGAGAGGAGAGGGAGGCAGAGCGAGAGCAAATATGTGAGCAAGAAGGAAGCACAGGGAGATTACTATGGAAATGAAGTCACCTTCACGTGAAAACGCCGGTGATGAGACTTAAATTTCCAGACAGAGAAGGACAAAGATAACTATTCACACACATGCACACGTCCGTGCACACACTTCAGTGTTAATCCATATCTCTTTCTGAGAAAAAAAAACATCTGCAGGGCTTCAGTGAAAAGCCAAACTTAACACAGAGGGATTTCCCTACATTTAGAGATAGTACACAACACGCCCAGAGCTGTCGGGAACAAACTGCTCATATACGTGCAGTCAGGAGCTATTAGGGCAGCGACACATTTTTTGGTGACGCTGGCTTTTGTGCTCCAGCACACGGGATTTGAAACAATGACTGCGGCTTTAGCAGCTTTAATCTGATCGTGCTTACATCAAGGTCAGATTTATCGTCTCGCTGCCATCACCACCGCCAAATGTTGGTTGCATTCTCAAAGCATCTCAAACTGTGGTCAAAGATCTTTGAGATCTTAAAGGTGGCTCACGTTGATAAACCGATGAACTGTTCAGCCGGTTTCCAGCATTTTAAACAAAACAATCAAATCTTAATTAGACTCAGAGAAAAGCAAACCGTCTGTGACAACATGAAGCAGATCGAGGCGGAGGTGATCGCTGCCACTGAATTAGGTCTCAGGACTAATTTACATCGAAATAACATTTGTGAAATATGACACATTCTGTGCATGCTCATCCTTAAATGCTATGCAGTTCCAGTGGCGCGTAATGTGCTTTTAATTGCATGCATTAATGATGACATTCTTACAAACGAGTAACTCATTATGGTTTGGGATTGCTATTCACACTGAGCTGCCAGTTCATTAGATACATATTAAGTAATTTGTGTGTGAAAGCGCAGCATCAGTCCTGCAGGAGAGCCTACTGTAGCAGTGTTTGATGATAATATGGCAGAGATTCAACTCTAAAGTCTGCTGCTGTGATATTTGTCCATCCTCAGCGATGTCAGTACGAGTTATTATGATATTACACATCATTCAGATGTCTGCGCTCGGTATGAATGAAGGTCGACCGCGTGTACCGCCTGGAATCCGAATGGGGGGGAGAGGCTGATTGTTCCTCTCTTTGCCTGCAGCGAGTTTCAGGTGAGAGTGTTTGGGTCACATGTGTGAAAGTGTGCGCCTCAAAAGCTTACTCGCTAACAAAAAGACAATTGATTTCAGCTCAGAGGCAAATCTCTCACGGCGTTTTGATCAAGGTATCCGAGAAGTTTGAAATATCCCCAGCTCAACGCGAGCAGAGTGAGAAACACACAGCTGGCAGTACCAGGAGAAGTACTAAGATACTTGACTGAAGTAAAAGTCACAATAGTACAATGCAAAAATACTCGGTCCTTCAAATACTATAGTATATATACTACTATCAGTACTCAAAGTACCACAAGTACTCAGAATCATATATACAGTATACAACTGGATTATAATCGATATGTATTTTACTTTAATGTCACAGCTGATTTCAAACACTTTATATACTTCATTGAACCTAAAAATACTGTGATCAATGAAGTACATCTGCAAAGCAACGCAAGCTAAAGTAGTACTGTAGTATTAGCATAGTACTAATGTAGTAGAACAAATAGAGTAGTAGTAGTGTAGTTGTACTTAGTAGCATCATAAAATACATGAAGTACCTGAAAACTGTGCTCTTGTACAGTACTTTAGTGAAAGTACTTCTATCACTGCAGTGTGTACTTCATTTACAAATACAACATCGGGACATGAACAGCCTTTTCTGGGTGTCAATAATCAACGATTCTTCATTTATGCTGAGCCAACAGTTGAAAGCGTCAGTCCTACAGAGTGCAGTAATTAAGTACAGGCTGGAGTATCACTGCATACAAACACACACACACACACACACACACACACTCAGTCTTTAAGAGGCCTTTAACGGAGTTTATTACAAACTCTGTGAAATGAGGAGCTGCAATGAGCCGTTAATTGAGGGATGTTCTCCACTGTAAAGGTTAATAAGTTACTGCCACATAATTATGAATCTCGTGTGAGGAAGAGGTTTTCTGTATCAGCCCACCAAAGTGTGTGTGTGTGTGTGTGTGTGTGTTTGTATTCAGTTGTCTCTCTTTGTCTATGCATCCAACCTCCCACGCTTCACACAGCTTATAGTTTATTTTCTCTCTCTCTCTCACACACACACACACACACACACACACACACACACACACACACAGAGTGTTACTAGTCTTCTTATCTAACGTGCATCATCCCACCGTAAGACGCAGGAGTAGAGGCCGGCGTCCTGGATTTCAGCAGGTCTGAACCAGATGGCGTCCTCCTCCTTGCTCATGCGTATCCCGTCGAAGGAGATGGGCTCCTCGAAGTCGCTGTGGCCCAGGCCCGAGCTGCGGTACCACATGAGGCTGAGGCCCACGCTCTGCGCCTGGCTGTAGTTCGCCCGGATGTAACCATAAAACAGAGCGCACTTCAGCCGCACCGGCTCACCCTGCAGCACCCGGTACTTTAAGTAGTCCACTGACCAATCTGTACAGCCGTCCACTGCAGGGGAACACAGAGAGAGACACATTAAAACATCATAACACATGAGCATGTACACACAGAACACAGAAATATTATATCTACAGCAGAACAATAAAGCAGCGTAATGCATCTTAACTTTGAATAACACGAGAATACAATAACGCAGCCACAGTCACCTCTTCTTATTTATTAGAAGACATTCAATTAAATAGCTTTATTAGCAGTAAAACACTATTCAAACTTTATTTTTATGGCACCTTTCAAATCAAATTCAAAAGTGTTTTACAAGCTATTGATAAAATATGGATGTTAAAAATTGATTAGACTGATGCAGGCTGAGAATAAAAATGAAAAGTTAAGATAATGAAGCAACACAAAGAATAAAAAGTGAGCATGTGAATCTTTTTCATGGTGTATAGTTCACCGTCTTTTTGCTTCATATTGTCCGTGAGCTCTGATGTTATTATATCATGTCTCTGTAACACCCACAGCCCTGCTGCTTTCTTGCTGTTGCGTTCAAGGCGCGTGCGCCACTTTAGCCTCCACAGAGACGCTCTGACGCCAACATCACATGACCACGGCGAAGTTGTCGGGAATGAACTTGAAGATGTCTCCATAAATGATGTCAGGCTCCTTCCGGTGCTGAGGGTGCGCCGCAGCAGGCAAAGCAACGAGTTCACTCCCAGTCCATTAACTGGGAATACGCCTCGAGCTCTTTAAGCAAGGTGTGTGTGTGTGTGTGTGTGTGTGTGTGTGTGTGTGTGTGTGCTCCTCGTCTATGAGAGCTCTATGGACGGACATTTTTCCGTAGGCTCTTTTTTGGGGCTCGAGCTAACAGGCTAGTTCAGTTATCATCCACTCTCTTAAGCACTGCAGGCCACTCGATTAAGATACTCCACTGTGCTCCGGACTGAGTCCACCTTCAGATTAGTGTGCACACTCCAGTAAAAGTGTGGTAGTTCATTTTCCAGATAAAATCACAGGCCGGCTACAGATGGAAAAACTGTCTCCCGGCTCTAATTTGTGAAATGTTTACGTGTCGGGACTCGGCTCGGCGGCTGAAAGGACATTTGACAAATCAAAGACGGTGGCACGGCGCCTCGGCGCCTCGGGCACACGGGTCTATTCTGGTTCTGAAGAGAGCGGATCTCACTCAGCTCCAGAGCTCGCACAGGTTAACCTGTGGCCAGCTATCAGTCTCTGACTAATTAGCTACCATTTGCTTATCCAGCAGGTGTGTATTAGGGCATGTGTAACCAGAGACACACACACACACACACACACACACACAGAAAGTGGTGATGGTGTGATGAGATAAAGTAATAAAAGCCCTGCTGTGTGCCAGTCTGTGAGTGATACAGAGCCTCACAGGGACAGCTATGCTTGTAATTAATACTCTTAATTACCAGGGAAGTAATGTGTGTCTTTGTGTGTGTTTGCATGAGTGTGCATTCCCTATATGAATGCGTGTCTGCCTAATTATGTCTGTTAATTACCAGTAGGCTTAGGCGCAAATGTGTGTGCGTGCGTGCTTTCATATGAATGTGAGAGCGAGAAGTGTGTGTGTGTGTGTGTGCACAGGGTGTAATGTGTGAAACCCCGTCTAATTATCACCGCTAATAATGAGGGCAGAGCCCCTATAGATACACACACACACACACACACACACACACACTCTCATATCTTTAAACTTGATTATAAAACTGTTAAGCGTCTCACTGATTAACACGATTAACAATTTAAGTTGAGGACGAGCTGTATTTTATTTCACCTTTATGGTTTGATTATTCAAATATCACCACCCAAAAATCTTCTGTGTGATTATGTAAGAAACAGCAGGACTCGGGTTTATGACGCGCATCGTCTCCTTTGAACATTTAAGCGTTGAATACGGGATAATCATGAGAGACAACTGGAATTTCCACTGAAGGCGGCAGGTGCGTCCTCTGCCCTCGCTGCATATCAATCCGCTAATCATCAGGGAGGCTCATTCAGCCTTTACGTTATTCGCCCTCTACGCCGCTAATGGATGTGACCTTTGTCTTCCCCTCCCCGCCTCAACCAAACCTCTTTATTCAATGAGCTCGTATCCTGATCCACAACGAAACAAACGGGCCGGTCCAATATTCCGCCATGATAAGAGCTGTTCCAATTCTCTCTAACTGTTAAGGAAAGGAGCCCCAGTGCTTCCTTTATTATCTCCTTTAGCAAAGGAAAGGAGGTAATGCCGGTCCACAATCCCCAAACTGTGACGTCCAGCGTTGGATTCTCTGAACAACACTGTCGTCGTCTCCTAACTCCTTATGACCTCTCCTTCACATCTTTCCTTGACCTTGTGACGTTTTCCATCGAGGTCAAGGAGAAGTGGTTAGGAAAGGACTCAGGAGCTGGTTTTTCTGACTGTTCCCATTAAAGTCGCAGCTTGTGCACGTGTAAACACACGATGACGATGAGGAGACCTTTCGTTCCTTTCGGACCTCCCGCCGGGGGAGTTGTCTGATGCAGTGGCCTTTTGTGGTGGAAGCCATATTTACGTCTGAAACTCAAAACGGTTTTATCAACTCAATTAGAGGCTGACATTTGCCACATCCCCACGCCGGGCTCCGGAAAATCGATGCTTGTGCTGGAGGAATACTGCAGTCCTCACCTCTCACTCTCGCTCGCTCACTCTTTGCTGACAGCACACACACATCTGCACGCACAAATACAGGATCCCTCCCTGCACCTCAGGGACTTCACACCTTAAGTAGCGATTCTGTTCAGCCACTCTCGGACAAGCCTGTGCTGTAAAGGATGTTTCCATATGGACACATTCCCACATGGCTGTCAGACTGAGGTGGAAACCGGCCTCTGCTGTAGTGAATCTTACTGCAGCACTGTAAGCTGCAGCGTTCCTTCACTCTGCTGCCGATGCCTTAACACTACATCACATGGTGTGTGTGTGTGTGTGTGTGTGTGTGTATAGGTATGGCTGCTGCAAGGAAGGAATGTCAAGCTGCAGGATGTGTGTGCACGTCTCGCAGAAACCTTATTACATTCCGTGTCTGGGCAGATCTGTCCATCTTACCGTGGCAATAAATACAGACCCCTGAGCTACTATGAATTTACCCATATTCATGCATAAACACCGATGGAGCCACACAAACAACACACAATCACAATCACAGCCTACGTGTCATCGACATCAGCTCCTGCTTTTCTTTGCCCCTATAATCAAATCCCCATTATCCTTTCACAGCAGCATATAACTCAAGTGAGCCTCTCTCTTCTCTCCTTCCACGTCTCTCTGGCTCTGGTGTCACCCTCGCTTCTCTCATCACTACCTGCTCTCCTAATGAAGTGTAATTATCAGATGTTGGGTGGGCGGCAGGGTTCTCGCAGGCCAGGAAGACGTTCAAAGATCTATATGTGGATAAGGACTCTTAATAACTTTCTGCCTCTCTCATTCTCTTTCTGTCTCCTCCTCGGTCTACACCCACTCCGCACACGAGTCCATCTCTATCTCCCTCTCCAGCCGGCTCTCTCTCTCTCTCTCTCGCTTGGCGTTGATGTTTTCCCTCCTCCACGGCCGGTTTGGTGCTTTCTAACTGATCATTAGAACAATAATGAACAGCTCCTTCTTTGTTTAGCATGCTGTCCGGTGCAGTTTTATATGGAACAGATCGTCACCTTGCAGAGCAAACATCTTGTATAACCAATAATCCCGGAGGCTAAAGAAATGACCAGCATTAAGCACTGTGAAAATTCTACTGTGGCTAATTATAAGGATGGATCTCCGTGAGAGCAGGTACTGCAGCTGAGAGCTGTGCTGACCCCTCAAGGTAATTGTGCAGTATCTATAGTAAATGGTTCACTGCACTAGTAATTCCTGGAATAAGATAAAACCCCATAACCTCAGATTACATACGGTCTCTGTGCTGCACGTTACTGTTGTAACCTGCACTGAGAAAATACGTCACAGATACACACAGCAAAATGTTGTTACCAAGCTACAAACTCTGTGGCTGGGAAGTGAAGCCACAAACTGCAGTTCCTCTAACGTCCACTTGGGGCTGGCTGCAGAAGTGAGTCAGTCTCCATAAGTCCCCATGTTAGACAGCAGAAATAAACATGTTTACAGCCTGGTACAAAAACAGTTTTGGTCTCTGTAGCTAATTTCCCCGTTCATGACAACTGTACTGAGGGTGAATTTATATACAACTCACCTGTTCACATTATATTAAGGCTTAAAGTTATGCAGGGTTAAGAGCGTGGACGCTTTGATTGACAGGTGGGTGTGGTTACAGGTGGCTTGTGTAAGCACTCAGGTGTCATTCGGCCCAGCTAAGGTCCACAGATGAATCTTTAGATTAGACAGGATGTGGAATAAATGGCGAACAGAGCAACAGCGGAGCTTCAGAAACCTGCGGGTGGCGCTCTTTTGATTAAACCTTCTCAGTTTAATGACACTCGCTGTGCCAGCTCCTCACATTCACATAACGAGACATTTTCTTAAAGTTTGTTTGTCAACTTCACTTGTAATTCGGCCAAAGACACATTAAGGAATTGATCATTTATACCGAAACACTCAGTCAGATATACAGGAGAGCTCTGAAAAATCTGAAGTATGAAACATCTACTGGGAGAAATGAGTCTGCCCTCATGAATGAGCCGATGAACTGAAGCGATGATATTGTGCCATTTATTTTTGCCCTGTCCTTGTCAGCTTCAGTTTTTGTTGTTGTTGAATCTTGTAAGAAATGATTCTCCATGCTGACCATGAACTGTGTGAACAGGACATCACATCAGATCAGTCCGTGGAGTAACGTCATGGTTACCGTCAGCTGCAGGCCGCCCGCTCTTTGAAGTGGAAATTTGGCCATTTGCTAAAAAGATTCAGCAAACTAAACACCTAAAATAAGCTTCTGTGTCGTCCATCTTTGTTGTCTGGGAGATCCACAGCTAATTTAGCCTGGCTTTGTCTGGGTCCTCGTTGGTCTTCCACCGGTCCAGAGGGGCCAGCATCTGACTTAACAGGATGTGACACGACCTGAATTAACAATACGAGCAGAGCGTTTCTACATGTGGGCTGGAAAATAACAAATCATCTATAATTTATTAACTGAGAGGTTGTGTTTGCAGTTTAAGAATATAAATGATGTATGTATTTCACATCATATCTTTCATCAGAGCGTACTCGTGTATTTGTTGTTTCGTGCGCCACTCGAAATAACTTGATATTGGTGTTTTTAATCTGTCCCTCTGTGCTCTGTCACTCCACATTTCTCCATTTCAGAATCATCCTCTCTCACTGACAGTTCATCGTGCTTCATTTATATGCAAATTTGGTCCAATACTGATAATTTCTCTAAAGATGGAGGTGAGCTACCTTTGCCGTCTATCAAGAAGAAGAAGAAAAGCACTGTGCGTTACATAAATCGAGCTTTTCTTCAGTTGATCACGACTGTATAACAAACATAGTAACAAAGGTATATAATTTAACTTTCGTGTCACGTGCTGTCAACATGTTAGATCATCTGTGGGTCCTGCTGCAGACACGTGCCAAGCTATTAAAGTTTAAACTCTACAACTCGACGTATAGAATTATAATTATGGCCGAGAATAGCAGAGTGAGAAACAAACAGAGATGGAGACGAGTGATGGGATGTGAAGGCTGCATATGCAAAGCCGAGCCATGCTGCCATACGACTGCCCGCCGACACAAAGCGTCACCTGAACACACCACTGAAAATCTGCTGATTGCTTAAAGAAGTATCGGGTAGTGTTCGCTGGATTTGGTTCTTTTACAGTCTTGTTATTTTGTTTGTTCGAAGTCGCCTCCTGCTCGTAGTCGCTTCCAGTTCAATGGAGATCAGTTTCCTCTGCAGCTTTTCTCTCATCAGAACTCACAGTAAATAGTCCTCCTTCCGGGGGAGGGAGAGGCGTGATGCTGAGGTGAAAGGGACATGTGAGGAGCGCTCAGAAAGTTTGCTGCTGTAGTTCGTCTGCTGATTTGGTCGGTTTAAATCACGGACAGCAGCTGCAGCACCGGCTACGACACAGCTCGCGGAGCCAGTTATGATATTTTAAAATCCTGTAGCGCCCAATTACTTCAATTTGCATCAAAATCCTACTCCTCCTTCTCACAGCCATAACACACAGACTATACATTACACCTCGCTTCCTGAGCTTTACCTTCAATAATCCAGTGATGGCTGTTTGTGCATCTATGGATATACTGCACACAGAACTATCAGGCAGTTTATTCAGCGTACTTTTAAAACAAATATAGGCTAAAGAAAATGAGAGCCTGATGCACCAAATAAAGAATAATCCTAAAAACAGGAGCTACAAACAAACAGGTCCAGTCTGTGGGATTTTCTGCCATCTAGTGGTGAAGTTGCAGATTGCAACCAACTGAAGACCAGTGAGGACAAACTACGGTGGCTGCCAAAGGCCCTGTGTACAGTCAGTGTTCAGTTTGTCCAGGCTCCTTCTGAGGCAACAAATTGTTCTTCCATGTCCTATAAATATAGCCTCCTGAATCTGGACCTTTAATATTAACTTAATGTCAGTGGAGAGGGAGCTATAAAATGTGTTTGACCTCTGACTATAACTGCTCAATTTGCTCTGATAATGTCCCGCTAACATTCCTGTGCATGTTTTGGAAGTGTCCTATTACCTCAACCTTTTGGAAATATGCTAATTCCACTCTGGCTGATTTACTACAGTTGGATTATGTTCCAGACTCTGTCTATAATAACAAATCTTTCACACTTAATCAGAGGAGGATGCTCCGCTCTTTCTTCTTTCTGGGGGGCAGAATCAGTTTAGCTCTCATTGAAACCTTTAGAAACACGCTGGCTTTTTATTTCCAGGAACAATGTAAACACTGGCTGCCTCACTGCAGGTTAAACAAGGCTCCCCAAAGACTGAACGAGTCTGGATTTAGACGGCCACCACTACCAGGAGCCTCGTAATGAGTGAATGTATGATACTGAACTCCGTTAATGCTTTCTGTAATGGCTGCAAACGCTGGGTTTTTTCTGCTCGCCTTTACGTTTAAATGGATTTCTTTGTATTCCAGGTTGTTGCTGGATATTGTTGCTGTTGTGCCTGGCAGTTATGCACCAAGAAAAGCAACTGGAAGACAATGAAAGGCTGATCACTCCACATACGTTCCCTGTAAATTGAGGCCATTATCCCCATTAACTTCTGCTAGGAACAAATCCTGGCTATACCTCTCTATGTGTGTGTGTGTGTGTGCCCACATCAGTATGACACACTCATCATATCCTCCTGTATATGAATGTAATCAGAGCTTCCATTTCTCTGCATCTTGCTCTGTTATTATTTTTGTTCCTGACATTATTTGGAGCGCATGCACGGTAAATTGTGCCATAATGCACATCATTGTTACATTAAACTACTGAACCTGCACCTGAGGACCCACAGCAAGGAATACAGGAATACACAAAAAAGGAATACACAATAGGGAAATGAAGTAAATCTAATTTCTGGCAGTAGATGTTAGCATTTGCATACATATTGGCAGAGTAATTTCAAAGGCAACATGAAGCTTTGAGAGATAAACCACAAAACAATGCCTAATAAAAATGAAGCAAATCCTCGACAATGAGCTTCACCCTGCAGACTCTGAGCAGGTGTTCACGAAGAAACTGCAACAAACGTCTCTGAAGCACGAAGACAGTCCACGTACAGAGCCGTTTGTAACTAGTTTCAGGAACAAGGGCCGCGCCTCAACCTACAAACGACACGCATACACCTGTTTAAACCTGAATCCGTACTGCTGTGGTCGTTTACGGGCATCGAACGATCAAACTTCCAAGTGAGCCTGAAAGTGCCGGTCCTGTTTCGATGGTTTCATATAGAAATCAGGGTGAGTTTGTTGCCCTTGACCAAGTTCAGCACAGCTCACTCAGATCCTTTTAATAACTCTCCAATTGACTTCAAATTAACCAGAACCCGTTATAGAACAGAAATTTCCCCTGTTGTGTGAGAAAGGGTGTCACCGAGACATTAGCTTTTTGACTTCACTCTCTATCTCTCTCACTCTCTCTCACTCTCTCTCTCCCTTTGCTCATCCTTTCTTCCTTTCTCTTCATGATAAAGGGCTCTTTTTAAGGAGAACAGAAAGCTTGTCAGGATTTGGCCAGCTGGGGAAAGTCATTTGAGGCCCAAATTGATGCGCTCTGGACTCTCAATAGTATCTCTCCAATAGCGGGGGCAGGATAGAGGGAGACGCGGTGGCCGGGACATTGTTCCTCGTAAATGGCTCTTTATTTCATAGGCGAAGTTGGGAAATGAGCAACGCCGTTCATGGCTGCCGCCGCTGTACCGAGGTGGACGGCCATGCGTAAAATAGAACACTAAGAAACAGCAGCACCTAATATCTTAACAACCAAAAAGTCCACGGCTCTCCTACATCATGTGCAGTTTTACTGGTGATGGAAACACATGCAAATAAAGTCCCTATAAGTTATAAAGTCGAGGCTGTGTGTGAACACCATCCATCATGCTGACGGGGTGTGTGTGCAGCCTACATGAATCCATACACACCCTGTGACTGGCTGAGCCAAGCCCCCTGGACCATAACTGGGAAGAGAGGCGAAGCATTTCAAATCACCGAGATCTCCAAATGCAAAAGTGTGTGTGTGTGTGTGTGCGTGAAATCTGTGTGTTTGCCTGTGCAGGTGTCAGTCTGCTGTATGGTTTTAAAATTCCAGCAATTTCTTCTCCCTCCATCTTCGTGTGTGTGTGTGTGTGTGTTGGTGCTCTCCATTGTGCAGCTGTGATCCATGAGATTCAGGCTGAGCTGTCACTCCTCTAATCTGCCCCAGTAGAAACACAGCTCGGAAAATGTCATCCGAACATTCTGAATTGTGTTTACACTCGCTGCAGGTTCCATCGCTTCTAATTTGACAAGTCATTATCACCCGTGCTCGCTCTCCCCTTCCTCCCTCTCGCGGCCTGAGACAACAAAAATAAGAGAAGAGGAGGAGGACGGGAAGACAAAACAAGGCCATTAAATTCCTCTCACAGACGTGCTCTCAATAATCAGGTAATCCAGACACCTGGGCCTGAATAGGGAAGATTACTGTTATTGTCATTAATTTACATCCTGAGCTCTCCTGCTCGGGATGTCGGGACGTAAACTTCACATCTTTCCAAAAGTCATTCCCAGAGGCCTGCTAACGTTCCCAGGATACAGAGACTAGACAGAGAAGGCCTCGTGGTCAATCTGTTGGCTGTCTGCTAAAAAAGCAGCAGCTGGTGGCTACATATGTATCTCAGAAGCACACGGCTCTCCCTCAGACACCCTCAGGCCCACAGTGAAAGTTAGCAGCGACTGGGACTGCAGTACAGTGGGAATTCAGAAAACGGACAACAAGTCCTCCGAATTTAGTGACAGGACGCGATGCTATCGACGGGTTTGTCTGGGCTTGATAAAAATCACCAGACGCAGGCTGCATCGACAAATCCTGAAAAACTTCCTGAAACTGAGCTGCCTCTCCAAAAGTTTAGTGGGCCGTTGGATTTTATATCCTCAGGGTTTGTGAAACGAGCATTTCTCATGACCTCTATTACCGAGCGCACAACTTACACCCCGGAGAGAAAAAAAACTCTGAAATATACAGAATCTGACTGCAGACAGGGACACACGCTGAGGAAATGGGCTCTTAAATAGATGCTTCCACCAAGAAATGTTTAAGATCGGAGCGCTGGTTAAGTGTGCCGATCCCTGCAGATCAGATCTGTACTGTGCTGAACACTCGGGGGAATAATGTACAAAGTCTTCTGTGCACAGTGCAGTATATAATATTCATGCTGATACGCACTCGTCTGTCAGGTTAGTTACAGATAAACTGGTGTTACTTAGGTCATCATTGTTTTTCATTATTTACCAGCTTTAATAATAGATCAGGATGATTTATTCATTTAATACATTAAACACACTGTATGCAGGTTTGTTTGTATGTGTGTGTGTGTGTGTGTGGACTGTTCTTGTGCTTTTTAAATGTTACTCTTGTTGCAGTCATACATGCGGTGTCACCACCTCCACCGACCGGCTCCCTGCATTCAGTGCAAAATCCTCCTCCTCACACACAAAGCCTGCCAAAGCTCCATCGCCACAATCCTCCATTCACCTGATGCTGACCTCCTGACTCCACCACCCAGGACCAAGCACCGACCCTCGGGGAGGCGACAGAGCTTTCTTCTCCACCCTCTGGAGCGCTCTCCACCAAACACATCCGGGACTGTACGGACCTTCCAGCATTCAAATGTGGCTGTGGTTGAATCAGAAACTCGATGCTGAATGGAGGCGTTAGAAGAACTGACGATGAGAGAGGGGGTGGGAGAAGCAAGGAGGCAATGACCTACCTCTGTTTATCCAGGGAGAGTGACACTGGCGCCCAGAAAAGTTAATGACACTGCTGCTGCCCTAGGCTTAGACTCAGGCACAATGCCCGTGATCATAAAACACACACACACACACACACAGCTCAAGTGGTTCCTATTGAAACATTTATATATGTTGCTATGCTCCCAGAGCCGTGCGGAGGTCTAACCATCTGCCCACATTCACCATCTCATGCTGGGCTATTGAATGCTAGGACAGAGTCGAGGGGGTCAGTAAAAACCTGCTATTCAAATCATTCATCTGCTCCGAGTGTCACTCATCTTAAATGATTTCTCCTGTCTCACCTCCTCGTCTCCTCCTCCCTTCCCTCTCCTCATCTCCTCCTCCCTCCCCCCTCTTCTCTCGTGTTAGCGGCGCGCTAACAAGGTCAGAGATCTGCAGAGACTGACCACTTATGCAACATGGTCACACATCCGCAGCCTTACAGCACACACACACACACACACACACACACACAGTATGATGATTTGATAACTTAGTTTCATTAATTACCCTCAGAAGGCCTCGTTCTGCTTCCCCCAACCACCACCACCCTCACCCCTCTCTCTCATTACAGGGGAGGTGCTGAAGCTACAGCACGATGCCCTCGTTAAAGTTTCACTCCCCTGGTTTCTTTCTGTGACACCTTCCGGCTTACACCCATCATCGATCCTCATTCGATCCCCCGTTCTTACTCCCCTTGTACTCGACCCTCGTTTAATCCCACCCTTCAGTCTCATCCCCCTTTTATCCCAGTGTCCAACTCTCATCCACCTCCCCTGCTTTGGTCCAATTAACTCATTTCCATACACCAAGAACACCAAGATAATGATAATATGCAGAGATAGAAAAGAAGCAGAATCACTGAACATGGCATGAACACGTGTGTTTACCGTGTGCCACTTACACATGCAAGCCTATGTGTGCTGTGTACAGTATGTGTATTAAACCACTTGCATTGAGGGAGACGATAAACGAGCGAGTGCCGAAGATGAAAGAACATTTTCAATTAAGATGAGTATGAAGCCTGGTTCATTAATAATGCAAAAATCATTACCCCCATTACGATAGCGTCCCAGTTTAAAAGATGGCGTGTGCGTGCATGTGTGTTTGCTCGCCAGCTTTTTGCATGCAAGCATGCGTCGAGTGTGTGTAAGTAAAATGGATTCCTCGAGTGATTTGGTGCCAATAATTCATCCCCGCCACCACCACCCCTCGATGGCCAAAGGAAGAAAAAGCTTTACAGCTTCTCAGAAACCTGCACCGGGGTGTGTGTGCAGACTGTGCATGCTTTGCACCAAAGCACATGCACATACAGGCTTGCACCCTGTCCCCTCACCTGCAAACGTGCAAGGAGAGAGGAAAGAGAGCAAGCCAAAAGAGGAAGAGACAAAGAAAAAGACAGAGAAGAGTCAGATGGGCAGACTTGTCTGATGCGTCCTCCTAAAATATTTATGCAACTGGAGATTTCTGTCCCTGATTCAGAGTCCAATTAAAGCTCATCTCTAAATGAATGTACATGTGCGGGAGCCAGGAGAGGAGGCAGCCGCGATCTGCACCAGCAGCAAACACAGCACTGCATCCCTTCCACTATATAGATCATAACGCCGTATTGTTGCACAGCTACAGTGCACCTAGATACACAGGACATTCCTCCATGAATGCAACGCTCTGACCATGTCATGCGCTTATTTGCAGCGTGCCTGCGCTGACATTATAAATTACCGCCTGCGTTTAATGCAACAGCAAACTCCTGACATTAACCTGCTAGCTAGGAATTAAAGCGATCCCCTTTACGTCTCAAACTGCTGAATTATTCAGCGGCTCGACAATAAGGAGTGGCGCTGGAGAGGACGGGGGGCCTTTGGGTGGGCACTTCTAAGACAAATGACACAGATCTTAACACGCACTGCTCTCCTGTGGCACACGCATTAGTCTCATGAAGGCGCCTCATAAACATCCAGGAAACAATGAGAAGGGAGTGATTTATGGAGGGCAGAAATACAGCAAATGAAAAGAAATTGTACCGACGACAACTAACAAAACATCGGATTCCTCCTCGCTCCCGTCTCCGAGCTTCATGCTCTCCCTGGGCCTCGGAGAGCAGGGAGGGCAGCGCCTGTGCGGCGGCTTTAAATAGGAATTAGCAGCGTTTCATTGTGATAGTGATTGAGTATGGGTCCCTGGGGTGGGTCTGCTCATTGTTACCAGGCCTTGTAAATCTACAGTAATCCTCCCCCAGTGCAGGCCAGAAACACACATGAATATTGTTCATACATGCACGTTTCTTTCTGTCTGACACGACGATGAATCTATGAAAGATTTAAATTCTCAGCCCCGCGTCTGACAGAAAAATGTGTGACTGTTGTAAAATCTGGTCTGTGTGAACGTGAGTTTGGTTCCTTATACTAACTGCTATCCATACAGCTCTTTCCTTAACATTTGGCCTCCACCCACTCCACCCGCCCACACAAACACACAGACACATGGTCGGTGAGACACACAGCGAGGATGCAGAACTAGTTTGCAGTTTGCTGACTCCATCTCTTGCAGGCTTCCCACGGTCAGAGTTCACCTGTCCCCGCACTTTACATATTTAAAATATGTATATGTGTATCTAGAACTAGTTTGTGAACTTCACTGAGCCGGGCACACGAGATCAGTGAAGCAGAAGCCCGATCAGCCGAGGAAGAGCTTCCGAGCCCTATACAAGCTACTCATGTGCTTTCTGAGCTTAAATGTTTAAACGTTGCAGCATAAATCAGCCCTGCAGCTCAGCTGACAATAGAAAGGGCAAGCTGTGGTCGATTTATGGCTCTATAATATCTAAGTTTTAATATTTCAGCTTTGGAAATGTCCCGTCAGAGCATTTCATTAGCTAACGAGCAAATGATACAAGGAAACAGACAAAAACTGACACAGAAATAAATGATATACAGAATAATCAGTGGTGGAAGAAGAACTGGAGTATTCAGTCTCTTAGTTATCATGGCCACATGGTCGCGTCCCAGTTTCCTGTCTGCTTCTTAACCTGTCACCGTCAAATAAAGGAAGAACAGACTCAAAGAAAGAGTCAGAGTAGATTTAATACAGAACAATAAATACATTTATATTTTTCATATTTGTAGTTTGATGATCCAGCCTTGGACTAAAAATGGAACGTAGCCGTGTGTAACGTGTGTAACGTGACTCAGGCCATTCAAAGTGCAACATCATGCGTTCTATTCAAATACATAAGAATGTAATAAAAGCAGCAGTCGTCTATTAGCATGCCCTGCCCTCACATTTATGTGCACGCACTCATCAGTGCCCACAGACACACAGAGAGCCGGCGCGCCAGCCCACACTGAGAAATCCTATCTGCTGCTCTCTCGGGCTCTCTCAGGCATGCACTTTATATACTATATTCATATTTAAGCACACAGTGGGTGATGGCTCCTCTCTGGTGCACAGTAGGTGTTGTGGAAATAAATATTTTATACTATAATCTAATTGCATTTTGTGGCCCTGAGCGCCCTACCAGACAATCTACAATACCGCTCTAATGGCAATGCTGCACACACACACACACACACACACACACACACACAACAATCTAGTTCATGGAGTGAGCATCTGTGAAGCTCACACATCTGCAATCTGTGTCTGTAAAACAACAGTCTCTCTCAGCTCTATAGTTCACGGAGCATCGCGTCTTTATGTGGGTCTGTTTACATTATTCAAAAGGAAGCCCGATATACCGTCAGAGTCTGTGAAGCATGCAGTCGTGTCACAGAGGACTGAACGCGCCCTCTGCCTCTGCGTATTGACCGGAATGGCCTCGTAAATCCCCCATGATGCACGTAAACACAAAAACAGACAGTCTGTGATGGACTCGCGAACCATTTTTCTTTGCATCGGTGTTCTGTGTAGCCTAAAGACGGCAACCGCTCAGCTTCAAGTACACACAGACAAACACAGCAGACTACATGTTGTTTGGGCTGCGGGCCACAGAGGTTTAGCATTGTCCTCCAACGATGGCCTTATTGACAATTTATAGAGCCAGACCTGTATAATCTGAGAGAAAGAGCAAATCGATGGAGTCCAGCACCGAGCACTCAGATGACGGTTTGACCTGCTCGAAAATAGGAGCCTGGAAAAGCTCCATCAACCCCAGAGGCCAACCAGCAGACAAATCCCAAGGAGCTGGGTTTTAATAAGGGAATCAAAATAATCATAAGGGCACAGGCCGGCCTCAGCTTTATTTTTGTGTCTTTCAAATATGGGCTGATGGAGAGACACCGGGCCAGCATATCCCTCCATACACACAGAGCAAACAAACAGATGGCCACATAGTCAAACATCATTTTCTAAAGGTCGAGCTGTGAAAACAAAAATGCAGTCCAGAGTGAGTCCATAACTGCTCGAGTCTGCTGCATCCCTGCATGCGTCCGAGCCCTCCGCAGGGCTGCAGAGGTTCACAGAAATCCCTTTAGGATTACCCGGTACGGCTGTGTCTGTACTGGTGGTGATGCACAGTCACAGGGTGGGCTCAGTGCAGCACGCACAACTCCCCGATATGGCTTTCTTCTGGCACACAGCCAGCGTTTACATATGAATAAATATGAGGAAGAATCAAATAAATAAAAGGAAAGCAGGGAAAAATAATCCTGTTAAAGATCAAACAGCAGGCTCCCTTTTCCCTCCTCCTGCTGCCTCCATGTTTCCTCAATTTATACCTACATTCCTTAGCTCGTCTGCGCTCCCACCTTCCTCCCTTTTTACCTCACCTTCCTCGCTCCATACCTTCACTTTCAGTATTAATTTCTAGCTCCGCACATCCTCTTTCTCTCCATCTCCTTTTTCGATTTCATGGCCGGCCATATCTCTAATCTCGCTCTTCCCCCCTTTCCCCTGTCCAACGCTCCCTCGCCACCCTCTCCCTCCCTCCCTCGCTCGCTCTCTTCCCCCCTCGAGTGCAGAACTAAATGGAGATTAATGAAGGGAGGAAGATGTGTCTGTCATCCAGACAGTCTGATGCAGCCACCACCACAGCCGGTGAAGTACTGGATCTATTCAAAACACGCCGGGGGAAAGCTCGGCGCTAATGCCGCTCCAGCAGAGAAAGAACTACAGATTAGCACTCCACACTTCTATTTAGATTATTTGTATTAATATCAAGCATGTGTTCCTTTCTGCAGTGATAGAAAAATGTTTGGTACATGGGATTTCTATCCCCTCGCTCGCACTGTTATCCCATCATTGTGGGATATTCAGAGCACACCGCAGTGTCTCATTTCCTCCCCAACTTTAAATCCTGACAACTGACGGCCGCTCGCTGCTCACACGCCAGTCAAACGGCTCCGATAAGCCCCCCGGCAGGAAATTGACTCGTCTTTTAGAGCTTCATCTTCCACATCACATCCTTCTACCACCCATCATGCCCTTGGTTTAGAGGTCAAGCGGCTTTTGCTAATCTTGTATGCAAATTTGGCGCTTTGGTACAGTGTGAACACGAGGGTGGCGTACGAACCGTGTCCATAATTCATGAGCCAGTGACGAGCTGCACGTATGTCTGAACACAACTTTCTACTGATACTGGCCTTCTAGCAGGAGTACAGTCAGTGCTGGGTGTAAAGAAGTCTTAAAGATAGGCTGTCATTGGGTGTGTGTGTGTGTGTGTGTGTGTTCAGAAATGGATGAGCCAGCTGCATGAAATATTTAGCATGGATTGCAATAAAACGCTCTGGATGTGCCTCCCTTAACACACCCTAACCCTCCTCCCGTCATATCTGCATGATATTACCATGTTGTCTTATTGAGACGATGAGATAACGTGTGTGTGTGTGTGTGTGCATGAGAGAGCAGGGGCGTGCACTCATCAGAGCTGGCGCGTATTAAAAATAAACACCCTGATGAGGATGATGAATTTACTCACAAGGTAATTACAAGCATCAATTAAAGCCCATCCATGAATATGCCACATTTAACACTACAATCAGCTGCTCGTACACACACACACACACTCGGTCTCTCGCTTATCAAGGCTCACATAGGCCGCGTGGATTAGCAGCTGTTTACGTGCGCGGTACATTCATCTAGGCCCATCCATTGTGTTCCTTCTCTTAGCCTGGCTGGATGGCACTTTTCAAGGCGCAGACATCTCCTCTGGAGCTTTTCTGTAGCAGCGTGCACGGCATCCAGGGGGAACACAGCAGGAGGGACCGGCTCATGTGACTCTACTATTGGTGAGAGAGAGGCAGAGGCAGAAAACTGACAGGCTGGCTGGCGTACACAACTGGGACTGCAGTTAAGTCGACAGGAAGACTCCTGCGAGGCTGCTGCAGATATGCTTTAGGGGAACTGGAGCTGAGTTACATGAAAGCATCTGCCCGGGTAAAATAGAGCCCAATTTCACAATTCTCACTAACAGCAGAGCTTTGCAGAACGCACTGAATGACCTGAAATCAAAAAGGTATATTTACTCAGCAGGGTAATTGAGCTTGGATAGATAAGATGACCTGAAAAAGCTTGCAGGGGGAGTCAGCACCTCCAAGCAGGACGTGCACAAACCTTCAGTCTGTAATTAAAAAGCAATGCTGACATTTGTGTGCCCGGCCTTCTCAGCATATTCCACCACTGCTTCCTTCACCGTCTTTATTGGCTATATGAATGAACGAATAAATGACTATTTAAATTTAGAACGCAGAGATCACGGAGGAAGCGTCACCACACACACTCGTTCTGGTAATTTCCTCGTAACCCTCCTCCTGCTTCTTTTCCCTTCAAAATGTCACAGCAAGAATTGACATCATTAATTGTCATGGAGTGATGCCTTCACGCCACATCCCCCCGCCTCCTGTTCTTCTTTCTCTACATGCCTTCATCCCTCATCCTAATCAGCCCGGGGGTAATGCCTGTGTCAGGTCTGCTCATCTGTGACTCTTACATGGCAACTGCTGGGACCCTGAACACAACTCACATTCTGCACACACACACATACACGCACACACACAGCAAGCAAGAGCATCTACATGGAGACAAGCCAAACACCGTAACTATAATCTATGCTTTTGCACCAGGACAGTCTGCACGACTGTCACACTGCAGCTTCACGTCGTGCAGCTTCAACAGCTGCTGGTTTGGAGCACCAGGAAGACGAAAACCCGCCTCATCACTTACAAGCGCTTTCAGGCGGACCAGAGATCGGATGAGCTTCCACACGTTCCCAAATGAACCGGACTACCCGAGGAAGTGAATGGTCTGTTCACAGCGCTGGTTGTTGGTTATGGTGAGGCTTTACTGTCGGCTTAACGAGCAGCTTATTCAATTTATTTATATAGCACCAAATTTTAACAAGTTATCTCCTGACATTTTCCATACACAGCAGGTCTAGACTGTACTCGTTATAATATTATTTACAGAGACCAACAGTTCCAACATGAGGCAGCACTTGGCGACAGTGGTGAGGAAAAACTTCCTTTAACAGGCAGAAACGTCCAGAGCTCATTGGTGGACGGTCATCCGCCACAAACATCCGACACCACATGACTTCATGAGGCTCCTGGCTCCAGCTGGTCACAGTGAAGAATTCAACTTTATATAAAAGTGCTAGAAGGTAGAAATGATGCCCTGAAGGTCGGGGCATCACTGTGGCGCTGAGCAAGTCTTGTGATCGACCGATATCTGTGGCAGGGCAACGTGACAACATACCGCACCTTTGCAGACGTCTTCGGTTTAACCAAATTATTTGGAGGATAAAATAATCCCAAACTCGCTCTGTAAATGGATTAGCTGGATGACGCTGCATTACGATGCGTGTTGGCACCCCAACAACATTAAATTAATGAGGGGGTTGCATTTTTCTTTGCACTGGAGTTGGTCTGAACTTGGCCTGCCTGTAGCTGGAGGTGCACACAATCTGACAATGCAATGGATGATTGTAATAAATACAGGTGCATTTCCTAATGAAACTGTTCAGATACGACGGCCGGACCAGACAGCTCATTTATTCCTTCGTGCTGCCGGACTCCTCCGTGTCTCCAACAACTGAGCAAACTGATGAGTCGCAGTGTTACGACAACTGCTAAGAATGATGGACAAAACAAGAGAGGTGACAACAAGTTGAAAAATAAAAGTTGGAAAAATAGAATCTGTGCACCTCTGAAAGAAAGCAGATGGCAGGTTCCTCGACAGACCAGTGAAATTATCGCCTCCAGAAGCCTCTACAACACTCTTATCACCGCCGTCTGTTCTCTAATTGAAGGATTAACCAAGGCGAGGGCCTGCTAGCTTCAGAGCTGCAGCTCTCAGCCTTGCGAGCATGGGAATGCAGCCACTGCCGGCCTACCCTCAGACAGAAACACAGACAGACACTGCAGCTCTGAGGTAAACAGAAAGTCTGTGTGCATTTCTAAACTAAATCACAGAGCCGGTTAAACAGAGTCAAGGGGATGTTTGTGATTACCAAAGATGAAAATGTGTCCTGACATAAAATATGTGCTATCGTCCCATTCATCTCCGCTGTGCCATCACAGCGCTGCCTCGCTCTCACTGTATGCACTGTAATGTTAGATTTTTGCTCTACTTTGTCTACCACTCAGCGCACACTTCTCCCTCATTCATATGCTAATATTCTTATTTTAATTCCTTTTCGCCCTCCCTTTTACTTGCAGTGTTCACTCTCTCATCCGCCGTGTTAATATTGGCATTCCTCTAATTCCCTCCCCCCTCCCTCCCTCCCTCCGTCCTCTTTCTCTCGTCTTTCCGTCCTCTTTTGATCTGTGAGCTGAATTATTCCATCTTACCCGGGCTTTTAATTCTCTTGATTGAGCCAATTACCTTCTGGCTGGATCAATGTGGGAAAGGTAATGATTTAAATGGCTGCCGCATAAAGCCACATAACCACTTCGACTGGTGCAAAAAGGGAGAGGGAGGAGGAGGAGGAGGAGGAGGAGGAGGAGGGAAGAGCAAAGGAAGGTGCTTTAGCAGGGGGGGAGGGAAATGAATATCCTCTCTTTAACACAGCCGTGCATGATTCAGCATGTACGTTTAAGTGCTTCATTTTGTGTCCCTGCCTCTACCTGCTGTATGCTACAATGTAAAACCATGCAGGGGAGGCCAGGCTGTGCAAACCCAGTTTCCTCAGGGATTATCTAAAATGTATGGGCTCTGTGGAAACTGGGTCAGTCTGATCCTAAATGGTGCCATCGTAGCAGAAACCCACTAAGTCAATATCCTTCAGTATCCGCACAGTCCCTCGCTCGCTTGTCATCCCACCTCTAGTTCATCCAACATGTACAACGCCGCGCACTCTTACATGTGCACATACAAACACACACACACACACTTTGCCCCATCATAGCGACTTGTCATCTCCTGTTGAGTGAGCTGTCCCATCCTATTTGGCCTTCCTTCTATCTATTATTGATGTAATGGAGCATTGTATCTAAATGCAGCTCTGCCTGTGACAAGCACTTCAGCCCGGAGGGAACCGGGGGAAGCAGGCCAACGGCTGCGAGCTCCTACTGGGTTCGCTCTGGGGGCGAGTCAGTGGATGGATGGATGATTTGAGCAGGTGGTTATCTTGGGCTTGGACTCGGCCTGACACAGATATCTGTGGCAAAGAACTCTCGCTTCATTTGTATCATCAGGCCATTTTCCAATATGTAACATGCTGTAGAGGTGTTTTATAATTCCACATAGGCGTTCATTATGTAAATGTTCCATATGGCTTCACTGAGAAGAAAATCAAAGGAGAGAGACGGCTGAAAAGTTCGTACGTGAAGACCGGAGCGCTCTCAGTGATGGATTTTATAACTCTGCTAATATTTTTTAGCAGTTTTATGAAGTATCAGTAACTTCTGTCAGTGCTCGGGCATCAAACGAGAAGATTCCTATTGGCTGACAGGCTGTATAGTTGTCGTCGTGTGTCTGGCATTGAACAGGTTTTATTTTCTTTGAAAAGATAAACGAGTGACATTCAAAGAGCGATATGAGGAGAGTGAGACACGATTACGTTTTTACTTTGAGCTGAAATCACCTTCACGTTAAAGAGTATTTCCACCGATAAAGCCTGCAGCTCGTGTCGAATACTTACTGCAGATGGGAAGAAAGTTGTAGCTTCTGATAAAGTGAGCTTGAGTTAGCAGGTGTGGAACAGCAGAACCTCACTGAGCTCTGTGCATTTAATTCAGACAGTGTTACAGAAATGTTCTGAGGTCTGATCTCGCCCCTGTGACCAGCGGCAGAGAGTCAAAGACTTCTCCATGTCGAATCATTTCTGCTGCATAAAATTACAAACTTCATGTAATTATTCAAAATGGACAATTTGCTCTGTGAATGCACCTTTCAGTCAGCAGCAGATGAGAGCACGCAGTTCACAGGTTCCTGCCACAGTTCTGCACTTTACAGTCAATAACAGCGACCGAGAGGATTGTTGATGCAGAGTACAAAATGGCCGCTGGTCTATCAAATGCCGTGATGGGCTCTCTGAAGCAAACTCTGCTGTCATGAGTGGAGGTGTGCTTCAGTTCAGACTCTGGTCAAGGAGCACTATCCACACGCACATTTTCACTCAACAACAACAACAAGGACGGGACAAAGTGAGCATTAGTGAGGCCGGTGGTCCAGACCCGGAGGAGTTTGAGTTCATGGAACCAAGAAGAACACAGAACTAAATCTACATGAGTGACGTGGCGCAGAGGTTCAGTAAGAGACAACATGTGGTTAAATAACATCCAACAACAAAGAAGTGAAAACAGAGTGGAGCTCCCTCCACCAGCCGTCACCCTCCGTGTGCTCCTGCAGGGCAGAACACGAGGAACAGGTCCTACATGCACACTGTGAGGCTGAACTGCTGCAGGAGGAAAGACTTCCTGATCAAACCAAAGGTGGTACGAAGGCTTACTGAACAGTGAGGCCGGCAGTCCGAACAGACAAACACATCTGACAGGACACGTGGCAGGAATCAGTCCAGGATCACGCTCGACACCAAACTGAAGGCTACAGGTGAAATGAATGAAGGCCGACAGGAAGTGATGTCAGCTGAGACACATGAAAGACTTTCAGCATAAAACAGGAAACAGCTGAAGCCCAAACCATGACGCCAGGCGTGAGGGAAACTGTTAAGGAAAGGAGCTTCAATGCTTCCTTATCTCCTTCAGCTGAGGATACACCAGACCATCCTTTGTAGTCCATCTTCTGGACTTGTAATGTAAGAGCAGTCATCCTCTCCTAACTCCTCATCGCCTCTCCTTCACATCTTTCCTTGACCTTGTGACTTTTTCCATCGAGGTCAAGGAAAAGTGTTTAGGAAAAGTGGTTAGGAAAGGACTCAGGAGCTGATTTTTTTGACTAATCGACCGTACCCCAGCACAGCAAACTCTTTTTATCATCTAATGAATAATACCGTCTAAATAATTGTCTAAAGTCTCTTCATGAAAACAAGCTAACGGAGGCCTTGTCTGATTATCACAGCACCATTGACTGACTCAGAGAGGAGTGAGAAAAGAATTTAAAGAGCCGTGCTTGAATGCGTGCGACGTTTTTTCCACTGAAAGCAAACTCGCCCGCTGACTGCTGGATTTTAACAGCGAGGTCACCGATGATTTGCACACACGAAGGACAGCCGAGCCTCGCTCCTCATTACTTGACTGCTGTATTGGTTTGAGCACGACGCACGCAGGTGTCAGAAGGTGCTTTTGTAACGGACTTATTTCACTGTGGAATTAATGATATAGTTTGCATAGTGTTTGGATTTTATTGGCGCTCGAGCCGATGACTCTCTCTGGGGGTTAGTGACCGCCCACAGGCCGCCTCAGAGAGCTGCTTTGTTGTTTGATTGTACACGTTGTATTCGATGGTGAGAGATCTTTGATCCCTCATATGTTGAAACATGTCATCAGATCAGGTGTTATCCACCTGGAATCACGCAACCTCTGAGGTTAGAGCGCAGAGGCGTCATTCAGCCCGCCTCGATGACGCCGATTTTTAGATTAACGCTGCAGTTCAAAGCGGTGCTTTGGAAACCTGTGGGTGACGTCTACGACGCGCTGTCCATCCTGTGTGCTGTCACTGATTGTGACTTTTATAAAAATGACTTTAGAGACTGAGGTGTGCTCTGAGAAGGTGTCTGTAGGTTGAAAGCGGTGGCAGAGTTACGAGTGTTTCAGAGGATTAGCAGTAAAGGACAGAGGACTGATGTCTGGCCCCAAGACACACCCGGGCTACAATAACCAATGAGCTGCCAATGGCCTATCCTTATTTAATTAGCACTGTTTTTAATTACTCAAAGCAAATGCAAAGTGACTGACAGCAGTAATTAACTCAGCCCTCTGTCTCTTGCATGTGTCCTTCCTGCTGCTTACATTTCTTGTATAGTCCTCACGAGAGGCTGAGTAAATCATTAGTTAGACGCCTCGGAGTTGGACGCTTAGTCAATTTAACAGGGTGATAGTTGGAACAGTCAAAGATGTGTAACCAAAATACTTAAATGGGCCATATTTCATGACGGGTTTTGGGATTTGTTCCATCTTAGTGAACATTTCCTTCTTTTATCACCCCAAAAGACAGAAAATGAAGCAGCACGACGGCGTTCTCAGGATGTGTTTGGTGACAAAGTCTGAGCTAAATGGCTCATCAGCTTGTCTTTCTACTTGAGGGATGTTAGAGTTAGTCTCCTCCCGGGACTCTGTCCCTGTTTTTTTGTGCTCACACACCAGCTGAAAGTGCAGCACCTTTGTGGGCCATTTTTTGAAGTCCAAATTTCGGCGTCTGAGCCACTTAAACTGAGGACAAGGAGGCCAACAGCAGATTTGATTACCACAGCAACTGGAGACCGGTTCTGTCTGGGAGGTCAGCAGCGATCGGTTCCCTTCAAAGGAGATGATGTTGAAGAGACAGTGGAGGCTCGGGGTAGTACGAACCTTTCACTCTCTATCTCTGTGGAGCAGGACTTCATTGATCATGCATATGCAAATTCAAAATCTGCACTGATGACTTGACATTTTAGTCATCCCCGGACGAAGACGGAGGCGCCTGCGGGAGAAGCGTTTAGTAGCTCTGCTCCGTATGCAGCAGTCTGCCAGAGGACTTTCTTAAAGATTAGTATTTGCATCATTACATAAATCAGAAAAAATAAATCAGTTGAATTAGTTTTTATTTCCTTGGAAAGCAAATCGCTCTACGCTGAATCATGAACAGCTCCCATGCTGCTATTTTACTTCACTGGATTATTTGGTGATTAAAATCATTTTCGATATTTCATCAGTTTGTTTCTTTCAAACATCATATCGACGTGCAACTTTTTATTTGCGTTTCATGTGAATCACTGTTTCTACAAAATACTTTGAAACTGAAGCAGTCCATCGTCTTCGTCACTTTAACTGAACTCCTTAAAGTTTCCTCCTGAAGCTCAGGCTGCGTTTCTGCCAGCTCGCTTTTAAAACCCACTCGCTGAGGATGGATGGAAGGTTGTTCCAAACGGATGGATAACCTGCGTTTTTGTCTGAATACCTCAAACTACAATCACATCTAAATTTAGAGCACTCGATGCTACTGAGTCCGTTTACACCAGAAGGAGTTTAGCAGGACCTCAGAATAATAAAGAGTCACAGTGAATCAGAATTAGAGTGATTGGTCATGTTCATGAATGAATTAATGAATGATGAAACATTTGATCTTCCTGCCACTCAAATGTAAGAACTGGCTGCTGTTTTGTGTTTTACTGGTCAGACAGAATAAGATATTTAATATCATCCACTGTGTTTTTTTATGTTTTATACACGAGGAAAATAATTGGCAGATTAATGTATTATAAAATGAATTGTTTGCCGCGGCCGTCTGAATGTGTGCATTGTTGCACACTCATTAATATTTATGCGTCCTTGCTAAATCTCGTCCTGTGTGTGTCTTTGGTGGAACATACAAGATGGATTTCTTGCTGAGAAGCTGTTTAAAGCTGAAATCTGCAGGAGTTTGTGAGGACGTTACCCAACAATAGCCTTTCTTCTTACATGTGCACAAATTCAATTGTTTTCTTTCATTAATTCAGGACTCTTCTCTGTTATGCATAATCCTGTTTCGTCTCCCACCCAATCTCTTATTTTTCTGTCCACTCTGCAACTTCACCCCTTTTCTCTACTCAGCATCCAATAATCCTCCAGCACGCATACATCCCACCATCCCACCTGCCCGCTTTCTCTTTCTTTTGCATTTTACTTCACTTTCCCCGCTTGTCCCTCTCTCCTTGTCAGCTCCTGCCACTCAGCCTCAGATGGCATAATCCCTGTCATATTGTCACATTACAGGAGTTCAGATGCTAATGGCTGCACTGCTAATCCAGCTGCCGACAAGTCTGGACCGGTGCCCGGCTCCCCCCGCTCTGCCCGGCTCTGTAACAGCTGTGCCTTGCCTTGCTCAGCCATGCCAGTGATGCACCGGGGATCACGGACAGCAGAGCAGTCCTGACTGGTGCCGGGTAGGTGGGAGGACTGGATGCTAAAGTGGACATAATGCGGGCGGGGCAGGACGTCTTGAGATATGTACTGCAGGAAAAGATATGTGCTGGACAGGAGGGAGATGGAGGATGGAGCATGGATACTGGCCGGAGGCGGCAGCAGGTCATTGTGGTCAGTGTGCAAAGGCTTCTCAGGGTGTGATGTGATGCAAGCTGAGGCTGCATTAACGTTTCAGAAAAAGCAAACTATGTGAATGAGAGACAGAAATAACAAGAGAAAGTCCAGATTCACTAGAGGGAAGCAGATACAACCAGCAGAGTATTGAGCTGTGGATGTGAATGAGCCTTGGCAGGCAATTATGGTCATTACTGTCTCCTACAATCTTTGTGAAATAGAAATTTCCCATTCTATAGCGAGCGGGGAGTGTAGTTAAGCCTCCGAAGATTTGGTGTTTATTGTGAAGTTGTTCAAACAGCTCTCCCATCCATTAGACCAGGGAAAATCGGTTTGCCTATAATCTAAGTATAACACCACTTATCAAAAATTTAAAGTGAATTAAAACCTCCTCCTTTTCAATAAAACATCTGCCCGAGAGCACCATCCCATTAGCGGGAAAGCAGGCGTTCAGCTACTTCAAAATAATTCAGCTAATTTGGCTGAAACCTTTGGGTTCAATTATTGATGAGTGAAACGTACGAGAGCGCGAGGATGGAGAGCGACGCAGGAGTGGACTGAATGCATGATCAGGGATGTGAGGGCTCTTTTGGGAGGGGACGGTGGACGGCAGGCGTCCTTCACCCCTTCACCTTCAACATTACAAACAATAACGATGAGCTTCAGATGGGGTTGATGAAAGCGTCGCTCTCCAGCACGTGTGTGTGTGTGTGTGTTTGTTCTGGGAGTGCTTCAGCTGAATGATGGATGGCAACATCAGGCAAATGTCCTGTTAATAGTTGAGTATAGTACATCAAGAGCAACTCAGCAATCGCAGCGAGCGACACCACACGAGCTGAATCGCTCCGTTAATTTGATTCTTGTGTTTTGGGACCAAAAACAGGGACGGCCAAATCAAATGTTGAAGTTTGAAACAGACTTATCAGATATTATCAGGCACAAAATCAGGAAACAGACGCGTGCGATCGTGAACACACACACTCTCATCTCCATCTCCCGCTGTGTGACGAGGGCCGACCTTTGACCTCCATCCTCAGACAGAGCAAAGTTTGGAGCGCGGATGCAGAAGCTTGTGTACTCAGCTCTTGTGCACACACGCGGTTCAGCCTCCAGCCTGTGTGTGTGTGAGTGTGTGTTTACCTTTCATTAGACGAGGTGACGTGTCTGTTACAGTGGAAGATTTGAGATTTCATCACGAGCTGCATCATGTGAGAGGTGAAATATAGATTTAAAGCGTGTAAGAGGGTATGAAATTTCTGTGTTTTACAAAGTATTATGAGTGCATAATGCGCTCCTTTAATTCACTGTTACAATAGCAGTCCTTCATTACATCGCTCCACAGCATATGCTACACGCAGACAGCAGTATGGAGCAGCTGGCTAAAATGAACTCTTTGAGGAGGAGGAAATTAGCTGATGTGCTCACTCAGCCTCTCTCTCTCTCTCAGTTCACGCCGGGCTGCCGAGAGGAGGCCTGGTCTTCAGAGGGGTGACGAGTTCACCCAACACACAACAACCACAACAAGAGCGAGACTCAAAAGGTTTTTTAAATAGAAAATTCCTGAGAAAATTTAAATGAGGAGAAACTAAGGGAAGGGGAAAAAAAGGGGGAAACTCGAGTCCTTTCCTGTGATTGTCCGCTCTTTATTCGTGGTTTGAAGAGAGGGTCTCGAGGTCAGAGTGGTTGGGAATGTGCGCCGAGACGCCTGAAAAGGAAGAAATGCTGTCCGAGATTGGCCGAGATTCCCAGGAGGAAAAATCGGTGAGGCTCGAGGAAGTCTCTGAGGCTAATCTATCATTAGCATTCTGAAGGGACAACAGGGACTTGGACAGAAAGAGACACACACACACACACACACACACACACACACACCACATTAGTCTGATTACATTTATGCTACATTTATGAAGATTTGGCACAAAAACAAGCACGTGTGAACGTGCACGGACGTTATGCTGCAGCGGAGCTCACAGAAACAGACACAGAGGCAGATTCAATTGAATCTCGAGCTGTGTGATCAATCAACAGGAAATATATCAGCAACTATTTTCTGAATTGTTTAACTGTTTAAAGGTCCAGTGTGTGAGATTTAGGAGGATGTACTGGCAGACTGAACACTGATCTAAATATGGCCTCTTGCTTTTTATGTGAATTTCATCTCCTTCGTGTGTGGAAGGAGAAGGTGAGGCTGCATTCTGGAACTTCACCGCAAGGTGCCACTGAGGCTGGATCCCCGTGACGCGGGCGTGTCAAAACGCTCTGCAGGCCAATCAGACGCTGACAGCCTGAACCGAGACTATCCAGACTAAACTCTGATCATCTACCTGTGTGTGTTCTGACTTTGTTTATTTCCTGTACCAGCTTCTAAATCTGAGTGCGACTCACAATTTACGCCGAGACACGAATTTGATTTGTGTTCCCCCACCGCAGGACAGCCCTGCTACGACTAAATCCTTCACGCTGGACCTTTGAGCGTGTGTACCAAATGTTTTATGAATCTTACGTGATAGAAATTAAAAATCTTTGGATCGTCTCGGGAGCACTCCGTTGTCGCCTAATGCCAGCTGGGATCGGCTCCAGCCCGCTGCGACCCTAATGAACGATCATGGAGGATGGACGGATGGACGAACGCAGGTGTTTCACCATTTACCAGCATTTTTCATTAAACAATAAAATAAAGTAAAATTAAATTAAATTAGTTATGGCACAAATTCAATCTGTAATTCTGTGATCCACGTCACATGAAACAGTAAATCATCAAACAGAAGATGTAAACACTATAAGATGTCCCAACACACACACACACACACACACACACACACACACACACACACACACGCTAGTCCATATATGGTAAACACAATGAGCTCTGTTCCCGTAATGAGGGAACCCAGAGTTGTATTGATCACATGCAGTGGATCAGGGGACCTCTGTCAGTCCCTCAGAGCCCACTTTATACAGCCGGAGAACCGACACAATCCCCGCTCATTTACCACTTTACATCTCTCTCTCACCCCTCTTGCGTCAGAATCACAACTTGTCCTCTTGATCCTGTTTTAGAGGCTCTCCCTCCTTTTTGCTCCCGCTCTCTCTCCTTTGCTTACAACAAAAGAAACCCCCGATCTTTTGTTGCCTCATCTCCTTTTTGCTTTCTCTTTCTCTCTGCTTCCATGTATCAGCCTCCTTATTTATGTAAATCCATTTGCTGTGAGAATGAAGCTTGTCTAATGTCCTGAACACTGCTGGATTTCATGCCATTTCTTCCCGGTAACGGTAGAATAATGAAAATGTAAATAGCGTTAAGCTGGGTAGCTTAAGACAACCTCTTAATGAAGGCAGAGAGAGAGAGTGACGGAGAGAGAGAGGGAGGGAGAGCGGAGGCATTTTTAGCTTCAAAAGAGTCACAGGATACAACATCACATACAGCGAGCCGCTAAGGATGCGCATGGGAACCGGCTAGAGAACGGACATTATAGGAATTCAAGACGAGTGGTAAGAGCCGCCTTCAAAATAAAGCCTGGAAGTCTTTTCAAGTCACATTTCAGCTGGTTCGCTCCAAACACCATTCATGTCTCGCTCTTGTTTCTTTTTTCCTGTGGCTGCCAGTCAACCTGCAAAGCCTGCAGTCTGAGCAGATGTAAACCAGGCTGTCGTTCGAGGGGATAAACCTAATATCCTGCGAGCACTGATGATATCAATATTCTCGCTACCTCGAGAACTCGCGTTGTTGTTTTTTTACACATGCGTTCATCCAGGAGTGAGGGGGAGGCGGTTATGTAATGTGAGAAGGGATCCTGGAGGGCTTCCCTTGAGCTTTTTGAAAAGAAAGTGAAAGGAAAAGAGCAAAAAGGTGACCTCTCATATGCCGCCGATGAAAAGATTGAGGCAGGGAAAAGGAGAGGAAGGAAGGAGTGGGCAGGAAACAGAATAAACCAGAATAATTAGCGATCTCAAACAGCGATTAAAAGAGAGGCAAAGGGAAACAATGGAGACAGAGGGAAGAATTAAAATGCAAAATAGGTTTTTGCTTTTGTTTCACGGAGACTTTCCCATCAAAGGTAAGTGCTTGTCGTCACCTTTGTAAATGTCCCCGTGCCTCTTTAAAGATTGTGGATCTACATGGAGCTCAAAAACAGCATGCGCGTCCTTGCTACGCTGCTCAACCTTGGGATAACTCTGCATTAGCACATCAGGCTGTTAAGTCAATCCCAGAGCTACTCAGCCAAACAGACCGTTGGCTTGACCTTTGATTGTAAAAGCCTGCCAGGATAGCAAGATAATCCCGAAGCGTAGTACAGGACAATCAAGTTGTCAGGCCCGGATCACCGTCAATAACACATTTAGGTCAAAGACAAAGACACGCAGCAGCTGCCCGATCTCCAAACCGGTCAGAGTTTATCTACATGCATAAGCAAAGAAGTCATTTAAAAATAAAAAAGTAGAGGATCGATACAGGACTGAGGAGTTTGCTGGATAACTTGTTATAGCTGCCTTTTTTATTGATCGCCATGTGAGCTCAGGCACTTGACAACATGAAGCAAGCAGAAAGGTTATTGTGCAGTCACAAGAACCACCCACATCTGCAGTGGCACAGAAAAAAATGAACTCCACAGAACAGAACAAGCAGAAGACGGAGTAGGAAGGAGCGGCGGCAGCAGAGGGGACGAAGGAGGAGGAGGAGGAGGAGGAGGAGGGAGGCGCCGCGGTGGCAAACGGGAGGCGTGGAAGGAGAGCAAGAAATGCAGAAAAGATCGAAAGGAATAAAGAGTGATGGAGAGAAAGAGAGCGACGGAGGCAGACAGCACTATTTACGGTAGATTAGTTGTTATGGTGATAAGCAGGAGGGATGAAGTTGTCAGGGTGACGGGGCTGCACTGGGCTACAAATTATATGTAAAAATAACTGCTTAGATTTTTTGCTCTACCTTTGAGGGAAACACACACACACACACACACACACACACACACATGCTCAGAGGAATACACACAAAAACAAAGCAGTCTGTTGAAGCAGGCTTCTCTCATTAGCATTTGGAGACATACTCAGATTCCTCCCCCACATTCTCAGCATGGAGATCACTTTTTTTTTGTAAGTTTTTGCTTAATGAGGTGGTAGATAGATACACACAAACACAGAGGACGGATGTGGGAGTGTTTATTCCTATGTGTGATGCTTCTAAAGGTCTAACAGCAGCGACAGAGCCATACGAGTGCACTTTGACAGGAGGAGATGGCAGAGGACTGTTGGTAATTGTAGTTTAAATGGCCTGAAGGGGTTTCCATGAAGGCTGGTCTTTGTAGTTCTGCTGCCTATGGTGTAACCTCTGGGTTTTTTTCCCATCAAACACACCTCCATATGCAAAGCACCGACAAATATCATCACGTCAGTAAGTGCACATACAGTATGTCGTCGGCGTCTGACCTCCAGCGTGCATTTTGGGCGTTTTGCAGCCGAGTGTGAAACGATGAAACGGGATGAGAGTCAGCGCCTCCGAGCCTGAGCCCGTGATTCTCCGCTGGAAGACCACAGATTGCTCCCTCCGGCTTTGGTAGTACGTCGTCCAAAGTGAAGGAGCTTAAAGGACGGTGTCCGGGAGCGATGGTAAAATGGAGCGTGAGATCGACTGGCAGATTGGTGTGGCATCAGCTGTGATTGGGGTGTTTTACCGGGCTGTTGTGGTGACGGAGCTGAGCTGCAAGGTAAATTTTGATTTACCAGACCTCACCTATGGCCACGAACTTTGGGTAGTGACTGAAAGATTGAGATCACGGATACAAGTGGCCAAAATGAGTTTCCTCTGCAGGGTGGTTGGCCTGAGCCTGAGCCTGAGAGATAAGGTGAGGAGCTCGGAGTGGAGCTGCTGCTCTTTTTGCTTTGCAAAGAGCCAGCTGAGGTGGTTTTGGGCTTCTGATTAAGATGCCTCATGGGCGCCTTCCTTTGGTAGTTTTCCAGGCACGTTCAACTGGAGACCCCTAGGTTAGAGCCTAAACGTGTGGCCTGGGAACGCCTCGGGATCCTCCAGGAGGAGCTGGAAAACACTGCTGATGGACAGATACCATGCTTCACCTGCTGGCACAGAGACTCAATGGATGGATGTTGTGGTGGAACACACTGAAATGAAGCAGCTCCTCAAAAAAGCAGCAGAGGACTGCAATGGACAGTTCTTATATTGGACACTAATTGGAAATTGAAGGATTTTTAAACCCACCTGGAGAAACGAACCAATCAGAACAGGAATAACGTGTACTGTGCATGTAACATGTAACATGTAACATGCACATACTGATCAGCGAGCCAACATATAGCCTGGCGCTGAAGGCTTCTGGGAAATAAGCTATCACAACACAGCTTGAGCACACACCTTGCTAATACATCACAGCCGTTTAATGTAGACTAAATTGCCTTGATGTCCATAAAAACATCGAGTGGCACTTCTCATTTACCAACATTTAATTGCCTGTTTCAGTAGTATATATAAAACTTGCTGAATATTACATTATATTTACAACATGAATGATTCCCCGGCATAATTGCTTCATTATCAGTGAAGACCAGCGCACACGTCTCCCTAATCATCTGTGCACTTTGGAATATATGGCTTCCCCATCACATGAAAACACACACAGCTACACACGTGGCATTACACACATACGTGTAATTTCCCTGCGCATACATTAACCAGAGGGAGTAATATCCCGGGAGCTGATGGTCTTTAAATGGAAAGAGCTGCTGTAGAAAAACGACTTACCCTCGTGTGGTTTTCTCAAGTGTGGACACAAGCCTCAGAGTGTGTGTCACTGAAAACATTCAGACATCCTCCATATTGTTCTGAAGGACTCACACACTCCCAGACACTGATGGCTTACAACAGAGGCACAGACCAATAATACAACAACTCCAATCTTTGACAGACGCTGTAATCAACAACTTCCTTCTTCTTTACTTTAGTAAACAAAATAATGAAATACAGCGCCATAAAAATCAATGCATTATAGCTTGATTGCCTGCATATGCCGGTCTGTCCTAAGGCTGTGCAGCTGTTGTGAAGCAGGCAAAGGAACAAAAAAAAAAAAAAAAACAGGCTTTCTATCTACACAATGCACCATCCAGGGGCAGTCTGGCTCTCCACAAGAAAGCCATTTAATCTCCAGTAGTCTGCATGTGATCAATCTCCCAGCACAGTGTTACTGCAGCGCAGGCCATTCCTCATCATTTAGAGAGAGAGGTATTGACCAGGCCTGGACAGCCTCCGTAGTGCATTTGTGTGTGTCGTGAGCCAACGGAAAAAAGAATGAACAAAACTGTCCAGTGTGTACGACACACGCTGTGTCTGATCCTCTGTTTTCATGGATGTGCATGCACGTGTGCAGAAACATGTGCTTGTTTGCGTATTGACGTCTTGTGGGCTGATCCAGCTGGCCATTTTCTATACTTGTCGTCAATACATCCTTACTTATACATTCCTGCTTAGCGGCTCACGTCAAGAAAACAGGCAGCGAGGACGGGCACGGCATTGTTAATGAGCGTCGGGTGCAAAAGCGCAAAAAGAGAGAGATGCCGAAAACTGCTCTGAGATGGGTACCATCATTTTTAGAGACGTCGAGCCAAAGGTTCAGGGTGATCAATCGTTTGACTTCCGACTGGCTGCAGTCATATATTAGTATGTACAGATGTCAATGACGACAGTTGATCTGTCAATAAACAATTACACTTCTTTCCTGCATAAGCATCTGGGAAGCCTCCGGGTAGGAGACAGGCATGACGAGTGGAGACAAGGTCTCACTACGTCTTATTTGTGTGTGTCATTTAGCCCATCAGCTTGACAGAAAAAATGTATAGACAGGCACATTTCAGTCGTCAAGTGTCAGAGAAACTGCACCAGTATGATTTGTGGAATGATAGGAGAGCGCCTCTGCAAATAAATTAAATGACTGACGGACTGGATTTTGTGTTCCTGTCCTCGCACTTACCATGAGGTTATTCAGGCGTCAGCTCCACGGACTTCATCCCCCACACTGCCTTGGGGCCACGTCAGATTTACAGTTATCCGTGACAGGCTCTTATCAGGGATTTGGAGCGGGACTTTGCAGAGTCATCTAGAATATCGGCTATATCGTTTTTTTATCCCCGCTCAGAGAAACAGCAAGAGGGCCAAGGTTGGGATATCACAAGTCACACACGGAGACACTTTGAGATGAACAGAATCACACAGTTCACACACACACTGACGTATTATTATATATTCCTGACATCTCCTGCTGGGATCATTGGGTAGCAATGCCCTGTCATATCACAGCACACAGACAGCAAGCTGACTGCAGTGACTTTTGGGACATTACGCTACATTAGACCAGCAGTCACAGCTGGTACCGCTCCCTGCAGCGCCGTATTTTATCTGTTTTTACAATTACACCTTCTTTATTTAAGCAGGTTTGACCCAGTGAGATCAAAGATGGCTCAGAGTAGCAGCAGCACAGAGCTTCAACGCTAACCTGAAGTGCCGTTAGAGAAGGATCTAACAGCGTAGTTGCTGAGTTGCAATCAACTCTCTCGAGCATGAAAGAGAAACTATGGAGGTCGTGAAATGTCGGACGCATGATATGCTACTGTAGCAACATCAGGGTTCAACATGGCGACTCTGTGGAGGAGAAACTGGCTGACTATTTTAATTTCACACAAAAAGAGAAGCCAGATTTGTTTCTATCGCAGTAAAAGCTTCAGACTTACTTAAAAGAAAAAGTCTCATGTAATTTGCACTCAGAGCAAGTTGCAGTTGACACGAGTCAGTTTCAGCGGTGTGTGTTTCAGTTTCGTGGAGGTGATCCATTTATGTACACTGTCCTTTTAATTTGGACTCAATAATCCCTTTAAAGGAAGCAATTGAAACAACTCGAGCACTCCTCATATTTCCTGTAAGATAGTGCCTCTAATAAGACGTAGCGAGGCTCCGTCCTCGTATTTGAGCGGAGTGCAGCGTTGTTTTCCACCGCAGCATGTTCACTCATCCCTGCAGGCTGTGTTTAAAAGCAATTATTCCAGCTAAGAGACCGGTCAGCAGGCCTTGGAAGTGTTTAGTGATGTGTATTGTCTGGCTCTCTCGTGACATTTGGAGTGCATAAATGGACAAAGTGTTCATGCAGCGTTTTATTTCTTGTCTCCGTATGGGACGGCGGAGGCAGCGGAGGCTGTGACGGAGTCACAGCTGTGAGAAAATTCATAATCAACACTATTGTCTGTTTATGTCCTGAGGACAAAACACACACACACACACGCAGACAACACACTCTGGGATCTGTGGATCATCCTTGTGATGATACATTACACCCAACCTTTGACCACGTGACACTGATTGATGGGAAGGTAACAAGCCCCAGCAAGTCCCAGCGCAGAGCTCACCCTGTGCACATGGCGAGCCTTTGGGGAAGCCGTGATGCCATGTAGGCTTTCACCAGGACGTGTAGTTTTAACCGAGGGTATGTAAAACAGGCAGCCGCATCACGGGTCACAGTCTGAGGCGAAATGTCAGATGTGCGGATGCACTGAAAAAAAAATTCTGTAGATTTTAGGGTGAAAAACTATGACAGTAAAAAAATTTTAAGGTAACTTGTGATAAATACAGTGTTAATTATACAGTAAAACAGCGTAATATTCAATGTCATATTTTACGGCCTTTTACTGTCATTGTTTGTTTCAGTTCTTCCACCGTTAATTTTACAGACATTTTAAAATATGGAATAAAACACCAACCTTAAACATGAACTCAACAATATTAATATCCTATCACTGTAACATCAGAAGACGTTATACTATATTTATTACGGTAAAATTCTTGCACCCACAGCTGGAAGTTTTTTTACCGTAAAACAGTTTCTTTCACATATTTTACGGCAAAATCTACATTTGTACGCCATTTTCAGGGGATTTATATAAAATAAATAAATAAATAAATAAAGTATTTGATATGAGGGGCTGTAAATTGTACGGCAAAACACAGTAAAAGACCGTAAAATATGGCAATATGGAATAAATGCGATTACATCCACGTGTGCAGCACAGCTCGATTCGACCTCTGCCCTGCTTTGACTTCTTTACCGTCAGCCCAGAGCAAACATGCCAAGCCGTATGATACTCATATATCATGACGGTAACAATCTCAGCCGCACAGAAAAAAAAGCACATCACCTCCCTGAGCACAAAGCCATCGTGGCTGAGTTGAAGGATTTTACTGACATGGTATCAGTTCCACAGTGCAAAGCCCCATTGACTGCGCCCAAAAATCTAATACACAGCTCTGTGTGTGAATGAGGTGTCATATTTTCAGTCTGCAGGTTGAATTGTTCGGGCTAAGCTTTCCAGGAAGACTGGAAAATTCCCCATGACATCGGTCTCCAAGAATGTCTTTCTTCATCCCACAAAGCTTGGCCCAATTAAGTGCACCTCCTTTCAGGTGTTTACATGGAGCCTGGACCAAGTCCTGCACACCCATTCTTCCAAATGTTACTTTGATATATAATATATGCAGAGAGGCCAAGACCTGAAACAGAAAGAGTGCAGCTGAGTGGGGATGAGAGCAGGTATGTTTAAGAAGACTGAAGGGAATGTTGTGTGACCCAGGCCTGAATCTAAAGGGGCACAGTAGATTACTCGGTTCACCAGTTACTATTGCTGCTTCATCCCCAAGTTCCCACAGTGATCACTTCCTTGACTGATCTCTGCTGAAAGTCTGCCTCAGTCCAGTGGACACAGCTGTGCCATCAAGTCTGTGAGAGGGATAAATGTAATTTTTCCTTCTTGTTTTGTCTACAAACTTGCTCTGGATTCATTCAGTGAGCACACGGAGCTGGAATCTTCTTCCCAGGGTACACAGCTGATGATGAGGTGGTGTCTGTGAAAGTTACATCGCTTCACCCGTGAAAACATCTAAATAACAAAACACAACGTACGATGTGTCAATAACCCCCCACCCACTGTTCCCTATGTAAGCCCACCCACCGGCGGTGTATTGATGTGTGTCGTCGTGGTCTGACGTCCCGTCAACCTGCAGGGAAACGTCACTGTCCTGTTTCCCAGCGTGTTGTCGAGAATTAATTGTCTGTCATCGACCACCAACCATGTGTTTTTTTTACAATCCTGTATACCTGTACAAGATGCAAACTGTCACAGAGCTGTCGTTATGAATTAATCCAAGGACGTCAGTGTCAGAGATGCTGAGAGTTTGACTTCATAAAAGACTAAATGACTGATCGAATTGAATCCATTTACCCTTTCAGCACTGTTTCTGACTGTACTGTAAGTATTCTTCATCCTCCGTCCTCTTGATCTTAACAATGTTTGCACTGAATTGTGTTGACGTGCGCAGATCACCAGTTTTTGTGTTCGGTCTTAATAGTTCTGACCCGTATTTACCATCCTCGGTGCAGCTTACAGCCTGCTGCAAACTGGCAATTGGGTTTGCGAGGAGACTGATAGCCAAGTTAAAGAATCTCTGTCTGGTCTGATAAAAGTCTGGCTTTTTGTGGGCTGATCTCCAGCAGATAGGCTGGAACGGGCCTACTCAGGTCTAACCGGGTCAGGCTGGACCGGGAAGCAGACAATTGGAGTGTGATGGATGGACCCTGACAGCTTGTCTCTGTCAGAAACCTGCTCAGCGTCGCTGGGAGTGAATCTCACGCAGTGTCAGCATGGCCTTGGTCAGTCCACTGCACAATCACACTGAGGTGAGAGGACACACTGAGCACAGCGCCTGGAGTAAGAACCCTCATTTGCAGCAGGAGCAGTGCGTACACAATCTATGTTGTGGGTCAAACACAACCTGTGTATGAACAGCTCGTATATGCATCCACAAGCTCGTGCACACACACACCAACAACAGCAATCTGCACCAATTGATATCCAATTCTAGTGAGCCTGACTAGTCATTAAAACCATGAGAAGTGCCAAGCGTGGCGCAAAGAATGAGGGAATAAGACACACATGCACCTTGCACACCTTTGGGAAAGCAGGTAATACGGGCCCAAGCAGACTCCACATCGACTAATTATAGGATTTTGGTGTGCAACAAACTCTGGGAATGCCGTCCGGACGTTGAGAGAGAAAATCAATTGAATAGCTGCTTTATCTAGTGTCTCCTGAGGGCTAATCAAGCCCTCATAGCTGATCCCTCAGCCATAACTATTCAAGGTTGCGCAGTCAAATTCCCTAACCCTTTCTGCAATGCTACAAAAACAAAACAGTATTCCCATCAGACACCGAATGCCCCACAAACAATTCATTAGAGCTGGAACCAAACAAAAGGCTCTCAAACTTTCTTTTCCTGCTCAACAAGAATAATAACTACACCGACAAATGCCTTTGACCTAGCTGCATGTGGAAAGCCAGAGGTGGTCATTTGAAGTTAATTTAATAGCAGTCATGAGAATCCAGCTGCTCCATCTCTTTCATCCCCAGCACATGAAGACAAGTATCGCAAACCCTTGAACCAGAAAACAATCACCCACCAGGGGCTTTATCAGCCAATTAATCTTCTTTACCAGCACATTTCATCTTTAACGCAGACAGCGAACCGTCTTCCTGCTCAATTTGTCATAGACTAGTACCGCAGAGAACGCTGGAGTAACGCAGAAAAATGAGTTTTGCGTGTTTTCAGCATGTTTCCTTGTTTGGCCACGCTGAGGAGCTCCAAACATCTGGCTGAAGACAATCACGAGTAGCAACTCTCTGCTCTCTGTCAACCCTGAAACAAAATGAACGAAGAACCCGTCGAGTTAACGTAGCCTGGACACGATCTTCTGAGCTGTTACCCTGCCCATGCACAGACCTAAGAAAGTTACAGCAGCTTCCCTTCATGTAGTCTGAATCTTAGCAAAAAAAGAAGGCCACTGCACGTGTTTGAAATGCTGTTAGAAGAACCAAAAAGAGCTTGTGTCTATCAATGCACAGACAAAATGATACAGCACAGTTGTGCATATGTCTGATTTTCTTGAAGGCACATACTCCTGGCTTCCTCCGTGGTATTTTCCTGCAGGGGCAGAGGTCAAAGCAGCTCTTTAGTTAAGGTGATTAGATGCGAACTCAAACGTTGATTCCATGCAAACAATTTAATTGAAATTAGCATTTCAGGCTGCCACCGCATGACTCCATTCATTCCCCCATAATTCAAACCATTCAAAGAGAGAGAGCGGGCGACAGAGGGGGAGAAAATGACAGCTTCCATGTTCCAGATTACAAGTTTAATGTGAGCTTGTCTGATCTTCCACATGCCTCCATTTATAATCTTTAAGGCCGACAAAAGAAGCCTCTGGAAGTGCCATTCAATAGCCAAACTGCCCTGTGCTCTCCTCACCTCTGACCTCTTCAGTTACGGGCTAATATTGACTTCACTGCTATCGATATTTGACCAAAGGACCCAGAGGACTCACTTGATTGATCTGATGTGTCTCTGATATATATGGAAATCCTCCGAGGACCAAACCACACAGGCACTCACGTGTGTGTGTGTGTGTGTGTGTTTAGACAGTAGACACATACCTTTGCATGCACATGCATTCAAAGTCCTACATAAACCGTGACGACACGACTCTCATTATACAAATACCCGCTGAGACACATGAATGTAATCAATTACCCATTAAGGACAGCTCGATAGCTGAAGAGGAATCAAGTCAAACTCCCTGAAATGTCTCTTCCTGTGTTTAGATGTTATATCACGACCAAACAGGAAGCTTGTTATGAGACTTAAATGAGCAAAGCCATCATATACTATAACTTAGCTGGATGATAATTATGCGATGGATTTTCAGGCTGCAAAACTGCTGAATCAATTATATCTCATTGATTTTCTTAAACAGTCTTCAGGGCACGATCGGGCTAATAGGCTGATTTTACTGACACGAGCTCAGCCGTGTGCCTATAACCTTTCATTTTAGCTAATTACAGGTATGATTATTATCTTAATTAATTATAGTGTAACAGGCATTTGTGTCCATAAAGTCACCTAATAGACTTTTAAAGGGGAATAACAGCAACTTTAACCCTTTAGACTCCAGCAGCGTTCAGGCATGTTGCAGTCCATAAACAAACGGTTCTATTTTAAAAACTTCCACTTGAATGTGACATTAAATAAGTGGCAAATAACCAAAATCTGTTATATTTCCTTCATAGGAACAAACAGCAGAGCGTCTGCGACGTGGTCAGTCCTCCCTGCCGCCACTCGGCGAACACTCCCTGGAAAACACCCATAAAACCTATATGAAATATAGAAGAGGCACTCTGGGGCGCTCCGGGGTCTATGGGGTTAAATGTGGTACATGTCTCGACACTTGGGAGATTTAATAACACAGATTTACAACCTAGTATTCGGGTCGACTCTTCTTCAGCTTTTTATTAGCAGCCGTGTTGAGAGCAATAAGGCCTCGCGTTCAGAAAAAAAAAATCGCCTCTTTCCAATGCAACTGGCATCACGAGTGGAATCACAGGCCTGAAATAAATCATGCAAATTTGTAGCCAAGGTCAACTTTGGTGACAAGCATGAGATCCACACTGACCAATAACGAGCTGCTGCTCGAATATGTAGATGGCGTGCGGAGGAAGCCGCCAATCGTAGCTTATTATTAATGTTTACGTTAATATATTTATGGCCTGTTTCCTGGGTGAGGGTGTGTTCTCTGTTTATTAGGGTCAGTGTGTCTGTATTGTGAGTCACTGACCACATTGTGTCCGTTACCTTCAATATAAAACCTTTAGCTAAAGGTCAGTCCTTAAATCTTCAGACATGCCCGCTCATGTCTGCAGTACAAACACACACACACACACACACCTGAAAAATATTATTTTATCATCTTAGTGACAGTTTTACTCCCATTAACCAACATGTGAATCCACCCGCAGACTCACATTCTCTCTGTATTCCCGTCATGGAAAGTTTCTACCTTCAATCTTTTTGCTCTCCATTTTTTTGACCTTTGCATTTGTTCACAATTGATGCTCAATTTGCTGGCATTTAGAGGCAAAATGAGTTTCGCGGTAACCCTTGGTGACCCAGTCAATGAGCAATTGGGTCATTTGGTAGCTGTCACTCTCGCTTTGATTGAGGCAGGTCCAGCTAATTCGAAGAGGTGCAGTGTATGTCTGTTCATTAAATCACAATGCTCTTCACCCGAGACGCGCGGCAGGAGACGCCGGCTGCACTTATGTGTAAATTGCTCAACATTGTTCCAGTTTTCCCCGCGTGAGTCATCCTCACACAGAAGTGGGAAGGGCATCATGCTTTGCAATTACCTGCCTGTCATCATCAAAGCATGTAACACACACACACACACACACACACACCTGTGAGACATCAGGGTTCAGGTAGCACCTGCAGCCTGAAGAATCTCTTATGAGTCAACAATAAACAATAATTAAAGATTGTTCAGCAGCTAAACACAATCCGACAGTAAAGACGGAGGTTCATAAGCACAAAATAAGTCCTCGTGTGAGGAGGGTCCACATATAAATATATATATGAATAGCCGTGGATGCATCAGAACATGCAGTCACACACACTCACACACACGTGGTGGTGCACGCACCAGAAACAACACAAGACACGGTGTGTTTAAATACCTGAGCCTCTCTTTGAGACCACCTTCACACTCTTGGACAGCGTGACGTACAGCAGGATCAGCAGAGGGCTGGGAGGTCTCATCTTCCCCCCGTCCTCACAGCCTGAAGGAGAAGGAGAGAGAGAATTATCAGACACTGAGATCAAGTACCTCCTCGTTGCTACCGAGTGCCAGCGTGGAGGGATGTTCTCTAATAGCCCAAACACTACAGCACAAGGAAGCACACACACTATTGTTCAAACATTTGCATGCCCACACACACACACACACACTCACGTCAACAAACCACTTTGCAGATTTCCCCCCTGGGGGTTTTTTCTTGTAATGATTTTCTTTCATGATTGCAATTGAGACGGGTTATCATAGCAGGGATATATTTCAGGAGAAACCATTCCCTAAGATGCTGACCAATCAATAAAGAAATCATTACATGTGTAAGAAACACCACTGTTAATCGCCGGCTTCATTAAAAATCGGGGGAGACCTTGAAAGGGAATTTCAAATGATCACCTTGTGACTCGCAGAGACGTGGCAAATATCCCACCCATATCCCTTATTGACTCATATATCATATTAATTGATGGAGGTGACTCATTCTGTACTCCTCATCTTCTCTGGGTAAGTGACATAATCTAACATGTAGTAATTACCCTCTAATAGCCAGCTCCTGAACCAGTCGGTGCCGCTGTATAAATCTGATGTTAAATGAAAAGAAGAAACTGTTTGTTAGCTTAGAGACGAAACGAGAAACACGCTGCATGAAGACAGAAGACAGAAGACAGATAGAAAATGAAATTCAAATGAATAATAACAACTGAACCCCATGAAAAGAATCCTAAAGACAAAAAGACAGTAAATAATAAGAGATGAGCAGAAGATCGAAATGATTCAGCGAGCCTCGTCTCCTGAGTCGAGGGGTCCTGATGGAGAGGGCGCGGTCTCTAGCTTGGAGTTTGGCTCGTACCGGGTTAGCATGCTGGTGATATATTTAGAGGCCAGACTGCGACAGGCTTTAAAAGTGATCAGTAAAAACACACCGGGAGCCGGCGGAGGGAAGCTGGACGGTGAAATGCGACGTCGTCTGTTAAAAGCCTGAATTGACGCAAATCTTCTCGTCTCACTCAGCGTGAAGAGAATAAACGCCCAAACTGCCCCAAAACACTGAGCCTGGTCTCATTTGAAGCGTGCAGGATTAGGGTTATTGGGGTTTATTGATTATCTCCCCGTGCTGTCCGATGACGACTCACAGCCATCGCAATCAACCAGGTAACTCCACACCGAGTGCACCGTCGCAACGTTCCCCACGTTATGAGGAGAAAGAGTGGGAAGGAGAACAGGGTGTAATAAATCCTTGGTGTTACTTTACTTAACACAGTTGTTCAATATTCCCAGAGTCCAGGTGGTAAAGACGGTCCTGGAAGTGAAGAGGTACGTCTAAGAGACAAGAGGTCCGAGTGGTTAGTTCATCTCGGGAAGATGGCATGTCTGAATAAAGCACTGAGGTAAAAGGTGACAGCGCCCTCACTGTACTGAAGCGAACAGAGGGATCATACGGTGACTGGACATTTAGAGGCGATCCACCAATATCCAGATCCATGTTTCTGTCAGTCTGACCATGAGGGAAGGAGAACACAGCATACAGCAAATTAACCCTGTGAACCAGAAGGAGGAAGACGAGGACCCCGGCCTTTGGAGACAGAAACCGACAGCACAGAGAGCCGGAGCCAGGAGGGATCCTGGAGTCTGCGGCGAGTCACGTGCACTCCAGATTAGCATAGCTAATGAAAGGAGCCTCTCTCAGTGTGTGTTTACACGATACTTGCAAGGCCTGCTGTGAAAAGAAGCCTTTCTCTCCTCCCCGATCGCATTCTACTAGGAAACGACGTTCAGTCGATAAACACCGCTCTGCCAAAAACATTCTGGCAAATTCCACAGCTCGAGGATTGGCTCCTCTTTGTTTGGCTAAAGGGCCTTTAAAAACACTTGCCGATAAGCTGGTTTAGGTCTAATTGTGCTTTTTAGCTGCAGATGTAACCCTGCGGTCAGTTTATGGCTAGAAACAATCTGAGAGGTCTACAATCCTTCAGAGGTCTGTTCAATCTTCAGGACTAAAGACATCCTGTGACCACTGCTGCACCGCTGTCATAGGAATTTAATGAGGCAAATATAACGGAGCGACCAAATACACAATGTGAAGAGTGAAAAACTGAAAAGTCAAGAAGCAGAAGATCGTTGGAGACCATGATCACACACAGAGAAGCAGAGGAGAAGACGAACAGGCAGACGAGATCACCGTTGTGGCCGCGTGATATTTACTTTTCCATCTCTGCTAACTGAACCGACACTCGTGGACGGGCTTCAGGGTTCTCCCTCTGTGAGGACAGGGGGAAGTCCGGCTCTTTTTAGTGAACCGGCTCCCAAACATCTCCTCATGTTACACCGTTTTATAATTCAGCCAAATCTGACGACAGCTTTGTTAGCGGTGTGTTTTATTCTACTCAAAGCAAGTGCCAGTGAAAGCCAATCCCAGTCTCAAACCAGGGCGTCCAGAGGAGCCACACCTCACTGTCTAACCACAACACCCCTGGTTCAGTTCCTGCCTGCACTGTAGTCTGTCCCCCCAAAATAAAATAATTCCAAGCTGCTGAAAGACGTTTATTTTGGTAACAGGACTGAGTGATTGGCAGGTTGTGTTTCTGTAGCGCGCAGGATGCAGAGCTGCCCCCCGTCACAGCCTGATTCGACAGAACAATGCCAGCGGCACTCCTTTTTGTCCCAATCATGTCACGCCTTCACAAGCTCAGTGGGCTTTTGGTCCTGCCAGCCATGACATCACCAGCCTGCCATCCTCACACACACAGAGAGGCATTGTGCAGGACCCCCACAAAGACCCAAAACACACCTCGTCTCCCCTCACCTCTCCTCCCTCTGCGCCCCACCTCCATCCCTCTCATTCTCACCACTCAAAAGAAGCTCCTTCTAAACCGGAAAGGCTGACAGGCCTCAGTGTGCTCCACAGCAGACTGCTTGATGGACAGATCAAGTCTCAACACTTCACACATTAAACACACACTACAAGGCCAGGCAGCCTCACAAACCATACAAGTATTAAAGTAACTCAAACAATCATATGTAATGGAATCCAGCAAGTAGCCCGAGCCTTAGTAACAACCTGCAACAATGATGACTCAAAGCGTGTGGAGACCGTGGAGTTTCCCAAACTGAATAAATACACACACACATAGACACTAAAGTGCTTTGTTAGTTCAGTCTTGTAGTCACGAAGATATCTGCTGAAAAAGATTTTCCATGGACAGATTTGGCTCCTACTGGAAGTCTGTGAACTTATCTTTAAGCTAATAGTGCTGTATTCACAGCTCAGCACACAGCTGACGGAGCGCTGTGAAGTCCGAAAGTCAAAATGTGTTGAACAAAGATCACAGCATGTTTTTATCTAATGAAATACTCAGCTTCAGTCCAGATTAGTCCACCTGTAGTCTTTAAAAACAACATTTTCTCTGAGGTCACTGAACACAAACGAGGTACGCACCTGTATTAATGAGGTACACACCTGAATTAATGAGGTACACACCTGTATCAACGAGGTACACACCTGTATTAACGAGGTACACACCTGTATCAACGAGGTACACACCTGTATTAACGAGGTACACACCTGTATTAATGAGGTACACACCCGTATTAATGAGGTACACACCTGTATTAACAAGGTACACACCTGTATCAACGAGGTACACACCTGTATTAACGAGGTACACACCTGTATCAACGAGGTACACACCCGTATTAATGAGGTACACACCTGTATTAACGAGGTACACACCCGTATTAATGAGGTACACACCTGTATTAACGAGGTACACACCCGTATTAATGAGGTACACACCTGTATTAACGAGGTACACACCCGTATTAATGAGGTACACACCTGTATCAATGAGGTACACACCTGTATTAACGAGGTACACACCCGTATTAATGAGGTACACACCTGTATTAACGAGGTACACACCTGTATCAACGAGGTACACACCTGTATTAACGAGGTACACACCTGTATTAACGAGGTACACACCTGTATTAACGGGGCAGTCCTCCATAAAATATTTATTAAAGAAAGATCATTTCAAAGTTAGAATTTGAGATGTATTACTTTATTAAAGTTGCAGTCTTCCAGTGTTCGTATTTATTTACATGTTCTATATTTTCAGGATGTGATGATGAAGAAATATTGGAGTAATATTTTTAGTGATTTCAGCACATTCTAAAATGTCTCGTTGACCAATCAGATATAGATATATTATCTGAATAAACAACATATTTTACTGTTTCCAAGGCAACATGAAGGAAAAACACAATGTTGCTGAGCTGCCGTTGCTAAATTCAAACGATCTCCCCAAAACCTTCAAACAGCCAATCGAACACACGCCTGATTGATGAAAGAAAACGTCGTGTACTGTCTAAGTAAGAAGTAGCACAGATCTGTGTCTCATCTCATAATGTCATGCAACATGCTCGTATAGTTACAGCCAAGCTTTCATCTCTGAGGTGTCGGGAGCAGGTGTGTTTGAGGAGGCACACACAGGGGCATGGCGTGATGTCCACGCTCCAGCGATGCATGAAGCATGCACACAGTGGCACACATGCCGTTTGCCTGCTGCTTTTTACCAGAAAACGAGGGGCACGGCCCTGCGCTGCCTGCTGACTCGCCCCCCTGACAACGGAGCAGAGGAATTTACAGTCTGTTGCCATTGTTACAGGACAGCATCTCCCAGGATAGCTGCATCTCCTCCCATCTTCCCATAATGTTTCCCCAAAATTCAATTATCACCTCGTGCTATTTGTTGCAAACACACTCCCTCTGCCAATAACATTCTCTTTTGATCCCTCCAAACTGAACAGGACTCGCACATTTCTGCAAATTACAAGCAGGACCTAAAAAAACAGCAGCGGCTCCTCTCTGTTACGGTTGCTATAGAATGCCGTTGTGCCATTTTAAGACACAGAAAGGAAACCTCCGCCATCTTGGCACAGCGAGCTGTGGATGATTGATCATGTGATTTAGGGATTTAATCCAATTTGAAGGCAGCCTGTGCGCCGTGGTCTTAGGTAAAGAACGTCTTCATGGCATTCACTGTAGACGAGGCTCTGTGCCCTGACAGCACCACGAATGTCTGAGACGGTTCACTGTTTCCTCTGAGCCATGTTGTCGATTCCATCTTAAACATACACTGTGCCATCTAGTGTCTTACTGTAAAACATGAGTCTGTTTGAGTTGATTGGATTAGGAAACAGTGTTTTTAAATGGACAGATAGAGACGTGCTCTGTTCAGTCATCAAAGTCTAACTTTCATTAAGACGAGAAAACACACGAGGCTCCGTGTTTGCAGCCGTCTCCGCTGAGTTATAGCAAGGTCACGGAGCCCGTTGGACCGCTCCGCGTACACAGCTGTAAATACAACGAATTAACCTTTCTCTCACTCGCACATTACAAGACCAGGAGTAGTTTTTTGATCAATATTGCATGAGTAATAACTGCTGAATATTAAATGAGAATTCAGAAAATATTCCTCAGATCGCAGCCTCGCTGTCACGAGACGAGAATATGTATATATACGGTGTATGTATACCATCCTCCATTCCACGGAATGCTACATTATTTATAGCGCGAGCAGCTGTACGGGGTAATCTTTGAAAATGTTCTGTGAGAGACATAAACTGACTGATGAGATGCAGCCGGAGTCAAACACAGCGAGTGAAGTGGAAGTTCAAATTATGATAGTTTGTGTGCAGATGTAACTCACATTCACTGTTATTCTCTCCCTATCTGTAGCTTCAGATGTGAGACAAAGACAGACACACTTACACACACTCACACACACTCACACACAGACACAACAAGTGAGTGAGTCATAGGTGTTTCTGTGTGTCACTGTGTCAAAGAGATTCATGCTGGGGTTGCTAGTACAACACTGCAAACTATCCTTACTGTATACCTACCTGTTTCTACGCCTGTACCGTGTGTGTGTGTTTGCCAGATGTGTCACAGTGTGAGTCAGGTCCCATGAGTATTTCTGTGTCGCGGTAATGTAAATCACTGCCTCAGAATTTTAAAAAATGAGCCCGTTGGTAGGCTGAGTGAGCGTTCGTTAAAGCACATTTGACCGCTTTTGACCATGGGCAGCCCCCGTTAATCTCCAGAGGTTAGAGTTAGAGTTAACGAGCAAGGTGCGGTGAGCTATGCCCTGCCTCAGTCCCAACATACACCTCTTCACTGAGTGAGATTAATTACAGCAGGACTCTGAGCCAATCCGCACCCCTGCTGTTCTCGCAGCCCCAAACTTAGACACACGGATGCCGCGCGTGCACTTTTGGGCACATAAAATGCAACAGCGTGTACATAATTAATTAAAAGAGCTGCGAGGCAAACTGGAGCCATTTGCACATGATCGGTCAAGAGCGGAGCGGTGGGTTGTTGTTGCGAGTGAGGTCTGAGATCAGCCACATTCCACCGGCGCTGAAGCATTTTCCACCGGCGGTTGTTGATTGCTTTCAGCTATCCCCCCGTGCCCAGGTCCATTGTCAGCTGTCCGAGCATGACTGGCTGCAGAGACACTCTCGTGCTTCCAGTCAATACCGCCTTTGATGGAGAGCAGGGGCCAGTACTCTCCTCACCCATTTAGTGTACACACCCCCACTGAGGGCAGCCAGACCACCGCCGACACACAGGCAGAGCAGAAACCACTGTTACACACCAACACACACACATCCAGGTATGCACAGCTTCAGTTTTTAAATCATCGTACAGTGCTCATCCATGATCTGTATTCAGATCACATGTTACTCTCCAGCCATGCTGACAGTGTAACAAAGAAAAGCACATGGAGGTGCTAATGGTCGGAGTGGGATGGCTCCGTGCTCTGCGTCTTTTCACTGGGACTGAACCGGTTTAAGAACATGGGAATAATCAAGAAAAGCAAGACTTGCCTAAACACAAACTGTACGGCATAAATAAGGTTTATTTCTGTTATCCCCGATGTTACAATTATCTTTATTAGTACACAGTGTGTCACACAGTGCGATGTGCTCTCCTGGCTCACTGCAGCTCCTACAGCACAGAGAAGGCCTGGATCATTTAACCAAGCGCTGGTATTATCGTCGATGTGCTAAATTGTATCCTCTCATCAGCTTAAGTAAATAAAAATACCTCCAAATGGTTATCGATCTGTTTGTGTTTTATTAGGAGAAAAACATAATGCCCTTCATTTGCCAAATTGCAGTCTGATATTGACAGCTGCTATTAGAGGGCGTCCAAGTGTTCCGCGTAATGCCAACAGTTTTCTAACTGTTGTTCTCTGCTGGGAGTGGATCTTTCTCCTTGCATCAGCTTAGTAAACCCTGTCTTGGATAAACTACTGCTGGAATTGCAGAAGCTTTCCAGAAATCTTTCAATCCTTGAACGAGGAAAGACGACCATGATTGGCTTTGCACGCCTGAGCTGCAGACAGACACGTAGCTGCTGTAGAGAAGCAAAATCCCCTGATGAGGAATCTGCAGCCGCTGGTTAGAGCAGGGATGCATCGCCATATGTTAGAGAACTGCACGAAAAACTATGACGGTGATGAAAAAGTGAATATATAGCACGAGAAAAAAAGCCCATACATTTGCTATATTTCCCTCCCATCTAGCTGCGGCTGTGAAATGTGCTGGATGTGCCTATATTAGTGGCGTGTGGAGAGGCACTGCAGTCCATCCTCTCAAACCGACAGCGGTTTCTTAAAACGAAGCTCCCCAAAGACTGGAAATGCTGGCCTGAGCGCTTTTCAGTTGGAATGTGCATTTGCGCTTTGGTATCCATGACAGAGTCTATCCTATTGTCTAAAGGAGCCATCGTGGTGGCAATGGAGCCTAAATGAGGCCAATAATGGTCCTCTGCTCGGTCCCCGGAGTCTTGCCTGTTTAAAAATCGATTCTCTGCTTGACTAGGGACAGGCTGGGAATAGAGAGAGCTGGAAGACGTGGAGAGGAAAGTGGTGGGAAGGAGGAGGAGGAGAAGGAGGGGGTTTAGGAAAGGTTACAAAAGATTAGAAAGATAGCACAAGTGAAAAACCAGCCAATTTATCCAGGATTTCACTGCACCGGACGGCAACACGAAGCACGGATCAAGCTCCATTTGCTCTTTTCTTGCACGTATATGACTGCAGATTGTTTCCTGTCGTGTTTGCCTCGTGTGCGTTCAAAAATAAACCTTTAAATCACGTTAGAAGACGAAAACTAGAAAAGTATAAGTTTATGTAGGTCGCATATGCATCAACTTTAAGCACCAACAGCTAAACCAACAGACAAACCTCTTTATATGCGGTACAGTACATTATTGTACGAGCAGCACTTCTAATTACTACATAATTTGCCAGATGACGGCCGCTCTCGGCCTGTTTGTATAGAACACATCAGCTGTTGTTCATCTCTAACTCGTACGTAAAGCTACATATTTAGTTTGGTTCCTTTGTTTAGCTGTGCGTTATTGTTTTTGTCACAGCATACCTGGCCAATAAAACTCATTCTGCTGTAAATATTACAGAAAAAAAAGAAGTTGCCCATTTTATGCCGGAGCGGTTAAAAAATTCAGTGAGATGTATTTCTCTGGATTGCAGCATCTTGCTCCGGATTGTTGTGTGTCTGGCCGGGATAGGACTACAACAGGAAGCAGTTCCTAAAGTAACCGCGGAGAATCTTAACTAGCTGCTCAAGGTTTCATTCTTTCTGGAGGAAACACGCTGAAATGAACGAACAGTGAATCAGGAAGCAGACGTACCTCACGTCTCACTTCAGCTATATGAACAGTGACTGGAACTTTATGAAGAGAAACTTTATGATCATCCTGATGAAACTTGGCTACAGTCGACTCCCTGTGCTGCATTATTTCATTTCTACCAACTCAATAAAAACTTGAGTTCAGGAGTTTCTAATTACTAAAACAATTAAATCATGTACCAAACACTGATACATCACATCCATGTCAACTGAAAAAGCAACATCTCACTCTGTTCATGCCAGAAAAAGAAACTAAAGCACAAACACACACAACATAGCAACTTACCAAACTGAGGCTAAAGCTGTCACAGACTCACAGCGAGCTGGAAAAGTCTTCCCTCTTTAATTTTGCCGCCTACAAAGAGCCCAAGATGCTGTCAGGTTTGGCAGAGAGAGATATATGGGCTTCATCACACAACTGGACCAATGAGAGCAACTTGTGGGTGTTGCAGACAATAGCTACAGCCAACCCCAAAACAAACACACACAGAGCCACGAAGGTGTGTGTGAAGGACCTATTAAACTGACGAGCTCTTATTGAGCGGACGGTATCACACACGCTCACTGGGGACGGCGAGCTGGACGGACGGATGGATGAGGGATGTTTTATTCAGCGCGCGCTCACCTCCTCATCTGTTGCTCTGATTTACACCACCCTTCAACGCTCCATCTCGCCTCACCTCCACTCTCTGTGTGAACCATACAGTCTTTGAGCTCGTCTCGCTGACCTTCAACCATCTCCCGTTTGTCTCAGCCAGACACAATGGGACTCTGAAATACAATTTCCAAATAAGCTAGCACCGAAGACAGAGCGCAGCACAGAGCTCAACTACAATAGACAATGCCGCCTGTAGAGTTCTGCTTTCTGTGCACAGAGGTCAGGTGATGCTGCATTGACTTTTCATTTGGAAGCACTGGAAGTCCAATTGTCTTCCATATATAATGATGTATGATGTTATTTCAAAATACGGGTCCAGACAATACAAGTTGTATTCCTATCAAGATGATTATTTATTGTTGAACCGAGTTTATTTGGTAGAAAAGCAGTTCTTCATATTTCCTGTTTGGAGCCATGATTGTAGTTCATTTTACCACCTCCTCACTGTCTCCATGTCACATTTTGATTCGCTAATCGTGGATGTATGCGCGCTTTATGTGAATAAACGTGACGACATATCAGGCTGATATTTCAAGTCCATGTAAACGCAGTCCTGAGATTTCTTTCAAACACATTAAATATGTTGGAAACTCTTCCTGAAAAGACTTTGAAGGACATATTAGTGGAATGTGGAGTCAGAGGTTCAAACAGTTTTCAGGATTTTGTCCTTAAAGCAGAGAGACAGAGATGAATTCATCTCAGCTCAGAGTGTTTCAGAGTTAGTCATATCATGAAGCTTCAAAATGGCCGCTCGACCGCTCCCACGAGTGGGCGTGGCTTCAGCACCTTCAGAGGACACGCCCCCACAGTCCTGGAGCCGAGAATTCATTTTTACCAGATTTTGACACCTGGTTTCATAAAGTTGTCGATATTTTTAATCATTCAAATTTCTTCTTTGGTCTGACAAACTCAGAACTCAGATTTATTCTGACTTTAAAGAAACAAAGACAACAACAACGGAAGATGTCGGATCACTTCTTTGTTGTCTCTCTACTTTTCTGTATTTTTACATGGAACATGAGATCAAAACAATCTGGCTTATTTCAGTAAAATTGTTTTGGCTGCTGGAAATCCAGAGTGCTTGTTTTATGTCTTTAATATCTATTATCCACTTTGGCTGCTGATTCAAAGATTTTACTAAAAATCCTGGATACACACACACACACACACACACACACACACACACACCCACACACACACACACACGCTCAGCATCATTGATTGTTCTCCGACCATTGTTGTATCCATTCTACAGAGCAGATGCTGCGGGTCTTGGAGAGGGGAAAGGACCCTGCGGGGAGCAGTCCAGTTATCTCAGATGAAACCTTATTATGGGATTTATGTGAACAGAAAATAACTGTGTGTGTGTGTGTGTGTGTGTGTGTGAGTGAGTGTGTGTGTCCCTGCTGTGAGGTTATCCAAGGTTTTGTCAAAGGAATATGGAGAGGAGGTTTTTGTCAGTTGCTTCCCTGGCTGGTGAAGAAGCAGCACAGCTCTTCACAGGCCGTGTGTTCAGCATGTTTTTGTGTGCAGTATTATAATTAGGTACATAATGCTGCCATATTACTGTCATACAATGGCAACGCACTGCAAAGACAGCCAGAAATTAGCAGGGATACCGGGATAAGACCGGTCAGCTCCTTGCGAGGCCTGGGCAGGCGGATCTGCACTCGTGTGTGCATGGAGGGAGAAAAGATGGAGGAGGGGGGCAGCAGGAGAGGAGGGGAGAGGAGGGGAGAGGAGGGGAGGCATGGCAGGGGCTGCAAGCCTAGGAGAAGTGCCAGAACACTGTCGGAGCCAAGAACAGGACTGACTGGGCCTGTGTGTCAGATCAGTGTGCACACACACACACACACACACAGAGCATATGCAGGATGAACAGACACATAGATGTCACTGACCTTCGACAAACACACTGCAATGTCACAGCTCCAACAAACCCAAATGCTAACGCTCCCGATCATCCACCGTTCACATACTTCAGCAGCAGTTTGCCGTGTTCGTGCTCGTCTGAGAATATCAGGTTTGAGCTCACCCTCTAACAAGGAGGACGGTCCCTGTCCCCGAAGCTCTTACCGTGTGTGTGAAAGAGCGTTTAAAGAAAGTTTAAACAGTCGGCTGCGACTCTGTACCCAGCCATTACTGACCAATGGCACTAATGGCCAACATCCTGTACACAATGTGAGCCTACATCAGAGGCGGCTGTTCCACACAGTGCAATATTTATGGCAGTCCCTACTCCCTGGGGAGTCATTGCACCATAACACAGACCACTGCAGCTGACAAAATAACAGGGCAGAGTGTTCTTTTAGGAAACAGTAGAAACGCCTCTCTCCTTCTCTTGTTGCCTCTTACTGCTTCTCTCTTTCTCTCTCCCTTGCCAATTTTTGCATGACCTCATCTGTGTGTTTTTTTTTTTTTTTGTCTTTTCCTCCTTTAGCTCAGAGCCGGGGCCATCGGAGTGGATTTCACAGACAAGCTGACAAGCTGAGCAACAGAAAAATTGAGATAAAGTCACTCCTCTCTCTTATTTTTTGGGGTCCGGTCCACCGAGAGATCACGGCTTACAATTTCACCGAGCAAATCTGATCTTTGAAAATTCTGACAACTGTCTTACAAGTGACTGCCAGCTCGGAGATTTCCAACATGTACGTCTCAGAGGAACGCTACAACGGTGATTCACTTTCCGAACCAATTATGCCACACAAAAAAAAAGGAAAAAAAGGAAAAAGAAACGATTAAATTACACCTTTAAATACAATTTCATCCTGTAAGACAAGGCAATTTGCCAAGACTAATCTTGCGTGTGTGTGTGTCACACAGAGAGACTGAGGAGAAACAGGTTTCTCTTTTCATTTCTGTGTACTGCATGTGCACATGTGTTCGAGCCGCTCATATCTCATCTCTTACTCGGTCGCCCCGTGGGACCGTGGCAAGATTTTCCCAGAACCGATGCAAAGTGACAGCTGAGAGAATGATTCCAATCGTGGCTGCCGCGGCCTACAATCCCTGTGCTGTTGTGACAAAGCTGATGGCAGCATGCGAACACACAGAGAAGAAACCTAATAAACTCTATTCATGCCTGTTCCTGCGGCAGATATGATCAAATGATGAAATAATCTACATTGTCCAGTCTGTTTTTAGCTTCTAGTGGGACTACTAGTCACATTCACTCACAGCAGCAGCTGAGAAGGCCTGACACCTGCAGCACGTCCTCCTGAACCTGAAGACATCAAATCACTGTCCTCCAAAACATCTACAAATATTGAATATGGCAGGAATAGCTGGCAGGAATTCCCAAATGATTGTGATCGCCTTTAAATAAAGGGACAACGCTCAAAGTTCTGCAGGAAAATGTTATTACACTGATTTTTAGAGGTTTTCAGAGAGGATGAGAGACAGAGCACGGAGTGGAGTGTGCTGACAGAGCGACAGTATGTAGAAAGGTCATCAGCGAGCGTCCCGTGTTAGAAGTCCACACATCACTTTGTCCTCTGATTCGACTGCTGAAGTGTTTCCTGTCGCTGTCTTGTTGAGATAAAAAGCAGCTGATGAATTTCAGGTTATAGATAACAAAGGTGTTTGTTTATTCATAGAGAACCCGTAATATTAATCAGCACTGACATTTAGCAACAGTGTTGGAAACACGCTGGCATGTTTTCACCCACGGTCCCAGCACGACTAAAACTGGCAGACTGGTAAAAAAAAAAACAGTCTAACATGGGGACTTATGGAGACTGACTCACTGCTGGAAGCAGCCTCATGTGGACGTTTGAGGAACTGCAGTTTTTAGCATTTTTAGCAGCTTGCTAACAAGAGTAAATAAACATTTTACAGAGGGTGTTGCGGCCTCTAACCGGCTGGTCTGCAGGAACACGGTGCACAGACGGGTGGTGACCTCTGTCCTGCACTGCACTGAATTTACAGCTCATGATTTACAGGGACACTTATGAAAAAAATGACATCCTGCTGACATTTACAGCTGACATGTAAGATAACAGCTGATATCTGATGGCATTTTGTTTTGCTCACCTTCATAAGCCACCATCTCAAATCATCTGTATCATATTAGTGCTCCATAACCTGTATCATCGCAGAGCTCGACTATTATTTCAAACCATGAGTGCAAATGTCTCAAGAGTTCAACCTCGAAGGTCTTCAAAACAGCATATAACTGCCGCCGTCCTAATTTGTGAGATGGAAACCTGATTTATGGAGAATGTTTGGTTATTTTAAAGTGCAGTTAATCAAGCAGTGAGCTCTGCACGCTGTTTATTGTTCCTTTATTGTCAATCAATGTGACAAGGAGGAGATGGTCTTTTAAAACATGACCCTCCTCCAAATATCAATTCCAATGGCTCAGTGATGAAAACAATGTGTGTGTGTGTGTGTGTGTGTGTGTGTGTGTGCGTGTGTGTGTGCAATTAATGAATTAGCTCTGAGCCGCCTATCCTCAACCTTTTCTACAACAGGAAACAAATCACCGGCCCGTCCTTCCTGCAGTGATCTGAGGGGCTCCATCAGCTGACAGACAGGCTAAAAGCCTCCATTCACTGGCGCTGCTCTGTATTCTGCATCCATGTGTTATTATAAAGTGATTGTATGCGTCTGTGCATAACTGAACATTTTGAACCCTTGAGCCAATCCGCCTCAAATGAATCCTCAGCTCCCACATCAGAATGATTATTTCTAAACAAACCGTGTTTAATCGACTGCGTGCCTCCGCGGCACTCTCCATCTGGAGGATGCTGTGTGACAGCTTCCCTTAAATTACAAATATCAATCTGCCACAGTGGGAGCTCAGCTGCCAGTGGCCTCATGGGGGTCCTCGTCAAAGCAAGCAGCCTTCAAAACAAAGCCATCAAAACGCTGCGTTCCGTACAGGCTTTGTTCTGAGACGGCCACGTTGGTCGTCTGATCACGGCTCCACTGAAGTGACCAAATCACTGAGTAGCGAGCGGCTCGTGGTACACACACACAGATTAATGCGAGAGGCTCCTGATAACACAGAGAAAATAAATGAGTTGGATTCGGTGATGAAGCTGGGCTGACGTTGGCCCAGTGTGTGGAGTTCTGGGTCAGCTCTGCGTGGCTCCACCCCTCTCTCCCTCCACGGCAGGGACCGACAGACGCCAGCACCAAGGGCTCCCAATCTGCTGCGTTATCAGTGGTACTCTCCCTAAGCGCGCTCCCCCTCCTCATCACCGGCTGTCTGCCTGCGGCAACACCACCACCACTTACACTCCATCCACCCGCTTATTGATACACTTCACCGCAGGATCGCCTTCGAGTGCTCCTTGGGAAAGCAATGGGTCTGCGGGATGGCCTAATTCAATCAACGTTAGAGGGGCCAACACACACATCATTCATCACCAACAAAGAGCCAGCACAGAAAGACTCTCTACCAGCTTCTTACTAGATGACCATTAACAGGCTGCGATCCTACTGGGAGCTGAGCAGCTCAGGGAACGTAAGAGGGGTTATTATCACGCACTTATGTCATGTAAATATATATTTTATATGTACACATGGGAACTCTTGGGCGCACAGTGGATGGATCCCCCAGGCTTGATTTGGACGGCATGGTGTGCACTCTGTGCACTACAACAGGCCCGACCGGGCGTGCACCCGAACCCAAAACAGCAACCTGAGCAGGAGAAGTGTCTTCATCAGTGTTTCAAATCTGCAGCCACTTCAACTCAAAGACACATTTATAAAATGCATCAGCTGACGCGGCTGTTTTAATGTGCCAAGACTGACTTCAACATTAATACTGACAAAACTCTTGTTTTAGCATATTTCAGCACGGCGTGGACGTGTGTTGCATTTATTACCAGCATGAATTACAGAGAGGAGATGTTCTTCTTTTTCTTTCAGATAAATATTGTATAATTAAGGAAGCTCGGGCAAACATGGAGTTATTACAGCCCGAGCTGTCATATTATTGGAGGGAGGCCTGCTCTGCTTCAGTGTTGTTTCATTTTCACAGAGCTGATCATCCAAGCAGCACTTCATGATCATCAGCTAATGGATTTTATCACCGCTCAGGACATGATGCCATTTAAAGCAAAACAGTGTAATGGCCAGAAAAACGGAGGAAACAGGACACATGACACACGGTGTCAGTGCAGCACGAGCAGTGCAGCGAAGACACGCTAAACGTTTACCCAACAAAGCAGCCGTCTGTTTCAGCACCACGGACAGTTCCCATCATGTTTCCATGATCCGTGTGTGCAAAACACACACACACACACACACACACACACACACACACACACACAGATTCTTTCATGACTTTCTGTTGTTTAACAACATGAATTGGGGACGTGGCTCACCTCCATCTGGCCCTCGGGCTCCTCCACTCTGCCAGCACAGAGAGATGTAGGTCACCTGACACACTAAGAAACACTATCTAACCCTGGTGAACGGTGTATGGGTGTAACCAGCCGGCATCAGACAACACTGGTTGGTTTTAATTGTGTTTCAAGCAACCTAAATACTCTCTCTCTCTCTCAGTGTGTGTGTGAGGGAGGGAGGGGGAGGGTGGCAGCCTACCTTGATCCAAGCATGCGCTCACTCACAGCACATGTTCAAGACAGACCACCAACAATCTCTGTTCAGATGGACCTGGAGCGGTGTGATAAATAAAGGCAGCTGACCCCTGAGTGTTTCTTTGTGGTGATCCAGGCACTTCCAGAAACAGGATCATCATCAATCATCACTCAGATTCCTGCGTCATGCGTCGGTATTCCGACACGGTTCCACCCCAAGGGGGGCCGAGCTGTTTGTCGGGGGACCTTTATACAGCGGGTCGAAATAAGCAAGAAAAGCCCTTCAGACTGTGTGAACGCGCGCTGACGGAGCGCGGGGGCCGCGTCCTTCCATCCAACACAGTTAAACGAGCGTGATGATGCGGGCAGCCTCTGACGGGGCAAGAAAAAACCAAGGGACGGCGGCGTGTGCGTGCGGGCTGAGTTTTTGGCATCTGGTGTAGTCTGAGTCTTGATTTAGACTCTGCAACTGCAACCAGCCGCTGTGAGTGTGTGTCTTCTCACGTGCAACCCCCCTCCCACACACACACACACACACACACACACACACACACACACGGAGGGGGGTAGAGAGAGAGAGAGAGAGAGAGAGAGAGAGAGAGAGAGAGAGCATAAGTTCTTTTTGTGGCGCAACCATTAAAAACTTGCTGTATTTTGTTGGTGGCTGCTCGGTGCGAGCAGCCGCCTCTGTCCCCCGCATAAAGCCCGGATTGTTGGTGTAATCAGGCTTACTGCTGGACTGCCTTCGGGGGGAAAGCTGCCGCTTCGTTTACACCTTTATCTAAATCCTCTCCTTAGTGAGCTCCAGTGAGCCCGGCGGGCCGGTGTGAGACTGCACTGCAGAGGGCTTCTCCATGATGAGCTCAAACACATCCAGAGCCAAATGTACAAAATAAGAAGACACACAGAGATCCCCTCTCACACTGCGGCACGTACCATTAAGTTGAATTATTTATCTGCTCCTCTCTGAACGTTGGATCTTATTAATAATCTTCATTTCGCCGCCTCCGGAGTGGCAGCTGCTGAACTTCCAGCCTTAAAGGCTCGGACTGGCTCAGAGCCTTTCTTTTTTAAAGCTGATGAATATCACATCTCCTCCACCACCACCGTGTTTTCCCCTCTCTACAATAACTGCTGCAACTGTCCGACAGAAGCCAGAGTCACACAGGCGATCAATTCACTGCCGCAATAACCAGAGAACCGCGGAGAAGACGAGCTCTGATCAACTTTAACTGCTCACAGAAATTAAAGAGGAAAAGGAAAAATCCGTGTTATGTCTGAGAAAGAAAACTGGCCTACCTTCAACTCGATTCCAAAATGGTACGACGCCGTTTGTCAGTCAGTGGGGAAGGCTGTGGACATCACAACTCCAGGTCAATAGAGAAAACACGTTTCCATAAAATGGGTGCAAGCCGGTGATAGTCTGTGTCTGAGCGAGGTCACCCATTCAGCCAGTGGTCCGGTTTAAAATCCCAAACAGAATAATGGAGAGCTCTCGGCTCTGTCCTTTTGGAGATGAAGTGCGCCAAGCGCTCTCCTACGCAGATGTGACTTTGCGCGCTTGAAATAAAAACGGATGCTGATGGGTAGAGATGAAAAAACAAAAAAATACCAGTACAACCAATAAAAAAAATGTATATCAAAACGAGAGGGGGGCGAAGCTGCCAAGTGATCAGCCCCCGGTCCACCTCTCCCCCCCAAAAATGTGACAGTTGACTTTTACGCAGATCGTGCTCAATCACTAATCCTCTGCTGGTGCTGCTTCACCATCCCAACGCACTGCTCGGCGCGATCCCCCACTCAGCAGCGCCGCGGTGGAGATGGGGGAAAAAGGAAATGTATGGATATAATGGCCAGATCCGATGGGGGGGTTTCCTCCACAGCTCCGCTCTGTAGTTGCAATGCACACGACGAGCAAAGAAGAGAGATCTCTCCCCGGTCCTAGTGCACCAACACACCGTCCCCTGCTGGCTCTGTAACACACGGCGCCGCGGCTGCACCTGCGCTCTGTCGTTTTCATCGATGAAACAGTGAAATGAATGGAGGAGGAGGAAGAGGAGGAGGAGGAGGAGGGGAAGAAATTCCAGCAGACACCTATAAGTCAAAAGCTTTAATGCTGAGAGAGCGGGATGTGCAGGAAGGATGCTCACTTGTTAGGAGAGAGAGGAAGGAAGAGAGAGAGGAAACAGGGGTAAAAGGAAGACAAGGACAGACAGGACAAGGCTGACTGAAACCCCCGAGTCCGTCCCTCAGACTGCAGCTGCTGCTGCTGATGATGATGATGTCCCAGTCTGGATTCTCACTCAGGTTAAATTTCCTGTAAGACATCGACCCTCTGAGACAAACACGTCTGTAGTTGTGGGATGAAGCACAGAGATCACGAGCAGGAGCGAAATCAAGCAGGCTGAATCTTGGAATCTGCAGTTAGCAAGTGATCAAAGACAAAAAGTTCTTTGTGGTGCTCACCGAAGTGATCGAAGTGACCCCGAGCCTTAAAACTAAACTGAATGTGGCCAAATTCAGGTGACCTGATGGTCCCAGTCATCACGCCGGAGTCTGAAGCTGCTGCCCTCGTCAAGAGGAGAAAACTCATGAGATCTTCAAGTATGCAAAAAAAAAACCCTTCTTTTATTCAGTCAGTGTGACAAAAACAATGAGGAGTGATCTCCAGGAGTCCAGCGACATCACCGAATTCCATCGTGCCACTTTTAACCTGAATGCAGGTCAGACCTGCTGATGTGGGTGAGCAGCAGGCAGCAATAGTCAGTGATTCACTTCTTATACTCATCTCCACTTTTGGCTTAAGATGAGCCATCATGAGCTCATGCATCCTGCCAATGTCTTTCACACACACACACACACACACACACACCTGAGCAATGGTGAATACTGGAGTGATCTGATATTCGTTTATTGAGCGTTGCACCCTCTGTCCGTCTGTCTGTACCATAAAAGAAGATTTGGGGGTGCTGCAGCAAAATCAGGACACGATCCAACCTAAGCTGAGTGTGCAGTACGTTGGAGTTTTTATCGCACAGGGTAATAAGTTATTAATTTATTATTTGTCAGTGCTTGAAATTCACCGCTCAAAAATCGATCTCAGTTATAAGACTCAAAGGCCATGTTACTGGAGCCATATTCATTGATTTTTATGAAGCATTTCAAACAGTAAATTATTAATATATTCTTGATAAACAATCCAGCGACTTTTCACGCCTGGTTGTAATTTTATTTTTGCCTCTGTGTGCAAATGGAACAGCCTCTTCTGCATGCTGATGTCGTCTTCTCTGACCTCCATCTTCAGAGTGACATGCTACAGAAGAATCACTCATCCATCTTGTGAAATGTACACAGCAACTACAACAAAAAGAAACTCTCTCTTCCCGCAGGTTCTGTGGTAGAGAGTCATGAAAACTGTCCACAGCGTGTTTGCTGAGGGTTAGCTGGAGGAACAGCGATTCTGGAAAGAGAACATCTCTCTCGGCTGGCTGCGAGCACCACATACAAAATTCACCTGTGCCAGCTTTCAAACAGCTCTGGGCAGATGTTTCTTTTTTCACATAAACATGACCATGTCAGAGCTGTAGAGAATATAGTAAAAGTTGTACAACCACACTGCAAAAATACTAAAGTAAAAGCTCCGTGTAGAAAGTGATCAAAAATGAACTGTGAGTGTCAGCCAAAGCGTCCACGCTCTTAACCCTGCAGAACTTTAAGCCTTAATATAAGAGAGACCAAATTTGTTTTTTGTACCAGGCTGTAAACATGTTTATTTCTGCTGTCTAACATGGGGACTTATGGAGACTGACTCCCTTCTGCAGCCAGCCTCAAGTGGACGAGAAGAGGAACTGCACTTCCTTGCTTGGGTTGTAACTATTTACAAAGTGGGGTCACCATATGTAAAATCTTGTTTTGTTCCACAGCTCTAGAACAGGCAGTAAAATATATAATATCTCCCCGTGGTCTTGGAGTAGAAGTACAAAGAAAATACAGAAGTCACTGTGTACTTAAGAGCAGTACTTGATTCAATGTAGTAAGTTACTTTCCACCACCCACTGCACATCAGCCATTCACAGGAATAAAAGTCACTCAGCTGCTCCACCCACATGCCCCACTGTAGCCTTCTGATTTGGACCTGAAGTGATTTTATTAAATATATTGTATTGTGTTGTTGTATTGGTTATGTCGAGATGCTGCAATGCAGGAAAGCTGCTTAAAACCAGCAAAGTGTGATATTCTCTGAAAATAGAGTGAAAATGAAGCTGACAGAGTATTTATGGTGAATGTTAGTCACTTAAGAACACATCAGCCCTTTTTTAAACGGTGCTCATCTCAATTATAAGGACTGTCATTACACATTACCCGTCATATCTATCAGACAAGAACAGTGGTGCCTTCAAGGACATGCAGTGTAAGTGCACTCAGGAGATTGACCTGTGTGTGTTTGTGTGTCACTGTGAGGACAAACACCTCTCTTTATCGAACCCCATCAGGATGTGTGGTGTCTGTAAACGCGATGGGAGCGAGGAGAGAGGGCTGTCTTGTATAACCACACACTCGCTCAGGGCTCAGGAAACTCGTCACAGACGTGTCTGCCTCCACAGTTTTTCCTTTCAGAGTATGAGTAGGTACCTGACCATTATCCGTCATGCAGAAAATATAGAGCTCGACTGATATGACATAAATCCTCCTCTTCGTTCTCCTCACCCACTCACTCACTCACTCGCTCACTCCCTTACTCCTTCACTCACTCACTACGCTGCCTGCTAAATATTCAGTAGATAAATGGTGCATGAGTGATGCCATAGAAACAGCTGAGAGATCACAGGACCTCATCACATCTTCCTCCCACACTTCTTCTTTTTCACTGCTGCTGCTGCTGCATTGTCCGGCCTTCTATCGCAGCAGCAGCGTCTTTCACAGCGGCATAAAAAAATCTCTCAGAAATTTAAAAAAAAAAAGGGACCAAGTTTGCTTTAAAGAGCGATATCTTGAATTAGCATCATGTCCCACTTCCCCCCTCACACACACACACACACACACACACACACAGGCAGAAATAGACTTTGCATTAAAAACGCAATCAGATAAAGAAACAATTAATTCCTTGGTTCAAATTGAAAATAGGAAAAAAATAATGTGAATTCTCATCGGGGGAACGCGGCTGTACTAGATACAACCAGAGCTGGTGAGACACACACTCATCCCAACGTAACACTCCTCAGCTCTTTTTTCTCAAACATATTTTGAAGTTTTGATCTAATTGGATAAAGATTCTTTTTATTTAACACCAGAGTGAGAGCGATTCATTATGTTCACTATTAAAAACATCTTTCATCAGAACTGAATTACTTTTATTTCTTGTAAATGAAGGCTGACTTATAAACTCAGGCGCTAACAGGACGATGTGCAAAATACACACCAACCATGACTGGATGCTTCTGTAAAATACTGTCACCTCAGTATTTCAAGTACTATAATATATCCCATTTACATGAATACTTCTCAATACTTGAACATGGCTGTCACAACCTTGTCTTGTACAGTGTACACTTCTATTTTAGTCCATTCTGTGTTATATATATCAGATTTTATACTTCTTCAGCTTATTTCTATTCTTGTCGAGCTCTTAATGCTGAGCTGACCGCTTCCTCTTGTCCGGCACATTTCACTGAGCTGTTGACCCTGCGTTAACCTGCATGACAAATAAACCCCAAACTCAAACTCAGGTTGTCATGGCGAACATGATAGCAAACAGCCTATTCACTTGTAAAGCAGACACAGAGGAACGATAACCTTCATTTAGAGCTCTTCTCTGGTCCGTCCAACAGATGACTGATGTGACAGAAGTCTCTCTCGTATTGGTCTCTACTGACTCCCGTATCTTTAGCTGTCTTCTTCTAATTTAGTCTCTTTGGTGAAAGAAGTTAAAATGCTCCGTAGAGAAACTACAGATGATTGTACTCTAAGACAAAGGCGTGATCTAAAGGTGATAACACGAACCTGAAGCTTCACCGTGGAGTGGCGGCTCGGATCAAAGAACCAAAGGACGCGGCCAGACTTTCATTTTGTCGTCAAATCAGACGTCGCTAATAATCTTTTTCATCTCAGCCTCAACAAAAATGATTCTCGGTCTCACAGCAGAGTTTCCTTTCTGTCATTAGTCTGTCTCCCCTATAATTTCTCTTACTGTGACACACACACACACACACATTGACAAACACATGCACACACACACTCCGACAAGCAGATGTTTCACAGAGTGTGCTGACTGATACATGCCCGTTGCCTAATTGCAGGTTTATGAAATCTGCAGGTTGCGGGTGCCAAGCAGTTTCCAAACGGATGCCAAGCGGTTGCCGTGACAGCAGGTCGTGACCTTCCTGTAATTGTGGAGATGATGCCATTTCCCCCGCTCATCTGGTACGCACATCTGTGCCAGCCGAGAGAGAAGAAGCACCGATAGCCACAGCACACAACTGAAAGAGGAATACCTCGCAAAATATTCATGTGCTCTATCGATAATTGATGCTGATACTGACAACATCACATTTTAAAGTCCATCTGTGACCTTAAAAACATAAAATACTAATCCTTACAAGAAGTTTACGGCTCCGAGGCACTTCCCTGTCCTTGATTATTTAACTGTTTTGGCCTTTTCATCCCCTCCATGTTGTGATCACCTCCCTTGGCAACTGGCACACAGCTTTGCTGATCAAAGCGGCGTCTCTCCACATCACAGTACCACAACCTTCGAGCCGGGACTGTGCGGTGCAGCTGGTTTTGATGTTGTGGTGTGAAACCGATCAAAACCGCGGAGTCTTCTTCTAAAACAGACACCGAGAGAGGAAGGAAGGGGTTAAGGGGAGGCTGACGAGGACACACAGAGCTGATAGATTCAGAACATCTTGTCTATCTGGTTATGTACCACCCACTGCTGGATGTTCACAATCTAAAAACACTGCAACATATAACAGCTATTGTGGCACTGTGGGATCTATGGCACAGAAAACACAGCCTACATAGATTTGAAGGTAACGTCATTAAATGTTTCTAATTAGTGCGTCCAATATATTTAAACTTAAAATGATATTTTTCCCGTTCACGTCACTCCCTGTTTCTTCTCATGAAGAAACATTTGAACCTCACAGGAATAATCAGTCCGAGCTCTTCGCTGCCTTGTTATTTTGTGTACTTGCTGGAGTAACATTCATAATACAGCGTACAGCTTAGCTTCTTTCCGCATGCTGACTGCTGCTAAATTTTTCAACAGGGATCTAGATTTTTTTTCTCCATCTGCAACTCACCAACAAACCGTCTCCAACCCGCAGAAATTATCACAAGACACGCAGAAGAGAGCAGAGCTCGGTGAGATGCCTGTGGTGGGAACGCTGAGACATTTAGAGGGCGGGTAACTGGACGCACATCAGGCGAAGCTACGAGGCAAATGGTAGTAATGAAAACAGCTGGAAGATGACTCAAATTTTTTGGCCTTGACCAACTCCTGGTGGAGATATTTGACTGTTGAGCAGCTGGAGCGGAGGAAAGTCCAGTGAGAGATGAACAAATAAACAAAGTCAACCCAAAATTATCTTTACTGTTGGTTTATTCATCAGAGGAAGATGAATATGAGCGTACAGCAATAAGAACACTATTAGAAGAAAACTACAGAGAGAATACCAAGTTCTAAGTATTTCAGCTGAAAGGTCAGAGATCCTCACACGCACACACACACACACACACACACACACACACACACACACAGTCTGACAAAGAATGAGAGAAAGTAACACACGTTTCTCCGGTGATCATGGAGTTTCCTACTTCATGATGAGTTTAACTGAAGTTCAGTTGTGATCCTGACGAGGGAGTCCTGCCATGCTGAGGAACAGGCCCTCATGCCGGCCTTGAAAGTTATCAGAAGAACTCCCCACAGGAACTCATGAATAACAGCCAATTATAGCAGACATAATTTACTACCCAAACTCCGGGCTGGCCCTTGTAAAGGGTCGCCGCTAGGAGATAAGACAAGCTGTAAACTATGGCCATATTTCTCAAAGGAAGACACACAGGGTATATGCAGCGTGTTAAAAAGTGTAACGGTGTAATGGATAACTTGTCACCGCGGTCACTAACTAGCTGCTGCACCTGCTTGGAGTTCGGAGCTGCTCAGAGTTTTTTTAGAGCTTCTTGCAAAGAGCAGCAGCCTGCTGGGGTCAAAGATGAAGCAGCGAGGAGTCAAACGAAGAGCTCAGTGAAGCTGAGCAGAGCTGCAGATTCAGTCATGACGATTCCTTCATCCCTCTTCACGTTGTGATACGTGACACATTGATACATTTTTATTATTAAATATTGATTAGAGCTACTTTAAATATAAATAAAGCCACGTTAGACGTGATCAACGCGATCCGCATGCAGTTACATCATAAATAAGAAACAAACAAATGTAAATGTTTGAGTTTGAGAGCATGAGCATCATTTTCAAACATCTCCACAAAGCCATGATCTGTGTGTCTAAATGAATTTGAAGTATAGAGCGAGTGTCCTTCATTAATGCTCAGACACTTGTCAACATCATTAGCCAGTCTCATTAGTGCCCCATCTAACCTGAATTATACATCAAGCAGCCAATCAAGAGCCAGCATCCAGAGCCGTCACGGGAGCATTTCTGATGATTCCCACTTGAGGATTTTTTTTCCTTTTAATCAGACGACTGGAGCAGGATCAGCATTTTTCCATCCAGAGGAATACAGGGAGAAAGACGGGAACAGCAGGAGGAAGAGAGAGGAAGAGAGGAGCTGAGCGAGAATCCCAAAGGCGCGGCAGTGCAGAGCTTCACATGTTCTCCATCTACATGCTTTTCATGTATTACATGTGCATGGTGGGACTTATGAAAGAATCAGAACACGACTATCTACTGGTGTCTATGGGTCCATTCTAAGAATACGACCTGCTCTCCAGAAATTATATAGAAGAGTACAAAATAAACAGATAATTAAGAAGAAGATTTTAAGTTTACAATAGACGCACTACTAAACACAGACGGGAAGGAACAGCTCTACTTGGGCAGAAAGACAAATGGGCAAATTTTAGGAATATTTGGTTATTTGGTTTGAATCCTACCTCACATGGCGCTCGTTTATCCTGGCTTGGACATTCATCCACCTCACCTCACAGGGGTGCCCCAGGGCTCAGTGCTGGTGCCGCCTCTATTTGCTATCTACACCCCCTCCCTGGGTCTGATTATGGCTCACATGGCTTTTCCTATCACTCCTATGCAGATGACACTCAGCTCTATCTGTCTTTTCCTCCTGAGGAATCCTCGGTCTCTGCACGGATCCCTCTCAGATATATGGATGAAGGCACATCACCTCCAGCTGAACTGCTGCTCATCGAGCTCCACTGGCTACCTGTACGTCGTTGGTGGAACGTCCTACCAGTTCCTAGCAAAGTAGGAGATGATTTGGACTGGACGTTTAGGTATGTAAGTCGTCAGTACGAGTACATAAGCTGATGTTTCTTTGTCCTGTTTGACGTGTAGAAATAACGTGAAGACGTTGGTTATCTTTTAGTCCTCTCTCACCGTCACTCTTTTAACACAAGGTTACTTAATAGTCTTTTAATCACGTCACTCTTCTCGGAACATCAACTTTGTCTGAAAACAATTGCTCCCTCCCTTGTCCCTCCCCATCGCCTCTAGTGTTCATTAACATAGAAATTGACGAGCTGCAATTGATGCTTTAAAGCAAAGTTCAGACAGCAAGGTCAGCCAAGAATCAGTAATTAAGGCAGTCCTTAAAGTGTGGCGGATCTGCTTATTAGCAGTGCAGGCCGCAGACTCATCCACATAGAACTGAAAATGGAAATAAAATCCATCTCGTTCCCGGAGAAGCCCGCAGGACGTCAGCGCTCAGCGTGTAAAACAATTACACACTGTTACGTCGGGCATGTAGAGGGTTGGAAGTGGACTCTGTCTCCTTGCCTCTAACTGCCTCACGCCGTGTCTTTTGAGAGACTTAAAGGTTGTCTCATATCGTGTGCTTATTTATACACACACACTGTATCCATCCACCTAAATCTTTCACGCAAAGACAATTCATCAGGAGACAAACTCTATAGAAATGTCCCACAGAAGACATGATGGTGCTCACCTGCTGCAAGCTCAAAGCGACAGGAAATCCTCGACACTTTTGCTCCAATCAGAACAAGGCCTGGCTTCTGATATGCTGCTCAGATATGCCCAATTACCTGTCATTTCAAGCCCAATTTGGCCCAAATGGGGGAAAAAGAGACCAAGGCTCCAACGTCGACTAACTTTTCCCTTCTGCTGGGTCTCTCTGCCTTCTGCTCTCTCACATTAAACAGCTATAACAGCAAGTGTTTCGATGGTTTGAAGGACAAAAGGGGTCCTTTTAAGTACAGCAGAAATGATTTATTCATTGTTTTAAGCTCCATTGTATCAGAGGCCCGTACGCAGGTGGTAGAGGCGGGATAGATCTGCACTTAAATTGTCTGACAGAGGCGTAGGCAGGAGTGCTACAGTTGCTCTCGGTCTCTGTGCTTTCTCTCTTCCTCTGCCTCTTTGTCGTGGCAGTGTTTTTCGATGCTGCAGCGCGAGCACTTGTTGACGTAAGGACACGAGAATGTAACTGGAGATTTTCATACCATACTTCTTTATTAATTTAGCTTTTAAGGCCCAGGGGGTCTCACTTGCACAGCGCTCTTATTACTGATTTAATCCACTCTGACCCTTTGCATACTGCAAGAAGGATAAACATGAAGACTGTGAATTATTTAGCTGAAATATGGAAATCATACACAGAGCAAAAACATTTTTTCTTCTACTTTTGTCATAGTTTGAGTATTAGGTCTAAACAATAAAGTCTGTGCCGTGCTGAAGTGGTTCTCCTTCAGTCAGTCAGAAGAGTCTGTCCAGACACAAAGCTTTGCCGTCTCATAATGCTTTTAGACAAACTTGGACTCACATAGACTGTAATTGGAAAAGAACAGATTCTATAACAGCAGAAATCAGAGAACATCCAGAACAAACCAGCATGGCTGTAACACTCATGTTCATGGTATGATGCCAGTTTGGATGTTTGACCCCTTTAACGTCTTTCCCAGGAGACTCAGGGTCTGACAGCAGCCTCTAACATCCAGTGTAATCGTGGTATTGCCGATATTTATGTAGGATTTAATGTCGTTTAGTGTCCAACATCCCCCACACCAAGATACCGAGCTGCACTCCACCACAGCCCACCTACAATGTGGCTATACAACAATGTTAATGTTGAGACGACTAAACCGGAGCGATCAGAATGTTTTTTTCAGAAATGTGATTACAGACGGTGTGTACAGAGGACGATTCAGGTGTGATCAGGTCCATCCTGAGATCCTGGCCTCAACTGATTTGATTTGAAGTGAATTCATTTGTCTTTAAAATTATTGCTGCTTGAGGAGAAATAAGATCCACTTTGAGCCAAAGATGCCAAAAAGCTGCACAGACTTTTTAAGATTACGAGGCAGGATTTTACTACCGCTGGAAAATCACCATGATTACAATTATTTAATATTTTGTCACGATGACAACAAGGTTAATGGCATTAATACAGAATTAAATTACCACAACAGTAATCTACTGTGAGCTTGCATTTATGTGACCGGCCAGTGCAGCTGAGCAAAGTTCAGCTTCTCTGACACGAGGCTGTGCTGGCACCGCTGCCTCCGTGTTTCTCATTCAGTGCTAAAGTCAGCCTGTACTGACCGAATTCACTTTTAACTACGTAACAAAAACAGTATGAACCTCTGAGGATCATGGGAGAACATGTGACGACAGCTGTTCAAACATCTGTTGACGCTGTCAGTCATGAATCACATGTTTCCGGTACATTCTGAGGTAATAGGCTCGAGTGACAGGCCAAGATGCATCGTGAGTGCACCGAGCTGCCAGCTACAATTTCAATGATAACAGTGGAGATGATACTCCTCTGTGTCGCTCACGGGTTGCAGTTATAGATCAACAAACGTCATCCATCATCCACGTGTGTGACCGTCAGACAAAACAGGGTCCCCTGAGCGATGCTGTTATGACCCGACTCTCCCGACTAAAACCAGATTCTGTGCTACGTGAAACCAAACGAGAAGGAAAACCTCACCAACTTTCTGACTGTAGAAAATCAGTCAACTCAAAAAACTAAACGTCCAGTCCTAAAAACCATCATCAAGTGCAAACAACAAAGATCCTGATAGTTTTTTGTCTTAGTTTTTTGTCACTGCTGCCGCCTTTGCAGCGTGTATAACATGATTGACACTCACAGCAGCATGATTTCATTGTACATCATCTGCTTTTAAGCCAACTTAATTATAGGACTTATCTAACATACCCTCTTCCTCATCGCCAACACAAAGGCAGTCCCAGAATCCAATCAGTTAGTTTGGGAATGGGCTTCTTTTCTGTAAAGACAGTCATGATGGAGGGGCGAGGGGAAAGCTGCCATCAGCCAACCGTAACAACACACACACACACACACACCCAAAGGACGAACGCAAAACCTGGTGTGGTGGTGAAAGCCAGCAAGTTACTGAAGGTCATAAGAGAGCGAGGAGAGGACAGAAGGAGAGCACGATTAGCCTAGAGTGACAGAAAGGAGGAGTGTTAAACGCTTGCCACTTCATCATTTCGCTGTGAATGATTTTGCATGAATTTGTGTGATGACTCATGATACGCTGTGATTGATTTGCTCTGCAGCTAAATGCTTGTAATTAGTAAAAGTGATAAAAACATTAAAATCATTCACCATGTGAGCGACTTTCTCCTAAAGTCACAGGAGTTGTTTGTGCCGCTCGGTCTTCCTGCTGAATCACGTCACAGAGGAAGCTCTTCCAGTCACAGCCGAGACAAATGTGTCCTCAACATATTAGATACATGCTCAATATTAATGCACGTCTGCCCAGTCACGCTGTTATTGTTGTGTTCATTAAGGTGGGCTGCAAAGCCGGAGTGGGTGCGTCATTAGTCGTAAGCTGATCTGGAGTGAGGGAGCAGGAGTCTCCCCTGGCTCGCTCGTGTCTGACAGCCGGAAGATTAGTATGAAGGATGTTCTTCATTTGTTAAGTGCTGATACTAATCCCATCTATCGACGTTATGAAGTGACACTCTGTCTTCATACGGCCTGGACAGCATCTCCAAGATCGACGCTGACGGAAATTAAAACCAGAACCTGCTGCTCTCATTCAGCCATCAGTTATTCATGTCTGCAACGGCGAGACGGCGTCCTGCAGATACGGACCCACAACGCGAGGTTTTAAAGGAGGAACACTTTGCTCTCATGCATGAACATGAAAATTCATTCACTGATGAGCACTGTTAGCTTAAAATGCTCATAAGACATGAAAGTCAGAGGTAAGTGAGTAGTTTCAAAACTACTGACCTTTATGTTTCACTAAATGTTGCCTAACAGAGCGAGCAGCAGGAATCCTGAAGCTTTTAGGACACATTAAAGTTATCGTACAATACGATAACTGTCAGTTTATATTTGCCTTTAAACTGTTTGACAGCAATTTTGAAGATATCAGTCTGAGTTCTGGTGACAGACCGCGCTTTAGAGGCTGAACAATTATCAAAAGATTAATTGACAATAAGAAAAAAACAGTCAAACCAATGTCACACAATGACAGACTCAGAGGAATGCAGAGAGTAAATGATGCCGACATAACGTAAGGCAAACCGCACAGCATCCATTACTTGGTTATGGTTCCGGAGGGACCGTAATATTTAAGCAACAGAGGGTGCCGGGACGTTAATGTGTCGAGCGTCGGAGGTGGGTTCATAAATAGTCTCAGTGCTCTGACACACTGAGCTGGCTGAGGAGGTTTGCAGGGCTCCTGAACTTGGAAGCTCCTTAGTGAATGAAAGTTCAGAGAGAGGTGAGGCCCTCCTCCACTCTGCGGCCCACACAGCCAGGCTCACACCATCTTACGTAACCACGGATGGAGAAGAAGAAGAGACGCAACGAGAGAGGCAGGAAGAGAAACGGTAGAAATAGAAACAATGAATAAGATGCACACTCACTGTTCTTAACTCGAAATATCATGGTGAAACATTAACGTTGGGCAGAGGCTCCTTCTCTCTCTCCTCCTTCTCTCTCTCCTCCTTCTCTCTCTCCTCCTCCTTCTTCCTCTTCCAGCTGTAGGCCTGATGCACTGCTCCTCCCTCACTGCCATCATCAGGATCTACCTGCAGGCCAGGACAATGACAACATTTTAACACAGTATGAAAATCCAACACTAGTTTTAAAACCAACTGTTCAACAACACACACTGTTAAACTACGTGTGTGTGAAGTGTAAAGCATCCTGACTGTCTAACTGTGCCTGTGTGTCGCGTGAACGGTCAACACCTGTTTGATACTTTCCTTATCAAACTGTCTGCTCGCTGATGGCGGGTGCACGTCTACAGGCTGCCACAGAGGCGACCACGTTACTCTGAACAGACCACCAGAGAAGTGCACGGTGAGACCAGGTGAGACATGACCAGGTGAGACATGACCAGGTGAGACATGACCAGGTGAGGCTCAGGTTACTTACGGTTTGGCTCGCCTCGTCACGCACGCCGTGTCGGCAGGTTACGGGGTCCTGGACTCAGGAGCTGCCCCATTGATGCCTGTCAAACTTGTTCTGGGTAACCATGGTAACGGCGTGCAGCTCAACAAACCGAACATTAATATCAGTCTTTGTTTTATGTGAGTCGTTGCACTGCGCATGTGCTGCTAACACACCTGACACACCTGCTGTCATTGGGCTGGCCTGGCTGTGCCTCTTATTGTGAATGAATCAGTGAATTATCACCCATCAGTCTGTCTGTCTCCGTCTGTGTGCTCCATTTGGTCAAAGTAAATCACCGCATCTTCAAAAATGTCTCACAAATGCATCGTTTGATTTATTTATTTCATTCCGTATTTTTGGAAAAGGTTGCGCAGTTTTTTTTTAATTGTTCTCAAAGAGGAGCAGATAGTGAATCTGTCGGGGACTATTTTCAGCTGCACTAGTGAGTTTAAGGCGGCAGGATGGTGAATGTGGGACAGACTCAGATAAACTGCAGCGCCCATGTTCATCATAACGAGGAAACATCTCACCCAGTGCAACATAATGGCTCATTAATGTTTTAATTGAAGGTCTATAGCACAGAGAGAAAAACTATTTCAGGCTTTGGCCACTCTAACAGCACTGGTTAGTGGACTGAATGAATTGTTGCTGTTTTTTGAAAGACTTTGTGAACAATTAGAAAATATACAATATCTCAGATCCTGTCAGATTAATCTACAACAACTTCCCAAACATATGCACATGGTCTGGAGATGAACTTCATGAAGCTTTGTTGTGAAAATGAGCTCACACACATACATAACTATAGTACCAACAGTGGACTGTCATCGTACATCGACCGAGTGGGGACCAGACAAAAAACAAAACATGAAATGGAAAATGTTTTTCATAATATAAATGGAAATATGTTGTTTTCATTTGTTAACATTTTTTTGCCAAGAAGAGACTTCTGACCAATGACAATGAAAACATATTAGTGTTTTTCTTTTTAGAAATCCACCAGCTATTTATTTCTCAATTCATTTTATTATCGTATTTTGTATTTATTATTTGTATTTCTATGACTAATGATGATAAGTTCATCAGTTAATGTGGTAGAGATCCAAATGTTTCAGATATTCAGGGTTAATCCTTCAGAAAGGTGAACCAGACTTTGCACAATCCCTCCATCTGACGCATTCTGCCGTTTCAGTGAGTGGAGCTGTGGCGAGGCTCCACATTCGACAAGCACCTCTCCTCTGAGTCTGGGGGTTTGGGATCATGATGATTACATCGCACCTGTTGCTCTAGAAATTAATGAAAGTTTAGTAATAAATCACAGATGTACATAGTTCAGATTCTGATGATTAGAAATAAGTGGCTTCCTTCAAAAATAAATATGATATGATGATACTAGCCTAAATGTTTGTGATATTGTGACCCTATGATTAATTTTTGAATATAAAATTGAATAGTGTGGTGAAAGGCTCGTTATGAAATCAGGATTTAATTAATTGAATCTGTTCTTCGTGGTAGAGGTTTCTGTACAGGTGCACACGCTCTCCCATCAAGCTTGTTTAAGTCCCGACTAGTTACTGAGAGGCTTGCATATGAATTCAGCCCAGTTTTCTGTGCACACAAGGGTTACACTGTACGCGAGCCTTATATAATCTTATATCACACACATAAAATCAGCTAACTGATATTAAAACAGGCCATTACAAAGCGAGTTTAACACGATGTGTCTGAATGTCGGGCATCCTCCAGGTTAGCAAAAAGTTAATCTGCTTTTCACGTAGGACTCAAATTGCATGCTGAGATGATGAAAATGTCAGGAAACACAGCAGCATATATTACGTGCAGCAAAACACCGCTCAGAGTTGTAATTATGATTGCAGAACAAAGAGCAAAACATAAATTACAGTATGTGTTCAAGACTGAATTCACTGCATGATGTGATGGTATGTTGTTAAATATGAGTGTGTGAAGGGTTACGTTAAATAAACTATATTACTATTACTAATATTTATTTGTTTTACACTTACACTTTACACAATATAACAGTGCTGGTGTCACTTTATTACACCCTCACACAGTTTTGAGAATAAGTGAAACCAAAACAGTCCTGAAGGATCATGGTCACCGTTTCTCATCGTGTCTTAATTACAAATACAACCTTATTTTTTTAAACACAGAGCATCAAATCACTTATTACTAACAAACTAATCTGAACATAAATATTATATAATGTCTATAATATCCAGTCTGTTCACTGCTCCATATATTTGCATCAGCCTATAGATTTTTATCCATATCACACCTGTGTAACAAATCCAACCTCAGCATGACTGCAGTGATGTAATTAAAGGTCAAGTCCATGTGACCTCGAGTGTGAATGTGAGCTGACATTTAGTGTTTCATTGTCACAGTGAAGATGTTACAGAGGAATGGTGAAGCAGGTGGGAGTCTGCTCGCATTTCTATGATACACAGCAGGTGTGTCACGTTACAGGCAGCTCAAAGGACGGGTATACTGATGTGTGGACACACTGAAACGGAAGTTCAATTCAAAGTTTGGAGCAATCATGCTGACCAAGAGTACAATTTCCACTATCCGTCAAGTCCAGCATAGTAATCAGCTCCGACAATTTTACATCCTTTTCTACATTATTCCAGGAAGTGAGGGGGCAGCGTTTTCTTTGGTTCTGAACACCTGAATAAAAACTGTGAGAATGCAGTCCTTATTGATTTGGTTGTTTTTACACATGTAGGCACACAGATAATAAGAAACCAGCCCGAAGAGGGAGTTACAGCGAGAAAGCAAAAACACAATACTATATAACTTCTTTAGGTCCTGATCAGGTGTGTTAATACAGAGCAGATCTCCATAATCCAGTACAGGACTGAAGTGTTTCTGATAAAAGAAACTTGGAGTTCTGACTGATACAAATACCTAAATACCAAACTGTTGTGACCATTTCAGTGTCATCCCCTTGAACAGTTGAGATGTTGAGCATGAATTTCAACCTATCTGTATTTAACGTCACCTTAAGTTGAGTAAACGGCTCTGAAGTTAAGGCAAGAGATAACTGTATCATCTGCATAAATGGAACCCAGAATTGGGTAAATGATCCATTATGATTCAGTGAATACAGGATTGGACCCATGCATCTTACAGGCAGATAGACGTGTGACATCAGTTCAGGCAACCAGGTCAGGGCCTTTGTTTGATATGATCCTCTGCTATGAAACCTGCTCCAGCACACCATGCAGCAAAAACAAATATACAGAAAGAGACTGTGAATGCAACCGGATACAAAGAGGAGCTAAAAAAAAAAAAAAGCCTTGCTGTTTTTATTTTTCTCTCTTTTTTGTTTCTTTGGGAAGATGAGAGAAATCTGCAAGGCAGATGTTCAAACCTGCCCGGAAACCACACGAAGGCAGGAAGTGAAGCTACAGACGTGAGGAGAGGGGAGTACTACAAAATAAAAGCAGCAAAGAATTATCCGGCCTGCAATCCACCATCTGAACCTGACACCTGAGGGAGTTTAAAGGTGGTGGACTGACTGCAAGAGGTAACACCAGGCGGACGTTACACGTGGCTGACTGCACATACAGGACTCAGTCTAATAGCAGCTCTGTCTGCTTGAGTGGTGAGTTTTCCACGGAGCAATGTTTTAATGTACTGCAGCTTTGTAAAGTGGTTATGAAGAGCAGGAGTCATTGTTTCCGGTGCATGGAACAGAAACATTGTCTCCATGGAGCCCTAAAAATAGGTCATGCTCTGCTCTCTGATCTACTCCACACTGTTACATAAAATATACTCTGCTCTGTTTCTTTCCCTCTCCGTCAAACAAACATACAGTACATCTACAACAGCACAGAGTGCAGAGGGCTGTGTTCATCACAAAGGACTAAAGATGTGAGGATTAGGCTGAGGACGAGTGTCATTATCTCATCATTATCATTAAGAGCAGCCATGTTTAAGCAGAGATACAGAGGTTATTGAAATGCACCTGTCTGTTTGTGCAAGGTTATGCAATCCATTTTTCACTTGAAGTATTGGGATAATATCAAACATGGCAGGGCAGTGATGATGAATCATGCTGAATGCTACCAGCATCGTGATGTGAAGCATTTCTATGGACTGCAACAAAGACAGCGTGCACCAATGCACCATGCTCTTCATGATTCTCCTCCTCTCACTCTAACATTTCTGGTATTCTCGTCTTATTTTCCTGCACTTGAATGAGGCTTATACATTAATCACGACGGTAATTGGTGATAATGCCATTGTTTGTTGTTCAGATGAAAGCAGCTGAGATGAGAGGCCGGCTTAATGCCACTCAGAAGATCATCTGAACCCTTCAACCTTTTCTATTGATCGCTGAGCAACATGACACCCATTGACTATATCAACACACGATAAACAAACACAGGCTGACACCTCGGCGCTGAAATCCACAGGAACTGCTTTTTCCATCGCGAGTGAGACGTTCAACTCGTGTACATGAGATTCAATTAGAAATGTATCAGGCAGTCTTTAAATGAGACGCTGCCCTGTCTTGATGACAAGATTAGATTAAGGCCTTTTAAGAATCCAGAGTTAACATCCAAACAGAATGACTGATTGCATTTTTTATTACTTCCAGTGTAAATCATGCACCCGAGGGAAAACATAACAGAACACAAACTGATCTGATGGAGCCAAACGTCTGAGAGTTTGAAGGCTGCAGAAAGATAGCTGATTATTGAGGCTCATTCCCAACATGAACATCACTTCTCCAGTTTGACTGATCCCACCTTTGAACATGATCAATGGCTGTTTCAGTCCCCGGTGCAACATGCTCCATTTTCTGTTTGTTAGATTTTATTACACCGTTTGGTTGAATTCTTTCTGGGCTCTGTTGTTTCTGTTGCTCTGAATAACAGATTGTAGTCATGGACACACTTCTGATCACTGACTCCAATGAAATGTGTCCGTGTGCCGTAAGCTGAATAATGTACAGTGAAGCAGTCATTGTTGCAGAATAAAGCATGCCGGGGTGAAGGAATATATCACTGCTGCCATATTCTGCAAACAGTTGAATCTATTTTAATGTTGATCCATTCCATGTTTGGAAATGTTCTTTTCTATCAGCGTTCCTCTAAATCAAACTGTGTCTTATCTGTCATATGATGTCACTCGCAGTCTTTATCTGGGCCTCAAACGGAAACAAATTCATTTTTCATTTTTATTTCACCGTCGCTTCACCGCTGTGATAGCAGTGCCTTTGACCAGGCCCGCCCACATGTTCTTTCATCCTGAGTGCTGTGAAGGCACGCCCAGGCAGTGCATTCATCAGGCAGCCACCGCCACACACTTGACCTTTGTGTAGTGCAAAAGGGAGAGCATCGCTCAGTAGCACAGAAACAGCATTATCATGGATGAACCTCTCCAAGCTCAGCCTGAGGAAGAATCGTCACGGTTGTACTTGACAAGGACAAGCAGCACATCATTTGAAAAGATGCGACTTACATCAAGAGTGTCACTTTTTTAGTTAGAATGTGCAGCGTGAGCTACATGAATGAAATAAAGAAAGAAATACACATGATCCGAGACAAAAGACGTACAAACAGCTTCATGCTAATTTATTATCCAGGTCATTGTATCTCATGTTTCATGTTCAGCAGCTGGGTGGGGAGTAGGAAAGGGTGAAACTGTCTGTATCTGTGTATTTGCACCGTATGCTCGTTATGTAACGCTTGTATTTGTGTCTTTAGGACCCCTGCTGCATCTCAAGGGTCTCTCCTTTCAATAAATTCAAAATTAAAATTTTAACAGATAGATTTTGGGAGCTTGTTGAAAGGCTGCACATCTTACAGCAGTACGCAGCTCTCGGCTCGCAGACTGCAAACCTCCGAGGGGCTGGGAGGGATTGGAGCACACGGATTGATTTGCAGCCTTTCATGCTGCAATCAAACCAACTTTTTGACACTATTGTGTCCTCATCGGAGTCAGAGTGTTAAAACACAATCTGATCTAATGCTGTCCTCCCTGAAGGCTGTGGGCCACATGGATGCAGACTTCTGCTCTCCAGGCAGCTCTCTTGCAGTGGTGGCAGTCTCTCCATTCTTGTTCTCCATGCTTCTCCTCCTCTCTGCGTCACCTGCGCTCCTCCACACCTGAAGCTCATCTCCTAATCACTGCCTGCAGGTGAGTCCGTGTGCACTTCAGGGGCGAGTTGGGAAAAACATGCGGTACACTTGAAATCATTAAAAATACAGCAAGGTTAAAAGAAAGTAACAAAGCATGCATCCTTCTGTGAAACAAACACATGTGTAGCATGTAAGGCTCCCACTCACAGACTGTGTTAACTGTCTGAATCCAGTCACCCTGTCCAAGAGGTGCTGAACTCCCAGCTCTGCAGCCATTTTGATATGAAATAGTAAACACAGCTGTTTTCAATGATACTAATTAAGCCAGCGTTCCATTCAGGTCACACGGAGTCAGGGTGCTGCTGTGGTGCATGTTGGCTCACTGGAAAGTCTCCACTGCACTAAACTGAACTGTAATTAGCATCAATTGGACACCTGTGTTGACCCGACTGTTTCACGTCAAGATGGCCGCTGTGAAAAAGGCCTGTCGGCTCCTCGTTGAGCCTTTAAGGCCGAATAAAGACCTGAATGTGTCATGTCTCCCTGAAGGATAACCCCTGATGGATGCAGCGCTTGTCCTATTTGTGTTTCATCTTTGTAACCTCAGGATATCTCTTCTTTTATTTCAGATGTGACTACAGCGCATGAGGTCTAGCACTTGGGCACTTCCCTGCCTTCAATCCATTACCCAATCCATTTTGAGTCCGATGAAGACAAAGTACTGTTGAAACGTTTCTCTGTTTGCGCTACTAAAGGCTGCGAATCAATCAGTGTGCTGCAGTCCCTCTTTTCGCTCCCCTGATAATATAAAATCTCATTCCGACAGCAGATATGTGCTTTGCTCCATGTTGTCCTGTTGACCTGCAGCATATCTTATACAAACCCCTCCATTCTCACCCCAGGCAACCCTTCCCTCACCACCACTTCTCTCCCTTCACTTCTCGCCACAGGTTCGATTAACAGCGTCCGCTTTGTTCTGACTCCCCGGGGCTATTCCTTTTGCAGTACCTGTGTGTGTGTGTGTGAGAGAGAGTGTGAGGTGGAGTGCAATGCATGAGCACATAAAAGTCTTTGAAGAGTGAGAAGAGGGAAGGAGGGGCGCCAGAAACAGATAAACACCAGAATAGAGAGCCGCGCCGTTGAAGTTATTTTACTCCGAATGGGAAAAATTCAGAGCGCTGCATAAAGACGAGGGTGTGAGGATGAAAAGGATATCAGGAGGGGACACACACGGCAGCCGCTCACCTCTCGTGTGTGATCTGTGTTTGATTTTTGCCTTTCTTACGACCTCAGCCCAAAAAAACAATCGCACATTTCATGTTTCTGCACCTGTACGCTGTAAAATCTGGAGAATCTGCACTGAATGTTCAGAGTGAAACAGCTGACATGTAATCTCATACCGGCGAGTGTGTGTGTGTGTGTGTGTGTGTGCACGGCTGATGTAATAACTTGTAAGACTTGTACGTGTTGTTTACTGCTAATGTTATTCACACACTATCTACATGGGCTGCTTCACAGGCAGGATCTGCTCATGGAGAGCTGCGAGACGCTCTGAGTGATCAATACAGCTGCATGCACGTGTGCCTATGTGTATATATAAGTATATTAATTATGTGTGAGTATAAGCACGTGCTCAGTGTGGTTGAGTCGTGCTATGTGACCACCTGCAGCGGCGTTTGTTCCTGCCGTCTGCTTCCTGACAGAGAACCAACAGAAAGAGACCTGAATAATAAACGAGCATTAACTTTCCAGCGGCTTCATGTGGAGTTAAAAATACAGGCGTCAGTGTCACTGCCTGTCTTTGTCATTTCTGGTTGCCTCCCATTCTGTCTTTCTCTCTCTTCTGATGAAGCAAAGACAGACAGGGAATAAATATTTAAGCATGAATCACCAGTTTGAGTCCTCAAATATTTGTATTGATTAGTGCAAGTCAAAGAAAAACACCAAGAGGAAGAGGAATTCTCCAAACCTACATTTATCCACACGGAGCCTTCAGAGCTGGAGTCAAATGAAACACACACCAGCTGGTTATTTTTAATATCTGTATCTGTACGTTTATTTATTTCTGTTATAAATCTGCACTGTCGTATCTTCTCCCTCGTGTCCGGGTCGGGTCGTGGTCGCAGCAGGTTTAGCAGAGCGCTCCAGCCGTTCTTCTCCCCAGCTCCTCCTGGAGGATCCTGAGGCGTTCCCAGGGTAGATGGGACATGTAGTCCATCCAGCAGGTTCTGGGTCTGCCCTGGGGTCTCCTCTCAGTTGGACCCAAACACCTCCTAACATCAGATGCTGAAGCTTTCGATGTGAAGGAGCCGCTCTCACACTAACGCTGAGCCCGACCACCCGGCTGGCACGATCCATTTATTAATTAACGCAGCATTTATTGATCTATCTATAGATTGTCTGTCATTTATGAATCCAGATTTCTTAAATATCAGGATCATTAAGATCATTCAACATTTTTCATACTGAAGTTTTAATCAGTTCATTGAGAGAAATATATTTTCTGTGCTTTGTGTTTGCGTGTGGTTAAATAGAAATCAGTGAACCGCTGTAAATCTGCTCTCTGTTAGATTCACTGTGGCTGACTCTAATATAAAATACAATCTACATAATATAATGAATGAATGTTTTTTCTTCCCACTCTTGTTTTCTCATTATGCTGGCACACAGACAACATAAGAGGAGTGATGAGTGAATGCGTGCGGCGTCTCCGCAGCAGTGTGCAGATCTCAAATCATTCCTCACTTATTGTTTTCATCTCTTCCTGTCACGAGACCCTGCAGAGGAGACCCTTCCTCAGATGGTTTTCGACAGAGCGATAATGAGCCACAGGTAATACACAGCACACACACACACACACACACTCCATCTCTGCGTCCATCACAGTGCCGTGTGACCTGTGTGATTACCAGAGACATGTGATTGATGCCCTGCGTTCATCGTAACCTCCTCTGGCCAGTCAATATGTGCTATATTAGAATAAATAGGCGTCAGGGCGTATATCAAGAACATTCCTCAGGCCAGACCTCATTAATGTGCTCCCCCACTCATAACACACAGAAACACATGGACCACCATCACGCAGAGCGAAAGCAAGGCGCAAACAAACGCACATTTTTGACACATGTACATCTTACATTATATATTTTTAAATGATTTTATGTTTAGCTTTGAATTTATAGAAGAACATGTGACATATCTCTAACTTTAAGCCTTAATACAATGTGAACAGGTGAGCTGTATATAAATTCACCCTCAGTACAGTTGGTATACATGCAGGCTGTGAACGTGTTTATTTCTGCTGTGAAGTTGGACGTTTGAACTGTGCTCAGCAGCCGGAGGATGCTGACGGACAAAGAGGAGAGAGTGACCAAACAAACAAGAAGCCGCTGGACAAAAATAAATCTGGAACTCATTTAGTCGTTGTAAACTCTGACCTGAACGCTGCCGAACATCTGTAAAGGAGAAATGTGCACGGAGACAGAACAGCCCTTGTGTGGCCCTGCACAGAGCGCGTGGCGGCGATGCATGCGTGGGGGGGGGGTCGGACTTACTAGAAAACATCACGGTTGCGGGCAGGCGGGTCAAGTGACAAAGCAGCGTTTCGAGTAAGTTATTAATAAATTATGGAAACATCGCGTGCACCTTCCACCTTCCCTCTCTGTGTGCAGCAATAAACCGATAGAGTGAGGCCACTGGAGCTAAACACGAAGGACATCGACCACGGGTTAAATCCTTGAACTGTGAACTCTACAATGACAGTATATACCTGGAAATGTAATGCTGCTGCAGTGCACCTTTAATGAAGCTGCATGTAGAAGAAACTGACTCCAGTTTTGGAGACCAATGGCATTTATTTATTTATGCTTTGCATCAGGATGGAGCGATGCTGCAGGTCTGACTTTCTGGTGTGCTCCTAAAGCCCACGCCCCCGATGGATGTGCACCAGTAGCTATGACGTTATGTCTGTGTTGTAGAGATTTCTGTAGCCCGTACTTTCCTGTAATACCACTTGTGAGGTGATAGTGAGTCACTGCAGCACTCAGTCCAACATGTCTGACATGAGAACTGTTGCAGAGCCAAGGGACCCTCACACAGCTGCAGAGGAGAGACACGGGGCAGTTTCAGGAGGAATAAATACCCAGTCGTGGCTGATACTGCTCTGATCCAGAGCGGTTAGCGGTGGGAGGAGAGCTCAGAGTCTCCAGGGGTTGGAGCTGCAGTGATGCTATATATTTATACAGAAAACTGGTACGAGGTAATCAGACTACTTAGTAAATGCTGAAAAGATGTGATAGAGACCAAAACTGTTTTTTGTACCAGGCTGTAAACATGTTTATTTCTGCTGTGAAGTTGGACATTTGCCGACTGACTCACTTCTGCAGCCAGCCTCAGGTGGACGTTTGATGAACTGCAGTTTTTGGCACTTCCTGGCTGGCTTCCATTCTCCAGCACAGGACTTCCTCTTCTCGCTGCACATGCTGTTCCTCCTGCTGGCTGCACGTTCACACTCGGCCCTTACATCTTACATTGGGATGACCGTAATCGTGCACATTGCCAGTTAGAACACTGACACACTTTTGCAGACCCTGGAAAAAAAAGTTGTACAAATATAGATGTATTAAAAATGTATAATACGAGGAGTAAAATCTGCCCTCGCTTGCAATTTGAGTTGTTCTGCAGAAAGTCTTTTACAAAGGCGGCCTCTGGGGAAACTATTTTTTGGGCTACAGGGGGATTTTTTGTCATTGCTGTTGCTGCTGGGACAAAGCTGCAGCAGTCAGGCCGAGTGGCATTTCACCTGCTATGAATTATTTCAGATAGATCTACACTAACATACAGAGCTTCTGCAGCGAGAACGACAACATTAATGCTGCGTGCGGCGCTGTGTTTACCACATGCCTGAACTGAAGCTGTTCTTGCATTCAGCTTTCACTGTCTGCCACGGGGAATTCAGTATTGTCCGCAGATCAAGCATAGGTCACTCAGAACGAGGGGAAGTTGGTATTTTTGTCTTCAGGTTTTAAAAGAATCATTACAGTCCGTTTGGTTAGCCCCTGGCAGAGCACAGTAAACTCTCAGCCTCCTCTCCAGCAGACAGAGCCACACTGTGGCGTATCCTTCTCTGCTGGAACACGGCCTTTATATAACTTAATGCACAGCCTACATTTGGATCGGCTGATTCATTCAACTCATTTACATTTTCCCGGTGACCTTCCCTGCTCTCCCTCAATCCCACGCATTCCTAAATACGGAGCGCTGTGTCCACACATACGTAGGACAATAGCAGAAGAGAGATGAGGCGGCGCTCAAGTCTCTCTCTCTCTAAACAAACAAAAAGAAAAGCATGCTGATGTGTGCAAGAAAATGTGATGCCATACACACACAGACAGCCATTTTCTGCTCATTTGTCAAAGCCGCACTAATCACTTTCATGCGGCTTATGGTGTCTCACTTTTATAGCATACGTCAGAGGCCGTACATGTCTGCACATCATTCCAGATGTGCTGTGTGTGTGTGTTATCACCGCTGGGCCGGCCTGACAGGGTCTTCCCGTAGGCTGACGTGTGTGTGGATAGAAGGAGTAATCCCTGATAACTTCTGGAGTGTTTTTCCTCTTCGGCTTCGAGCGCCGTGTGAAATGAGACGATTCTGGTGACGTGCTTTTCCTTTTTCCCTTTCTGTTTCCATGTTCTGCCTAAACTCCCCGCTCCCCTCCTCCCCTCTCACGCCTGTATGATCTTCTGACATACGAACTCGTCTCTATTCTCCCTTTTCTGTGTCCTCGCTCTCTGAACATACACCTTCCCTCTCTCTGCTCTCACTTTGCACTTTTTTTCTCTTTCCGAAGCTACTCAGCTGAATCCTTTCCATTAGAGACTGTGAGGAGGAGATTAGTGTTGTATCAGTGTGTGTGTGTGTGCGTCTTTGGGGGTGGAGGGCCGGGAGAAAGGATTTCCAAGGCTTTCTTAGTAACAGTAAGACGACAACCAGGAATATCATCATTGTCTGGAGGGGTTTGAGGGGGATGAGGAAAAACTGGGAGACGCTGTGTTTCATGTTGGCTCTGCGTCATCGCGTTCATCACCACGTCTGCATGCATTGGAAAGTACACACGGATGCACACACACACACATACATGCTCCTGCATCTGCAGGAGCCCATCAGCCACGAGACAAGCGTGTTGCTTAGAGACCAAGAGGTCACCCCAACAACAGAGATCACACAAACCAGGTGTGACATCTGTTCCAGTGTGGTGGCCACAGCCAGCACTGGAGCTCTGCCTGCTTGGAGCATGCAAATGTAGAACACCCGATGGCTGCTCGGGAAAACACAGTTGACAGTAAATACATTTGGAGGCACCAGAGAGCCTTTTTTCCTCCTCTCTCTCTCTCACGCTTTACCGCTATCATGAAACGGCAAATCACTGAACAAAACACAAACAGCTCGCCCTCAACCTGCGAATGATTCTTTGATTTATTGTGTATGTTTGTCACATTCAGCTGCAGATGAAGGTAAAAACCTCTTCAGGAAACTGAGACTAAATGTTCACGCTTTATTCTGTGGCTGAAAAACAAAGAAAACATCAGAAATTCCTGCGAATTAAAGCATGAATCAGAGAATCTCGACGCGCTGCCTTCATCCGAATATGTTCATAACAACATGACAAAGTGATTTATAGAGCACACGCATCCCTGATATATTTTTCTCTCATTTTCATATACCGTGTTGACACAAATGGTTTGTCTACTGTATTAAAAAGAGAATCGTGTACCGCAACGTCACCGAACACAATCTGTGAAAAATCTCCCTCCATCAGCTTTGATTGCAACAAGGCGACATTTTCACCTCAGCCAGCTGTGAAATTCATATTTCATAATAACAGAACACGTCAGCAGGAGTCACTGACTCACATGAACGAACGCTGTTTAATCTCGTGCTGCAAGATTTAGAATGTTTGCAGAAACTGAAGATAATGTTCATAACTGTGTGTAAACACCTGAAAATCTTTGTGTTATCACAGAATCAGCCTTTCACAGGACGCTGCCCGTCCGCCATGTTTCTACAGGAGCCACCGTAGACTGCCGTTCACGCCAGGAAGGAGAGGGTGAAACGAGAAGGTTGCATCACTTAGCTTTTCACGCTAAGTACATGTTTGAATTTGTACAGCCAGCATTGGAACATGGTGATATTTTGTAGGTTAGCATGCTGCCTTAGCCTTTAGTATTCTGTCGAAAAAATGAAATGTACACATGTACACATGTACACAGATGTACGTGGTAGCAAGCGACAGCCATGCATAAACCTTCTGCTAAACGTGAATGAAACACTGCACAGGAGTGTTGGCCGTCCCCAGAGCCACGCTGCGAGCGTACAGCCGAGAGGGGGAACGCACGCTGATGAGAGTGTTTCCTCCGAGAACACTTGAGGAAGTGGATCCTCGATCACCAAAGTTAGGCAAATAGTTACAGCTTATGTCTGCGTTCAGCATCTGTTTGAGCCACTGAATTGGCGCGCTCACCGAAGCTTTTGAGAGATGCCCATCTGCAGTGCCACTCAAGAGCGGCGGCGTGCAACTGCAGTGACAAACATGCTGTCGTTCAGTTTCAAACACACACACACACTCAAGTGGCCTCTCATAAATGTTTGCTCAGATGCTCTCCTCCTCCCACTCCTGCTTCTGTTGATCGACCGTTTTCTCAGGTTTAATTTCTGACATAATTCTCGTAATGCAGTGAAGCAAAACGACTGTATTTTTTAAAGCGTGTCGAACAGCGTGAGTCACGTGAGGAAGCATCGAATGTATGGAAACACACACACACAGTCATATATTAGGACACCTAGACGTATGAGAAGGCTTGGACCACATCAGCTGTAAAACCCGGGCACGTGCGTTCATGGCTTCCACTGGCACTGTGTCACAAGCGTCTATTGATGACGTGACAGGAGACAGAAGCAGCCTGAAGTGTAGAGAGACACCTCAGAGACACGGTCTGCTCAGATTCAGACAAAGAAGTGGAATAAAGTGCAATGACCAAATGAAGTCAGGCATGCGTTCACATCCTGACGACAAACAGCGAACACGCAACCACTGAAGAAGAAGCTGCAGTAAAGGCAACACAAAGAAGGGAACCAGAATTCGGTGATGTCCAGGGTTCCAGACGCCGTCACTGCCCAAGTATTCTGGACCTGGCTGCACACACACACACACACACACTGTATGTATATTTGCTGTTTTAATTGGACCCATTTTAAGTCATTCTGTAAATGCTGCAAATATTCACTTCAAACTGATGCAACACTGTGAACAAGATTTGTAGCAATTACTGCAGAAGCTCGGTAACAGTGACGCATTGATTCAGGAGCAGCCTGTAATTTCGAAGGCTTCAGTGAGTGCTTCTTCTTCTCGCCTCCCAGCTCTCCAGCTTAAGCAGCTCAGTATAGATTTAAACACACGATTGCTGCTCCTCTTCTCCATCCACCTGTTTATTACCAACAAACTCCACTTCTGTCCGCGCGGCGTTAACTGTGCTCAGGAAAGTTAAGCCCGTTTGTGACCAAACATATCGTGGGGTGAGTGTTTTGACCTCCCTCGCTCCTCTTTCTCTTTCACAGTTTCTCCCCCTCCCCCCTGCTTGTTACCTCTCCCTCCTCTGGCTTGTTTCTGTCCACCCGCCCGCCGTGACATCGGGCCGGGGGCCACCAGGTGACCCCACAGATGGCACTTTGACACTCAGATGTGAAATCAGGTGTTGCGCTGTACAAATCTGCATATTTAGTGTCACATTATACGCTATATTAACACACAATGTTAGGAATTCAAGGTAACGTCTAAGTCACCAGAGGCAGGGGTGAGGAAGGAGGGAGGGAGAAGAAAGAACAACTTTGTGAATAAATTGCTTCATTGCTCCTGTTCACTTTTCAAGGGTACGGCTGCTTCGGTGTCAGGAAAACAGGAAGTCTCGCTGCTTCTTGAGGGATTGTTTATAGATTTCTAATCTAGGCCAGCGAGTCGTAATTCTCTCTGTCTTAGTCCCGCTGTGCATTTTCTCATTATCAATGCTTTTCCCAGTAAGGCACAGCGGGAACACGAGAGACCCGGTGACTATGCTTTCTTTGTTTTTTAAGTAAAAGACTGAGTAGCATAGACATTAAGGTCATATACGCTGATACATGATTTAACAGCAGGGGGTCTGTCTGCGTGTCACACACTGATCAAAACAAATGGCCCTGAAATAAAGATCTCAAGCGGAGACACACACACGAGGCAGAGGAGGCTGTGATTTGTACAATTGGTGTGAGTGCATACATCAAAGCTGCGTAAAGTTTTGTTTGAATTTATATTAAAAGCTTCCATATTGTCCTTTCATACAGCTTTACTGAGCCCTGCGTCTCTCTGTGTCTGTGCAACACATCACTGCTAAACAACCCACAGAGCTGCAAACTGGCAGCCACACACAGTCCACCAGGCCTCACTGTGATCGGTGTACTGCTGTGTTACAGTAATTTAATAATACAATCATACTGGGCACAAACGCAGTAAATTGTTCTGCCGTGCACCTCGCGTCCAGCAGTCTCAGTTATCTTATGAACGTCTTGATGCTCGGCAGAGTCTCCTGTTTGTCCAGTTTGGTGCTCAGAGGATCTCCACAAAGCCAGGTCAGGGAGAAGAGCATTCTGGGTGTCGTTCAGCTCAGCCGCCCCGTGTGCGAAGGCTCAGTTCGACCTGTGCTCAAAAAATGGAAGAGCATTGAACCCATGTCACTGCTGAAAGGGTGATCGCTTCTGTACGATGTCCCTGATGACCACAGCCCCCGTGCTATGGATACAAAGTAAACTCTAAATGAAAAGCAAACTGCGGTGTGCTCACACTCAGCTCATTAGGCCGGGGTCCACACTTTTGATTAGCATGGCAGAGATCCGAGCTCCGTGCAATCTGTTTGATAAAAGATCTAAACATGTTTGATATTCTCCTGCGCCCGTGAACAATTCTTCATCAAAGGTTTAGAAATCGTGTCCGGTAATAAGTTTGAGCACAGTCGGTAAACATTTGGTCAGTCGACTGCACCGCCTGCTTCATTTTAAAGGTGCAGCCAGGTCAGGTGTTTTACAGTGACAACACAAAGCGACGCTAACTATATGTCGTCCTGTCAGACAGAGCGACTGCAGCAGGCACAGGGTGATACTCAGCCATTTGGAGTGACGTTGTGTTCAGGGATTCATTTGAATCTAAATATTTCTTAAAAATCTAAAATATTACTTTGCAGTGGAGGAAATAGACCAGATATTCTTTTAACTCAGTAAAATTATGCAGATAAAGATATAGAAACATTCCAGTCCATGATAAATGTGAAAAAAATGGGTGTCATGGGTTGGATACTCATTTCCTCTCTGTATGTGGAATATAAAAGCAGATTTAAACATGTCTGATCTGTTTTTATCCAGAATCTGTTGAAATCTGTTGTAAGGATCCCACGTTATGATTCAGAGACAGAGGAACGTGTTTCTGTTTCAGCGAGACACAAACTGCAAAGTGAGCCGAAGATGGATGAGCTGAAACTCTTCTGGCCGTTCTCTATTGTCTTCTTCTGGCAGGGTGGATATTCCTGTCTCCCTGTGGGCTTGTAGGAGGTTTCAGAAGATTTAGATGAGAACGCAAGCTGTTGGAAACACCTCACTATCACACTCCCACTGGGTGCTCCATCAGCAGCAACATTAATCTATATGCACTTTATCATCCCATTACCTGAGGTGGTTCTTTCAACAGGAGAGACGCTATAGGATGAGACGTCGGCAGAATTAAAATTTTGTTATTGGATCGAAACTTAATAGCTGCTCAGCCATTTCATTTCGAGAGCCTCGGGCCTTTCTGCAGTGGTAAAGCTTTCACGAAGAACTGAGCGGGCGACTGTTATCCCATCTTCAGACATTTATTTGGAGATTTGACAATCAACTGGCGAGACAAAGCCACGTGGACTTTATATTCTGTGGATAACACGTTTCAATAAAACCCATCCGAGTCTGTATCTCCTGTTCACAAATGCTTTGCAGCTGGTTTAAGAAAAAGATCAACCCACAACACCAAGCAGGCAATCATTCACCCCGTCGCAGCGCTTCTCGCCCCCATAGATCTCGTTATGCCAGTCAGCGTGCTGAAGGTTAGACATTGGTTTGATTGGAGCCTGTCCCTGCCATACTGAACTCTACAATCCTGTCACAGTCTGATTCATGGGTTTGTGCCTGCTGTCGCTTAAGTTTTATGGCCGGTATTGGCAGGGTACTTTTTCAAACATTCAGAGCCGTTTTAGAGCCTCGTCTCTTTCTGTCTCCCTCTTCATTTCGCACCGCTCCATTTCTGCCAGCATGAATCAGCATCCCTCTCTCTTTTTACCGATACACGCGATGATGCATGACAGGGTGAGGACAAGGGAGATGAAGAGGTAACCTGCTGTCTACACCTCACTCACCAACTCAACAGTAGAAGCTGCCTCCTCTATAGTTCCAGTGTTTGACCTTTACTGGCCTGTAAAGCACGTGCAGGGCACGCCGCTGCTGCGTGAAGATCTTTGCATGAACGTGCAGTCCAAAACCTCGTCAGCTCTGACCTCTGACCTGTTTGGTTTGATCCGACGTGTAAATCTGAGCAACCCTTTAACGGGTTGCTCGCCCTCGATGCTCCCGAGACGAATCACCTCGGTGCTACAGCGCCGGTCACTGTTCTGCAGGCTCGCGGCAGCATCCAACAACCTTATCGTAATAATCACAGTTTAATCATTCAGCTGCAGCAAACCTGACAAATGGAAGCAAATCCTCTAGTCCTGTGCATTAAATTTGCAAGACAACTGATAACACACACACACACTGTGGAGCTTCAGAACTCAAGGTTAGTGCTAACATGCTTGGCACTCGGCACTTATTTTAAGAACATTAAAACTCAGGCTTTCCCTGCTAACTGAGAGTAATAAAAGGACACGATGCAGCAGCAACACCTGCTCGTACTTGCACACAAATGCTGTAATTCATCATTAATGTTAGTGCTATGCTAATGCACTCAAATGGAGACGTTACATGAACACTTAATGCTTTTGTCTGCTGTGTGCATGTGATGTGCATGTGTGCTTTCTGTCATCGGCATCAAAAAGTCACGTTTTGTTCAGTTAGAAGACTTGAAGTGAACAAATGAAAGAACCTAACCGAGGTAGACTTGAACTGCTGCCACAGTCACCGACCCCAGAGAAGAGCAAGAGGACGGATGATCCACGATATAAAAACCTGTATTACTTATTATTAAGAAACAGGTTGGCAAACTCAAAATAAAAAAAACAGGCGAGTCCAAAAAAGTCCAAAAATCCAAGTCAATAAACAAAAATCCAGAAGCAGGAGCATGAGAAGAACACAGCCACAGTATGTACTGGCAAAGGAACACAGAGACTAACGCAGACAGAGACACAGGTGAAACTAACGAGGGGCAGGTGAGACCAATCAGGGGGGAGGAGACAAACAAAAGTGGCGGGAAACACAAAGGCAGGAAGTAAAAATACACCAGACACGGAGATCACAAAATAAAACTGAAAACTATGGTATCAGTTTACCATCGATCCAGTATCTGTAACCGTCCTCATCAGGGTCACCGAGCGGCTGGAGCCTATCCCAGCTGACTTTGGCCGAGAGGCGGGGTACACCTGGACAAGTCGTTCATCACAGGGCACATAGAGACATTTAACCTGTTAGAGAACATGTGGAGAGAACATGCATGCATGACCAGGTCATAGGTTACGTGTAGTTTAAGTTCACATCACATCAGAAGTAATAAAATAGTTCATGACACACATTAGAAATACATAATAACGATGGCTGTGATGATGTAGGAACAAGAAAGAGGTGAGATGAAAGATGAGCAGTAAGACAATGCAAGGCTTGCAGTGTCTTCTGTCATCACGCGCAGGCTTTGGCTTTAGGAGAGAACCAAAAATAGAGTGCAATAGATTTATTTCTATTGACTCAGAATGCATGCTTTGACTGCAGGAATACAATTATCATATTTGAATAATAGCTATTCAAGAAGCCGCCACATAGAGAGAGTAATTAATGGCTGATGCAATGATGTTTTTATACACCAGCATCGTTCATCCATAATCACAAAGAATGTTTTTTATAAGGCACAATATAAAAAGGTGAGCAGTCAGTATGTAATGCTGAGCCAGTTGTTACTCTATCCATCAGGTGAATATCGTGCAGCAGCCTGCACTCCTACCTTTGTTTATAAGGGCAGAAATCATGACTGACAGAGACCAGGAGAGAAGTTTGAGATGCTGAATCTACCCAGCATCACAGCGATGTGAAAACCTGATGCACCCAATGTGCACGGACCGTTCTATGACGGGACAGGAAGTCACTAATTACTAACTAAGGGAAGGGGATGGCGAAGAAGAGAGAGAGCCTGTACGTCTCTGCACACTCTCCCGGAGAGGAACCGACCGCTGGGCTGCCACCACAGATCAATGACCCGCTCGCCCCGAGCCTCGGGCCCTTACGTGCCATAACTTGATCACATCCTGTTTCCATAACTGATCCTGTGAAACACGAGGCTTCATTTCCTGCATAATGCGGCGTGGTTAAAAGCGTGCATTGTAACCAGATGGCAGCAGGTTTAATCCGAAAACCACCTGAGAGTAAAACAGCATGGTCTCCTTCAACCAACATCAACTCATCAGTGAGCGCTTTTGTGTGAGACACCGAACCCCGGTACCTTTAATGTAGCTGCTGAGCAAAGACACAAGGCACCAGATGTCCAAAATACCCCCACCTAAATCCCTCCATCTCAAAGATTCTTCAGCCCTGCTGGTGTAAAGAAGTCCTCCATCCACTGCACAGTTGTTGATTTTCAAACCATTTTTACAAGTCGCTGCTGTTTTTCCACAAACTCACATCAGAAGCGACAGATCTCCTCGCTCCCCTGCAAGAAAAATCATTTACAATTTAAAATAATCAAGAAAAATAAAAGAACGAGGTTCACGCTGCGTCCAAGGTAAGCAAGGAGACGTGTCATCGCTGGTTGATAGTATCTTTGGATGAAGGACACAGGTTTAAAAATGATCTGTGAGTCAGATTAAATATTTTTATGCAGCAGAAGAAACGTTTGGAGATGTTTTGTGAAATGACAGTGTATGGAGCGGCCGTTTTACCGTTCTACCCAGCTAATCTTCTTGTGAAACCCGATGTGATCACGATGCAACGAGGACGGTAAACTCGAACGACGGAGGAAACCAGCCCCAACCACCTTACAAAGGGCGATCACTGAGATTATGTTGAACAGTTTGTTCAGGAATTTGATTCTTGAACATAGGGAAGTCACTGGAAAACCAAACACACACACACACACACACACACACACACATAAATGCACACATTCATTTATCCAATCAAAGGTGATTTGTGGAGACTCCCCATCGTATAAAGACACACTGACTTTGTTAGCTGGACTGTGGAGGCTGAAATCGACGGCATCAAATGCTCTGCAGCACAACGTTACTCGGTTCATCGTAACGGACAAATGAATTATATGGAAGGGCTCTGCAGTGACGGCTGCAGAGACAGTAAATGTTGAAAGAAAGGATGCCAGGTATCATCATTTATTGACTTCCAAGCATGCAGAGCCTGTATGGCCTAAAGTGGAACATCTATAGAGGAAGGCTGAAGAAGAAGAACAAAGAGCCGGAGGTGACTGGATGCATAAAGCTGATCTATGGAGGAGAGGCTCCTGTCTTATCAAACAAATAGCCCAGGGAGAAAAATGTGGCTTGAAAGCTGAACAGATATCATTCTGACTTATTGCAGCGCGGCCATCGGGATGAACGCTGGAGGGTGAAGTCAAGACGGTGACTTCATTTTTATCAAATGTGACTGCTCTTACAGAGCAAACGGGTCTGAATGGGGCTTGAAGAGGGGTTAACTGATAAAGAATGACATGAGTGTGGACAGATAGAGGGAAGGATTAAACGCTCTTATGAACACCCCCCCACACACTGAAAAACAAGCCAGGTGACCAACAGACATACCTATCTTCTGTAGCACGTTACAAGATGGATCGGCAGCGTACTCCGGGGTTGTATAATTAATATTCCACAGGGACTCTTAGACTAGTAATTAGGAGCTGAAACTCCACAGGACTCCATTAATGAAAAGTCGGTCTCAACGCTGATGAAAGATTGATCATCTCTTATTTTGTCAAGCATGTTATCTGGCTCTTTCCTTGGTTTGCCCTTTAAAATGTCCCCTGCTCAGAAAAAGTGTCTGTTGGGAGCATCTGTTTGTCCTTGATAGATTCCTTCACAGGCCAGAAAAAAGAGTGTGTGGACCTTGAACAGTAGGAAGGAGGGGAAGTAGAGGGAGCAGTGAAAAATGCCCCTTGTCATCAGACACTCAATCCTGCCTCGTTTGTGTTGACATATTAAAGCAGGGACCGTAGGGAGGCCATAAATACAGTGGCCATGTCCTGACCCAACACTGCTAACCCTTAACCTCTCCCGAGTCCGTGGAGGAAGGGTGAACAACATCTAGAGGAGAAAGGCCGTGCTGTGATCCAACCCAACAGGAAGTGAGTAAACACTTAGTCCCGAGGTAAACACGCTCAACGTAAAAAATTCTCATTAAACTCGGAGCCGTCGCTAAAGGTCATTTATCAGCAGAGACATGAAGATTTTATGAGTGTTTATGATGGTTTATGATGGTTCATAACGGCTGTCGGATGTATGGAGAGGGTCGGACGTCCCAGTGGCCAACTGTGGGTACTGTAACTAAGGATTTTTCCTCATACTATAAAACTATTAATAAAGCTGACATCTGTCACTGTACTGCATATGCATACATTCACCCAAAGGATCAACACCTGGTGATTCTTTTTGCTGCCTTTTACCTGATTTTGCACGATGTTTGTGCCACCAGGGAGCAGAACATGGATTATCTATGGACATTTTCAGCATTTTCAAAGAGAACATGACTTACTTAATGTGGATGGTGCACTTGTTCTTCCTTTCTTTTCTTTTTTTTACAGTTTTGTTTATGGCATGACACGACACACTGAATTTTAATGAGAAATGGCAGCTAGTAGCAGTATGAACTTTAATCCGGATTACACCAATAAGTTTCTCCTTGCAGGTGGTGTGAAATTGCGTGATCCCCACAATTCCCCAGACCACGAGATTAAAAAAAGGTCCTGACACACCAAGCCAACTTCGAAGAACTAGCCGAGACTAAGAGCAACTGATGCGTTGGCTCTCATTGTCCCACGCCTGAGCTTGCATAAGAAGTAAGAACTTGTAAAGTAAATCTTTAATATGTGTAAGTCTGTATTTGTTCCACTTGGATTTACACGGAGGCTGTCCAAACACAACACAGCTAACAGATAGATGTCAGCCCTTCACCTCCTGACAAATGCTCAGCGCTGTCAGCATACCAGTGTAATAATTCATCCTGTACGGTTTAACGTTTAAAAAGTGATGCATCTTCTTCCACCTCCACCAAACGCAGATTAAAACTAAGCAGCAGATGTTCCAAGGTGCACAATTAAATCTAACACAGCCCAAAAAACACTGACTGAACAGCAAAAACCAGACAAACTGTTGCACTACTCGTTAAACCAGTCCCCAAAAAATATGAAGGAACACATTCATCCTCAGGAAGTATTTTTACCTCCCTTGTTTCTGGGCAAAGTCAAAGAGATTGTTAAATTCATGCCTGTGAGAAGGTGTGAGTTAACAGCCACAGGTCGGGAAGCTGAGGAAACCTCTCAGTTATTGATGTTTGTGCTTGGAACAAGGGTCGCTCTGTCTTTAGAAGTAACCGCATTAGACAAATTAGAGTCTCTGCATGAGTTCACACTGCCTGTGGATTCATCTAAAAACTGTACAGCTGACGGTCCTTGTCCAACCAAAGTGTGAGGTGTCTGCATTGCATCCTCAGTAGGTGCTGGAGCTGCCTCTCGTCCCTGATCCTGTTCGTGATTTTCATGGACCGGATCTCAAGGTGTATCCAGCGCGATGAGGGTGTCCGGTTTGGGAACCTCAGGAATGGATCTCTGCTGTTTGTAGATGATGTGGTCCTGTTGGCTTCATCAGACCTTCAGCACTCACAGAGGCGATGGGAGTCAGCACCTCCAAGTCTGATTTCATGGTTCTCTGGGTTCAGGTGTCTTGGGCTCTCAGGAAAATTGAGCGTGAGTGTGGTTCACCCCTCTAGTCGCCTCGTTTTTGAGGTGCTGGAAGCTGGAATGTGTTGCTGCCACCGCGACCGACCCTGGATTAGAGGAAGAACATGGACGGATGGAACAACGTGTCTTCAGAAGAAACTGGACCAGACAAATAGAGTCTGCTGATCGCAGCTTTCTGCTTTAATGCCCAGGTATTCATTTGAAAACTACACAGCTGGAGTTGAGCGGGGGACAGGCTTGAGATACTCCAAGTGGCCGGGCATCCTAATTATTACACACACGTCTGACAAAGATGCCTGAGGATATTAAAAAAGGACAGCCAAGAAAAAAACTAGAAAAGGAATTGCATTTGGAGACTTGTGCTGAAAGTGTGTACTCCAAACCTAGAAGGCATGTTTCCCTCTTTGGATATTGAACATTTTCCACCCATCACTTTTGCAATTCGCTCAAGTTACTTTTGACATCTCTTCAACTTCCCCTCACCATTAACTCCACAACACAATGTTTATTTTCTCCCCCCTGTCTCGGTGCACACTATTTTCTTTCTCAGTGCTCACACCGTCTCTGCTCGGCGCTTTCACTCCGTCTCTCTCATATTCTTTGGAATCAATTGCTTCCTTTCAGGGTAAGTGTGTGCTTGAGACCAAATAATGACAGATGTCTGTGTGTGTGTGTGTTTGTGTGTTCAAAGTGTGAGTTATCTGCCTGTAACACTCGGGGAAGGCTCGTGCAGGTGGAGATGGTCTGGTGGAAGAGATGAGGGAATTCAGTGCAGTCACTGATCATCCCTCAGCATTTAAAAAAGCTTTTTTAGAGGCGGCCAGCTCTGCAAAGGGGTTAAGGATATGGACAGCTACATGAAGGAGGAGAACAGAGAGAGGAATCTCTGCAGTTTGTGAACACAAACCAGCCTGAAGTGACAGACACCTCTGTGCTGTGGACAGGTTCATTGTAAGAGAGTTCTTTTAAACTGAAAAACCGGCTGATATCATTTTATCAGCAGAAGACACAAAGCTAAAATGAATTCTGACAATGTCAGCCTTCATATGCAGCGCTGACCTCGTGCTCTTTATTTTCAGACTGTTTGGACGTGCTGGTAAGTCCCTGATTAGTATTAGTAACTATGTAATAGTCCTAACATGACTCAAACTACATGTAGCAGTAGTCTGAATCTTGTTTCTCTCTCTGACCCGTGGCTACGTAAGATTTGTGCCGTTCACCATCATTCAGCACAAATATATCTGTAGAAATAGGTCGAAAAATGAGTTGCTGTGACGACTGTTTTGAAGCACCGCTCTATTTGAGTGGGGCTTCTGCAGAAAGTGTCTCGTCTCATGAGTGTTTTTCAGTTTTTGGTACTTCACCTGCTCCCTGGTTTTTGCTGCTGCCTTTCATTAATGTTTGACAAGTTCAATGTAGCCTTAAAATTTCCAATGTTCTGCAAACTGCATGGCAAAATTTCAGACTGTTAGACTGAACTTGGGTCAACGGTAGTTTCCTTTTAAAAGGTTACATGAGTGTGGCTGAATAGATTGGATGGCTTTGGACTTTTTCCATCATCAAGGAAGCAGCAGATTGTGTGATCGATGGGAAATAAAGAAAAACACTGATACATTTGAAGATTTGATTTCACAGTATGAAAAGTCTTCATTTATTTTGTAAGTGAAGATGCTAAAATACTCGATGGTGACGCTATTGCTATCTGTTACACAGAAAGTTGGATCATCCCGGCCGTCCAACAGACACCAGATTTTCTGAACCTGCATGTGTCCTGCCGGGTCTTTGAAGAGTTTGCCAAAAAGGGAAGTTAAGAAAATCAAAATGATTCAATAAAACATACAGTGTTATGTCAGCAATCAGTGGTGAGTGTTATAAAGTGTGTGTAATGTGAAATAGGACGATACACAATCAGAAACTAAAGCGTTAAATGGCATCAGCCTTCCAGGAGCGACGAAGAGGCGGCCATCTTCACGTCACCCAGTTTATAAAGGCTGCTGACATCAATCAACCACCAGAAAGACGGAGCTGAGAGAAACAAACAGAAGCTGTCACACATGTAACACGTCATTTCATCTCACAGAGAGGGGAGAGAAAAAACACCGCTCATTCCGTATCAGACTTAAATGAGGTGCTGGAGCCGTCGACTGTGAAGCTGAAGAAAAAGCAGCCAAACACTCAAACCTGTGCAAAGATCATCTTTATTTAGCGAGCTTTCAGTCTGAGTCCTTCCCCGGGGATAAAATACAGGTCTGTGACATCCTGCTATCTGAGTGACAGAGAGGAACATCCATGTTAACATACAAATCTGATATGCAGTCTGCAAAAACTCAGCTATCTATAGTTCTCCATGGCATAGAGGCTGAAGAGACAGAGGTGATGGGGAGAAGAGCACAATGTGCATCAGTGTGTTTTCTCAGTGATTTGAAAATTTGCCTGAAAGTTCTGCAGCTGGAAGTCGAATCTGTGGAGTTCACGTAGATTAATCTGTCGTTTTTAGAATCCCTCATCTGAAAACAAAAGTAAATGAAGCAGGTAACCTCGAGACCGAGATAAAGGAACAGCACTGAGAGACCCAGAGTGAATGACTCGCACCGAAGATCTCTCCAAGGAAAAGACGAAGGCGAGCCCACAGACCTCCAAGCAAATGGCAGACAGCAAAGGCACTTAGAAAAGAGGCTGCAAGGCCTGCCAGGACAAAGGAGAGGAGGAGGCTGCAGTCAGTGTGGTCAGCTGGGCCACATCTCCAGAGAGGATGCAGAGTTCCTCTCTACGTCCAGCTAATCCACACTCACAAAGCTACTAGAGAGGGGAGTGTAGTACCAACATGGATGGGTGAAGTTGTCTTACATGCACATGAAGTCAGAGAAGATGCTGCACACAAAGAAAGGAAAGCTACGACACCAGATTCTCAGCCATCTCCAACCCTCCGATCCCAGACGACCTACATCTCTTTAATGACCGTTCTTTTGTGCTCGGTACAGATAATAATCCACTCACATCGAGCTGAATGTCGTTCAAGCTGAACGAGTTAGCAGATTTAAATTTTACAGGCCAGAAAAGGCAAAGACAGATGAGGCCGGCTTATCGAGAACAGCAGTCGATTTGGAGCGAGCATACGCAGTCAGGGAGAAGGAAGCCACCTCCTTAGCTTGGTTTCATGCAATGCTCTTCAGGAACAGACAGAAACTGATGAAAGCAGCACAATAACAAGACGCTGCTGGACAAGAACTAAAGACTGAAGGTGAGTTTAAAGGTCTGGTCAAGCAGTGCAAGCTGGACATCAGGGCAGATGTCATGCACCGGACGTTTCAAACAAGACGTGTACATGTGCCATTTTAAAGGAGCTGCACAAAGAAACATTAAATCTAATAAAGGACATTTTCTTCTGGCTCACACTCCAGACAGACAGGTACCCATGTTGAGTATTTAAACCACTCCCTATTCCAGCTGGTCCCAGCCAACGTCCTGCATCTGGAAGAACGTCAAGGTGGTCATGAAAATATACCTCTGATAATGGATCATTAGACTCAAGCATATGCGAATCATCAGCCAAAATTGTGGCAGACGGACAAATCGTTCAGTGATTCCTGTTTCACGTTTGGTTTCCCAGAAAGTGCGCCGTGACTTTGGAGGATAAATTGCTGCTGCACCACCTAGAAAGCACTCTGCGGTGTCCAGGGATCTCACACGAGTCCAGATCACCCCCACGGGAATGAACAAACAAAGAGGTTTCACTGAACTCTTCTCTCAATGTGAAGAACACTCACTAAAGAACAGAAAAATGACTTCCCGAAGGTCACACACACCTATAACTGCACAGCTAAGGAGGCCACACACACTTCTCTCCATTCTGTCTACATTTTGGCAGGCCAGCCGGGCTGCTGTTTGGGGTTGAAAGTCAGGACTGCTCTGGCTCCTACCAGGACTGTGTGGAGAGGTAGCGACAAAGAGTGGCTGAGGTCTGCAACATCACCTCCAGGAACGCTTTCAAGTCATCTGAAAGAGACACAGGCCGTACGTGGGTAATCTGCTCCGACTGGGGAGACAATATTTATGCCGTCAAGAGTCAGAAAGGTGAGGACAGGCTGGTGTTTGAGAGCGGCAGAGGCAGGACAAGGATGCTCCACAAAAACACGACTTCTTTCCAGTCACTGCCGATGAAAACACAACTCCCACTACAGTCCAAGCAAAGAAAGGAAATGGTCACTGTACAGACAAACACACAACAAACAAAACGTTGAAGAGGAATCGGATCTCAAGCTGGACACCAAAGTTCACCTTCACTTGACCTCACAGCTCAGCTGCTGCAGGCTGAAGAGACAGAAATGAGGAAACCTCTATAAATTGCTGAAGAGGGGCAACATCTGAGGGGAAGAGCAGCAGACGTGAGGAGTTCACAGGATGAAATCATCGAGGAGACAGAGCAGAGGGAAACAAATCGGAGGAGACAAAGGACACAACCCCAGACTCTGATTTATGACAGACTTGTCCAGCCAAGTTTCACAGAGAGAACATTTTCTGCTGAAGAGATAGCTGTCAGTGGCTAATAGCAGTCCTGCTAATGGACTAGAAAAGACAGAACAAATTTAAAATACATGTTGATCTGCTAATAGAGAACACAGGAGCTGTTAGCTGGATTTGTGTGGATTGCCTTTCAGAACTGTAAGGAGAAAAATAAATGACCTTTCCAAGTGTATAAACTCTTTTTGTAATATGCATCTATTATGAAAGTGCTTTGGCACAAAGAGAATCAGGAGTAATCTTGACTTGAAGTGCACAGAAGCCTGAATATCACAGAAACACGGTTATAACCTAAATGTTAGCTCGTTCACACGTTGAGGACGCTCAAGTAGACGGGTGCAGAACCATCAGCATTAGGAGTCTGAATGTAATGCGGGCTGCTGCAGGTAGCCAGTGGAGCTCGATGAGCAGCGGGGTAACGTGACCTTTGGGTTGATTGAAGACCAGGCGAGCCGTCTGAAAGGGTTTCAATGTGCAGGCTGGGAGTCCCGTCAGGAGGGCGTTACAGTAATCAACGTGTTCATGGCTCGTCATGATCTCAGCCAAGACCATCAGTGAGGAGATCAATGGTTTCTATATAGTTATTTTCAACAAGCATAACACTCAGACACTTAATAAAAGCAGATTTCTCTGCTTCTGCTGGGTGCTCACTGTCCTCACCTCATGCACAGACACAAACCACATTTCACATGTTGGTGCTCGGTGTTGGTGTTTTCTTTTCTTAGCTGTATGTAATAGAAAGGTGGAATTGAAACGTTGGCCCGCTCGTCCTCTCAAACATGCCTATAGAAGAATGAGTGTGTAAGTGCTGCACGGCGCTGGGTGAACTCTCAGATTACGCTGAGGAGAGATTGTTGTTGGAACTCTGCTGGCTACAAATAGCTCCCACAGCATTTGTGATCTGAAATTATAAATGCCCATTTACACACACACACACACACACTGTTGCTAAGAAACGTTACTTGTGAGCTACCTGATAATCTTCACAATCACTTAGCAACCACTCGATAAGATCCACGGATGTGAAGTTTCTAAGACCTCGACAAATTTGTTGACAGCGAGGTAATTCATTTTCTAACCATGTTTACACTTCAACAAAGGTACCGCACAGTATGCTGATTAGGGCTGATCAGGCTGCACATGATTGATGGGCTGTAACAGCTAAAAGATCACGAGATGATTTACGGCGTGATTGGTTGTGATATTTTTACAGCGGCTGACCAGAAACACACGGTGCATCCTCTTCAACCTCAGGCAACAACACAAAGAACTTCCCTACCTGACGATGTCTCACTGTGACTTCACCTTCTCATCTCCAGCTCTCGGTCGCACTAAATCTGTTAAACTGAGCAACAAATGGAAGCTAAGATGGATGCCGCTGATTGTTCGTTGCATCTTGCAGGACGAGTCAAGAGGACGGTACATCCTCCGTTTCTTCACCTCGCCCAGGTAAGCCTGGTGATTTGTGACAGATACTGTTAGCGTTTGCTCTGTAGCCGCCTTTGGTTCAGCTGCCGAAAGCCTTGATTGAAGTTTGTACTGGAGAGGGCTGACATAACGCTGGGCGGGCACGCAGGTGTCGGGCTCCGGACCAGCTGTTCACCGTTGTCAGGACAATGTTTGCCCTTTTCTGGTGCGTCATCATCTCTCCGAACACCTGCTGGCCTGTCATAAGCACAGATATCGCTCTAAATGCAGCTTCGATCTAATTATGATACAGTCGAGATAAATCTAACCGAATGTTCTGCATAGACACAAAACAAACAGGTGAGTTCTTAAACTAACTTCAGTCTTTGTGTTTGTTGTGTTTTATTACATTATCTCTTTATTTCATCAGCCACCTGTTATTACAGGTACGAACGTTTAACACTTCGTATAAAAGCGGGTCTGTTCATGTGTGAGAGCCAGAGAGAGTCTGGAAATGTTTTTAAGGTAGCAACATATTTCATTCTGTGTTTACAGGTTAGTGATAGCTGCAGTGTAACCGAGCTGGGGCAAACTGCATTAAACAGTGACAGGTACATGTGCAGCGTTCCATGACGCCATGTTTATTATCTTTGTCCTCACCCTGCACAAGACACGCTGCAACACAAAGAGAGGCGACCACAGGACACCTGCTAAGAAATATTATTCTTTGTATTATATTTGTATTTGTGCAGCGCTCCTGAAGCATTAAAGCCACAAAATGCAGAATCAAACCCAGAAGCTGGACGTCTTATACACAAGACACACACACTAAATCTAATGAAGGATCATTTATCGACTTCAGGTCATAAAATTACCCAGATCATCCCGTATGCCTCTGCATTGTGTCGCCTTACTTTGAATGGATCAACGTCTGATAGAGGGAGAGGTAAATCATGGAGGTCAGCTGCTTCTTTCACAATGGAAGCTCACTGGACTGTTGTGCACCACGCTCGCCTCTGAGCGATCCAATCACGTCTCAAGGATTTGATTTAAATCTTCACGTTGTCGAAGATAAAGATGCTCTGACTTCCACTTCACTGTAAATGCATGTTGTGTCCTGATACATCAGATCTATCAAGGCTACCAAACCTGTGGGTCACCGTCTCCGCTTCCATTGCTCTCCCTCCCAGCATGCGATAACTGCATCAACCCTGGATATTATGGCCCCGTGACAAAAGACGGGATGCCGCCCTCAGCAGTGTCATTACTATAAACTGATTGGGTCAATATGTGTGGTCATGCGAGGAGAAGAGAAAGACAGGAGCCTCACTGTGTTCTGACCTGCTGTCATTTGCTTCTCTGGCGAAGCTGTTATGAAATCTGTTGCTATGTTATTAGTTGTTTCAATGCGTCTCATTCAAACCGGCACAACGCTCCGAGTCTTGTGTTGTGAAGCAGCTTCAGAGTAGTTGCCAAGGTTATCAGGAGACTAAAGGACTCTGCCAGCACCAGCAAAAGACAGGCTGGTTGGTTGGTTACCACACGTAGACCGCCTGGAGTTCATTAATGAAGTGGAGAGCTGCTCGACGTCTGAAAAGTCTTTATTTGACAGGATGACTGTCAAGTGGAGATTGTTCGCCCTCTTCCTTCCTTCCTTCCTTCCTTCCTTCCTTCCTTACCTTCCTTTGGACACCAGTCATTACCTAAAGCTCACCACCACAGGCGGGGTTGTATTGTCGTCTAACTGGTTTACCTTCTGGCTCTGCTCCCTGTTTACCATGACGGTGACCCACATTATTGTTGCACCAATCTGCTTCTCGATGTCACGCCAAATTTTACCCTTAACCTTTAACAAAACCCTGACTTACTGGAACGCCATCACTTCACACAGCGACAAATGAAGCCAATGCAGAAGTGACTTCTTCCAGAAAGAAGGTTCAGAATCGCCGGTTGTTATAACTCATCTCAGGTACGAGTGGCCTCAACGCGAGGTGACACATTTGGTTACTGTGTTATTCTCCTACAGATCTCACCGCCACATGTTAAAACAGAAATAAATAACTCAGTGACATTGAGCAAAGAGCCACACAGTGAGCGTGGAGGACAGAAGGAAACCATCCTGCAGCCATTCCTTTACCGTACATGTGCTTACATCTGTGCTTACAGCTGTGCATCATCCAGCACGCTGACAGCTCTGTGATGGTAATGCATGGCAATCGTTCAGACTGCGCACCAAATGGATGCTTCAAAATGTTTTTTCTTGCTGCTTGGTGAAGATATATGAAATTGATTAGGATATAATCTATAAAAAATATATAAATAAGTTGCGTTCTAGCACATGCACCTTTGCTCTCACATGCATAATCACAGTATTCCCTGACAACAGAACGCTGCACCATCTAATAAAAACTGACACTCTGCCTACAGAGCCTCTCCTCCCACTTTGATACCACAGCAGACATGTGAAGGTGGAGAAAACAGAAACTCTGTGCCAAAAAAAGAATAATGACAATGGATGGCAGCTGTCAGCCCAACTGTATTGTTTCATTTGATCACTGCCACATGTACTTTTAGACGCTAAAATCAGCATTTGAATATATTTTGTTCTGCGAACCTTCGTGAATTTAACACAAACAGAACCCTGTTTGCGATCTCGTATTCAGAGCTGCTTCATCACTGCGAGGTGACACAGTCTTCAGGGCTGATGCCTGCAACGTTTCTGCTGCTGCCTCAGCTTCCAAGAAAACGCAGCCATCACTAAACTAACTAACCCATCACAAGTCAGTGCGCTCAACAAATAACCAACCAACTCTGGAAGAGAAGTCCGACTCACAGTGTCAACACCGGGCTCTCGCACGAGCTCAGCCCTCAGACTGAAAGGGGAATAGAACTTTGCTGTTGTGTGTGTGTGTCTCCTGTTTTCTGTGTTAAGCCTGATTTGGGTGTGTTATGAATATTCCACCTGCACTGCACAGCTTTGACAACCGCATCGCCGTCTGTGAGACACCTGGCAATAAAAATATTTTCAACCAGACCGCCGATCTCTGCCAGGCAGGAGATGGTGAAGCAGCCACGACGCCGTCACAGCTGCCACACACAGCCAGCTTTTTTATTTTGTATAGAGTTATTTAAAAAAAAATAAAAACCTCCCAGACAAAGAGGAGTTGAATCTCACTCAGCTGTCACTCGCAGCTCCCTTACTGTGACTTTATACACCATGAAAATGTGAGACTGTGACTTCAAGGAGGAAAGGTTGCAGAAAGTTCACCTAACTCTGTCTCAGGCAACTGTGCACATTGAGAGAAGGGATAAATATTTGTTTACACCCCCCAGAAAATTCAGCATGTCACAATTTGTAACATCATGTGACTTATTTATCCTGACGTGGGCCGAATGCTGCGGTTCAACTCAGCCGAGGCACAGGAGGCCTCTGAAGAGTCTCTCTGCCTCCTTCCTTCACAGAGTTTTCCTCGTCTTCCTCCCGCCTGGTGTTTCTGCCTGTCTCTGTGTGGGCGTGGCCTCCGGTTTCCTCTCACCTGCCTGATTAACACACCTGTGCTTCATCAACCAATCAGCCCATGCTGCAGAAAACCACAGTCAAAAAAAAAAAGTCCTTTCCAAATCAAAACGTCACGAGGTCGAGGAAAGATGCTTTCCTTTCCTAAAGGATGGTCCGGTGTATCCTACGCTAAAGGAGATAATAAAGGAAGCACTGAAGCTCCTTTCCTTGACAGTTGTGTCTTTCCTCATTCTTATACCTCAGGACAATATTGTTTTCGTGTTTCTTCTTGAACTAGATAATATTGCACAGTTTGTGCACTATAAGATCCAACAACTTCAAGATATTTGACTTTAAAGTTGTAAAGGAGCATAATACCTGATTGCATTTCCACCTGGATGTCTGTTTGCCGTGCTCTTCTGCTGAATAACATAGCACAGTATTATTTCTCTGCACATGAAAATGGAATTGATTCAAGAAGCTATTTTAGAGCTGAAATACTCATTTAACACCAGCAGCGTGTCGTAGTTTGAAGGCAGAGTGCTTCTCCCATGATGTCTGTCTTACAAACAGAGCGCTGTCTGCAGCTGATCCAGGGTCAACACACGCGCTGCCACACCACACTGCCGTCAAAGCAGAGGCCAGAGAGTTAGCGAGGGTCCATATGTCGACACTGGAAGTTCATCGTCTATGTCAGTAAAGACATGAGAGGCTGAAGCTGACGCCGGGTGCTGAGGTGTGAGGGAGAAGACAGGGTCACACCGCTACACAGATCCAGCCAGATAAAGAGAGAGAGAGTGAGAACGCACACCAACCTCAGGGGAACTGAGAACACACAGGCTTGAATATCAATGTACACAGAGGCCCTCAGAGCTTTGACAGAGATGATAGAGCCAACTCCACATTGGCTGGAGCACACAGCAGCCATCCAATAAAACCTCAGGCGTGCTTCAGAAGACCTCAGCTCCAGATTAGGCTGGCAGCGTCACCCTTCCTTTGACGTGAATCTGTAAGCTCTCTCTCCAGCAGACACAGTGAAACGACACACAGCACGCTAACAGGCGGCTGGCATGTGGACGCTCTCACTTTGCAAATCATCCCGGAGATAAAATCTGTTTTCTGTGCGTCCCCTGAGAAACGTAAAGCTTCAATACCGGCGTCGCATGTTTTCCATAACAGTTTCTTGCAGGTGTTTCACAATAAAAGCCTTCAAATTAAAGGTTTCTGTCCACCACCATCTGCTCAGCCGTGATGCCACTCTGCGAACGCTACATGTGCTGCAGCGACCGCCTGGTTAACGTCGCTCAGAGCTTCTTGGCTCACTGACGCCTGTCCACCGGACCGGACTGGCAAAACCAGAAACCAGCACAATCCTAACTGCTCTTTTCTGTTGCTATGCTTCTGACGAAGCTCTGAAACTAGCAGATAACATGAATGATGGTAGCTGCAAAGAATGGCCTTGCTTCCTTTTAGGTATGCCCAAGTTTTCCCTGAAAGGCCCAAAAAAAGTTGAATGGGTTTATGCGGATCAATTATAAATACGCTGGCTCTGCCTGACTCTCCCCAGTGTCCTGTTCGCACACAGTAGTTTGACTTTAATGGTTCATTTTTGTTGTTTTGTTGGGTAAAAAAAAAAAAGCTGGATGGGGAAAGCCACAAAGTCATAACTCAGAAACATTTATTTCAGGTAATAAAGATCAACTTTCTGGCAAACTGCTTTCCTCAGGATAAAATAGTTTGGCCCACAAACCATACTTTGAGCACCGCATGCCTTTAAGCTGTGTTAAGCTATTTTTGACAAAGAGACTGACTCACAAGCAAATTCACAGCAATGAGAACATGCACTCGTTACGGCCAACAGGTTAGCTAATGACTGACTACTTCCAGCTGAAATCCCACAATTCCTCGCTCCAACATCGTGTGTGTTCCCGAGCTGACAGTGACGCTGTGATGCTGTGTGTGTGTGTGTGTGTGTGGATCATTATAAAACAAGCAGGTCCGACCGAGCGATCCGATTGGTCAACTAGGCATCTCGAATGTGCTCAAATCAGCACGACAGCACACCTGACTCATCACTAAAAATATTACTAGCTTCAAAATAAATGTGAAGTTCACGGACGGACCGAGGAGCCAAATCTGTCCACGGAAAAATCTTTTTCAGCAGATATCTTCGTCACCACAAGACTCGACTAGCAAAGCAGTTTAATGTTCATGTGTGTGTATTTATTCAGCTTAAGAAACTCCATGATCTCCAAAAGCTCTGACGGGACTAGAAATCGTCTCCGTTGTTAGGTTGTTGCTGAGGCTCGGGCTACTTGCTGGAGTAGTGAACTGCTGTGGCTGCAGTAATAACGTTAAAGCACGCCCTCATGTTTAAAGTCTGTCCAGCAAACAAAAGCTGCAGCCGCTGTGCTGATTCAGAGTCAGTGGCAAGTTTTTTAACTGAATTATACAGGTCATCCTGAGCGATGTGCTATAATTACAGTACTGAACATTTTGACAGTGAGAGCTTTTATTTTGAAAATAACATTTCCGATAATCAATTTCAAAGACGTCGAGGAGACGGATAACAGTTTTATGGCGTGTGACTATAAACCAAATGTCAGCGTGACTCAGTAATAGCATCCTCTCAGGTTTGTGGAGATGATCCACCCAATTATTTATGGAGGAATCCCGCGTGTGGTGTTCTCACTTTCAAGCATCCGAGTGTCTAAAGTCACTTCAGCTCTCCTCCAAGACTCTAAAATAACAGCTCAAACCTCAAACAGCCTATTTAGACCGCGGCGGATGGCAATATGGACAAACTGAGGTGTAATTATAGCGCTGGGGTTGAAAGAGACTACTCATCACCACGGAAAGCTCTTCTGTCAAATTACTCAGGGAGGAGAGGCGGAAAGAGAGAGAGAGAGAGAGAGAGAGAGGTTTCACTTGCTGACGTCTGGAAAACAAGTGCTGAGCTTTTCAGCGTCAAAAGTCTGAAGAGTGGGAGCCATTTGTAAACAGGATCCCCAGAGAGGCTGATGTTTGGAAGGAGACAGAGGGAGAATGACAGGACGGAGTGATGAACATGTAACCATTAGGTAAGCTCCTTCCTCGCTGGAGACATCCTCCTCAGGGAAACTCTGTTAGCTTCTAAAGACTAATCATGCAACGGCGCCGTGGCAAATCTGACTTAGTATATTAGGAGGCAGAGTCAGAGATTTTATCCTGAGGCAAAATGAGGTGAAGGTGGCACCCGGCGTCTGCTCTGCCCACAGGGACAAATATGTTTTATTCTGAATAACAACAACACGTTTTTATAATAAAGGCCAAATGATAAATCTTCATCTGTTTAAAGCACTAACTCACATTCCTATGCTGGCCGTGCTGGTTCACTCTCATCCGCCTCATTTCCAGCTACAACAGACAGCCGCAGTATCAAAATATCAAAATATAATGTGGCTAAATGATTCGGTAGACAAAATCAACAAAGACTCGAGCCAGCCTCAGACGGACGACAAGAGGAGCTGCAGGTCTTGGTGTCACTTCACGGCCTCGCCGGTTGCTGCTCTGCCAGGCTGCAGCTGTAAGTAACAGGAAGTTATTCACATCAGATCAGTTGGTGGAGACCAAAAGCAGAGTGAATATTAAACTCGCTCAGACGTATTGATCTCAAACTCTTCTACTCTTTGTGTTGGTATTAATTTATATTTCCTTTTTACTGGGAGTTGTTTCCAGTGTTTTGTAATGATTCATTTAAACACTGATGTTAATCCACAAACGTGCCAACAAAAGCTTTGGTCTTTTTACACTTGATGTATTCTTATTGCAATTTTGGATTTTCTGAAGTATAAAAAGTAGGATACAGTAGAAACAGGCGCTGACATATTTTCTGAGCTATCCATATTTAGGCTGCAGCTATTCTCCAAAGGGAAAGGGAGATGGTAGGTGAGAGAGAACATCTTAAGAAAAGCACGACAAACTAGGAGTTGGTTCAGCGAGAGTGTTCGTGCGCTGCCTGTTCATGTTGCGCTCACATGTTGTGTGGGTTCGTCTTTGTGTTAGCGGCGGCCCGCGTTAAATTTGATGGGAGAATCTGGAGAACGAGAGCTTATGAAGTTACAAGAAAGGAAGTGAATACAAATAGAAACACTGGGCGGAGGAGGAACGGCGGGCGGGGTAAAGATAGAGGCTTTGTATCTCCAAGGCTTTCACAAGATACAGACCTGAATATTAACTCACAGAGACCCTATAGAGCTTTAATTATTGATTACCAATGAGCGTTCACTGCCAGCGCCAACAAGAATCAGCTGAGTGGATACTGTAAAGGGATCTGAAGTACGGTACCAAGAAATTCAAGGAGCAAAATCATTCCTGGAAAGTTTCATAAGAGACTCAGAACACTGAAATCAGCAAAACCTCGGTGAGAGAGAGAGAGGTGGGCAGAGAGAGGCGCAGTATCGGCCCGGCTTGGTTGCGATGAGCGTTTTCCTCGGGGATGGATTACAGGAGAGTGGACGGCGAGCTGAAACAGTCGTCGTGTTTCAAAGTGAAATCCGGTGAGCCGAGGAGTTTCTGAAGACGGTTTCTGTGCCGCCGAGACATCGACCGACCGCGACCATCTGTCTCTCGCTTCGGCCTCTCGTTAGCCTACTGGTTCTGTCACGCCGCATCATGGTGGACGATCACTATCACGCTTTCATTTTTCAGTTTTCTATATTTGAATCTGTCTAATTGGAGGCAGAAGTGTCGCTCGCTGCAGAATGCAGGGCTCAAAGGCAGAATCGTGGCGACGCCCGAGGTAACTGAGCGGTAACCTCTCTGTTTTATTCCGTGCTTCAAGTTCAACTTAGCCCCAGTGACTTCATTTCACACTTCATCTCCCTTCCACTCACACACACACAAACACATCAAACAGATGCTCACACACTCACACACACTCGTATCGACACGAGCTCGAGCGCGCAGTCCAGTCCAGTCGCATTTTGAGACATTTACAGAGAATGTCTGAATCACAAACAATCGACCTACACGAATTAGGCTGCCACGCTTGGAGGAGTGAAACTTCATGCGTGCGTTATTACATTAAACAGCTGCGAGTGTTGCAGCGCTGATATTTTCCTCCCAGACAAGAAGCGCCTGAGCTTTTTTCAGCCCAGTTGAAATTGAAGGCTAATAGCGGGACAAGTGATATTTCATATACGAAGAGGGGGAAATTCATGACACAGTGTCAAACTGATGAATCTGGCGCGGCGCTCCGTTTTAAAATGACTGAAATCTACAAACTGGGAAAGCCACGACGCTCTGCAGTCCCATCCCATCTGTCTGAGAGCTCAGAGTAGCAGGCGTTTGGACTCTGTCTCTGCGTGTCCTCGTGATGCTGAGTGGCGCTCATGTGCAGCCTGACCTCAGCAAGGCCGAATCAGACACTTCAGATGGAGGCACACAGGACAACAGCACAGGGCGGGTGTGTGGCTGTGGTAATGTCTCCACATTGACATGCCCGTTATCATTTAACAGCCTCACCGTCGTCTTTTTACGTCTGATGTTACGCGCAGAGTATTTTCACAATCTTTCATCTCATTATATTTGTACATGAATCACTTCCAGGCCAGTTTTATATATATTTATATTTATATGTGAAATTTAAGTTCAAACATAAACTCACCCACCTGCGTTGTGTAACATTGTTCCAACCCACAGAACTTTATTTTAAATTCCACCGAAGATCCAAGAAAATCTCCAAATATACCAGAACATCTTCATCCATCATGTCCAGCTAAACTTTAGAGTCTGAATGTTTCACGTCACACTGCTTCACCTGCCAGATATACAGTACACACACTACTCACACCTAAGATGCGCTCTAACCTTTACAGGTGAACTTAACTTGGTTTGAATGCACGTGTCCGACTGTTCGGTGTCTCGGCGATCGTGCTGTTCATCACGCTGTTCACATTCTGACATCACGACACCGAGACGACGCCCAACAATCCGTCAGCAGTACCTGGTCAGTGTGAGGCTTCAAACAGGAAGCGCTCACCACTGAGTGTCACAGAGTGTCATCAGCAGGTTGGGATGAACAGCGTGAGACGTCTAGTCCACCTGTAAGTGAAGGTCAAGGTCACATGACAAGTTTTGCTTCTAAAACTACACAGAGGGGAAGAAGAAGTGTTTGTCACCCTGGACCTTAATATAAAATTGTTAAGTTTAGATTTCGACACTGTGGACAAGAACTCGGACGCTCGTACGTATTTCAGCTGGAGCTTACAGACGAGACTGGAGGTTACCGAGTGGACGAGGAGAGAGAGAGGAAGGTGAACCAGCTGCTTCCAGGGTGCAAATCCCAACAGACTGGTGTTTCCTCTGCTATGACCTTCTGTCTGCAGAGGAGAGTCACAGACTGGATGAAGACAAAGGTATAGAACATGTGTCATTCCTCTGTAGCGTCTGGTTATAACAATCTGAGCCAGCGTCAGTCAAAAACAAGAACTTTTAATGGACGGTCGAGGACTTCCACACTGGCTTCATTTCCCAGGAAGGCTGCTGTTTGTTCCTAACACACAGATATGACGTTAGTATTGATCATGAAACTTTATCTTAAGGAATTCAGCCAACCTTCACTTTGTTTCCATGGTTACGGCCCGGTAAATAAAGTTCTAGAGACGACGACCGATCATCAGCCAGGTGAAGTGATTATGCACTGTGAGCACAGAGATCAGTACAGCGGCTCGCACTGTTGGCCTCTTGGTCTGTTTGTGGTGGGCCGAGCTTTATAGGGAGTCATATGGTGCCTGCGGTGTGTGTGTCCTTTGGGCGATTTGTGTGTGTGTGTGACACCATCTGTGGCCTGGTCAACCGCCCAGAGTTTTTCTGCCAGTGGCTCCCTTTGAGGAAGATTGTTAAGGGGCATGTTGAGACTCACAACCACAGATCGTGTGAGTGCAACATTCATTCGTTTTTAGCATGTAACGATGCGTACGTGAGGCTGCTGCGACTCAAACTTTCCAGTGTAGCCGGTTCTGTTTCCCTTTTACTCTCCGTTTTCCTTCCTCCTCCTCGTTCCCCCTTTTTATTCCCCGCCAGCAAAACGGAAGTGTCAGAGTTTCACCCAACTGTTCCTGCGAGATGAATATGAGCTTTTAAAGTTGAGCTCAGTCCCTTCAATCCCATTCCAGCGATACAGTTTTCCTGACAGCATCGAGGATGAGGGACGGGCCCTGAAATCGCTCTAATGCTGTGTCGGCTCATAAATAGAGAAGAGCTATAAACGTATCTTTTACTGTTGAGGGGAGAACATTTACAGTTTTTCATTATGGGTGTTAGGGAGAGCGCCGATATCACGGTGTTATAATGTGAGCGAGCTTTGGCGTCTGAAAATGAGAGAAGTCCCTGCCTTGTGTTTGAATTTGCTACAGTATGGTAATGGCCATCTGTTGGTCGTGCAGCAGTGCAGTAAACTACCTCTGATAGTCCGACAAGATGACACACACACACACACACACACACACTGCAGGGATGACCTCTCTCTAGCCACAGTGATACATGTGTGAATCTGTGTTATGTGTTTCCATAAATTGTCTATAATGCTCTGGGGCGAGTCAGACAAGGGACGAGGAGGAGGACCGAGCTTCAGCACGATGATGAGGAGGCTCGTGAATTTACTGTTGACGCCTGTAAAATGTTTAGAGGACACACACACACACACACACACACAGGACATGTACTGTATGTCACTGTACGTCTCACTGATGCTGATATGTATTTATATTTTTGACAATTTTCAACAATGCGTGTGTTTTGTAGCCACACTTTGCAAAACGGTGGAAAGTTTCCTGTAAATCTCTGGAAACTTTCTATGCGAAGTTAAGATTGGGGATTTTGGAAATATTCCAAATTGGAAACTTATGGAAATTTATGTGAATTAACTGTAAACTGTGTGTAATTTAAACAAACATAAATCTGAACATTTTGTTTTGTCATAAGCAGACATGCAAAATAAAACAATTAAAAACATCTCCACAGATTTATTCGGAAGTAGAACTTAGGCCAACCTTCAATTTGGTATATTCCCATAAATTCCTGTTGCATAATTCCCATGGAAAGTTTCCAGCTCCACACTCAACAGAAATGTTGGCGTCTCTAACCACCCTCCTCACTACGACATGCACGTGGTACAAAATGTAGCATCGCTTTTCAGAAATGAAGTTTCTAAACAAAACATGTTAAAAATGTAATTAGTATTAAACTTAATTTGTAGCAGGAACAGTTGTTCTGACCTCACAGCTACTGCTGCAGACTAATAAAATCACAATAAAGGAAACTGAATTTAATTAAATGGAAGAAACAGTAAAAACAATAATAAAACAAAACAAACAAAAACGATGCTTCCAATTCAAATCGAAGATGTTTGTGTTCTTCAGGATTCACGCTGTCACGGACTGACAGGCTCATTCACAAGGAAAGTTCATTTTCATGGCTAACAAGGAGCCGTGCTGCGCTTCAGCGTGCTCGAACGCTTTATTTATCTTGTGTGATTGTCTCGAAGAGCTCGGGGTTATGAGCATCACAACTCCAGGCTGAAGCTGTTAGAACCAACAAACAGGAGGAGAAAGGAAACGAAATCCACAATTAAAGTAACAAGATTCTCAAGTAGCTCAGAATTTCTTGTAGATTTTGGGATGAAAACATAATTCCCGTACTTTTAGTGGCTGGTAATGAAAAACTCTGCAAATGGTGTTCACATACAGACCGAGCCGCGGATTAAAATATTGATATTTTCACACACACTCGTCATAACTCAGCAGACAGGAAGCAGTTTGCCATGTTATAGTAGGAAGAAGCGCAGGTGACGATGGCTCTGTTCTACTCAGGCGTCCCCTGACGGCGTGTCACCATCGCTGTACCTGGACCAGCTCAACGGATCATTAATTTGATTGTTTGACGTGTTTTTCTTACAGCGACGTGTCAAAATGTCGTCACTGCTCATGAAGGATGAAGATTTACATCCGACTAACGCAGACAAGAAAAATGAACCTTGACTGTCTTTAGTTTAGTTTTATTTATTTTGCACAGTTCAAATTATCAAAGATAATAAATAAATAGCAACATAAAAGCAACAATCTGAACATGATATAAGTGTGTTTGTGTCTTTTGTAACATTTTATAGAGAAGGTTTGAAAAGCTCTTCCATAATTTGATGAAATTAAATTGATCTCTGCAGGATGAAGATCTGAAGTTTGAGTCAGATAAAAGTGAAAGTGAGTCTGCTTGTTTCTTAATGACTTGCATATACATTATGAATAAAAACATACTGAGCACTAAGTATGTGGAGTTTCTGAAACAGAGACACAGATGAGGCGTCTAAGTGCTCGTCCAAACTATATTACAATAAGAAATATGGATAAATTAGACTCTAATAAAGTGTAAGATTACTAATCTTCCTGATAGATTTCTGTAAGTTTTTCTTCTAAATACATGAAACAGCAGAGCTGTCTGTTCTCCGTTAGCTTACTGTAAGTTACAGATAATAATGTCATCTGTCAAACGTTGCAGATGAAACACTTGCCTGCACTTCGCAGCAGCTCCGCGTGTTGTCTAATAATAAAAAGCATTCAGCAGTTAGTTTATCAGTAAAACGCCGTGTACCAGTGACAAATATCTTCAGCTACAGCGTGGAGCTCTCACAGAGGTGGATGATGATAATCAGTACGAGCACTGGGAGTGTGAGCGGCGAATCTGAAAGTGAAATGGGAAGATGTGAATTATTTGGATATACGGAGTGAGATATTATTGTGTTTGCGTCAGGATGAAGGCCGTGCAGCTGCTCTGTGATAAAACAAGCTAATTATCAGCACAAACTCAGAGCCACACAAACATGGTGCGAGCGTACAGTGATGATAAAGGATGTTTACTTCACCGCTCATCTTTGCATCACCAGTGTGTTTTACAAACCGTTACATCAGCTGCGCTATCCATGCATGCAATGGGCCATATAAGTGTACTTGCATGTTCAATTGATCCAAGGTCACTTGTGAGTGTCACACATCTCTTGCATGGGAGGGAGGGCTATAATACTGTAAACTCACAGTGTGATGTGACAAACACACTAAAACACACACCGTTTACCCATGCAACAGGCGCATACTTGCTGTACCTGCAGCAGATGAACCTCCGAGGACGGTTTGTGTGATTTAGGTGTTTAATGTTCGATGTCAGCCAGACTGGATCCACTGCTCGGGAACGTTGCAGCCAACCGGCTCTTAATGAGGATTTCATTGTGCTGTGCTCTGAATGAACTATAATAGACTCTGTGCTGTTTGATGATGGCTGCAGCCCGATGTTTACAAGCGTCTAGTGTTGCATATTCTGTTTGTGCACATTGTGAATCTTGTTTGTTCGGTGTAATTAGCATTTCTTGATTGTCTTTATAGAAACTGTGTCGCTTGATTAGCCATATTGCAGAACACGTACAGTACCAGTGAAAGTTCGACACGCCTTCTTGTTAAATGCTTCTTCTTTAAAGGAAAAACTATGAAGTAAGACGTGGAATCATGGGGTAAACAACTCGCCATCAGTGTCACAAGCAAAGCATCCTCACACCACCACACCTCCTCCTCCATGCTTCAGGGTGGGAGCCACACATGTAGATACACTCCTTTCACCTTTTCTGCGTGTCGCAAAAACAAATTCTCAAACCTGACTCGACAGACCAAAGTACAGATTTCCACTGATCTAATTTCCTCTGCCTGAATCGGGCCTTCGCGGTCGAATTACTGTGTTGAGATGTGTCTGAGCTGAAGTATTCACGTGGGCTCTAATCTGAGGTGTCATTAATTGTGGATTTCTGAGGCTGGTAACTCTAATGAACACATCCTCTGCAGCAGACGTAACTCTTCAGTCCTCATGAGAGCCAATTTCATCAAAGTGTTGGTGTTTATTCTGACTATTCTGTAACTTCAGAGTTCTTAAATGTTCTAATAGGGCTGTTAACTGTGTGCTGACACTACCTCCAAACAGCAGAACCGATGCTCTCAGACACATTAAACAAGGGGCCGTGAGTGGCATTAATTATATTGTGATGAGGCACACCTGTTAGCTGAAAAACCACGACGACCTTGATGCTGATTGAGAGAAGACTGTGCAAAGCTGTCCTCCAATCAGAAGACTGGAAATCTAAGTAAACAAAAATAAACAAAATGAATGAGAAGTTCTCCAACTCTTCTGGAGCTGTTCTGCAACACGGCTGATCAAATCAATCCTCAGTGTCACAGGTCTTATATACCAGATCAAATCAAAGTAAATGTGTCATTGCTCCACCATCATCAGGATGGCGTGATTTGTCTGAGCCTAAAGCTGTGGTGAGGTTTATGTGCAGGTTTCAGGAAAGATCACAGCTTGGGTTCATAGTTCAGGGTCCTAAAACAATCTAGTTTGGGACTATTTCATTGGCATTAGTGGATCTACGTTACCATGGTTACAATAATATACATGTCATAAGATCTAGGGAACGAATGTGATCAGGAGTTAGAAAAACAAAGCTGGTTGGAATTGGGAAATCAGCAACGTTCTTCCGTGTTTAAAGTCTGATGTTTGGTTGGTCCAGCTCTTGTGGACTGTCGCAGCTCTGTAATAACTCCTGTAATAACTGTAGAGCTGTCCTGCGTACTGTACTGCACTGAAAAACAGTTGTTGGGTGTATACTTCACTCTGTGTGCACAGACACAAGCCGAGAGGTGAAGTTATTTCTCAGCTTGATATTATTCAGCATGCTTGGAAACTGAATCTTGCAGTTCTCTGAGGATAACCGACATTTTTCATATTAAATGCCACAAACGACGGCACGTGAAGCTCTCAGTGAGCTGAAGTCGTTCCCCTTACAAAACCATTTACCTTCCTCACAAAGCGTCTGCGGTAACGCCGCACGCAGTCAACTCTTCATGGCTCACTTCCTTCTAAACACATTCGAGCTGAGTGAGAGTGAGTGAAACAAGAAATGTTCGGGGAAAGTACGGAGGGAAAAGTCCACCGGGTCAGCAGAAGAAATGGAGGCGAGTGCAAGTCTAATTTCCCATGGTGCACTCCTTTCCTGTGCTGTGCTGGTTGTGATGGTGTTGACTGATGAAGCCTGACTCGGGCTTACCTGTGATCGCTTTCTCACCAAGGTCCTGAGCACTTCCTCCCCCAGCTCTGCAAGCCTCCATCTCACACACACACACACACACACACACACACACACACACACACACACACTAAATCCTTCATTATGTCTCCACTGCATCCCAGTTTCCACCGTCCCTCCATCCAAATCCCCCTTCCCAGTTTCCCCCTGTACTCGAGGATAATGCCTCACCTCTCAGTCCCATTACCGAGCTCCTCTTCTGCACTCAGTCCCCCCTTTGCAATTCATCACACGCTTTCTACCATCCTCTTCAAAATCAGGATTAAATGTATTAAAGCGCTGCAGAATTTTATCACAAAGGGCTAAAAAAATATTATTAAGGGCTACAAATCTTTATTATTAAGAGATACGACATTTTATTATTAAGTACTATAAAAGTTTACTAGAAGAGCTACAGGATGTTATTATAAAGGGCTGCAGTCATGAAATGAATTAGCATTAATTCAATAGACTTAAATTAGATTTAGCTTTTGATGAATCGATTGTAGCTGCTCGCAGTTTAGAATGAAAATGTTTGTTGCTGACTGAAAAATAATAATTACCTTTAAAGAGTCACAGACACCTGCAGATGAATGAATGGCTTACACTTATTAACCCTTATCATTGAAGGTCTGATCTGCTTAAACTGCTTCTGATCTGTCTCCTCCTCACAGAATGAGACAGACGTCGTTCATCTCCACAGAAGCAAACATGAACTGGGCTGGTATTTAAAGCGCACACACTCTGTGTGAATCTGACAGCGTCTTTAGAAATACTCCGTCTGAAAGGAGACCATAAATTATAAATCGAAGGTGTCCTTTAAGCCAGCACAAGTCCTCTCACAGTAAATATTCCTGACTTCTCTCAGCTCTGACAAGTGCAATTATGCATACATAATCACTGGTGTTATGCAACTAAATGGGTTCCTGGTACATGAATAATTTGTATTTGATACTCAGCCTTCACCCTCACACATTCTACAGTTTCTCACATTGTCGTGTCATTACGTGTCTCCACCACAGCAGACCGATTGTAGTCGGTGGAAAATCTTCTCACAGACGTACTTTGATGATTCTGGGTCAACTCCCAAGGCGCTGATGGCATGTGCGCAGTCCAAATGGAGGTGTGTGTGATGCCACGCGAGGCGCCAACTGCTCATCGGTTTTTAGGAGCTAACCGTTCATGAGCATACACACAGCCTGCGGGAGCAATTTCGGGGTTCAGCGTCTTGCCCAAGGACACTTCGACATGCAGAGGGGAGGAGCCGGGGGTCAAACCATCGATCATCTGATTATCGTACGACCCGTTCGACCTCCTGAGCCACCCGTTAGCTTAGCTACGTCTAAAAGTGACAAACTCCTCCTGAGGTGTAAAACAGACACACTGTGGTTTTATTGGGGGGCAGCAGTTATTATGGCAGAGGTTTATATTTCTTGGCCTGTGATTTCCTGGAGACAAGACAAGACTCTCACTTCTTTTGTCATCAACAGTTTTTAAACTGGATTTATTTCTGCAGAGCTGCAACATCTGTGAGCCTGACGGTGTGAGCTGCTGCCTCAGAACGTCGACGTCTAAGACAAAAGTGAAAACTAGACTCAAACTAACCACAATCAACAAGCAAACTCAGAGTAATATGCCAAAACCAGAACAAATGATCCGGTGCCAAACGTCGTATCGGCTGTAGTGATATGAACTAGGTCCAGTGAGAAGCAGCATAGCGATCTGTCACATTGTGTTATGATTATAATGTTGCAATGACTGACACTGCAATCTGGAAATCCAGAAGAGGCTCAAATGATCACGAAACGTCTGGAAATGAATGCTGACAATGTTTCATCTACGCGTTCACGTGAAGGGAGATTCACAGCAGACGGCGCTGGAATCTAATCATGACCAAACTCCGTCTCACTTTCCTCTGCTGCCAAAGTGGATTAAAAATAATGAAGTGAAATTATGTACTCCTTCTCTGTTTTCCTTTTTTCCATCTTTGTTGTTTGAGCTGGCGTCGTTATGGATTTTAATTATAGAAAAATGTTTCTGACGTACATGAACTCCATGTCTGCGTACACAGAGTACTGTACTAGATCCTGATGCAATGACTGATGAATGAATAAAAATATAGATATAGTCTTGGTGTCGTACAATAAGTTATTTCAAGGCAACGTTTACTATCCAGACAGATTTCTCATGAGTCCAACAGCACGTCTTGTAAAAATACAAACCTGGTGAAACTTTCTTCAGTTAAATTGAATGTGGGTCCAAACTCACGCTGTGCCTCCACTGTTTCCCTTTTTGTGTTGCTTTGGATAAAAACGTCAGCTAAATGACTGAATGTGTTTTATTTCTTTTCATTTCTACTGCATGAGTTCTACTTTTATTGTCTCTTGTTTTTTATTTTTCATAAATCTTCAAGGTTAGCACCGACGTGTAGATGGAAACATAAATCTTCCTCAACGTTTCCTCTGAAGTAAACTTTAGACGCGCTGCATTCATTCTGCTTTGCACTTTAAGTAATGTGAATCAGGTAGACACCAAATGTCTGCCTGCATTTGTGTGTGTGTGTGTGTGTGTGTGTGTCTGTTTGACCACTAATGAGATGTCCAACTGTGGCAGCCATCTTAAAAAGGTGCCTCCTTTATCATGTAGATGTGAGGGAGACAATTTTAGAAACTAATAAAAAGACACGTGTCAGCGAGACAGTCGAGGAAACCGCACACACACACACACACACACACACACAGATCAACGAGATTTTTGTTGTGTGATGCGGGGAAGCAGGAGCTGCACCTCTCCCTTTGCAGCATGTAATTAGCAGTGCCATCTGTATGTATGAGAGTGAGGTGAGGACGGCGCAGGAGGAGCACGGCTGTCCATCCTCATTTACACTCAAATCATTACTCCGGCCCATTCCTCGCCTTTTTTCTTCTTTTCATTACTCCTCCGCTCTTTTCCCTGAAAAACGCTCTGCGAGATTAAGCCATCAACTCCAAACTGCTCCATTTCCTCGGCGGTGGCACGCCACCTCTCTGTCCTCCTTGTGCGGTATTCAACCTCTCAAATGTCAGTTCACAGCTGCTGTTGCTTCACTGTGCCACATTGTTCTCTCCTCAGCCTCTCGGCCCCCCGTCCGTCACATTTTCATGCATCCGCTGATTTCACATCTCTCTCCATCTGAGTGCTGTTGTCTGTCATTCTGTCTGTCTCTATCTATCTTTAGGTCTCTCTGTTATTCTCTCTCTCTCTCTTTGGGCTCCAGGCAGAAGTACTGTTGGACTCTCAGAGGAGAAGTACAGGTTTAAATGACAGGCTTGTTAACGGGGTCACTGATAATTCTGCTAATTAGCTGCCATATCACCTTGAGCTGCCGTCCCAGCAGCTAGATAAGAGAGGCAGTGAATGAGATGAGGGAGACGGAGAAACAAACGTCTGACTCTGGTAACATTCAGACAGAAACTATCATCACTCGCCTCGTGTAGCTTCTGAAAACCAGGACCTAAAAATACCAGAACCTCCAGAACACGGGGAGGTCCGGATAGAGAAATGCTGACGCTCAGGTTCTGCAGCAGCGTCTAGTTGAATTATAATTTAGTTATAAGTTACAATTATTTTATGGAAGCAGCTCATCGTATCAACATCTGCACCGTGTGAAGTCAGCGACTCAAACCAAACCTACCCTGCCTGTGACTGGCTGACATTCTCGCCCTCCTCACCTTGACCGGTCTCATTCCTCCTCGTCCGGAACCCAACCAACTCGAACCCACGAAGGCAGCGTGTACCGCCCAATCAGAGACAGGTAGGAGGTGTAGAAACAATCAGAGACGTCGCTCAAGATGAAAGATCTGTCCGGACAACATAGAGTCTGAGTCCGGACCCGGACCGCGGCCCTGTGCTGTAAGAGTTTAAGCTTTATCATTTATTATTATTTTATTATGTCATTATCCATCAACAGAAAGTTAATTGGTGCTATTTTCTCATTAAACACAAAGTTTTAGTTTGAAAGTTGAAAATAATGAATCATTTTAATCACCTGTTAAAAACAATCCAAACAAAGCTAATTGTAATTTGCTTTAAAAAAAAAGTGAAATGAGTGTTTTACTTTCACAGACGCTCCACCCACATGTGTAACAGATCTAATGCAGCGCTGAATACTAAAACACGCCGTGGCTGTTAATAACACTGATAGAGCTGTGTGTGTGTGAGCGCTGACAGTTACCACGGGGTCGCTTAAAAAATAAAAAAACTTGATGGAGCTCGTCGTTTTGCCAGAGGGCGAAATCATCACGCAATTAACCTTTTAAAAATCGATCCACGGCAGAATCAGAGGCCGTGGATCCTTTTGTTGTCTCGCTGGCTGTCAGGAAGTCACCAGACCTCCGACTGGTCCTGGCGACTCGTTAATGAGCCTCAGACGTCCACTCGACTCAGTGGGATTATCGCGTGTTTAATATTGATATCAGCTGTACTAATTACAGTCTATTAATTATGGAATAAATAATTGAAAGCAAAAACTATACTCCAGTAAGTGTGATTAAAGGAGACTAATTAATGCATTAATTGATTTTATGTTAATTTAATTTTCCATGAAATGAGAAGAATCTTGGGAGAATGACGCGGAGTGAAGTACAAGGTCGACGTGATGAGGCACGATTAGAAATACCGCCGGCGCGGGTGCAAGTTTGCAAGTTCCCGAGCGCAGTTTGATTAAAGAGCGATGAAGGAGTTCGTGTCAAACTCGTGTGGATACTCAACAGGCGTAGTATTCTCTCAGCTTCGCCTTGTACTTCTTCCTAATTGGGGAGCGTGCTAAAACAGGATGCACCAACGTGGCGGAGTGGAGGCGCATTTCTGAGCGGCTGGATGAGGCTTTGTTCTAAAAAGAGAGAGAGAGAGAGAGAGAGAGAGAGAAGATGAAAAACCTTCGTCTTCGTCTGGGATCTGGGTCAGAGCTCTTGTGTTCGTCCTCCGTGGATCTGTGCTGCACACTGTACCGACTGTATCAGCCTCTGGACAGACTGGGAGGTGAACCCATACCTGGCAGAGCAGCACTGAGCACATCGAGTACCCACATACGCTCAGTCCACTGTAATATGCAAACACCAATCAGGAGTTAAAATACTCTTTGACATGCACACGTGCACGCTCGGGTCCTGATATGCCGGAGCCAGTGAGGCGAGGAGTCATATCAGGTTATGAGACGGTAAGCAGGCCAGCTGAGGCAGACTGTTCCCGCCGTGAAAATCTGCCCCCCCCTCTCTGCTCGCCTGATCGGTTTCCCCCCTGAAATACCACAAGAGGGATTCTCAGAGTCAGCAGCACTCGTTTCTTTCTCTCTCCCTCAAGTTTCGCCCTCGCTACCAGACCCAGCCTCGCCCGGCGTCAGCATGAATGAGCTCTATTAGATTAGCAGCACGGTGAGCTAGCCGGACGCCCTTCTCCAGACTGCATCGCGGTGAAACACGTCTCACACGACTTTGCTTCTGCAGGTCACTGCTCAAACGCACACACGCTTAATTCACTAACATATGCCGGCACATACACACACGCAAACACTCCACACACACGCACAAAAACAGCCGCGGCGGCATAATGGAAGCAACAGAGGAATTTGATTGACATTAGCACTGTGACTGTAGATCTAATTTTCTCGGCTTGCTGGAGAGGAACAGCAGTGGAGAATGCAGCAAATCAGCCTGTCAGTCAAAGTGGCAACCTGCTCCCGCGCCGGCGACGTTAGCGAGCGCAGCTGAGCTGCAGGAACCAGCAGCACAACAGGTACAGCAGCCGTGTCGTTGAAGCAGAAAGGATTAATCCTCAGGTCGTTATCGCTAATATATGGTTATAATTGAGCCAATCGTTTGCAGCCGTCGTAATGACTTCAGGAAGGCGGAGGTATTTGGTGAATGGGAACAAACAAAAAGGCATTTATTCTTTCCATTTCAGTACACATTCATTCAGTGTGATGGTGCTCCACTCCTTTGTCCTCAGAAACAAACGAATCAGATGTTTGAAGGGATGAAATTACAAATCGTGTCAGACACAAAATCACCTGCCAGGCCAGCTTCAGTCGTCTGTGGTCTAAACTCTGATTCTCTTCCTGTTTCCTGCTGTGTTCTGGCTTTATTTCATGAATTCAGTCGGTCTGTGCTGCAAAATAGCAACACGAAAAAGTTCCTTTTGTCCATTTGTTTGAGACAGAGGGAGAAAGCGAGCACTGTGAACGAGGATAGTGAGCACCTGTATCCAGGACAAATAAACGATGCAGGAACACCTGATTTTCTCTGAATAGACCTTAAACTCAGATTTAAGGTGGACAGAGAGAAATGTAGCCATGTGTTGTTAGCCTGATTGTTGCTGTGAATAACTACAGCGTGTCTTTCTTTGTTTGGTCGCCATGACATCAGGTTATCGTCGCGCTCTGAGTTTGGATGGATTGTGGGTTAAGACTTCCGGTTGGTTCTTAATCTAACGGAGCCTTCGGGGGGTTAAACAAGGCGTATCGAATCGATTCAGCTGCTTATAGAGGAGAACTTAGCAAAAAAAGAGGTGACGCTGTGGAACCTGAGGCGAGCAGAATAAGATCTCAGCGCGGGGTATCTGCTGCATCTCTGCTTCGCTGGCGGGAAGGCGGTAGGTGTCATATATGCTGTTATCAGTCCGACTGCTCCCCACATCTTTGATATCTCTGTTTTATCATTTGGTATAAAAAAAATGGCCTGAGGGCGAGAGTGGCCATCTAACTGCCTCATTCTTTTTACCTTTCTTTCCACTTGGATGTCACACTGAAGAGGCCAAATACTCCACGCTGAAAGCCCACACAGATTCCAATCTTTTCTCATTTTTCTGCTGCTGTTTAAAGAGCCTTTGTCAGAGGTGAAGGACATCGGCTGCTACGCTCGGCCTTGGCTTCTCTTTTATTAACTGATGCGAGGTGAGAGTGGACTCTGCAGCGGTTTGGAGCTTGTAAGGAGAAGACCCCGCAATGGTTTTTAAAAAAATCTCATTTAAAATCTAATTCTGTGTTGTCAGCTTTAGGAGGATCCAAAACTCAGAAGCGACACCGTCTCTTTTGGGCTGTTCCGCTCGGCGATGAAGGGCAGCACGTTGGGTGACTGACTGAAGGTGAAGGCCTGGATGTAGCACTTCCCTTCTTTGCGTTTGCATTGACACAGTCTTTGATTTCTGCTTTCATTAACCTCTCACAGTGCTCCATCGCAGAGAGAGGGGGGAACGTGCTACAATAATATCCCGGTGACGACACGTGGGTCAGGACCCCTCTGATCCTGAGAGGGGAGAAGATCTCATTAAGAAAGAAAGCCTCTGGGACACTAAAGCAATTTGGCTTGCCCTCTGTTCTCAGGAACCAATTAAAACATTAGCCTAAACTATCACAGATGCTGATACGCATGCTGTGACAGTCGTGTGCGGAACGCTGAAGAAGTCAAAGCTGCAGCCGTGACTCCGAGGCTAAAATAGTAATCAGAGAAGGTGACAAATAGGCTGCGAAATGAAAATTAAAACATCCGACGAGAGGAGATGAGAAATGTGCTGCAGTTAAACATGACGTTTAAACGGCTTTTGTGTCCGTGCGGTGTTTATAGCCTTGTACCACAATCCTAAAAGTGGTATATTCCTTTTATATCTTTTTTTATGAACATAAATCCAGTGAATAAACCTCATTTCTGTTGCTCCCCGGCTGCTTTTCTCCCCTCCACTCCATTCTCCATCCCACGATTCGATTCCAGTCTATTAAACTGTGCTTCCAGGCCAGCTGCAAAAAGTCTCAACAGCTTCATTCTGTGCTAATGAAGCGCAGCCTGTCCATAACCAAATCTCAGCCTATGAAATTTCTGGATAACGCCGGGCCTGCGTGGAGACAGGTCCTCAATCAACTCAACTCAATTCAGGCAATTACATGCAAATAATGCACAGATTCCAATCAGCACGACGTGCTACTGTGGAGAGAGGAGAACATTCAGATCAGGGTCATCCACTGAGGCTGAGGCTCTTTGTTCACCTGCTGTGGGAACAAACTGTTGACCTGCTCCTGCTCTGCTCTCTGGTCTGTGCTGCACTTGGGTCCAACCTCACGACTGTTACAGCAAAGAGAAGATCACACGCCCGTCATTCCAGAATCTCTCTAAAAATCTGATTGCTCATGAAAAGTCGTCCAGGGGCTGAACACGCTGTGTCGCTGTGCCTTTCACAGCTGCAGTCAGAGGTGAATCTGGGATCGGATCCACAGCAACGTATGTTCTATATGTCAAAACAATATTTACAACCACGCTGACAGAGCGCGGCTAAGAGAAAACATTTAAGCGTCACCTCTGACCGCGGGCGCCCCCCTAGTTGATATGATTGACGGGAGATGAGTGCAGATATGCTGAGTCCACAGGGCAACTCCCCGAGCGGTGTCACCGCGAGGTCATGTGATGACAGTCCAGAGTAGTGGGGTCGTCACCCCTCTGACCTCCGAGCTGAATAAACAGAGGAAGGTTCTGAATGACTCGCTGGAGTGAATGACAGACACAGAGCGGAGTCACTGGGTTATCTCTACACTCATGACTGGCTGCAAGAGCTACAGACTAAGTGCACTCCACTGTTACTGAACATTAAACACATGAATGCAGCCAAAAAAGCTTCAGAGCCGAAGCTACTTTTTGACTTTTTATCAGCCTGGTGCTGCAAAATAGATGATGTTCCATTATCTATTCAGTTAACGGCTGATCATCACTGCGGAGGTCAGTGGTCCAATCATCCTCGACCTCATGGGAGGCCGTTGGTTGGACGCGGACCAGCACTTAGAGACTGACTGGCATTTCACCCATAGCGCCTAACATCGCTGCCAAAAGCATGCCTTTGTCCAAAGCCCTTAACAGCCACAGATCAGCGCTCTAGACACAGTGGCTTTGGGCTGACTCAGCGTACCGTGACCCTGCAGAAGAAGAAACTGATCCATTATGTGTGTAAAAAGCAAAAGAAACTTAAAAGCATCAACTTTTTCTCACTAAAACTCATTTCTATGTACAAAAATCAGCTCTGAGAAGGAGCATAGACTTCTGTTTGTCTTCACCGAGACACTTTAAAGGTCCAGTCTGTGAGATTTAGTTTAGTGAGTTTCTATTGGAATATAAAATGCATAATTATGTCTTCATGTTTCATGTAGGGTGAGGAGACATGGCTGCAATCAATCTATCCAGACATCTGATCCAGGATTGTCTGTTTTCAGTCCCAACCATGCAGCTGTGAAATGAAGCCAAAAGTCAGCCAGAAGTGCCACAAACTGCAGTTCCTCTAATGTCCACCTGAGGCTGGCTGCAGAAGTGAGTCAGTCTCCATAAGTCCCCATGTTAGACAGCAGAAATAAACATGTTTACAGCCTGGTACAAAAACAGTTTTGGTCTCTGTAGCTAATTTCCCCGTTCATGACAACTGTACTGAGGGTGAATTTATATACAACTCACCTGTTCACATTATATTAAGGCTTAAAGTTATGCAGGATTAAGAGCGAGGACGCTTTGACTGACAGGTGGGTGATGTGAGATGTTGCTTGTTGCATTCAGCCTCCCTCAGTTCCAATTTTCCACGTCTCTGCCCATTTTTTAGACTAGCCATGAGCCAGTGGAGGCAGGACTGCCAAGACGTTGGCGGCCAGAGCCACCGTGGACACGACGTCCGTGATTTATACTAAGATCCCAAAAATATCTGAAACACTCCTGCGTCCTGGTTTTCAATGTTCACTACCAAATGGTCCCAGTTTTCACCACTGTTCTGTCCCACTATTTATTTCGTAACTCTATAAAAACAATGCACCGTGCGTCTGAGTCCATCACTGATTTGTATGTATGTGAGTTAATCAGTCGGCCTTGTTGTCGAGGCTGTTGCATGTATCGCAGGCTGTGAGGCTCGCCTAGCCGTGCTGATGAAGTGCAAACGGGTCTCGGTTTGGGGATTTGAAGACGCGGTCTTACAGTTTTACAACACAGGGTTGCATAATGAAATGTAAGATGTAAATTTCATTAGTCTTGCAGGTGTTTTCAAGTATTCATGAACCAAAGTATCAGACAAATTAAAATTTAGATTCAGACAGTGGAGCAAATCAAAAGTTAAGAGGTCGTCAAACTGATCCTGAGGGGGACGCAGCTTCACGGCAGCTCGTGTAGTAGAGGAGCTGAGAGGCAGCTGCACGTCTACACGTCGTGGTACAGTTACATGAATGTTCTCTTCAGTAACGTTCGTTCTCTGTTCAGTGATTTCCTGCAGAGAGAACGGCTCGCGTGAAAGACAGCATTTCAAACATAATCAGGAAATCTGTTGTGTAGCCGATACAGGCACACGTGACAACACACACACAGAAAAAAGCCCACGCAAACATACATATTCACAGACCTTGACACACACACACACACACACACACACACACACACACACAATACGATCCCTCTTGGCAATCTATGACCCAAATCCTCGATGAACCCCTCCCTCTTGGCTTCTCCACTTCTGTTTTCTCTCAGCCTGTCTTTCTGGCAAGAAATTGAGACCTCATACATACACTTACTTTTTTTTCCCCAATCGCTTTCAGTTTTCCATGAACACACACACACACAGTTCCTCAGCAAACAATGAACATTTCTCTCTGAGGAGAAATCTGTGTAAGGGCGAGGAGCGGAAGAACAGCAGCATGCTTCCTTCCCTCCTCAAGGCCCTGACTGATCTTAATATTCTCAGATAGGGCCGTTCTTACGCGACCTTGGTCAGTGGTGTGATTTCCTCTCTTGCCTTTCAGAAACATCTCTACCTTTTGTACCACATCACTGATCTCGCCTCTCGAGTCGACGGCCGCCTCCCTCCCCCCCGTGTGTGAAAGAAGAACAGGTGTCCAGGAGGGAGAGAGGCTGCCGGGGTGCTGCAGAGGGTTAAACGCTGACTCTGACCCCCACTGATCACCCTGCTGAGTCTATAATGCCATACATAGACCGAGGGCACACATGGCTCTGCACTGAGAATATAAACTAGGCAAGACTTCTGTGGGTTTCAGGGAAAAAGGGAGGGAAGGGATTTCAAAGAGGGTCTTCTGAGAGTTGCCGTATGCTCAATAAGCCCTTTAACGCCTGCACTCTTTACCATAAGCCGTCACTAGGATGATAGTCACAGAATGAACAGACACCTCGATCCTTCAGAACCTTCCTCTTTTTGACCGCTTTGAGTGTCTGCACACGGGATATTTCTAATGCATCCTTAAGTACTTGAAAGCAGGAGCTATTGCTTTCCTCCCCTTTAAAATGAAACAGCCTGTTTGATCGGGTGAGTTTGCAGCAGTTGGCAGAGGAAGTGCTCAGATCTGAAATAAAAACAATAAAAATAATGTGGAAACAAACAAATTCTCAGCATATTTAAAGGAGTGAACGTCCATGACATTCGAGAGGAAACGTCTCTTTGATTGAAGTGGAACATGACGAGGAGCCGCGGCTGCACACCGGGGACTGAGTACAGTCCAGAAAGGTTTATTTAACAAAAGGCAGGAGGGTGAACAGTGCAGGAGAAGGTGGGTGTCAGCAGCTGGTAAGGAGATCCACACGGTGCAAGGCCGGTGGTGGCTGATCTCCTGAGACGGCAGCGATAATGAGGTCGGGCTGGACGTGATGAGCAGATGAGCAGCAGGCGGGGATCCTGAGGCGTAGACAGATCAGGGTTAGCAGAGAAAATCATAAAAACTGGAGAAGAGTGCGTTAGATTTGGCCTCGGCGTTGTTACCGTGAGGGACAGCGGGGTCCATGTGACGGCTTTTTGTGAACCCAGAAAAGTTCATCACAGCTCAAAGCAGCCAGTTAAATATGGAGAGGAGCTATAAAGTCAAACCAAACAGAAATAAAGTACCTGCTCTCCATCACTGGCACATTATACTGAACTACGCGTGCCTGTTCCTAACTTTAGTGACTGAACAAGACAATGCTGGCTCAGCAGATCTGCGTGTCCACGGAAACGACGGCAAACAAAAGGTCACGCAAACACGTCACAGCCGGACCGACGACAAAGCTCGAATCAGCTGCTCGGCTGCTTTTTATTTTTTTTACTGGAAATTACACCAATTCACCGGCAACTCTCTGATGAAGTAAAGAGACAAGCAGCGGTGGGGAGATAATACACTCTCGCACACTATAGCGGGGTTACTAATATCCACTTTGGACTGGCAGTGATGAATGAGATTCCAGGGCAATGTGGAGGAGTATTGAGCGCGAGGTAAGAGAGTAAAGGATGCAGAGAATGGAAGAAGGCAGTTGGGTGATTAACCAAAGGTTGCATGAATGGCCCCTCTGATAGTTATTTCAAACGTGTATTGTTACTCTGGTGCTCGACACTGTTTGAATGTGGGGTCTTATTATTCTCGTGGCAGATATCCAGACACTCCAGGGGAGAGGGAGAGTGTTCTTTATGCAGACATTGTTTCACCGGGCCAATCTTTTCATGCTTTACTTCACTATTAAGTTTTCTTGGTGGTTTCAACAAAGCTGTTGTTTTATATATCCGCTCCGCGGCGATCAACGTTTTATCGCTCATCTGAAAATCTGCACAGACTCGGCCTTGTGCGGCCGACCGCCGAGAGCTGAAACACGAACAAACACAACATTTTGTGGTTAGGTCAAGGCCTCAAAGTAATATATTACAATACAAATGCTTTGATTACTAACACAAGAAATGTGATATTTAAGTTAATGAAGCATTTCTTCATAAGGTCAATACAATTTGGCTTAAATCACGTAAACATCTGATTCAAGTGTCCTTGTATTGAAACATGTTTCCACTGTTGTTTTGGTATTTTTACTTAAAGTCTGTGTAAAGTCAGAATGATGAGCTTGTCAGACCAAAGGAGAAAGTGTTATTAACCACCCAGCTAAATTTGAATCATTAAAAATATCGACAACTTTATGAAATCAGGTGTTAAAATCAGGTAAAAATGAATTCTCGGCTCCAGGACTGTGGGGGCGTGTCCTCTGAATGCTCTGAAGCCACGCCCACTCCTGGGAGCAGTCGAGCGGCCATTTTGAAGCTTCAGAAAATCACATGACTAACTCTGAAACACTGTGAGCTGAGATGAATTCACCTCTGTCTCTGCTCAGGGCGGCCTCAGCGTGTCATCAAGCCGCCCTTTAAGGACCGCCCACAAAATCCTGAAAACTGTTTGAACCTCTGACGCCACATCTCAAGTCTTCTCTTTCTATTTAATAAATAAAATATCTAAACAGAAGCTCCAGAATATCCAAGGTGACCTCTCCAGATTGCTTGTTTTGTCCAAAAAATATTCAATTTACGAGCCCATAAAGCAGGAGAACGGCACACTTCACATTTTAGAGGCTTCAAGCTGAGATGCTTTGACATTTTGTTGCTTGATAAAGGACTTAAATGATTAATAGACTATCAGAAGTGTTTTCTTTTCATCTGTACAATAATACACCTCATTGTTAGTTTAATACAGCACACAGCTGGTCTTCATTGCAGCTCAGGGATAAATAAATCAAAGTACCTTCCAAAGACCTTCAGCAAAGTGAGTAGCACACAGTACAGTAGGATGGAAATTAAACAAATTTGTCTTTCAAGGCACAAATGTCAGCGGCCCAAAAAAAGACGAGAACATAGTGAGTTTGAAGCGTTGCATATTTCAGACTTCGCCTGGCACACTTCTCACTGTTTAAAGTAAAGCTCTTCTCAATTTGACCTCATGGCTATTCTAAGGATGTGAGAGCACCTTCTCAGATCTATAAATGGATGTCTCATAATGAGTATGATGACACCAAGCAGAAATACTCCTCTGTTTCATCAGGGAACTCATACAATCTGATGTATTCTATTCTTCTGTAGCAGGCTCGCTATAGGAAGGTCCTTTGTTCAAAAGGATTGTTAAATCACCTTTGGAAAAAACAGATTTCTAAAGCCAGGTTACTCGGATATGTTGCATCCTTCAGATTTAGAGGATGTTACATCAGTTCGGGTCTCGAGGTAACGCTCTGTAGCTGAAACTGACCTCTAACCTCGCTGACGGGAGAAAGGCTGTAACTTCTAAAGCAGAGAATAAGCTGTTAATGTGACGAGGTGACGTTTCTGCTGCGGGTATGACTTATAAGTCATACTTTATAAGATAAGATAAGTTTATAACAATGTACAGACACTGTTAACCTAATGAGTGAAACAGGAAAGTTTCAGTATTAAAAAATACAGCATACATTCCTGGATTATTATCACTAATACAAGAAGTATTTTAACGTTGTAGCTGCTCAAAGAAGTGTCAATTTGGACTACTGGTTTCATCTTTGAATGTAGTGGCCATTTACCAAAGACCCGAGTGCCTACAGGCCACTTACTGAACGGAGTAATCTTATTTTTGACACATGTCGACGAAAACCCAACTGCAACCACGAAGAAAGATGAAGGTGATCGTGAAAGACGGTTTATTTAAAGGAACAACAGCTAAATAAACAGTCTGTGAGACTTAAGGGGAACTATTTACAGATGTTTTATCCACAGAGGTCATAGGTTCCCATGTTTTGTGGCCTTCATTCCCACGAAGGGGAGAGTGAGGGGAGGGGATTTCAATCAACATCTACACTGCCAGATTCTTCTAAACCCTACACACTCGTCCTTTTAAAGGTACCCAAAGGAACCGAGTGTGTTCGGTGTTGAAACCCAAAGACACACACATCATTACTGTACAAATCAACGAGTGTTTTGTGCCTCGCCTGTGATCTAAAATTAATTTCAAACAAATATATTTTTAAAATGATCTATAAAAGGCTCGCCAGGAGCGAGAAGGAGAAACACCCCTTTGGATTGCTCATTGCAAAGCCCCAAAGAACCATGTGCTGAATATGAAGTAAATGAGCAACGGTTATTGATAGATTTTTGCTTTGGCGAATGAACATCAGAGAGTGTTTTATTTTCATTACTGCAGTTTGTGCATGGAGGGAGGTTACCGTGATTAATGTTGCCTCTGTACGAGCCTGAGTGATGGAGCTCGGGAAACAGAGAGACAAGGACAGGACATGAACGCTCCATTGCACGCCGGCCCTGGTTAACCCTGCAGCCACAAGGTTGTGACAGGAAGCGAATATAGATTGGCTAATGGGGCCTCTCCAGTGCATTGTTGTCCAGGTTTTCCTTTCTGTCAGATACTGTGTGCGGCATCTACTTTAGAGTGGTTCTCAATTAAACAATGGTGCGCACCAACGGAAAAAAGAAATCATACTCATATAGATAATGGCTCGAAGGTTAATAAAGCTATGAAGTCGCTGGAAAACGGAGAACCATGCTCGTGGGATTCAGGGGTTAGACTCTGACGTTAGATTGCATTGCCTACTTGCCCAGCTCCTGTTCTGGCATGACACCAGCTCCACTCCTCCATCCGCCATTCGTCTGATTACAAGTCAGAGTAGCATGAAATGATATAAAATCTGTTACTTTAAGGTAGAAAAGTGACACAATGTTCGACAGAGTGAACCTGAACAAACAAGTTGCCTCCACCCATGCAGTGTACAAGTGCTCTGCTGTAGAGACACATTATCTGGCGTTACACTGAAGACAGAGACACATTGTTTTGTTTTACAAGCACAGTGAACAGAGCACCCGGTCGTGTACCGATGTCGCTCGGTACCGTGTCGGCTTCGATCGCCTACGTCATTAACAACAAGCCTCCTCCACATGACTCACCTGCTGCTGTGAAAAAACAGACTCACAGGTGAAGTTTTGATTTTATAAAAATACTTCCGTGCTTGTTCCTGTATGAAGAGAGAAACAAACAGAGGCATTAAAGCAGTTTGTGAGTAAACACGAAAATATGGTGAAGAATTAAGTATCGTCTTTTTAATACTAGTATTGTATCAAAGTTCTGGTATTGTGACAGCCTTAGCGGTTACAGAGCTACGTAATCACTGAGTTTAGTTTAGTTCTCTTTCTGCTTTCTCCTGAGGGAAATATCTGCCTCGTAGTTGCTAAATGCTCCACGTTGTCCTTTGCTGCTGTGCAGCTCGTGTAATCTTGTTTTTTCCCTGAAAACGTCCGCCTGCTCCAGTCAAAGATGATGCTATAAAACCGGAACCCCACCCTGTTTTTAGCTGGTGTGAACTTTAATTAGCTAATCTAAAAATCGGCAAAGATGTGGATCAAACGAGCCGCCTGTAACAGCACCCACCTGTCAATCAAAGCGTCCACGCTCTTAATCCTGCATAACTTTAAGCCTTAATATAATGTGAACAGGTGAGTTGTATATAAATTCACCCTCAGTACAGTTGTCATGAACGGGGAAACTCACTTCTGGAGCCAGCCTCAAGTGGACATTAGAGGAACTGCAGTTTCTAGCTTTCACAGCCACAGCTGCCGCTTTGTGGATTCACCTTTTCTAAATTGTCATTTGATGCATCATAAAATATTTATTATAGGCACTTTAACTTCCAGAACTATCGACGTCAACAGTGTCGGAAACTAGAAGAAGGGATGACACACGTCTGCGTGTCTCCTCTGCTGGTACACATGTCTGCCTGCAGCATGCGTCATCCAGCTCTTACATGTCTTTCTTTCTCTAAATCCTTTCTTCGTAGCTGACTTCTTCATTCAGCGTTCCTCCCTCTGTGTATTTCCATCTCTCGCGTTGCAGTCATTTGTTTCTGGCTGTCTTTGATCATGAGCTGAGGAGGACAGTAATCTACTGGAAGCCAAGTGTTTATATCTAGGACAGCTGAGAATTAGGTCACACGTGATATCTGCTGCCCTAGGCCCACATGGGCGCTACCTCAAACTTTCCTCACGACTGTCTCTCTCTCGCTCTCTGCTGCGCCCGAGTTTGTCAACAGTGACTCGGCAGAATGGATGCGAACGTCCAGCCAAGAGTCAAGGTAAAAGATAAAAAGACAGATGTCCTGCATAATGCTCGGCGTTTGAATCAATAGCTTGGCAGCAGGCCAACCTCAGAGGAGATTACAGTGATTTACAGAGTAACTACAGCATCAAATTAGCTAGAATTAACTAGAACGCTCTCTGCTCACATGTTCAACACAGCAGTGAGGCAGCAACGACTGAAGGACGTCAGGGGAGCCGTTTACCGCCGCTCAGTCAGGATGGATAACACGGTGCAGCTAGTTCCTGTTGGACTCACTGCACAGAGCCGGTGGAGCTTTGACACATCCGGGTCCTTTTTAGAGAGGCTGTAACAGTCGGACAGCTGCACGTTAGTAACACCACGACAAGCAACACAAACTTCACTTCGCTCATTACTTTATTGAAAATTTGAGCTTTTATGAGCCTTTATTTATAACATTTGTAGTGTTGAGCCTGTTATACGGTGCCCGCTTGCCCTAGCTCCGGTTATGACACGAGACCGCCAAACACTAACACTCTGAGCTCACAGCCCAGCTAACAAACTGAGCTAACAGCAGCTACAGTTGGCAGCAGTTTACTTCATTGTCCATCAGGAAACTGAGGTGTAAAGATAGCAAGACGCTGTTGACGTCAGGCACTGTTTGACCCTGGAAGAGCTCAAAGTGTCAGAGTTTGGTTTAATGAAGGGACTCGCGGTGTTGTTCTAAACTTCATCGTAGGATCACGAGCGTCGTGTGGACTCGTTGTTTAACCCAGCACAGCCAGAAAAGATGGAAACATTAGCGTGTCAGTCCCGGGTCAAACCCTCAGTAGCTTTGTAACAGACTAAGCTCCTCTAACATACAGTATAAATGCTCATTATGTATGCATTATATTAGCTGTGCAGACGTCTGGATGTGACCACGCATACACTTCAAGCATCTTGATTCACAGTTTGCTCACTCAAGTGGCTGACAACTCTCCTTTTCAAAGAAGCCTGAAAATCCTCAAAAAAAAGTCTCATCAAAGACCACACCGAGCAGAGAAGTGTTTGCCATTACCCTCTCTACATGTTTTGTCACATTTATATAATAAAATAATCCTTTGAAATTTGCCTGCAGACTCGAAGCAGCAGGATTCCTGGTTGGCTTCTTTGAAAAGGTAATACGGCTGCTGATCGCTAATGTGCACAGACACGGGGAGGCTGGGGAGGAGTGCAATCTGGGACTTTTTTTGTGTAGAGTGAAGTTACAACGTCTTAATAAAATGTTTTTGTCTGCACAGACCTCCAGCAGCTAGCAGCGCGCCGAGCGGGCAGTCTGCACGGTGATGTCAGAGAGGACGGAGGCACGTGTGCTCCCGCAGATGTGCCGGTAATTACGGGGGAATGAATAGTGATGTTTTAAGAGGAGATCAGGGCCAATTACAGTGATTTAAAGCAACAGAGCCAGGCCTGAACACACACACACCTTCTAATTACCAGACAAGATCTCAGATCTCGCATGCGAGCACATCAGATCTGGTGTGTTTGCACAATCAAACAAAGGCTTCTGCACGACGTTTATCTTCCAATATTTAAAGGTCTCGGTTCTCCGGCGTGTGTGTTTGCTTCTGCGCGCCGTTGTTGTCGCCGTTAATGACTTTGAAGGAGCTCGGTGATATATTTAGCTGCTAATCAGACAAAATTAATCTAAAGTCATTTGGAAGTTTTGTTGCGTTCCAATGGCTTGTGGGAATGCATTAGACGTGTGTGTGTGTGTGTGTGTGTGTGTGTGTGTGTGAGGGGGTATCCACAAGAGGCCAAAACAGGGATATAATTTCATTTGATTGCCACACTCATCAAGTCCAAATGAAGATTAATGAACACATGATGGAGGATTGAAAATAATAATATTCCCGTTGTCTTTAGGCCTCTAATTTGTTTGAGAACATGCTGTCACGCTACAGAGGGCTTATTGGCATTTGCTAATGGACTGCTCATTGTAATGGAGATGAGGGGAGGTGCTTCTGTGTACACTGAGGAGACCTCGAGCTATAAAGAGTAAGAATAGAAAGTGCTCGGGCAGTGTGTGTGTTTTAGAAGTGCTATTTGAGGAAACTGTGATGAAGAGAAACTTAAACCTGAGAGTGTGTGAGCAGGAATGAGTTAGTGTGTGAGGAGGGGGGGGTGGCCAATTCCCTAAATAACTTGTTCATTGATCGCAGCGAGTAGATGCAGTATTGATAGTATTGTTCGCCCAAAGGACCCAGATCCACTAATAATTAATTGCGATAGAATAAAGGAGGCAGGGCGTCTGTGCTGCATTGCAGCTGCACACAGCATACAGCGTAGGAAACGTTCGACCCGTCTGCTTCATCATACGAGACACTGAGAGACGAACGCTGCCTGTTTTTATCAGCAGAAGACTCGGCACTTCACCCTGGACTGGAATGGACATTTTTCAGTGCAATTATATTAATGGCTGCAAATCTAACCCTTCAGTCTTCAAGTACATCTATGATCCAACCTTCACCTATTGTCAGGAGCTCTCAGAATCAGACTGCAGATACAAAAGGCTGTGTCTGCTCTGTCTGCTCTCCCGTCTGTGCAGGCTGGCCGTGGCTGAATCTTCCCACCACTCCCCCCGTTGAGCCTCACCTGCTCTGCTATCACACCTGCATTTCATCTCTCATCAAGCTCCTGCAGTATTTAACTCCAGTTCACCCTCACAGACCAGTTCGTTGTCGCAGTAACTTCATCCTTACCAGCTCAGAGTAACTCGTTTGTCGTTTATTTTTGGATCGCTGTTTTTGACGCCTGTTTTTCTGCTTGGTCCTGCTGCACTCACCTGCTCTGCCTACCTTTGTCTTCATCATCCTGCCCTGAAGATCCCCCCCTCGGCGTAGTGTCTTTTCGTGCTGCATCCTGTAAATAAAACCTTCAAAGCGATTCCTGTTTGTGGCCCGTGTCGTGGGTTCAGTGCCAAATGAGCTTCCTCCGCCAGGATGTTGTGAGCACGTCCAACTGGAAGGAGACCCCGGGTTCAAGCCCTCTCTGCAAAATATCGTATAAGCACGATAAAACTGTCTTGGCACTCTCCAAACTTGATTTTAATAAAGCCAAAAGTTACTTATGTTTTTCACCTCGCTTCGTTCACACTTTAGTTTTTTCTAGAATGAAATCGAAAGCAGGACTCATGATACAAACCATGATGTCAAAGCTTTTTATGTCCAGCTGCCAGGCAAAGCAAGAGGCACGCTGTAGTGTTGGATATACACAAGCATGCAGAGTATACCTGCTTACTTATAAATCCCCTCTGCACCTTGTTTGTGCACATATTACTGGTCCCTTCCTGGCTGAACTCCATGCAGTATGCAAGCGTTGTCTTGCATGTCACAGCGTGTTCATGCTTTGCTGGACAGACTGCTTTAACACATCGGGGCATAAATTAGTGGTGTATCTATTTATCCAGACTTCACTGCACCGCCGGGAACGCCGGCAGAACAAAGAGCACAAAGTGGACCTCGTGAGTCGTGTGTGCATCTCTGACAAATTGTGTGTAGAAGCAATTATTATGGATGGATTGGGACATTTATTGAGCCTTTCACTGCATGTTGGGTATTTAAGTAATGCATTAGCTTCACATTTGCTAAGTGAATCTCTCTGCGCGGCTTGTTTATGCTCGGTATCAATAAAGAAGAGTTAACTGTCTGTGAGTCTGCTGCGTCTTCTGAGGTCAACATCACACAGCGGTGAGACGATTTTAAGTACGTTCATTCAAAAACTGTTTTTAAGTCCAAATTATCCGACTTGAGTATTTTCGTTTCACAGCATTCAGAGAGATCGTGCTGCAGTAATTTGACAGCTTCAGTTATTTTGCAGTTTGTGTTGGAAACTCCGTTGAGAGATGAAGAAATAAACACTCCAAATATTGTCTTTGGTTTATTCAACAGAGTAAGAACAGAGCGAGGTTAAGAAGACAACACGAGCATACAAATACGATCACTGCAAAGAATACCACCGAGCGAAGTCACCAAGTGTTTTAGCTGGAAGGTCAGAGGTCCTCACACACTTCACACGTCAGAGTAATAAAGGTAACATACGTGCATTTTATGGCGCTGCACGGTGTGGTTGGAAACCTTCAATGTTTCTCACCCTGACGAGTGGATCTGACCCTTGAAGGATCCTGCACAGAGTTTAGCTCTTGAGCTCTTGGCAAAAGTTTGAGCTGTGAGAAAGAAAAGTTGCAAACTGTAGTCACAAAATCCACAGAGCACGGCAAAAGAGTTAAAGGTTAACAGAGTAGTTCAAGTACAGCTGAAAGATTTAGTCGATTAATTTATGGTCAGATTGATTTTTCGTTTGCTACCTTGGGACTGGACGAGATTTAGTTATTACTGCTGATTGCATGCACGTAGATATTTTTATCAGAATCACTAGATGAGCTCTGATTTTTAGAGTCTTATCTTGGTTATATTTATTTGTTGGTTTGTACAGCGTCCGCTCGCCCGTAGATTACTTCAGTTCCTGTTAGTGTTAATCTGAATTCCAGCGAATGGATAACTTTGTTTTTTCCAAGTAGAATCTTCATGTTGCTGACGGGACGTAACAACCAAGTACAACAATAAAATCCTGCTATTACCCTAACACACAAATCATAATTTAATAATCTATTGGTTGCATGTTGACTCACTTCAGTCAGCTGAATGATAGTGCACAATAACAGCACACAGATCAGCCCGGCCCTCCTCAAAAATGCCTCAAATGTAAGTCATTTAGTGCATGTTGACTCCTGTTCAGTCATCTCCGGCATTAAAAAAGAAACAAAGCTTTAATGGCTGCAGAAATTTCTGCTGTATTAAAAAAACATGAAGCAGATTGATGTGAGGCTTCACCTTAGATTCTCAGCTATATTTATAATCTGAAGATTCAGCTTCCAGACCTGCTCCACAGCAGAGTGTGCAGCTCGCTTGTTCTCCACCCACACAGAGTGATAGGTGATCTATACTGTAGACAGAGAGCATGCTGGGATAGAATATTCACTTCAGCATGACAGTCTGATATTCAAACAAACTTCTGTGTGTGTGTGTGTGTGTGTGTGTGTGTGTGTGTGTGTGTGTGTGGAGACGACACACAAAGTCCTGAATAGACTAATCAGTCAGTGCTGCTGGACCTCACAATATTATCTGCAATGGATGTATTCAAATCTGCACCATTTATTAAGTCCCTCATTTCACAGAGTAATGTCCTGTTTGAGAGGACTTACCTGAGACCTTGAAGCCTCGCCGATGGTCATTCACACACACACAAAGCTCAGCATAGCGGGCGACAATCACGGCCTCCCTCCTCATCTGTTAAGAGCGAGCGATATTCAGTGTTTGCGAGCGGCGCAGCTCAATAACACCATGCTTGTGCATATGAGTTATTAATAACAGCGTGCTCTCGACGCTCATGCTTTCAGCTCTCGCCGGCTGACACAGGCAATGTTTTATTCCAGGAAACGTCGTCCAAATTGAAAGTGTGCAGAGATGCCTGAGGTTTATGAGTTCTGTCGCAGTCAGGGCCGGGAAATCACGTCCAGCACTCAGATGAAATGTGTGATTCGAAAGGAAGGAGACGACATCCTATTATTTCCTGAGTCATCAAGTATCCGCTCTAATACCTTCCGCCCGTCCTTCATCCCATCTCATGCTATCGCACTGTTTAAAAATGTAAGCCTAACCCAATTGCTATTTTATTAACTTTTCAGCATAAAACATGTCAGCAGTGTGCTGAGTTTATTTTCATCCTATCCCAGCCAAATATTCGCACAGGTGGGCTCGCACATAAGCACCTTCACATTATATTCACAAACAGCAAGAACTCTGTGCTGCTACGTTAGTCATCACTGAAGGTGGGGAGGGGAATAACGCGTGGGTGGACCCTCTGGGCGATTTCTGATCCCTCACACCACCAGAGACCGAAAGAGAAGGTGAGATGAAGAGAAACAAGAGTGATACAGTAAGAGGAGAAGGTTATGTGGGAAAACATCTTGTGTGACCTTTGGAGTACAGTACAGCTCTGCCATGAAGAGGACTCCGTGCCTTTAGAGCAGAGTAGTTAATTAAACTGTGGAGAAATCTATTTTTGAGTTCTTAGCTTCCTCTGTCAGCGTCCTCTTCTCCTGTCATTACGTCCACTGTGGCTGCTGATCCTGATTACATTGTATGCTTGACCAGCTCCGGTTCTGGCATGACATTAGCTCCCTGTCAACATCAACCCAGGTCTAAAAACTTCTTCTTCTTCTTGGTCCAAACCTGCTGTGGTACAAACACTAAGACTCCCCCCGGTGCTCTGAGCTCACAGTCTGGGCAGCCCGGCTAACAAACTGAGCTAACATTAGCTAACAGCAGCTACAGTTTACCTTCAGGAAACTCTGAAATTTTGCTTTATTATTATTATTATTATTATTATTATTATTATTATTATTATAGATCCACTCGTGACCTGGTGACAGCGAGCTGTGAGATCTAATGTTGTGCAGCATTTCTTACTATCAGTGAGGAGATGATACAACAAATGATCGACCAGCAGAAGTATTTAGTTACTTGTCACATAACTCTCGTTCTGTCAAAGTTGCCAAGCTGCGAAGCGTCCACGCCCACGCCACATCTCCAGTGTATATATCGAACATCTAAAGACACAAAAAAACAAGTCTGTGGTGTAGCAGGCAGCCCGCCCACAGTTTGGAGACACTTACTGACCGACTGCAGCTCGCTCTGGTGACAGCACACGGCGCTCCTGACGTCTGAAGCTGCAGAGTCACACGGCCTCCAACTCTGAAGAAGTTTAACTCGTCCAGCAGAACCGGCTGAGAAAACGCTCGGCAGCGTCTCGTTAGCTGGGAATTATTTTAATTATGCAAAGTCTTGCTTTCATAGCTTTAATGGGCACTTGCTTCCACTCTTCTTAACTACATGCCTCTCCAGACTTGCTGCTTGTGACACTCATCTGATTATACTCATCAGATGACTTCTTTTGCAGTCTCTTCATTGTCTTCACATATTTCTGCTCTGCCTGAAGAGGACACGGCTGTACGAATTCCTACCGCTTCACGCTCTCACGCCTAACGTGTCTGTAGGTACTTACACCTCAGGACTGGTGATGTGTGATCAACCCGGGGACAGAAAACAGCATACATCAAACCTCCTAGCTTTGTCAGTAACAAGATATTGATTTGGATCCTTGCCCGATAGAATGATGATATGTGTCTGCTTGGTTTGGCCAGCTGACAAGGGTAATATTTTCTTTTTTTTTTTCCCCTCCACCTCCTCCGCCTCCTCTTTCACACTTTAGTCCCATCCATGCCAGACCTCCTGCCTGTCATCCCTCATCCATTTCAGGCCACTTCCGGCATTAAGGCAGACCTCGAGAGGCAGGCAGGCAGGGAGCAGTGGAGACATGGCATGAAGATAAGGGTTACAGTGTTCAGCAGACAGAGTCTGTCTCCAAACCCTTGAGCCAGATGGCCACTGTCTGCCAGAGAGATGGCCAATCCCCCAGATTCACACGTTCACATTCTCACACACATGAACACACACTCAAAAAATACGATGCTATAATGTAATGCTATTGTATCAGAGATAATCGACACACAAAATACACACTCTGTTGTTTGAATATCTCCTGATCGGAGTTGCAAAATGAATCAAAGGCATAAAAATCATTTAAGCCGTATGTTTGGACATATGTGGCTTGTTGTCCATCCCATCATTGGCAAACACTGGCTGTAACATGGCAACAGCGGGGGCCGGGAAACCGAGTCTGGGTGTTTGATGATATCTGCCCAAGACCCCTCTTCTTTTCCAGGGGGACATGTAACCCTCTGCAAGCCCCCTCCAGATCCACACACACACAGATGGACTCATCCCTATTCCCCCGGGCGGGGCCATTCGTCCTGCCCCAGGGAACATATGTGCCGCTTCTAGGAAGCCCCCATAGAGAGGGTGGCCAAGTTTGAGATCCAGCATATTTATTGAACTGTTGCACCTTCTGTTTCTTGCTTGGGCCACGCCGCACACTTCAAGGTTCACGTTAAAGTCCCAAACGCACAGCAAGCGGGAGGATTAGTAAAACACAGAAGAGGTCATGAAGAGTTAAAGCGCTGTCGGTCAGGACATGAAGCAGCATTGTGCAGCCAAGGGTGAACATCATGCAGGCCACTCAGATTACCTCATCCACTTTTCCTTTTACTCTCTTACGGAGGCTGAGGATGATTAAATGCAGTTTTCATACAGGTATTAAATGTCCCCACCTCTGCCACCCTGTAATCAGCTTTTTAATTTTTCTAAAGAAGAATAAAGAGCCGAAAGTGTGAGATTACTGTCAGCTACTCGCAAAGGGAATAATAAAGTTTAACCTGCTTGACTTTTTGGGGGGTGTTACAGTGCAGTTGTCATTGTGTCTTATTCTTTCTTTTGGAAAATGGCCTAATGCAGCTGAAACGGATGATCTCGTGTCAGAGACGCAGCTTTCATAAGAATCAATAAACTATGATGAGACTTTTTTTGTCTTCACTCCAGCAGCAGCAGCAGCAGCAGCAGCAGTGATATTATATTTAATCTACAGTGTGAAAAACCAATTGAGTAAGTGCTGTTACTAATTTTATTGCCAATTATTGTGTTCACTTAGTAACGATGTTGGCAGAGAAACGAGTGAATCGAGTGGATAGTCAGCCAGATTGGTGTCATCAGCGCTAAACGCCGCACATGATCGACCTGCTTTCATTACAGTCAAATATCCAACAACGTGAAACCGGCCTGAAGCATGGCATTTTAAACTCAACCGTTCGTGGTTATTCATTCTGGTACAAGTGTCGTAACACCACCTAAACCAAGACCAAGTCAAGACCAGATCGAGTGTATTGAGACCGAGACAAAACCAAGACTTCGAGGGGCCAAGACCAAGACCAAGGCAAGACAAGACTAAGACTTCAGGAGGTCGAGACGAAGACCAATGCAAGGCAAGACCATACCAGACAGTTTACAGCCTTCTTAGGTAGCTAACATGAAATATTCTGCAGATGTTGGTGGATGTTGGCTCGTGTGGTTAAACCTCGACCTGACCTCTCATAAGTTTTCTGTGCCACGCTGGTGTTTGCTCGATAACGACTAAAGATTGCAGAACAACTTTTTTTTTTTACCGTTTCTCAGTCATTTGTGTAGAGTGTAGAGTGTAAAAATATTTTCAGTTCATTATAAAAGTGTGGTGGGACCAGTCAGACATTATCAGGGATTAATGGGTGACGTCCCCACAGTTTGGTATTAACCTGTCTTGAAATAAAATTCTGAGAGCGACACCTTCAGAAAAAACAATCTCAAGTTCTGCAGCACTGTCTGCTGCACACCGTAAAAGTTTTGAAATTCAAGGCAAATCTTGGACTTCCAGACCAGCCTCATTATTTATGATGTAGGCGACCTTTAAAACGTTCTCTCTCTCTCTCTGTATAGGCCACTCTGCTACCTGGTGTCTGGAGTTCATGACAGCCTGCAAATTTGTTTCGCTAAAAGTGAAACACGTGAACGTTGTGTAATTAATGACCTTTTTTTGAGTCGAAGCTTTTCAGAAGTCTAAACACAAAGCAGTCTGGGAAAATGGGGTAATTTTAAACAAGTCAGAACAACGTCTCACGCTGAGCTTTGTGTTTCACCTGTTTTATACCTGCCTGTAATGTAAATTATAGCTATTCACTTGGTAATCACAATGGAACGGATGTCTCTGTAGCTCTTATGCAACAGCAACTGAACAACTCTGAAAAGAACCGCAAGAACTTTGAGTGTAAACAGCAGCAAATGAATACATTTATGTAACATAAGAGCAGCTTAAAGCGACTCGTATGTCTTTATCAGGAAAACACAAGTGTTCTTGTGAAATGAAGCCGACGCGTCGAGCAACCAGGTTTCATTTAAGCCACCTGTCACGAGACATCTCAACTGTAACGAGGATGCACATGAAATAGGAAAGGACAAAGGAAAAAAACAAACTATTGGGACTGAAGCATCTTTCAGAGGAGTATGACATCCCTGCAAACAACTTATGAAACCTCTTCATCGACAAATGACGCTGCAAATACTAGACGCCCAAAGATCGTCAAAAACCTTCAGCACATTCTAGTCTGGAGCCATTGTTGTCTGTTCATGCCAATGAAACATCAACAGTTAGCTAAATATTATGTCCACATTCAGGATCTTCGACCCCGTGTGACCACAGGACAGGCCTTGGTGGTTGTCTACGTTGCTGCTCTGGGACATGACTCCGTCCTCTTGGTGCAGGAGATCATGGCTGCATCACCGACTGTTGTATTCCTGCTCTGGAATACTCAGCTGTTCCATATAAAGGTCCATAACATGACGTAACGTAATAAAAACACCCCACAGATCACTGCTGGCCGCTAACCAAAGGTAATTCAGCTGCTTTCTTTGGTCTGCAGTGTTGCTGTGCCTCAAACGCACTCGAAGGAGAAAAGAAATCGTGTTTGTGAAGTAGGCGCAGGATTAGTTGATTAGTAACAAGAGAAACACTGAGTCTGAACCAGGGGCAGGCCTGTGGTGAGCGCACAGATCATACAAGTCATCACGGTTCATGACTGAGTGTGATGCTAAGAGGGGAGCACGGAAAATTACCACACACCAAATTAACTCGGCAGAGTGTGATTAAAAATAATTTTTGTGAAACTAATTTGCACTTACTGTAGCATAAAATTAAGGTTGCGTTGGAACAGTTGGTTCAATTTTCAGAGGACCATCAGGACTTTTGAAAATTTAATGAGGATCCAAATTGCCTCTTTCACTCCCGTTCACATCATGTATTTGTGACAACCCAATGCTGTCTCTGTCTGTTAAAGACCTAAAAGCCATACAGCAGAAACGCACACTCGCACAAGCACGGGGCGGATCCGGCTGGTAGAATTTAGTAAATACCTCCGATTTATATTTTTATCTGTAATTTTCACTGCAGTGGAGCGAAATATGTTGAAATAATTGGAGGAAAAGTGATTTAAAATGCGACACGTCGCCGCTCATCAGTCTCGAGATGTTCCAAGAGAACAGCTGCATGCTGGAGGGCGGAGGTCGCAGGTCAGCGAGGGGTTAAATGGATGACCTTTCAACTCTTGACTCCAGTTCTGACCACACAGGGCGGATAATTAATATCTCAATAGCAGTTTGTCTAAAAACCCAGAGAGGAGCAAAAATCCATATCAACGGTGCAATTCTGAGTCGTCACAGTTTGGGTTTTTCCGAGGTGAAACGCCGTAACGATATTCAGTTTTGGGAGCGTGTGTGTGTGTGTGTGTGTGTGTGTGTGTGTGTGTGCTGCCTATCCCTCTAGATTGGCCTACTTGAAGGGACAAGAGCGGATCTTTTATGAGCTCCTTGTGATAAGGCAGGGAGACATTAGGGTGACGGGTGTCCTCCTCATTGTCGTTGTGTGGAAGAGAAATGAAGGGAGGTGACAGCAGAGGGAGAGAGAGCAAGCAGAATATAATCATCCCTCTTACCTCCGCGTGGCCTCCATCCAGCGGGCGTCCTCTGCAGACATCCGTGCTCTGTCTGAAATGACAGACTGAGAGGCCGTGACTGACTTTGATTTTGTAGAGAAGACACGGGCGTCCGTCTACCGGCCCGTGAACCATCCCAGTCCACTTATACATGATTGTGATTATTAGTGATCAATGCACTATGATCCAAAGTCATGCCACCTAACAACTGCTGCGGCATGCAACCTGCACGGTGGCTTTCTCAGGCGAAAGACGTCGAGGTGGCAGCAACATTTAAGAGAATTACATTCCTGATCTCCTGATATCCAAAGCTACAAGATCAGAGAGAGCTGATCCCAGATCTGCGGTTGCGGGTAACACTGTAGCTACAGTGAGTGAGCCACAGACGGCCATGTTTCTGCCTCAGGCTGGACACCTGTAGTTGAAAGGGCTGTCTTAAAGCGATGGATATGAAAGGGCCTGAGCTCCGATGAAACAGTATAAAAAGGAACTGTGCAAGAAGGGAGCCGACTGCAAGGAGGGAAGGTAGATTTAAGCAGTGTTTGTATAGTTCGGCTCATAACACATCCACCTTGTTAATGCCGTAGACTGTGCTTGGTTTTCTTTCTTCGGTGAGTCAGATATTGGAAAATATCCTAACCTCAAAAATCTAGAAAAGATCATTCTCATGTTCGAGCGTTTGTCGGCTTCTCTTGCTCGGATTTAACTCATGAGGAGATGCGTTTCCTGTTGTGATTTGCTCAATGGTAATAAGTCTAATTGAGTTAGCTTCATGGAATGGAAGTGAAAAGGGCCACTGGTCACAATTAAAAATGAGGCTGAGTGAACAGAGAATCACTCTGATGTACTGTTCTCTGAGGCTGCGAATGCAAAGGCTGCATAAAAAACTGCATTCATTTCAAAAAGTTTTTATTTTAGGCTCTGTGGCAGTGGTCTACTGTTACACCATCATCTCAAACCCGCACCTGCCTGTCTAACCTACACCCCACCTAACCAAGGTAACCTAGTTAGGCGTAGGAGCAGGTGTGGTGTTGAGTGAAGCTTCAGTAATCAGGTGCATTGCACACTATCCAGCAACATGCGACAACCAACTCTACAACGAGCGCCTCAAAAATAGAAAGTTTTCTAGTGTGCAGTTCCTCAAACGTCCACTTGAGGCTGGCTCCAGAAGTGAGTCCGAGATTCAGCCGCCTCGGGTCCGCCGATGACGACTGACCTTTTGTTCTGCATCCGCGTCTTTACTGCAAGTTTATGCTGCTTTTACAGGCTGCATAAAAATGATGGCAGCCGTTTGTTTAAAGAAATAATAACTTTTTTACATTCGTGCACTTCTAATTAACAGTTTATTAACCTTTGAGCACTACATGGTGTGACCTACCAGCTGAGCCACAGCGATGCAAGCAGTGACTTTGAGAAATTTGAATCTCACCCACGAAGGAAAAGCAGCACAAACGAATGAGTTTGTGACATGCAGCACTTTTATTCATTCAACGACAGCAACACACCGGCTTAACCTTCAGGAGCGCCGGCAGGGTTCAGCGTCTCGTGGACAGGAGCAGGTTGGGATTGAATCACTAGCAGTAACCGTTCCACCTGCGGAGCCGCAGTGCTCCGTCGTTTCTTGTTTTGTCCGACTGAAGGTTGTCGCCTTCTGTTCGCTGCATCCAGGGGTCGCCATGGCTCCAGAGAAGAACCCCAGAGAAGCACTGCGGTCACTTCCCCGGGCCTCAGAGCTGCAGGCTGGGCTGATCTCAGCTTGCACTCCTTCTCTCCTCTGTGACTAAGTCTCTTCCACCCAAAGTTAATTTTTAATGACACACTTTGTTATGTGGGTCCATAGGGGGCCCTTAGTGGCTGTGCTTTAATAAAGAGAGTCTCACTGCTTGCTCCCTTCAGAGGAGGCTTCATTAAAACCGGTGACAGAAAAAAAGCTCTTTGAAGTCCCAGATTTGAGCTTTATAAACTTTATATTTCTCTGTCCATCTGTCTGTCTGCTGTTTTATGACTTTATTTTCAGTTTTACATCAACGCTCGCAATAAACAAATAAGATACATCGAAGGACAGATGATGTAACCCCCCGAGGACCACTTCATAACCGTGGTGGAGCGAGTGTGTCTGCGCTGTGTGTGCGTCCTTTGGGGGTTGTGGTAGATAGAGAGACAATGCACACATCCGCCATCACTCTTCATCAACAGGCCTCCATTGTCATCGTTTGATATCCCACCATCTATATCCCTCAGCAGCAACATCAGTGGACTCACGGCGACGCTTTGGAAGCTCCTGTGACAAAGTTTACAGTTTAAAAGTTCAAGTTAAGTTTAATGATGACATAAATCCTGCAGGTACAGGACAGAGACGTGTTTCTGTAAGCTCCTGTAAGCTGCAACGTAAGAAAACAGTTAAAAACTGACAGATCTTTATTATCAGGTGTGTCATATCTTATTCACATGTACACAAATATACCAGTAAGTTAAATATTCCATGGAATGAATCCAACTCCTTATTAAAAACCAGAGCTGCTGCACACAGGTCCAAAGATACATAGAGCCGACTCCTTTGGCTCCAAGTTCAGCTGATATCTGAAGGCAATCGTAATTCCTCGTCTCTGAAGTAATAATAGTGATAAGAATAATAGTAGTAGTAATAAGGGGTAATATAATTAAAGTCTGTGTAAATATGACTCAGTCAGGGTGTTGCTGTGCTGCATGTTGGCTCACAGGTGAGTCTGAATCTAAATGGAACTGAACCTTAATTATTGTAAGTGGTCACACCTGTGTTGACACCTGTGTTGACCCTCATACTTCATGTCAAAACGTCTGTTATTTACCAATAACACAGAGATCATGGAGTTTGTTCTGTGTCCATGTTTGGATGAAACCTGAGGCTGGTTTCTGGTCTGACGGGCTTATTTTGGTCGAACTAATTATACATTTGCAGAAAAATTAACTAATTAATTTGGTCTGTGATTTCATCTAATTTCAGGATGCGTTTCCATGGTAACATTTAATAATAACACCTGGCAAGGAAGAAGCCGTGTTTTGGGCACTGACGAGGAAAAAGATTTCTCTGCACTCCGGCAAACTTGTAACTGAAGCGTGCTATCTGCTGTCTGTCTGTCTGCCTGCCTGCCTGCCTGTCTGTCTGTCTGTCTGTCTGTCTGTCTGTCTGCCTGCCTGCCTGCCTGCCTGTCTGTCTGTCTGTCTGTCTGCCTGCCTGCCTGTCTGTCTGTCTGTCTGCCTGCCTGCCTGCCTGCCTGTCTGTCTGTCTGCCTGTCTGTCTGTCTGCCTGTCTGCCTGTCTGTCTGTCTTGTGGCCTTCAGTCTCGTTGAGGAATGTCAGACAGGTTGAGGCATCGTCGCAGTTTTAAATGAAGTGAACGGGCAAAGTGCCAACCTGTCTGACTTTGTTTATGTGCTGCCACAAAAAGTCTGACACCCCCTCCACCTCCACCTCCACCTCCACCCTGAGTCTGCAAGTCATGTAAACTGTAAATAAAATGCGGGTCATCTCCAGCTCGTTGGCTCGCTGTGTTAGATACAGGTTGCGGTACCTGTTTTAATGATGCAGAGAACTTTGAAGTTGAGCGGAGCTGCTAGTAATTGTTCTCTATTGCTTGTGAAGACTTTTTACTTCCCTTCCCTGCCAGAGCGAACACCTGGCTGCTGGCTTGTTGCTATAATAACCAGGAGGGGAAAAATACTGCAGCTGTGCTCTGGTTGTATTTAGTCTCTAAATTAATAAATATCTTCTAAAGGCTACAACTGCCTTTAATTGCTGAAATTGATTAGACACTTTATCGGATGTGTCTCCTTCCTCTGCTCCCATCTGTGAAAAGATGTAATTTTCTTTTCCCACACTTCTCATTGAGGAAATAATTACAGAACAGAGCGATGAGAAAACTAAATGAATGCTATCAGTAAGCTGGGCGAGAAAAATGTCATTATTTTTAGGATTGGACAACCCGAGTGGTCTCAGTGAACTGCAGCACAGTTAATGTTGGTGCGGAGGTAGCAGTAACAACATGTGGGAGCAGATGATTCGTTATTAGAACGTAGCCGTTGGTAGACTTTCTAATCTCATGTAAATCTCCTGCACGGTCAACAAGGGAACTGCAGCATGATTAAGGAAACAACAGAGGTTATTTTAGGTGGCAATTACACCGTCACGCCATATTTCTACTGTGGATCAGAGACATTCAAAGGAAATTAACCGAGCCGTACGGATTGGGATTGGATGACCTGTGCGTGGATGGCGTATAAAATATAATCTGGAACATAAAGGTAACTTTTGGAAATAAGAGACTGTATCACAAAGGGTAAATTTAATCACAACAAGCCATGTTTTACGAGACATTTAACGGTTTACGAGAAGATACGTGTAAAAATCTGAAGAAGACCTAAAGTTTGATTGGAGAGAAACTGGAACGATCCTCAGATTATGGACGAGTACAGTCGCCTCAGATGTTAAAAAATGGACATAATGCATCAAATGAACACATGTTGGCTAGAATTAACAAAGAGGGAGACTTTAAGAGAGTCTGGGACTGTATAAGTAGGACATGTGAGACACGCTTTGTATCTATGGCAGTATGTTGGATACTCTGTCGACGATGCTGGTGTCTGTTTGATTTTATGTTTATGTGTGTTTGAAAAAGGAAAATTTAAAAATCAAGAAACTGTGGATGCCTCCCTGCTGAGATACGATGAATTCAACATACAATACTTCTTAAAGCTACGCGTGTGTGTGTGTGTGTGTGTGTGTGTGTGTGTGTGTGCAGTAAGTAATAAAATGGTAAAGAGATCACAGACAGACACAGGCTGAATTTCACGGGTGAGATCTCTGAAGCTGCCGTACTTCAGACGGGAAAATATCAAAATTCAGGCCAGCACGAGGAGTGACAGATGTTTCTTTACTATAGCAGTAAGTTCTACAGAGGGATGCTTCCTTGATGTATATCTTCCTGCCTGCATGGAGACATACACACCTACACACACCAACACACACCCAGGAATAATTTAAGAATTTCCAGGTATAGGAGCTCTTCAAACGGATGAAACCAAGCCTTCATCTTCTAAGAAGCTTCTTAAAAGGCACAAAGATGGAAGGTCTTTAGAAGGTCACTGCTCACTGATGAAGTTAATAATTATTATTATTTTAGATATGATCAGTAACGTGCAGCCGCAGCGCTCTGTGTACTCTCTCTTTGTTTCATGTGATTTTGCACTGCCTCCCTCACAGGAGGGGACGAGCTGATTGCAGTGTTCTCCCTGTCTTTTTCAATAAGCCCGGCGCTGTCGACTCCCCTTTGACTCAAACTGGTGTGTGGAGTGACTGTCAGCCCGCCAAGGCCTCCATTCACTCCACAGCACGCGCCGCACATCAAAACTCCCCGCGCTCCTCCATCTGCATCGCAGCTCCTCCCCGGCTCGCTCTCGTCTCCTCGCGGTCGCGTTCTGCAGCTTTGAACTTGAATTTAGCTTCGCCTCCACTCTCCTCCCAATCTTATAGCCTCCACCCCTCCACCCTCCCCTTCCTTCCCCTCTAGCTCCACTCGGGGCTACATGATAACACACTTTGGAAGGGAACCGCTTTCCCCCAGAGCAGCCCAAACTGTGAGCAAATTCACTCCATCATAACAGCACTGTAGCAAATCTGCTGTCACGCCGAGTTTGCCATGCTAATGTGGCTCCAGGCGCCGCAACCCTTTCCTTCAAGTGCTGCGATGGAGGTGCGCGTGGAGTGTTTTGTGGGTGCTGGAGGGAAGGGGCGGGTATTCGGAGAGGTTAAATAGCACAATGCATGGCTTCTGGGGGGGGCAAGGCGTGCAGCGGGTGTATGGAGGACTGGGGAGAGCAGCTCCTCTTCTCCTCAAGGTAAACACTCCCCCATGAACGGCTCCTCCTTTTTCTCCCCCATCCTCCCCCGTGAGAGGGGTGAGAGAAGATGCTTCAAAGGGCTGGACTGACACCTAGCACCGCTTTGAACTGTGTCCTTGGACTGTCATACGCAAAGACAGACACTCCCTTTAATCACCCCCTTACAAACATCATGTATGAGGACAGATGTACTCACATAGTACCAACATCCAACCTCACGCTTACCCCGGCACACGTGAGGAGTCTGTGCTGCAGCTGCAGCGTCGAGTGACTGGTGGGAATAACAAGGATCCTACCGTCATCCAAATGAGCAATAACTTCAACCGGCAGCATGTTGCAGTCGTCGGCAAAATCATTGCAACACCAAGGAGGGCAATCAGCCAAATACCATTACCACATTTTTCCAGGTTACAGGCTCCCATTTATTTAAGAGCACACGCGGGACGCATGAAAGCGATTCCTCCTGTGTCTGTTTGCTCCATCTTAGACGAAGTCTGTACGGGAGCTGAAGGTAACAAAATCTGCCTACCAGCACCTCTCGAGCTCGCTAATAAACACGTTACATTACATTTGTTTGACTATTCCTATTTCTTGCTGTGGCTTCCCGGAGTCTCTGCTGGTTGCCTGGCAACCTAATGACAAGACTCAAGGAAGTTGCTGTACCCCGTAGCCAAGAAATAACCTTGCACATAATCACCTGTACAACTACTCACATTTTGTTTCCTGGAATTTCAACCACCATCTCCCCGAGAACCCGAAACAAACCTGATAATCTGATGAAATACTCGATCCTCTCTTTCTGTTTATTTCTATTTTTCCTCTTTTGGCTACTCACAAACTTTTTTAAAGCCTGCACTTGCAATTCTCTGTGTCCTTAGTTCATCTCAAAACTTGTAATAAAGTCAATTTTCATCTCTTTCTGATGCCACGTCCACATCAATCACATCGTTTCATTTCAATCAAGAGAGACTAATTAAGAGAAAAACGACAACCTGCATGGCGTGAAGTGAAGCCAATGCAGCCTCAGGTCCACTATGTCTTTGTCGAGGCGGAAGATGGCGGTGGCCATGCATACGATCCTGACGTCCCGACGGGCGTACGGTGTCCCTCAGGGTTGCGTGCTCGGGCCTCTGCTGTTCTCCGACTGTGCGGTCACCCACAGCTCCAACACTGTCATCAAGTTTGCTGATGACACGACTGTATTCTCTACTACTGCAGTTGAATTAAAGTGGACTGTTACTGTGAAAATGTAAGCTGTTACATTCACAGAGGTCACTTCCTGTGACTGTCAGCTGGTCCTGGTCAAACCTGCAGCTTTAAACTGTTTTATCTCAAACACTTCTTCCTCTGCAAGCTGAGGCGGCTCAACATGGACTCTCTGCAACTTCTACGTATCCTGACCGGCTGCATCACGGCCGGGTACGACAGCTGCACCGCCTTCAACCATAAGACATTACAGAAAACTGCACAACTCAGCACATCGCCAGGACGAAACTACCACAGAGGACTGGTTCAGGCAGTGTAGGTAGACATCAGAGAGTCCAGCCATGAATTTGGTAAGGGTAAGGATATTTCAGATCCTTACATTACTGTAAGTGCAATAATAATATTAATATACTGAGTGTATGGATAAGCAGTGAGTATGCACTAGCTGGTGCTCAGCGTGTCAGTGTGAAGAGGATAATGATAAGAGCTGATCATTGATTAAATATGTGCCCGTTTTAATTTGTCTGATCAGCTGATTGGTGTTAAAGGAAAAGAAATTAAAATCTTTCTGAGCTTAAAGGAAAATGATTTTAAATATTTATCCAGCAGTATTCATTTCTTAATGTGTTTAGTTATATTTTCTGACTGGTCTGATTTTCTTTTAGCACATTCTGTCTGTTTCAGAGCTGCGTAGACGTCTTCATCCAAACACTGAACTCATTTTGATTCACCAGATTCATGGATTCCCCCACCTGCCACTTCCCACTCTAACAGTATACAGTACGCTGCTACTTCACATTTTATTCATGTAATCTGAACTGTACACCAGTCTACTACAATATATAATATTTTATATATGTATTTAATATAGTACATATTTTCTGGCACGATGTCTTTGACTTAGATCTCTTTGTCTCGCTTCTCAATTCTCTCATGTGATTTGCGTTTGAACATATTGTATGAGCGTTGTTGAAGAGAGTCTGAGAACAAGATTTTTATTGCCAACAACCACTTCACTGTTGTGCACATGACAAATAAAGAAATGTGGCGGTGAAAGAGTGAGGAACAATAGCTGAAGATCTCGATGGATGTGATGTGCAGCGGGATAATAACCCGCTTGGACAGCTGGTTCTGATCAAAATCGGGTCGTATAAATGTGACGGTGAAATGACAGCTGACAGCAGCAGAACAAGGAACAGGTTTAAAGTTTGACAGCAACATCGTTCTGCATCGTAAAACATCTTTAAATGCTCCTCAGAAGAAGTCTTGACCAAGGTATTGCAAGACCGACTCAAGACCCTTTGAGGAGTCAAGACTAAGACTGAGACGGGTTAAGTCTGGGGAAACTGGACTTGTTTGTAGATCTGTGAAGATGTTTCGCCTCTCACCCAAGAAGCTTTTTCAGTTCTGGGCACTTCCAGAACATCAAGTACTATCTACAAACAAGTACAGTTGTCCCAGACTTACCAAAACTCTTTGGTTGAAGCATGGTTGGTACATTGAGTCACCACCTTGAAGTATTTCTGGATTACTGTGCATTCTTCTGGAAGTTGTTTGATGCAGATTTGGCTAATGTCTCCTCCCAGACAGTTAACGGATGAATCAGAAAACGGAGCAGGCAAATTAAGTGATCTCCCTGCAGTTGTGGTCTTGACTGGTCTTGACATTTGTCTTTGAGACTGATCTTAAGTCCAAGACCAATGATGCTCATACGCATGCAGAACATTGAGTTGCTCAACATCAGAGGCCTCAGTCTGTCACCACATCAGCTCTTCTGCATCGTGGCCAGTGTTTGTGACAATCGGTCTTTTTCTGCAAATAATTGACTTGTTCTCTCCAGCTGGTCTCCTCTGGCTGAACTGTAGATCTAGATCTGAAGTGTGCCACAGTGTCTTTGCATTTTGCATGCTGTCCGGCTGTTCATTGTGTCCTTCCTCTGTCTGTGTGTTGGCATGCTGAGGTTCCCATGTGCTGTCTGTGCGTTCGCGTGATTTACAAGTAAAAACAGAAGCAGGTCAGGAACTGAAATCAACCATCAGGTTGTTGGTGTGGTGGAAAATAGACGATTGTTTAATTCATGTGCTGATGAATAAGTGATTGGCTCCAGTGTTGCAGGCCAGGCTTAAAGGCACGGCGCATATGGGGAATGAGGAGGGGCACAGATGCTCCTCGGGGCCAGAGGGCTCGTAGGCAAACTTAAAGAGGGGCACAGAGGGGAGAGGAGACACTGAGAGAAGGAGATTATGGAAGGAGGAATATGAGGCGAAGGCAACAAGAAGAGCGAGGCATGCTTACGCCGCCTCAAAAGCCAACTCTGGTCCCACTGTGCAAAAATGAACGCCCCAAACGCAGCCCCCGAACCCGGCGTCTGAAGTGCCAGTTCACCGCAGGGGCCTGAAGAGTCACTGCTTTAAGTAGTCTGCCTTGGAGCATCAGGTCCTGTCCCACTCTGACCTCCAACAGAAGTACACAGCTCAAAGAGGGAGAAACTTCTGCAAGTGACAAGACAGACGAGCCTCATGGGAGTGAAAATACAGACAGCGCAGATACTGATCCCTTTAAAATGCCTTAAAAAAATATATCAAAGTTCACAATCACACACATCCAGACGTGTACGTATGCTGCAGAGCTTCCCCTGGAGCATCGAGAGGATCTCAGCTCCATCTGCTGGTGGCTTTATGAAGAAGATGCATCCCCCACTGAAATAAACACAAGCTCCGTTCCCTTAAAATCATTTTCTCCACCATCACTGCCAAGCCTCCCCGCTCCGCTTGCACCTCTTTCAAGAGCCAAGAAACGAATCTGACATGATTAGTTACAGTTTGCCTGCGCGGCAGTACGCTATCTTTTATCATCCACAAAGACCTCCTTTGATACCAGAGGAGGGGGAAAGGTAGTTTCAGATTAGATCCAGAATTTGTCATGATTAATCCTGTTTATAAGACATGATTGAACAAGACAACATCCACAAAAGATGAACTCATGAACGCCGAACTTAACATCACCTTTTAAGCTGATGTGGCTTGTTGTTTATTACACATCCTGCAGCCGACTTCATCATTCATACGGTGTCACGTTTCTGGCCGCTTGACAAAGACTTTTAGTCGGCTGCATTGAGTTCACCGACGACGAAACAATCAGCTGAAACTCTGAAAGCTCTGTGAGCACAATGTGAGCTGCAGACTGTGTGACCCCCCTCTCACATTGTACAATGTGCAAAGTTCTGCTTTGACAAACGTCTGGGCATCACGTGACTTCATTTCTTCGCCGTCAGTGTGATTGTTCGGCTCCATTACTGGGTGCAGTTGTTTTGAGTCCCTCACCCTCCCGAACGGGGCATTCCCGTCATGCAACGACATATCGTCCTCCATCTTTTTACAGACGATGGAGTTCCTTGTTTGTCCAAATCAGCTTATGCTTGTAATTGATGTAGAGTTGATGTCTCCTCATATGGAAACTAAACTGCAGGAGCATCTTTCAGAGTGGAGCAGAAGCTGTAGTCCAGATGTGACGTGACCGCTCTGTGCTCATGTCTGTTCTTCTTCAGAACCCAGGATTTGTTTTTTGTCAAAACTTAGAAAGAAACACAGAAGACGGCGAAGACGAGCTGACGAGCTGATCTAACAAATGGCTTCTTAGCATCTTTATTAGTTAGTTATTTAAAGAGATCTTCAAATGGCATCTGTGCTCACATAAAGCTATTATTGACTTGCAGTTGATTATAAATGTTGTAAAATGCACATGAGACAAACCGTGACAGCGCTGCAGTCACTGAGGGAGCTTGACGCTGGTATCTCAATTATTTTGACAACAGTATGTAGATGTAGCGCTATTTCTAGTCAGATTCTGCTGGCAGTGTGCTTTCCCTATTCTTATCACCGCCGACAGCAGAATAATAAAATCTATTGTGTAGCTACTTGTAAAAATGCCCCTCCCAACAGCAGCGAGAGCTCGCGGGCCATTTCCTCAGATTACGTTTTTTTTAGTCGATGTGTGGAAAAATATTGCATGACGCTCAACATTTCAATGCCGGGGTTTCAGATAACACTCACTGAATATTTACAGAGGTAAAGTGGGGACTAAACTGTCGCTCTGAATCAGCACAGGGCAGATATGAGTCTGTCTGCGTGTGTTAAGGTCTCTCTCTCTCTCTCTCTCTCCCATCATCCTACAATTACAGACATATACATCACTTTGTTATCAATGGGAACAGCTGCTCCGGGACTGATTGTAAAATGGTAATAAGGCTGCAAGGATCTGCGGAGAACAGTGACAAGACAAATCTGCCTCTTTTGGAACGTCTTTTTAGAAAGCACAGCGCGGTCCCTCGCGGTCCACTATCTGCACCCAGATCAGAAAATGAATTGCTGCTGTACAAAGTGTAAAGCGACACACCGGTCTTCTTTATTCTATATGATATGAAGCAACAGCAAGCAGCTCTAATAACGTCGTCCCTGCTCCTGCCAGCATTTCTGTTTTTGTCAAGGACGTTCTTCTTTAATTTGCGTGCACATGAGAGGCAGGCTTCTCCTTTTCCTTGATGAAGAGAACATGATGTACTGGGGGGAGCAGAGATTTCCTTGATAACATCACACTCTGACACACACACATTTGCAGAGGAAAGGAGGAAGCGAGGGGCTAACAGCTTCTCTAAGGATGAGATCCAACCTAATCTGCACCATGCAAATTCCCCCGTGGTGACTGCACCTTATAACACAACCGTGTGAATGTTCAGTGTCCATCTGTGGTCTCGTGGAAGAATTAAGAGCATATGCATGCTGCTCTCGAGGGCAGAGAGAGACCACGTAAAAAAAAAAAACAAGCAGAGAGGTGGAGAAAGACGTGAGGGAGAAACCTCTTCCATATTAACAGTGTGGCGTTTCCGTAACACCCAAATGATTACGTGTCTTTACTCACACCCCGCGGGACATCCTGACTTACCCTCACCCTCTCCTTCATCTCTGCTCCTCATGCATTTCCCGTCTTATCACCCCCCGTGTGTGATATCTCGCTAAGCTCATGCATTCACGAGTGATGATTTATTTACATAAAGTATATAGTGCAGTATTGGGGGGGTGGGGTAAAAAAGGCAGCCTTCAGAGCATGTATGTTTTTTATGATAATGCATTGATGAAGCTGTGCAGAAGAAGAATTTAGTTTAAAATGTATTGCGCTCTAAATCTTATTATATCTTAAAGTGGTTAAAGGTACAAGCTTCCCTCCACCAAGAAGCTACTTCATGTGCCAAAAGAGGTCACCGTCACAACCATATGAGTATCATTCGTTGGTTTAAGGTGATTAATGTCCCTGAAAACATAATTATGCATGTTATATATAAGTTATATATAAGTTACAATATATAAGTATACAAGTTGCACTTTGAACCTTTAAATATAGATTTTATATGAGCTGAATTATTCAGAAGATGTAGGTTTAATTTATTTGCAAACGTCTTAACCTGAAATTCACAATTTAAACGTTTTAACGAACCGTCTATGCTGTAAGTAGCTCCCTGTTTGTGGTGAAGCAGCTGTCTTTATTTCAGACCCGTCACTTTCCTCTGAAAGTTTAATGTCGTCGTGCTGTTTTCAGTCCAGACTTTGAAGGAAGTGCATATATCCAGCTTCTGGAGGGAAATAAATCATCTTGAACCGCAACAGCTTCAGCACTGTATGTCATGCTATATAGTTGTGCTGGATATAGATCTTTTGGCAAGGATATCTCCGGGCTATGTTCCTATTGAATAGAAAAATGTATCAAGTGGAAACATTCAGTGTTTCATATCATTTTGCACAGTGACAGCAGTGTGAATATTGTGGGCTGCTCGGTTTGCCTCGAGGTCTTTGAGTTCAGTAACCCACATGTGGTCAATATTGCAGAAGAGTGTACAGAGATGTAGTCAGATGAACTTTTGTTTATTGCTAATGGTCATCAGCTTCTGCTCACAGAATGAAAATGATGTTTTGAACGGTTTTCATGACGTTTAGTGAGTCTGTTCTGCAGCTTTAATCACGTCACATGATCTTAATGAGAAGATGTTTGCCTGCGTCTGGTGGGACTGCAGATATCCAGATTTCCATTTCTCTGAGCACTTTTTAAACACTTCTCATCCAGGCTGGATGGAACTGCAAATTCACTCTTGGCCTTGGAAAAAAAACACCTGAGGGGCTGTTTCATGGAGCCAGATCACCAGCTTATTTCAGTGAATCAAGATTATTATTCACTTTGGCTCATGACGCAGGTTTAAACAGCCTGACCTGCGTTACCATGGGAACTTATCTAGCCAGATCCCGCCACGGTTAGTTTTCAGGCGTAGCTTCACCTCGGGCTGAACCGACTGGTGTTACAATCAATCCGCCAGAGCGAAACACGGCGTTTCTCCAAGGTTCCTCCCCCACAGGTTCAACTTTATTGATGCTCTGTGAACATGCCATCAGATGTATCACACTTTGACACAAGCCAGGCGCATGTTGTGAACAAGTCTGCCTCCTGGCTAATCTAAAAATGGGCAAGGATGTTGGATCGTTGGTGGAGCCGAGGCTCAAACAAGCCATCTGCAATGACACCCACCTGTCAATCAAAGCCTCCACGCTCTTAATCCTGCATAACTTTAAGCCTTAATATAACGTGAACAGGTGAGTTGTATATAAATTCACCCTCAGTACAGTTGTCATGAACGGGGAAATTGGCTACAGAGACCAAAACTGTTTTTTGCACCAGGCTGTAAACATGTTTATTTCTGCTGTCTAACATGGGGACTTATGGAGACTGACTCACTTCTGCAGCCAGCCTCAAGTGGACGTTTGAGGAACTGCAGTTTTTGGCACTTCACAGCCAGGGAGGTTGTCGCTTGGTACAAACCAAGTAACTGCAAATCCAGCTGATGTCCTGTTGGGTGATTCAGTTATTTAAATGTTGCATTTTACACATTTTGTCATTTTTAGACAGTACGGCATAAAGAAGATTCACAGTCAGAGCGCTGCACAAACTCAGCTAATGAATGCTGAGTTCTTGTATGAAGACCCGAGTTCACAGCTGGTCTGCAACCTTTTGTTTTGTTAAATCAAGTAAAGTTCTGCTCTTTTTGTTTCCTGTGATGTTTCATTCTGTGTTTAACTCCAGCTCGTCTCTGGCCGTAAACTTCCTGAACTCTTTTCTTCGCTGGGATTTGATGTGATCGGTGTTTGATGCTTCGTCTTCAAGACTTTTCACAAAGAGAGCTGAAACGCTCCTCAGAAGGTCCTCTGTGTGGACAAACAAGGTTAATATTTAAGAGGAAATGTGAAGTTTGAAAGCGCATTGATCGGGATCACCCAGTTTTCCCGTCTATCCCGCAATTCACGGGTGAATAGTTTCAGAATTCGGAGGTCCGTACAGCGAAGTGAATCAGATGTGTGTAAATGTCAACACTCAGTTGCTGACTAACAATCAATACACACAGACATTGAGGCATTTGGTCTTGTCAAGGCCTAAGTCTAATTCAATAATATTCACACTGAGTTCTTGAGCAATTGCTATTGATGGCTACTGATAGCCTGACAATGAGGCTGCACACGCTGTGAAATTGTTCCTACTGAAGAGCTTCGAGTAGCGCTGTTTGTATTTCAGGCTGTTTCTGCAGCAGCTTTCAGTCCAGTATGATCTGAATATGAATATGGAGTGTGTGTGTGTTTGTGTGTGTGTCAGGATCCCTCAACATGGTATATTTTGTCCACTCACACTCACACAATGCGAGGCTCTTCACACTCAAACAACTCCAAGACTGAACAAAGGCCATGGCCCTGTGAGCTATATTGGATTAATTTATTCAGAAGCTGTGATTCATATTGAAGCTTGCGTGTTTATTCTTTGCTTTGTTATCGTGGGTGTACGTTAACGGAGCAGGGGGTCTGGTTGAAGTCTCGTATTGTGACCCTGTTTTCATGCTTGGTGGTGTTCTGCTGCAGTCGCTCCGGCCTGTGGCTAATAAAAGCAGACCACAATTTCTCTTTGAATAATCTTTAATTTACACCAACACGGCAGGACAGTGGACTCTCACCTTCACCTCACCTCGGGTCACGACTGTCTCTTGTAAAACACTGGCAGGTACAAAGTAAAATGACTCCTAGACATGAAAGAGCAAGTTAAACCCGACACATACAACTATATAAATAAAACAAGTGTTGAAGTGCTATAAATTATAATGGAATAAATCATTCAACTTAATTCTTCAAGACCAGAATAATATTGTGGAACTATGAGTAAAATTTAAGAAAATGGTGATTTAGTGCCTCCAGTTTCAGAGTGTGATCCCACTGTGGTAAATATTTTCAGCTGTACTCGAGTATTTGTTCTGATTACATTACTTATGATCGAGTCGACAGCCCAGCTCGGCATCTGTCTTTCAGCCTTTTATTTCACCAAGCTCTCACTAGCACTCGCTTCCTCTGTAAACGAGCCCTTCGCTCTTTTCTCCTCTGTGGTTACATCCATAGAGGTGCTGTGCATTGCCCCGCTTACCCAGCTCTGATTCTGGCACAACACCGGCTTCACTCCTTCTTAGCATTCGCCTACGTCAAACACAGGGGCCTCAAACACTTACAGCCCGGCTAACAAAGTGAGCTAACAGCAGCTTTAGTTTGCAGATGTTTACATCAGGAAACTCTGTCAATAAGAGGGAAAACCAGAAAATATTTTCTCCATAAAATATGACCCAGTTTTACCAAAATCAGTGAAATAGTTGATTCAATTCACCTGATTAAAAGTCAGTGGAGCATCAAAATGATTTAAAATCTGTTATTTTATGATAGAAAGTGGCACAATGTTGCTTTAAGGTTACAGGATGATAGTCGGCATTTTTATTTGTCTTCTAAGATCCTGTTGTGCTGCAGCAGGAATCTCAAATATCAGAAATATGCAGGTGTGTGTGTGTTCACAGGTTTGAGGATGATCCAAATAATGAATTGCATTATTGCTCTCCACAGTTACAGAAGCTGCAGCCGATTCATAAGCAGAATATGCCAGAAGTCTCATCTCGTTCAGCCAGCGACACAGGTGTTTGTTCTTTTTTTTTCCAGCTGTCCTGGCCTTCCTCTGCTGGGTCACACAACACCACACCGGCAGCAAGGTCCTATCTGACAGGTGCATTACCCAGAAATCCCCTCTCACCTTGTTTCATGTCTCTGTGTCCCCTCGGTGATGTACGTGTTTGAGGCAAAAATATGTACGTGTCGCTAAGCTCCCAGCTGTGTGGGTGGCCCCCGGCCCTTTAACACTGTCACTTCTGCAGCTAACAACAATCACTCTCGTCACTTACCATAATTAGAGAGGGTACGAGATGTCACGTCACTCTGCAGAGTCCCTGCAGTGTGCAGCATCCACAAGCTGTGTCCATATATGCAGAGGACTCACACATGGGGACTTATTTTCTCTTCCATCTGCTGGAAACAAAATATATGAATACGAAGCCCAAATTTATCATTAAAATGTATGATCTGCTGAGAACAAAGGTCAGCAGCAATAACAACTGTTGACAGCGTCGTTATCCTCTTTGCTTTTTATTTTTAAAGAAAAGCTTTGTGCTACAGTTTGGCACTTTGGCAATCGCTCATAGTTCATAGCTCACACACACACACACACTGCTTGTAAGTGTTGGATCAGTGCAGTGTGTGTTTGCACTCAGGGCTACAGCTACCACTAAGAGCAGCAAGGTCATGGTAATGTTTCTTGTAGCTCATTCAAGATCCAGATAAATCCTGATAGATAAAAGAAACACACACACACACAGATATATATTTCTTTGTATGTCTTGCATTGTTTATAAATATCTTCATCATTTAAAGAGATATAATAAAGATATTTTGACTACAGTCACTCTTAGTGCTACAGGAGCTCATCATCTGCATACAATGTAACTTTCACTAGAGTATTCTGAGAGTGTGCCCAGTGTTACAGGCGCTCAGTGGCTCTGGCAGATCATAAATATATAGATTATATGTCTGTATAATATATAATATATCCAGCTCTGTCCTGGACTGCCTCCCTAGAGGAGGATGTTAGCAAAGCTACACGAATGTCTCTCACCCCGATGCACGTCTGTGGAGGCCTGAAGCAGCTCCTTCGACAACTTTCTTCAGCATGACTTTTTCCTATGTATTTCTAATTTATGAGTTACTTCTTGTCTGCTTTGTATATACGAGCTATTAAAGTCTATCTCATCGTATCTTATCTCCCCCGTGTCTGACACCGTAGCTAGAGACACAGTTGGTGGGCATGTCGGTAATCCAGACGTTCTTTGACTCATTTCACACAGATTTCCATGATTAACACATTTAAAAGAAGCGTCACATGATCATCAAGAGTTGATGAGTTTAGATGTTGATATATTTGTACAGTTTCCTTTAGGGCATACACACGTCAGCGGCATGTCTAGCTTTAAAACCAAACATAGATAACGATAACGAAGAGCATAGATATGTGGCAAAATTCAAGATAACGTTTGTAAGAAGATCTACCACTGGACCTTCATTCCATCAGCTGTCAGACTCTTCAACGCCGGCATGACTTCATGACTTTCTTCTATAGATTTCATACTTGAGTTATTTCTCTGTTGTAACAAGTGAATTTCTTTGGTGTGGGATCATTAAAATCTGTCTTATCCACCAGCTATTTAGCTTTGCACTCCTATAAAATTGTCAGACTCATGATGTACTTTTCTTTCCCCCAAAATCGATCGAGCTGAACCGTAATTAGTATCACTGGAAACAACTGCGTCAAACACACTGTTCCATGTCAATTTCATGGCTGCTGTGAAAAAAGAGACATCACTTGAGATTTCGGACAACGCTCCCTGGAGTCACTAAATGAGTTCCACTTTAATCTCAATTAAAAGAGTAAAAAAAGAAACTTTATACCCGCTGCTGACTGCTCATTAACTACTGTTTCCAAATTCCTGCTGCGTCCCTGCTTGCACTCGGTCACGTCAACATCCCCTCAGCGGTGTGTCTTCACATGAAAAAGCGGAGTCCAACTCTAACGAAGTTATCAGAACTGACCCTGCGGTGTTCTGAAAAGTCGGTACATAATTTGAAGATTTGACGGGACAGCGTGTCATGATGTAACCTCTCGGCTGTCGCTTCTTCTCCGAGCAAACACTTTGCGGCGTGTGACCTTAAAACTTCCATCAGGTGCTGGCCTGACCCATGTGGTTAGACAGTTGGTGAGGTTGACAGTAACTGGGACCTTCGCCATAACGATGTCTGCTCTGAGATACCTTCTGTCTTACCTCTACCCTCCTGACAGGTGTTCACTTGTTCATCTCATCTGGTGCTACAGACACATTTTGCCTATACAGAACACAAACTCTTTATTTGCAGACAAAAGTCCGCTTTCGTACATAAATAAAACATTATATCGACATTGTAGTGTCTGAAATAAATTGCTTTATATATATGAAACAGATTTAATTCGCGTCAGTGTGTTTACCTCAACACACACTCACACGAAAAGCCTTGAAAATCAAAAAAACATGACAGAAAGCAACAGCAACAAATTAATATTTGCGCAGCGTTTAAGAATGCAGCACATCTCGGAGCAGGTCAGGCTCAGCCAGATGCTCATGAATACAGTTGTAACTTAGACCTGCATTCGAAGTTATGTATGGTGAAGTTTTCGAAAGCTCAAGGTCACTTCCTGTTTACTCGCTGTTGGTCACATACTCGCTGTCAAGGCGCTCGACTACCTCGCTGACCCCCCGTTCTGGCTGCATGACGGTTACTCCATTTGATTTCATGTTCGTTTGAATCATCATTTTTTGTTTAGCTCACTCTCCTTGGTCCATAATACAATCATTTACTGTCATGTTTAAACTCACATTGCCTCCCTGAGTCCTTGAAGAACTGAACAGAGAATCTCAGTTCGGCTCAAGGTGGAAAAACAATGAACAGAAACTGAATTCTTCAACGGGTAAAACAAAGGAGAAAGATTCAAAGAGTCACGGTAAAGAACAGAAGGTACGGTTTTTATCACAGTGGGTATGCGTAGCATGAGAATAGGTAGGAAATAGATGCCTTTGTGGATGTGTAGTAATTAGCACTGAACCTTTCCAAAGCCATAATTAGTCTCCGTCCGTTCTCACTTTGCTTTATCCTCCCTTTCTTTCACTGCGTTCAGCAGAAAAGGAAAGAAAAAAACACACACAAGAATGGCAACCTAAAATAACACATCTTCTTCTCATGATCATTAAAACAAGAACGTGGAGGAACAGCTGCTTACAACAAAATAAACACATTAACACCAATGCTCTGCAGTGTGCAATCACAGAGGCCCGAAGAGACAGCTGTCCGCCTTTAATTACTATGACACTCGTCTTCTTTCTCAGCACAACTTTCTCTTCTTCTTCTTTGTTTTTATTTAGACCTCTGTGCATCTTTCTGTGCTGCTACAGATTTATTCAAACAAAAATGAAATCCTTATTAGGATTCATGTAGCGCAGGTCGGTTCAGGCAATTTGTTCTGAAATAATGTTAGTAAGAGTTGACTGAGCAGTTAAATGAAAAGTTTGATATTTGGGGAAGATACACTTAACACAGCCAGCTTAGCTTAGCTTAGCTTAGCTTAGCTTAAAGACTGGAAACAGGGGAAAGCTGTAAAACTACAGGTCGTAGCACGTCATTGGTATTTGTTCTGCATTTTGTTGACTTTAGATAGCTGTTCTGCATGCTAATGAAAGCTAAGATTAGCGACGTAAAGGTAAGGCTAATCGTTCTGGTCTACTGTAACAAACATGGCGGTGTAAGATGGCGGACTCCATGTAAGAGGACCCGCTCCATATGTAGCTATTTAAAAAAAAATGTAATAAATCATAATAATTAAATATACTAATTATTTTAGGGTGATTATATATCACTGAAAACATAGTTCTGCATGTCATATTCCATTTCTGTTAACAGTTACACTCTGAGTCTTTAATTTCTACATAAACTGAGGTGTATAAAATGACAAGTTGTGGTTTTCCAATGAGGTTTCTGTAAGCGACATTTTCTTGGCCGTGCTCAGTGATTTCCTGTCGTCAGGGTAACCGGCTCCCGGCTATAGTTTCATATTTAACTGACAAACGTAAGAGCGGTATCGATCTTTTCATCAGACTCTCGGCAAGAAAGCAAAATACTCTGTTTCCCCGAGACGTCAAACTAAATTTGAAAAGAAACTGAAAGACGCTGTAAATAATTCAGCCTAAATGTTGTCCGTGTTTTAGTCCCCATCAGAGTCGCGGTCTTAAAAAGGCCCCATCTTATCTTTACGACTTCTTCTTTCAAAAATGTCAGTTTATGAGGATTTTACTGTAAGACAGTGAACCCCTCTTTAAAGAGCCCTTTCTCTTTCATACACGGGTTGATTAACACTGGAAAGTTTCCTTGACGTCTGGAGAAAAGCTTTCTGTACAGCGTATTGTTCCTCGTGAAAATTTGCAGCCAAACGTCGAACAGAGAGAATGACAAATGAGGAAGAGGCCTGTGTTTTACAGGAATGATGCTTAATTACATACAAAGCTGCCATTTAGAGTCCATTGTCCTGCCTGAATGTTGGCAGACCTCAGCACAATGTGTTGACTGCATCCTTCCTTTCTCCGTCTTGATTTGTTTTTCTTCCCCACATTTCGAGGGTTACACAGCATAACCATTCTGAACCCTTTATAATTTTCCCCCAGTAATCAGTCTGTTCTTTTCTCTCCCTCTCTCTCTCTCGTGGCGAAGCTTTAATCAAACATCTCATAGCCTCTACCAGCCAGAAATGTGTTATTCCGATAGAAACACAAAAAAGCATGCAATTACTCCCAGAGGACCTGTCCCTCCCCTCCGCTACAGCTGCAGAAAAGAGGGCACTATTCCAAACACATCCTCCTCCTCCTTTCTCTTCTCTTTCCTTTCTTCTCTGTGTTGGAAAATAACATCACCCAGCCCAAACAACCATAACCACAGAAGATGTAAAGACGTGTTTTGTAATGTACATTATGCACTTAGTAGGTTACTGTTCTCATATGGAAACATGTTGTGATTAACGAGGGGTTATCCTAAAAAACTGCAGATATTATTTGAGGTTTATAACCTAAATATAAAGTCCCTTTATAGACATATAATTAAGTTAAATGATGTGTCTTTTCTGAGGCCATTTTAAGGCGACTATGTTGGCAAAAAGGAACATCATGCAACGTGTCCCGTTTGATGCTCTGCATCAACATAAACTGCTCTCGTCTGAAACATGTCCTTGTTACCTTCAACATCAAAACCAGTGAGGAAAACACAGCGGAGCTTCCAAGTGACCCAGACAGAGAAACAACAGAGAAGATGGAAAGCCTTTGAAAAAGAAAGAAAATACTAAAGACCTAGAAAAGACTTTGAACGATATCTTACTGAAATGTGGAGTCAGAGGTTCAAACAGTTTTCAGGATTTTGTGGGCGGTCCTTAAAGGGCGGCTCGATGACACGCTGAGGCCTCCCTGAGCGGAGAGACAGAGATGAATTCATCTCAGCTCACAGTGTTTCAAAGTTAGTCGTGTCATTTTCTGAACTCATCTGACACGTTTCAGTCGCTTCAAAATGGCCGCTGGACTGCTCCCACAAGTGGGCGTGGCTTCAGCATATTCAGAGGACATGCCCCCACAGTCCTGGAGCTGAGAATTCATTTTTACCTGATTTCATTGTTGATACTTTTAATCATTCAAATTTGACTGGATGGCTAATAACACTTTCTTCTTTCATCTGACAAACTCATATTATTACAACATATTTATTCTCACTTATGTGCACAAAAATCCAGAGCACACATCGCACAGAACACAAACTTATATGGAGGCATTTATAGATCAGTGCTTGGTGTGCCTGCTGTTGGTCATTTTACTGACACTACATGCTCTGTGTGAGCTGTGCTCAGTAAATCTGTTTTACAACAACATGGCTGTACCTCAGACAGATTATCTTTACTAACCAGGTGCCCAGTCGCCAGTAAAAGTCCATATTACCATATCTTGGCATAGCATGTTTAAAAAGGCTCTTCCTGAGGAACAGAGCTTTCTTTTTGTTATTAAAAAATACAGACAGGTGTTTTTTTTTCCTCCCCAAGCAACCATGTAAAAGCACTGACATTACAAAACCCATTTGTGGTTGTTATTTTGCTTGCTCCTCTCATGATGAAGACAAAAAAGCCCTGCAGCATGAGTAACATTGTACGTGTGTGAGTCAGAGCTATATTCAGTTTTGTTTCTTGTTTTTTGGTGTTTTTTTGTCAAATGTTATTAAAGTTCAGGTCTGTCTGGTATGTTGGCGGCAGTAGCTCAGTCCCCAGGGACCTGACTTGGGAACCAGAGGGTGGATCACAGTGTGAGGACTGGTATAACTGAAAAGGTGCCAGTTTCACCTCATGGGCACTGCTGAGGCACCCTTGAGCAAGATACTGAACCCCTAACTGCTCCCAGGGTGAGCCATTTGTGTGTGTGTGTGTGGCAGCACACCTGTATCACTTAAAATATCACGTGTATGTTTGGCAAACTCCACGAACTCGGTGCAAGCGTCTCGGTCCTGACCGCATCACTGTCGTGCCAATAATGACATTAAAGCACACCCTCTGTGTAATGTCATGACCGCTTCGGGCTCCCGTACACATGGACGTGATGTGGCGTTTGAGGTCTAACAAACCTCAGTAACACAGAGATACTCATCACAAAACGAAGCTATGTTCTCATTAAAATGTCTGTGCGTCACACTCACATACATCCACTATATCTAGGGTTTAAATTATGACATGGTGAGCGCAGGTGTAACGGTTTCCTCTGCCTGTTGTCACCTTTAAGCCGCGCGCTGTTGGTTGTTAACGTGATGTCTTTGAACGCACCCCCGGCGGTAGATTTGATTGGTCGGCCCGCTCGGTGAGGGAAACATGGGTGACGACCTGGGTGACGAGTGGTGGACACACGAGGCTAACTCAGGTATCTCCTTTAAACTCTTTTATCTTTTATTGACGATGTTTGTATCAGAGTTGTAGTCCGGAAGTGTTTGTAGTTCATCCTGATACGTCACTCTTTGCCGTTTGGTTGTAGCTCGTGACGCGGGAAGCGCCGGTTAGCTAACTGTAAGCTAACGGCAGCTAGCCGGCAAACGGCTACTTTCTGTTAGCTTTAAATGCCAGTTGCCATGGCGACAAGTGTACAACAGGAAGTACCTGTACGTTTGTGTGTGTGTTACCTGTGATTTATTAGCATGGTGGGAAAGTTAGCGTTGTTAGCACGAGTCTGGAGGAGCAGGAGGTGTGTAAACACACGTGTGTGTGTGTGTGTGTGTGTGTGGTGACTACTAACGTTGTCAGTCGCGTCCTGTCGGTCACGTGTAGCTCTCCTCTCCTCTGAACATGTGACTCTGCCTCTCTCCTGCTCTGTCCATCTTCATCAGCAGCACACACACAAACACAGGAGGCTCACACAGCCTCGTCGTGCACTCTGCTGGCCAACAGGGGGCAGTCAAGTCCTTAAAGGACCGGCAGAAGAGTTTGCAGAGCAGAGGAAGATAAATATTATTAAAATGAAACCTTTTCTCTTTAACTTTTATATTAACCTTATGTAGACATTACTCCCTCTCTTTCTCTTATTATTACTCACATACACACGATCATGTTTCTGTTTAAATTACCACTACTACTCACCATAGCTTTTATATTTATAATATCTGTATTTATATTTCCATTCCAGTTGCAATATTATATGGCTTCATATAACATTTAATTTAATCATTTAATTTATTTTCTGTAGTGTATATTACACGTTTTCTGCTGCCATTACGAGTGAATTTCCCTGCTGTGGGATAAATAAAGTATAATCTAATATTCAAACAATAAACACAAATGATAGATAGATAGATAGATAGATAGATAGATAGATTCTTCAGCGACTCTAGTGGAATCTGATCAGAGAAAAGAGGCATAACTCTCTGTTAGGAGCCGTTCACCCCTGCAGATTTATTTCTTTTTCTTATGAAGCGGTGGTTGTTTGTGTAAAACATATTGCGTTTATCACCGCCTGGTCTAGACACTTTAGCAGCAGCAGCTACTTTTGTAATATATGAATCATATAAGCTTCCATACCAAGCTCCAGTGATGCAGTACAACTCTAAAAGAAAATGTATCTTGCTGGTCACCTTCACTCCGATTGACAGCTCACCTTACTTGCATTTGTATCGCAGAAAAGGAGAGTTGAAGTCTGACAGACCGTCACCTGACTCTGAAGTCTGAGCAGACTGATGAGAGGCAGTGTGACTTTCATGGTGATGGACTAATGACATAGATTCCCATGAGGTGTTCTGTCACGTTACAGCCTGTCATCGAATGCCTCATCTGGTTCCTTCTCACCTTGGCAACCGGTGATGTCAGTGTGGTTAATGTTTCCCCACATTTGTCATCACATACCTGCTGCGTCAGCTCTCCGCCAGCCTCTCCGACCACAGGAAGCTTCGCACTGTCCCTAAATACTCGGCTACTTTCCCATTTAGATGACCCAACTCATCACGACCGTGGCAGCCACGCGGAATTTATGAAGGCTATTTAATAGCCAATCGGTGTCTTATGTCATTTATTTCTGCCACATTATGTAACCACATATTTTGTAGTGTTTTAAAAAAAATATCTGCCGCTTGTCGTGTTGACTTAAAACCACAAATGCTGCGATTAAGATATTATGGTCGCTTCTCGTCTCCAATTTATTTAAAGGAACTGGCTGACCTAAATACAGATAATAGTCTGGTCAGTTTATTACAGGACGAATGTTGACCAGAGTGCTTCAGAGACAGATGAGATGATTTGATGAGCCAAATACAAATAGACAATTAATTGGGTATAAGTAAATTAAATGCAGCCTTTTGGATGTATTGGAAACTTTCTATGGGAATTAACCAGAATTAAGTATAATATAATATATTACCCCCAGTTTACATGTAATTCACATAAATTTACATAATTCCCAATGAGTTTCCGATTTGGAATATTTCCAAAATTCCAGAGCTCAACTTGCCATGAAAAGTTTCTGGAAAGTTGCTGACAACTTACTGAAAACTTTCCGCCCCTTCCCAACCCTACTCGTGTGTGAGTGTCATTTTTGGAAGTTCAGTACATATTTTTATCCCAGATAAGTCCTCCTCATTAGTCAGCGATGCAAACTCATGTTTCAAATTTGTAACACCTTTTTTATTTTCCATTATATTTGGCAGCACCACCCCTCCTACCTTTTTAATAGTGCAGATAGGTCTGTTTCCTCTGCACGCTTCACAAGGCACTTTGAGTAGTTAAAGCTTCTTTTTTCAAACAATAAATGACGTGTGTTTATGGATGACAATTTAAGTGACATTCAGAGTGTTGACTCGTTTGTTTCTGGTGCAGGAAACAAACAGGAAATGTATCATTTATCTATAATTAGCTGCTGAATTATTTGCCTGCTGTACGGCAACGCTAAGGCTCTGATAACTTTATAATTTGTTTGTAATTAATCAGAATAGCAAAGTTCGTCCTAAACAGTTCCACCAGCACTGCGTGCTCCAACTTTTATTGTGTTAGAAAAGCATGAGCTGAGTTTTCCACTGCTTATTTAAGGAGGCTTCACACTTCCCCACACACACACACACACACACACCGAGCTGTTTTCTATCTCAGTAATTCTTTAGTTCTTTTTTTTATCACATCACTTCATTTTGAGCCAAAAGATTTGGCGACGTCACAGATAAGAATCCACCAATATATTTTTTTGCAGGTGCTTGACGTGTTGCACGGAGTCGGCCTCAGGTTTTCTGATTCCATCTGTTTTGCATTTAAATTGAGCAACCTGTTAGTGTGTTTGTGCCAACCACATCTTTAAAAGTATTCAAGGTGAATGAATTAAAAACAACACAACACTTTTAATGAACAGAAACAAAATATCATACAGAGGACATCACACATTTGGGGTTGGCATGACGTCTAACTTCAGATCACATACAGACACACACGTCAGACATTAAAATAAAGCAACGGGCCCCAACCGAGTCTGAGAGATGTTCTGTTTTGAAAAATGACCAGAAGCATCCATCTTTGCTTCTTGATATATTTCAAGAAGCGTCAGTCACGTGATGCATTCCCCCCAAAGATTAATCCCAAATGCAGAAATGAGTAAAAAACAAACGTCTTTGGAGAACTCATTTGGAAAGTGGAAAAGGCCCAATGAGGAGACAGAACAAGAAGATCCATCGGCATCATCTCCCATCATCCCTCAGTTTGACTGGCTCGTGGGGAAAACAAGCTCAGGGCTCCCACTAGTTCAGCATAATGGTGGGTTGTGTTTTTTATACACTTTATATTAGTTTTTATGACAGTCGTATCATTTTATTTTGTCACATTTATCCCCCACACCTTGAAGGCCGGTTCGTGAGCAGATCGTCTTACTCGAAGTCGATGCCGCAAAAAGGTCGGGGACCGCTCGCTGCAGTAAAGGGTTGTTAAAGTCTGTGATAGACTAACTACGAGCAGGCTGTACAGAAATATCACAAAGCATTTATCTGATGATTTCTACAAAATACAACGCAATGAAGCGCAGCACTTTCGTTGTCTAGTCCGTAATGTATGTTCACCTAATCACAAAGGCCACTCACTGTAATGTTTGAGGAATGTGAAGCTGAAGAGGTAGCAGGGGAAATAGTGATGCTACTTGTAATCTTGCCAACACCTTTGACGTGACAGCCATTGGCGAGCACTTGAGTCCTTTGTTCATGTCGGAGGTAGTACGGCCCGGCAGGCTGCGGGATGCCGTGGGTCATACCGTTAAGAGGTTGGATGTATGGGCTCCCCAGATGGATGTGGATCTTGTTATCCTCTGTGGTGATGATACTGGGGCTCGTGTCGCCGCTGCTGTTGGACTTCCAGCTGTTCTGCCGCTCCGGCGTCTTGCAGAAAACGGCCTGACCGGTGACCTCCGACGGCTCCGGAGAACACGTCCTGACCGTTACAATCTGAATGGGGGAGCTGCTGTGGTCGGGCGTCACGGAGCGCGATGAATTGGGACTCAATACACGAGGGACAGCTGTCCCATTAAGTGGGGAGATGGTGCGGTCAGGGCTGGTAGGGGGGGTTTTAGTGTTAACTGCAGATGGAGTGGAGTTCTGGATGATGGTTATTCTCTGTTTGGGCGAGGCTCCGCTCGTCGGAATGACAGCCGTGCTGGTGTAAGATGAAGCAGAGTCTCCGGTGGGGCTGCTAATCTCGAGCGTGGCGGTGTTGAGTATATGGTGTGGTGTCACCTTGATGTGCAGGGGCTGCCCTGGTGTGTGCGTTAGCATCATCACCTCTCCGTTAACCGTTTGGTGCATGTCTATGCTATTGGGCGAATGGCCGCTGTACTGGCTGATGTTGTTATTTGCACTGTTCAAGCTGTTAAGGTTGTTCACGAGGGAGCTACTCCTGTTTATGACCTCTGCGTTGTGGTTTGGGTCTTCATCCTCGTAGTCTTCGTCCAGTTTCTCAGCGTGCAGGCTGTAGTCAGGAGGCAGGCTACCTTTCTCCTCAGTTTGGACCTCCTTGGTCTGATGAAGGCCTGAAAAGTGTGTACTCGCACCAGGCGTGAGGTTTTTTATTTGTCTGTACCTGTCCAGCTCACTGTTGAGTTCCTTCATCTCTCTGGCCAGCTCTCTGTTCCTGGCTTCCTGCTGGATCAGTTTCCTCTGCAGCGTGGAGTGATCTGTCTGAACCCGGCAGATGGACTCCTCGGTCCCCATCAGCTTCTGGAGTTTCTCCTTCAAGGTTTCTACCTCTCTGCCGAGCAGCCTGGACTTGACCTGCTCCTTCTGAAGACGGCAGAGGAGTAGGTGCTCCTGGTTGACCTCCTGCTTCTCCGCCTGGTCGTACCTGGAAAGCTCCCTCTTTGCCATCTCGAGTTCCTCCGTCAGAGCCTGCGACCTCCTCTGTTCCTCCTTGAACCTCTTTTGCAGAGACTCAAACTCCTCTTCTACCTTCATCAGCTCTCCCTCCACCATCTCCTTGTCCTGTAGTCTCTTCCTCAGCCTGTCCAGCTCCTGAGTCAACTCTTTGACTTTGTTGTCTTCTGTTTGGCACTGATGGTTCGGGTTGTTTGGGTTGATCGAGCTGTGTCCGTACTTCTCCCCCTTTTCTTTCCTGTTTTCCAAGACCTGTAACCTTCTCTTCATTGTGGTGATTTTACTCTGTAGCTCTCTGTTCCTCTCCTCCTCTGTTTGCAGTCTGTCTTGGAGCTCATCTTTTTCCTTCGCTATGACCTTAATCCTTTCCTCTGAATCTGCCTTAGACCTCAGTGTCTGCTGCCTCTCATCCCTCAGTCTTTCTGTCATCGGTGCCAAATTGCTCTGCTCACTTCTCCTGCCCTCCTTCCTGTTGAGTTTTTCCTCGGCCTGTCGGAGCCTCTCGGCCATGGTCTTTCTGTCCTCCACCAAAGCTACAGTCAGTGACCTGAGCTTGGCGAGGTCCTGTCTAATCACCGCTTCGCTCTTCTCCAGCTGGCCTTCAATGGCCTCTAGCTCTCTCACTCTAACTTTCAGAGTGTCAAGCTCAGCAGACAACATCCTGCTAACCTCTCTCTCTCGCTCCAAGCTGCCTTTCAGAATACCGCAGTCCTGCTTGCTCTTACCTAAAGCCTCCTCTATCCTGTCCAACTCACTGATCCTACCATTGAGTTTATCCACCTCGACTCTCAAGCTGCGGCACTGGCTGGTCTCCCTCGCTAGTCTACGGTCAAGGTCCCGACACTGGTCCCACATGCGTACCAGCTCCTCGTCCTTTCCCTCCATTTCCACAACCCTCCTCCTCAGCATCTCCACCTCAGACAGCAGGCCTGGTGGAGCCGTCATCATGCTTCGATTGGGGACGGAAACTTGTTCACAGCGCTCCACCTTCTTTGTAGCACCGGCCTCCCGCTCGATGTGGTCGGTGATGGCGGTCAGCTCTCGGACACGACGCCTCTGCTCCTCCAGCAGCTCGCTCAGACACTGTTGCTCCGTCACGACCAGCAGTGCGAAAGCCTTCAGCTGGATCAGCTCGTCCTTCAGACTCGATACTTCTGTTTGGCTTTTCTTCTCCTTTATCTCCTGGTACTCTCTCTCCTTTACAGTCAGGAGCTTCAGTCTGCAGAGAGAAAAACACATGACGCCGATGTCAAACAGGATGTTGTATAAATGATTATTATTTCAGCCTTCAAGGCCACTTTTTTATGTTTACACTCAACCTCCTGGCCACAACTTTTAAACACCAATGACAGTTGTGTATTTCCAGTGAAAACATTCGAGCGTGAATCACAATTTCCTGCCTACACACACTGCAGAAGTTACTTTCTTTTCTCTTTTCTACATCGATCTGTGTGTGTGTGTGTGTGTGTGTGTGTCTACCTGTAAACCCTCAGACATGTATCTATGTCCATGTATTCCATGTTGTTTTACATTTGTCTCCAGGCAGTCGTGGAGGATGCTTTGACTATCACAACAGATGGTCCCTTGGCAGGGAGTGTTTGTTAATTAAGAAGTTCCTCTACCCTTGAGTACCCTCAAACGCTGCGCACCCAATCACCCTCCTCCTGTGCACATCCAATGCTGTACCCCCCGTTTCCAGCTAGGAGAGGCAGGAATTCCCCCGGTTCCATAAGTAATTACAGACGGGGCTACATTTACCAAGTGCTGTCACTCCTCACACCCCCCAACATGCATACCAGCAATTAGGGCCGGGCGATACGCGACTTATAAATAATATCTTGATATTTTTAGGCTATGCCGTGACATGAGTCAGCCATAAAGTGTGTGTAGATAAGCTCAGGTTGCAGTGTCATGGTTACTGGAAGGCAGTGTGTGTTTTTTTGTTTGCTGCCACAAAAAGAAAAGTCCCCGTTAATGTTACGTTAACGTTGATATTCACAGCAGAGTCAAAGCTAGCTACGGCAACGAAATGAAAGATCCCAAAAAATAAGTTTCAGATCTGTCAGGAGTGGAGTAACAAACCTGATCAGATTATTGATCCTGTTTTCTCTGAAACATGATAACTGCTGCTCACTTTATGAACCAAACAAAGCACTGTCTGATGACAAGAACGAGACTTTTTATTTATTTTCTGTGGCAGTAAACGCAACACGCGGCCTTTCAGCAATTATTATAATGTCACATGAGCTTAAATACACACTTAACGGCTGACTAAAGTCATGAAACTACCCGGCAGCAACAGGAAAAACTTACAGATGTCAATAAAGTCGTTTGCTGTTTGGCACATTTACTGATATTCAAATATACTGAATATGTTGGTGTTTCCCAGCCAAAGCAATGCATTTAATACAGTGTGCAGACTCACTTAAAAGTGCATTTTTACTGTGTGTGTGTGTGTGTGTGGACGCTTAGATCTCTAATGTTGCATACACTGTATGCCAACATTTAGTCCACACATGTTCATTTCACAGTCTTCTTCTTTTTTGTTTGTTTTTAAGTAGCGTTTAGATTTTCTACATTTCTAATGTGAAGACTAAATTACAGCAAGCATCAGCAATCAAGCTGCATCTCACACCTACAGCAAAGCTCTAATGTTCTCGTGTGAAAGTTTTAGTGTGAGACTTCATTTACTTTAAATACATGACTTGGAAACCTCTCTGAGTGCACGCTCTTGTTGTCTGATGTCTGCTCTGGGTTGCACGGCGTCTTATCTGTCGGGACCCGTGCAAAACTTTGCCCGTAACCTCAACTTGCAGTTAAAACACAGAGTTTTTTTTAAAGTGACACACATTTCTAAAATGCACATTAATCTCTCTCTGCTGTTCCTACCTGTGCTGCGCGGCCGGCCTCCTGTCCTTTTTTTATTTATTTATTTTTATTTAGAAATCCTCGGAGAATAAATCGCCTCCACTCTTTCACCTCTCCCTTTTCCCGGAGATCCCAGTGATGTGGACATTCCATCCGGAAAACCAAACATTATGAGAAGTGCTCTGCACACTGAGTCTCTCGCTCGCAGTCAGTGGCGCCCATTACATCATCACCAAGTCCTTATATGGGACTGTACAGGCTCTACTGCTGTGAGTGTGTATATGTGTGTGTGTGTGTGTGTTTTTACTGGAGTTCAGCCCATTCAAGATGAGGTCATTGTGTAGCCATGCCAAAGAGGCTAATGGGAAGGACAGAATGTGTTTGTGTGTGTGTGTGTGCGCAAAGAAAACTTAAGCTTCAATCACAATTCAAACTAGAAAGACTAACACGCTGCAGGATTAGCCTGAGCAAACATGTTAACTATGCTACATGAGTGCCCGGGCCCAGCTTACAAACTGGAGGTCATCTGAAAGCATGCATATGTTCTGTGTGTGTGTGTGTGTGTGTGTGGTGTTCCCATATGTTTTAAGAAGAGAGGCATGTTTTGTGAGTTGTAGCCGCTCTGCCTGGGGCCTGATAACCTGACTGTGAGATGACATCATCAGTTCATCGGGCCCTCAATTACATCCACATGTGTGTCTCTCGCTCGCTCTCCTCCTCACACACTCCTTCTCTATCATTCTGTTCCTCACCCGGCCTCCTTGTTTCGAGGTATGAACTGCATTTTTTTTTTTTTTTTACCTTCCTCTGTGTCAAATCTTGTGTCCTCTCAGCGGAGCAGGCGCTGGATGACAGATTACGCTCTAATTATTCCCGCCGCTAGTCCCGTCACAAAACTCCTAATGGAAAAATAAATGCTGGATGATAGCGCTAACGGTGCTACAGGAGGAAAAACACAAAAACAAACATATAGGTCTGCATGTGACGTGTGTTCCCCCTCCGGGAGCACTTTACCAGCGCTGTGGCTCTTAGTTACAGGTTTCACCGGGGAAATATACCTCTGGTGGTATTTCTTTCTGTCAAGCAAATGCATCTAGTCCCTAATTAAAGGAGAACTATTTCCCCGTGTGTCATGTTGTCACCACACCAGTATTTACAGCCTCAAAAGATGCATTTAAACTTCTTTTTTTTGACATTCGTGTTCTCGTTTTGCACATATGCAGATTAATATCTTTTGAAGAGCTTGCGCAACAGTACGGAACATTTGTGCCAGAGCGTATTTATGCTCGTGTGATTAAACGAGCACACACAGTTTATAAATGTGCAAACAAAATGTCTCCATGTATATTGAACGTTTCTGTCAGCTCCAGATTTAGCAGCTCTGTTCACACACAGCGCGTTTTAAAGGACAAGAAGAGTTTTTAGAAGTAACCTTAAGTTTAAGCCAACAGTGCAGTCTAACATGTGAATTCCTCTCATCAGAGATTACACAGACTCGTTAATTACTGACCACGCCTGTTACGTAAGTTCATGATGTAATGTATGTACATGCTGCGCCTTGTTGGGATTCTCTTTAGTCCCGTAATTGAGGGAAGCGCTGGGTAGAGACGGTTAGAGAAGCAAGCCTGGAAAGTCGTCGGTTCAATCCCCCAGGCTGGGGCTGGGAAAGTGCCCTTGCCCTTGAGCAAGGCCCTCAACCCCCAACCTCTGTGGTTTTACTGGGCACCTTCCAGGTAGAAATGTGTAACTGTGTTTGGAGGTCATCGGTTTGGCAGATTAATCAGCAGCCTCCACCAGCACATGTAGACATGAGGTAGACACATTCAGGGTGAGTCTTGTGTAACAGTTTTTGGTCAAATGTCCTAAGCTGATTTAGATTATCGCATCTAGCTCAAGCCGGTTAACTTTCTTATATTCTTCATTTCAGTGGCTGATTAGCTGATATAAGGCATGTCCCGTCATGCTCCGTTAAAATACTAGCAGGCACAGCGACTAAGGTGAAGAACGCGGGCCGGGCAGACGTGCACTGCTTGTGCTTTTTGTGTTTACTTCAGCTAAACTTTGCAGGTGAACCACATTTCTACGACGCTGCTGTCGGCTGTAAACGCCTCATTAACTTTAGTAGGCTATTTTGTTCATGCTGGAAAGAGACACTTAAAATCCTGTCCAAACCTTCCTGCCACAGCAGATCAGCAGTGACACACAAAATAATGTAGAAAACCTGTGCTACAGGTAATCAGAATAATAACAGTGATTGAAAACACCCCGCTAACCCTGCTATATATTGAGTGAGACCTTTTTATTCATGCTAAGCATTAGGAAATTGGTCTCATTGTGCTTTGACCCTAAAGACTGCCTGTCAGGAAAGGTCTCGGTAAGCTGAGATATTTCTCTAGTTGTGGAATGTGAAAGAGAAATCCTCCTCAGTCCTCGCAGTTCCCATCAGGCAGACCAACTCCCAAACCAAAGTTCATGAGGTCCTGATTCTCTTATTGGAGGGGTTGGCATTGCATCGCCTGTTCTCAATTACAAGCACGATCCGATCCCTCAAAGGCATTTCCAAGAAAACCCTCAAACACTGCCGATATGTAATATGCCCCTTTTATATATATGTATGAGAGGAGCAGCTCGTCGTTGTCATAGCTCCCATTTTCTTCCAGGGGTATAATTTAGAGATATTGAGTTTTTTTTAAGCTGCTGCCTTTGACAAATCCTGTAGCTGTGCTAAGCAGTGCTGTGTCGGGTCATAGAAAAGGCACAGTGAAGAAAAGCAGAAAGAAAAGCAGCTGTTCAGGCCGTCTGTCCGGCCTTTCTTCTCCATTTATCAGCACATTTAATGAAATTGAAGGATATGGTTGGTGTACCTAATAAATGGGTCCAACAGCTTGCAATCAGAGTGGCGGTTCTGCTCTGAAGTGATGCACCGCTATGGGTAACTGCACATCTTCCTCTGACGCATTATTGGCTGTAGCCGGCAGATGGTGGATGGGAGTGTGAGGGATGGACAGAACAGCTGTGGGTTTCCGCCGCGGCACCGCCAAGTTTACTTTGTCCTTTTTCCTTTTGAACAAACTCGAAATGTTTCCTCCGCCATGTTTAACCAAGCCGGAGACGGACTGCTTGTTAGCCAATAGCCTATCAACCGGAGATGTTCCCATACCATTTTTTCCCCCTTCCTGACACCGTTTCCGATACCTGAACTTTGCGTGCTGATACCGTGTACCAATCTAACCTTTATTTTATTATCTAGTTTGACAGTCTGTCTAGTTGCTGACATTTAGCTCGCTCTGGCCGTGTCCATGTCTGGCAGCACACATGACCCAATTTACTTTCCCTCTGATTGACTATTACTCATTTCCTTTGTTGGGTTGGGTTGGTTAGATTGCTAAGAATATCAGGGTAAGCCAGTCCGAGTAGGGCGGGTCGTGACTTCACCGTCCTGGGGAAAAACAAGGCGAATGGGACGCTGTCCCGTTTCAGGACTGATCAAATGCATGGTTCCACGTTTTGGAGAATAACGGAGGCATTTCATGTCAAAATAACTGCTGTGAAAAACCTCTATTGTTTGAATTATTTGAATATCTATTTTCATGCACTGTGTCCATAAGTGGACAAACGAGAGATAACTATGGCGTTTACTGACGAAAAGACGTCACATGCAGCTGGTTAAGTGCTGTCATTAATGCTGTGCATTAAACAGTCCATTCCAAATTATAGTATTGTATTGATCTCCTTGATGACTGATAATCAGAGGTGGCCCTGGGAAAAAAAACTTGGACCTCTCTTTTACAGTACCCTGCATACTGGCTACTTTGTGTATTGCTCTATTTAACATGTTCGCATGCTAACACGTGGAACTAAGCTGATGAACATGGTAAACATTATACCTCAGCATGTTAGCATTCCTGTTAGCCTGTTGACTAAAGCGCTGCTGTACCAAAGTACAGAGCTGCCGACACGGCTGTAGTCTTTATATATTTTCTAGATGATCTGCATTCTTGTGCTGTGTCTGCAGCACTTGATGATGATGTATTGACGAGCAGGCCACATGATCTGTGGAGTGAAAACACGACGGCGTTTTTAAGTGGTTTTGGGGGAGCCTGTGAAAAGTTTGTGCTTCAGAACTGAAGTGAAAAGACGAGAGCATGAATGTCTTTTGTGTGTCGAACATGTGCGTGCGGTTAACGCTGAGACGCTGCCAGTCCGGTGACAGACCATATGAAGCACACAAAGACTCGGAGCATGTTCTGATAGCTGAGGTTGGAAACAACCAGATTGCTGCATTGTGATGTGCAGATGTAATCACCCTTTGACACGCAATGGGGATCATACTATGGCATAAAGTGATTATATGCCGTGACTGGAATTTACCGTATAGTTCACAGCTGAAGCGGGTCATCTGCTCAGCACATGGCACCTTGTGGAGCTACTTTGTCAGGGAAATGAAAAAGAGAGAGAGGTGCTGGTTTTAAGCCAGGCTGAGTGGCTGTCTTGGCTCGGAGCGTATGCTTTGAGAAGATTGAAAGATAGTTGAAGAGGATTTGGGTTAGTAGGAGTGGAATTTGTTGTTTTTTTTTTTTTTTAGTTAAATATTTAGGCTACTGCGAAGCTCGATGTAAGAAAGACAGGATGGAGAGGGAGATGAAAGCGACAGGCGTATCGCCATGTGCCTCAAATTGTTTACCCTGTGGATAAATGCAAGCATTGACTCAGCTCAAACCTATTTGTGCCAGACTCAGAGAAACTCAAGTGCAGTTGGGGACACAAAGAAAGGGAATATAAACTCTTTTTCAAGTGTACCTTAGAACAAATAAACATGATTGTGAATGTGCAAACAGGAGCTTGTCATTTTTCACTTGGTTTGTATGGGACAAGAGAAGAGCTGCAGCGAACTATTGTTTGGATAATCCATTATTCTGCATTCATTGTTTGAAGTTGAAAGGTGACGTCCTCCAAAAGACAAACAGCCCTATCAAGAGATATAGACAGTGAATGAGAGTGAGTGAGCGCTGGCCATGATTAAAGCCGGTTAATAAGACAAATTACAAGTTTATCATAGTGTGAGAGAGCCTGTTGAAGTGTGTCGAAGTTGTTTAGTGCCAGTGCAAGTGCAATAAATAATTTTATTAGGAATAAACCTGCCTCTTGTGTTAAGTTTCCATAGATGAATAGGGTCAGATACCACCAAAGTACCACCAATTATGACTGCGATGGAGAGCCCAGTATTTTCTGAGGTGGTACGCGGTGTAAAAAGTTTGAGAACCATCGATCTGAGTAGTTGCAGATTTGTGTTTTCAAAGGAAAAATAAGAAAAGCATAAAAGTTAAGGAACACGTTACTTAAGCAAACACTTGCTAATATCCCCGACAGTCTAACCTAACGTTGCAACATCGCAGTTTCATCATGCTGTCAGCCATTACTTCAGTTTACGTGATAAGTTCAAGGGTGACGCATGTTCTTAAAAGGAATTCATAAAGGAGGGAAGGCAGGGAGAAGAAAATCCTCCGTATGAGCCACACAGGGTTCACAATGCACCACAGACATGCTGTCTACTCATGTATTAATCATCATTAGGCCAAAATGAACCACAAAGCCTTTATGTGTGCATGTTCAGGGTTTCCACGTTGTATTCGAACAGAAAGAATTCTAGTAAACTTAATCACTCGACTGGCATGACTATTTTTGGTCTTTAATTGCGTGTGTGCATGTGGTGGATCAGTAAAGCGTTTTCATTTTGGCACACACACATGCAGACAACTAGTCTCCTCCCAAGGCTGCAAGCCCAGTGCGGGTCCAGCCTCTACGCAGCTAGATTATAGAGCGGACTCGGGTGGTACATGAGCCGAGACAACCAGGGACTCAAACACAACAGCCCCGTTGTGGGCCTCAAATTGCATAGGAGAACCAGTGACCACCTTCATGTTAGACCTAGCTGTACCCGTAGGCCGCATCTAAATGTGCTCTCTATTTGGGAAGCCACCAACAAACCCTCAGCCCATTTACTCAGTTTAGAAGAAAGCTGGTGCTGTTGAATCGGGCAGTAGGGTGCCAATTTAGGCCGTACACGTAATTGCATGTGAGTGCATGTTTGTGTGTTTACAAGAGAGAGTGAACAGAGCCAGGCTTGGCCGCAAGGTCTGACCGAGTCCAGGATGTAATGGACTGTGTCTGAGTGGAGTAACTCTAACTACAGTCTTGAGGTCACATTGGGGTGGTAGAAATGCGGCGGCCAACAGCGCCTTTGCTCTTTCACTCAGCCATGAAGAGCATTACAGGCCAACATGGACTGAAAGCCTGCACAAGTGTACATCACAGAGCTCAGACCTGGCATGTTCCAGTGTGCTGAAATACTTTAATCTCTCAGCCTCTTCTACACTAGCTGTAAATCCTCTTCTATTTACATCAGGAGGCGTTCTGAAAGCCAGGGATGTTTCTACAAGTCTGGCTTCAACACAGGCTACAATTTAGTGGGAACTCTAAAATATCAGTGTTGTCTCCTGAACCTCACCAACCTCTCTCTGTCCTGCTCCAGTAGAGCGGTAAGGCAGTTGCTCTTATGGATAAACGCCCTGTGGTTCCTCTCCTGCTCCTCCAGCCTTCGTAGGGCACTGCTGTGAGAGCGGGACACCTCCAGGAGTTGCTCCAGCATCCGCTCGGATGAGCGCTTCTGGGCCTCCACCATGTGGTTTAGCTGAGGGGAAAAAGAGAAAACAACACAAGGGGCTGTGAAGAGGAAAATGACAGTGTACCTTGACTTCTTGACGGGTTGCCCAGTGTGAGGAAGGAGAGTCTACACAGTATGTAAATTTTGAAAGTGAAGCTCTTGTTATTGTAAAAGCCAAATGCCAGTTTAGTTTGCTGCTGGGCATAGATTTTAAAGTTTAGTGTGTTCGGGATGAGAGTCAGCACCTCCAACTCTGAGGCCATGGTCCTCTGCCAGAAAATGGTGGGACGCTCCCCCCTCCGCCCCTTCTATTGGGAGCTGAGTTGCTGCCCCAAGTGAAGGAGTTCAAGTAGCTTGGGGTCTTGTTCATGAGTGATGGGAAAATGGAGCGTGAGATGGACTGGCGGTTTTGTGCGCTGTACTGGGCCGTTGTTGGGAAGAGGTCGATCTTCCAGCCCTTCTACGTTCCATCTCTCACGTATTATGGTCATGAGCTTTGAGTAGTGACCAAAAGAATGAGATCATGGATACAAGCAGCTGAATTGAGCTAACTCCACTGTGGCCAGGCTGAGGAGCTCGCACATGGTTCAGGCGCCCTGGGCACCTTCTCTTGGAGGTGTTCCATGCACATCCAACTAGGAGGAGATCCTGGGGCAGACCCAAAACCTGCTGGAGGGACTACATGGCCCATCTAGCCTGGGGAACGCCTCAGGATCCTCCAGGAGGAGCTGGTATGTGTTGCTGGGTAGAAAGATGCCTGGAACGTCCTGCTACACCTGCTGCCACCATGACATGACTCCGGATAAGAGGAAGAAAATGGATGGACGGTGTTGTTTTGTTTGTTTTTTGATGAGCTTTTGAGATCTAAGATCTAAAACTGTTGCTGCAGAGTAATGGGATGTTACTTAGGATAATCCACAGACTGCTAAAAACATGGGACACTTTAGAAATCAGAACAATCCTTCAAGTTGCAGATTTATATTCATTGAAGGAGAAAAGATCACCTGCAGTACAAAATGACAAATTTGTCCAATGACGTAGTGGTAATAGATGTCAGGCAGTAATGCAGTCACCTCATTAAATTTTAATAATCGGCTCCATATGGTGTCTGCGTTCTCACTATTGGCTCTTGGTACCTGAGCAGTTGGGTTTTTGTACACATCCTGCAGGTGGTACTGCTGGGCCCGGAGGGAGTCTCTCTGTAGGGCACGGAGCGCCTTCTCTGGTCCGCTGAATCCATATTGGGCCCCAAGTGCGGCCGAGTCTGTCCTCTCTGACTTCAGCACAGCGATCACCTCATCTCTGGCCTGAGTGTTAAAAACATTGCAGTAGATTCAGCTGCAGAGCGACAGCATGCAGGATGTGATCGGATCATCCTTACCTGAAGCTCTCCCTCCAGAATACTGAGCAGAAACAGCAAGTCATCATGGGACAGGTCTTGTCTTGTCCTCCTGGCCTTCCACCTCTCTCTCTTGCCTTGCATGTTGGTTGAGTTGTGTTTCTCCAGAACTCTGGAAAATAAGAAATGATTGGAGACGGCAGCTCAACATGAGGACAAGCAGACCTACGAGCTTCCTATCAAAGAAAAGGTTAAACGGGGTCATGCATTGTGTCTCAGCGGTACAAGTGGTCATTGTGTGGCTTTAATAAGCAAGTTTCTTTTATGGGCTAACCCAAAATCAGAAGGCCTCTTGTCATAACAGTTAGTGTTAGTGAAACGGATAGGCCTGCACCTGGCATTACTTTGCGTGAGGCTTATGTCATCTCATAGTCTCACTCTTAGCACATTTACAGCAGCAATCACTGTCAGCCTGGCAGACAAAAGGACAGGAGGCAGCCAGAAAGTAGGACCTTGATTACTGACCACATGAGAGCGAGATATGTGCTCGCATATGTATGTGTGTGTGTGTGTGTGTGTGTGTGTGTGTGTGTGTGTGTGTGTGTGTATACATGTGCTGTTGAAGCAAATCACATCAGCTAAAACAGCGTTAGCTGGCCAAGCGTTCTGTCTCTGACTCTGTGTTCTCATGCCATATTTAGAGACAGAAAACAAGAAGGTTCATATTAGTGAAAGATGACGTAATCTCTCTGCTCTTCAGCTCTGCTCCTCCAGTCCAGGCTCTCATAACGGCCAGGAACGCCTAATATTCCCAAGTTATTGGTCAAGTTTCTCAAGATAAGTAACGAAACACCCCTGTGATTCACATCTTGGGGAAATTGTGCAAAAGCATGAGGAGAAATATTGAGAAATATGGTCTGTTTGAAGACTTTGATTAAGACCTTTTTTACTGATCTTGAAAGCAAACTCTGCACTGAATACTCCCTGTCTGGTTCTTTCATTTTACACAAACATGCAGGCCTCATCTGCTTGTTGTCACCAAGGCCCGAGAGAAACCTTGAGTCTCTCTAAGCAAGACAAACACCGGTACATAAGGGACGGACCTTGAGCAAGAAACAGAAAAGCGAGCCCTTCAGCGAGGTTCAAACCGTAGCCAATAACGCCCTCGGATGTCGAATCACTGCGAGAGTGTCGGCTTACTTAATAGATGGAGTCTGCATACAAGTGTTTTCTTTTGGCCTCTGTGTGGGAAGGAAGAGTGAAGAGAGCTAAGCCTCCCCTCCCTTCCTCTTGATACCCTCTCTGTATCAATCAGGAAGACAGATGAAGCTGTCTTTAGCTGACCCCGCGTTCTTTTACTCCACTTGTTTTCAGTGACAGGAAGGGATGATGGAGGCTCTAAAACACAAATTGCAGTGGAGGTTTCATTAGGTCACTTTTTAAACTATCAACACTTAACAGCGCTGTGCAATCGCTGACAAATGACAAGGTCAGGACTAAAGAGGACCTTAATCAGTCAGCCTGAATTGGTTTAGTCCAGGGTTGGTCGAGATGACGGCATGCAGCGGAGCTGATGTAAGTCGATGATCTGTGGCCTGTTTTCCTTGGACGTCTCTCTGCCCGTCCGACGGCGAGCAGTCAAGTTAAGACACATGCTTCTTTGTCCTTGCCCTCTTTGCCCTTTGATTGCTGATGCGGTTGAACACCTCACAGTGACATGAGTCAGCCTGTGTTCTTTCTTTCGTGTGGTCACAGCGTCTAGACGAGCACATGCACACCGATGTCTAAGCACGCTCTCACACGATGCCAGACATGTGAGAATACCTCCAAACTTAAGTTCTGGCTGCGAGCCAGAGTCCGCCTGAATAATGGTTGCCAGGGTTGCCCCCGCTGGCAGGCCGGTTGGCAGTCGCACATGTGGCTTTGGCCACCTTTGTTTATTTATCTGAACGCGACCCAGAGGCAGCGTGCCTGCCTTCCTCCGTCTATTCAAAAGGGCAGCGGCTGCCCTCGGAATAAACCATTAACACTTCCAACAAATAATGTCATTCGCTGGACTCCGTCCCAACCACAGACTGGTCTGCACATGCACACAGGTAAAGTGAGGTGAAGTATAGCTGTGACCGCTCAGTTACCACCAGCTCTGTAAACCACGTCGAGGTTCATCACCTTTATGTGCAACTATCAACAAAGAACTGAGTGGAACTCGTTTATTATCCGTTAAGGCTCCAAAATCTGAACATAAAAACATCTTTTGGTTTCACGTTTGCTCTGATTTATTGTGGCACAGCTTACGCCGTCTCTTCCTGAACCTAAGAAGGACGACCGACCTGAAGATTGTACCGTACGCCTGACTTCTGTGTGTGAAGTGCTGTGAAGTTTTGACATTTTAACATGGAGACTTATGGAGACTGACTCCTTTCTGGAGCCAGCCTCAGGTGGCTGTTTGAGGAACTGCAGCCTGAGCCACCGATTCTGAGCATCAAAACGACTCTTTAGAAACCTGTGAGTGACGTCGCATCCTTTATACTGTCAGTCGTCTTTATCTGCCGTAACGTGATGCGTTCGCTGAGTAAATACAGTAATGTGAACTGCGCAGATATCCAGAGATCCATGCTCTGCGCGTACAGAATGGACAGCGATTTGTAAACACGTGAAGAATATAGATTCAGGATAACATTGTGCAGTTTCACTGTCTTAAACAAAGCAAACAAACTAGGCCATGGCCTCCAGGTAATTTTAGTTTGACACCTCTGCTCTAACTGTTCATTCCCCATGAGCAGCTCACATCCACTTTATATCCACCTGTCATGGGAGGCTCCTGTTTCCAGGGTCAGGCTGGCACAGCGCTAACACACAGTGTGTACGGCTGATGTATGCTTTGGCACGAGCACACTGCTGCAGGCACGCTCAGTGAAAAGTACTGTAACAGAAAATTTATACATTTAGCATTCAGCAGCAGATGTTGAGCCGCCTATAAATTTATTTTGTCACCAGAAATGCTGCTGATGTACTTTATGATTATGAGCGTGGTTAGGCTGCACTGCTGAATGCTTCATACGCTGATGACTTTAGCATAAAGAGAGACACCAAAGCTGTTATGATAACTCTCCTTAATGGCATTCTGTGCTCTGTTTAAAGTGTTGACTGTTGGATTTTCATAGCCGCCGTTTAGTTCAGTGCAGAGCAGATTTGTCATCTTAGTGGAGGTATCAGACCCGTTACTGGGAGAGGAATTCGGACTGGTGCAAGGGGTAGAAAGTAAAGTACAGTAAGTATATTTCTGGAACATTTCCATGGGAAGTTTTGAAAATATTCCAAATTGGCAGCTCCATGGCAATTGTGGAAACTTACAGTAATTTATGGGAATTAACTGTAAATTTGGGGTCATTTAAAGAAACTGTGTCATATCAGAAATCCATTGTACCTGAATGAAATCTGGTTGTTTTAGTCAAGATTATGCTAAAATATATTTTCCTCAATTATATTTAAGTTTCCTGTTAAAGGGCCGACCTTCGATTCCTGGTTTATTCCCATAAATTCCTGTTAATTCCCATGAACGTTGAAATTTCCCAGAATTTTGCAACCTTGTTGGTGCAATTCAAGTTTAATGTGACATTTGATGCTACTTTTAGGAATAACAAACTACAGAAAGATTTTATATAATATATAAGTATTTAATCTTTTTTCTTAGATTATAGTGAGTCTGAGTTATAAAGCTTGTTCTTTAAACACCGTTCCCTTTTCATTATTTTGGTGTGTTTTGTTTATTGTGCCTGACAGAAGCTGTTAAATATTTGAGTGTGGCTCCCATTCCCCTTTTATTGCCATTGATAAGTTTTAAGTGCCAGATGTGGCGATGTTCCTCCTGCTGCTTAAAGTGCTCAAGGCTTTCTTTAAGATTGCTGAATGTCAGGTTTACAGTTGATGACAAACCTCGAGTGCAAACATTTTCTTATGATTTTCAGATTCCTTTTTAAAAGCCGTTAATGATCTGAACCTTTTCTCCGTGAAAGAGGAGCACACCTCAGAGCCGTCAGCCTTATAGAGGTCACTAAAATAAAATGGTGAAAGTGAGCCAAACAGTGTGAGGTAATGCTGCACTGTGCTGTGATTTTTATGACTGACGTGTTAAAAACTTTCCTGGATGTGAAGTATAATGTTTTTATGATAGCTAGACATCTAAAAATAGACCCACCATCTGAATAACCAATAATACTGTTTGTTGTCTGTTCAGAACTTTGCTTTGTATGGTTTAGGGTACATTCAGGTTCGCATTCAATGGTTTTTCCATTCATTTGAGTGGGGTAGTCCACCAAAAACAAGCAACCTGCAGTGAAGACGTAGAGCTGGATCCGACTTTTGAGTTGAGACGTCACGCTGTGGCCGCCAATCAGACACTAACACTGGTCAGACCTCGTCAGTCAGCCTGAAGCTGATGCTGCTTTCACACCAGGATACCACGGTTTGATTGGGGCGGGGAATGCCCGAAATATTTCACACCTTCATTTGGTTTGGTTCACGCTGCACTTTTGAAAGTGGACGAGCCACCTGGACAATGTCATGCAGTTACAACTGCTGTTCATTCGGGGGCGGTGTTGCCCAAAAACAGTCACTGACTGACAGACAGAACAAAACCCGGCTCATCGATTGGCTTTCTGATCCACGTTTTCAGGCAGACCAGAGTTCGATGAACTTGCACACCTGCCCAAACGAACCAGACTATCTGAGGAAACGAACTCTGCGTCACAGCACAGGTGTGAAAGCGCCCTTATGGACTTCTTAAACTCTGATACAACCCTGTTCTGTTGTGAAGCAGCTTCTAAACCTGAGTCTGACTCACACTTCACGCTGTAGAGGAGTTTTAAGGGAGAGACAGAGCGAGCTTTGGTTGACAGACATAGTGAATGAGAGTAAACGGCAGCATTGAGAAAGCCGGTTAATCAGGGAAATGAAAAGTTATTTCCTGATTGTTTCACCGCTGCAGAACCCTGCAGCTGATTCTGTCTGAGTGTACTCTGCTCCTTCCTGCATTACAGTAACTAACGTCAATAAATCAAATTGTAACCATAGCTGTGGAAAGCAAAACAAACAACTGTTTGGCATCCAGTGATGTAATGAAATATGATCTGCATTGTTTGGTTCTGAGGTTTGTTACTTCAGTTGAGCAACAGTCCCCTGACAGGAAGACTGTTTATTGAATAAACGAAGATGTGAAATTCTACCACTCGTTGTTGATCTTGTGTGCCCCGTATGAACGTTCGACCCCGATCCTCCTCACTCTGATGCAACACACGTGGAATCCAACATCCGATATCTCGAGTTGGCGATTGACAGAGAGCAGAGTGTTACAAATGTCGTCCACGTGACGGCTGCTGATGGGGGATTTAGAAAAGAGCTAAAGTTTGACATCTTAAATGAGTTGGACGTATCCGCATTACATGAGCCGCACGCTGTCGAGGGTTTAAAAGCTTTGTGTTGTGTCACATCTCTGACTTTCACCTCCTGTGCAACATTATCACATCGTCACCATGTGATACACTGACTGAAGAGTGGAGTCAAGAGTAGACGAAGAGACACAGCAATATTCACAGAGTCAAGACTGATGGCCATTAGCAACTAGGCTTGCAAAATTCTGTGAATTTTCCAAGTTGGAAACCTTCCATGGGAATAAACGAGAATAAACTGAGAATTTACAGAATCGAAGGTTATAGTTGTACACTAGGGTATCAGCTATGTTTGGATTTGATTCACTTTGTTCACCCACAATTTACACTTAATTCACATAAATTTCCAATTTTGAATACTTCCAAAATTCCCAAGCTTAACCAGAAACTTTTCACCTTTTTGCAACCCTGTTGGCAACTAGCAAACACTTCTTCTTCTACGTCTTCTTTTTTCTGCTCCGCGCTCTGTTGACCCGTTCTGAGCTACTGTAACAAACATGGCGGCACAAGATGGCGGACTCTGTGTAAAAGGACCCGCTCTGTGCGGAGATGTACAAGGCTAATGCTAGGGTCATTTAAAAATAACAGTTCGTTTCTTAAGGTGATTATATATGACCTTATTTCTGCTTATAGATCACCCTAAAAGTTCCTCACTGGACCTTTTTAATACGCTCGTGTTTTATAGTCACATCTGCACGCTGCTCTGAATGGAACATCGCTCCACATCAGTGAACTTAAAGCCAACTAGATCAGAACTTGCGTACCGTTAAACACGTGTTTCTCATGAAGGTAATGACTGTAACTGTTCTTGGCGGTGATCAAACATGCTGCAATGAGTAGATAGTTTTGGGTGTGCATTGTTTTTTAGAGCAAGAGAAGCATTTGATTTACTGATCCAGATTTTCTGAGTTAATACTGCACGTGTGTGTGTGTGTGTGTGAAACACACCACGCCTGTCACAGGAGGCTTTCAGGATGTGAAATATGGAAAATATTGTTGCAGAAATCTTAAACGGCAATCTGTGTTGGCCTTTACTGTGCATCCATTACTCCCCCTGCTGGCGGTAAAGCGTCCCTGCACCCTCCTCTCATCACGTCCGAGCTCATGAGCCTCCTTGATAAAGACGTGTGTGTCCTAACACACCCTGAGAACAGCAACATGAAGCTCGTGAACCTTCTCACGTCCCTGAGTTCACATCACCACAATCATCTTGAGGACGATGGCCTGAATGCGTTGCTGCTGTCCTCCTCTGCGTCGCAGCCTGCTTGTTAAACGTGCACATGCAGCCTGAAGTCTCCACTGATTTAACAACAACACACGCTCAGATCGCGGCTTTAGAAGAGGAAGCTGCAAGCCTCCAAAACCAATAACTGCTGCACGCACCCACCCACCCACAACACTCCCACTAGAGGCAATAGTACGTGTCTCCAGATGAGTTATTGATTGTATAAACAAGCGCTGGATTGATTTCATGGAAAGTATCATATTGTTTTCATAGAAGCACGTTTTGGCCGGAGCTACATATAGCTACGGGACGTGTTCGGGTTGCTGAAGCATAGCAGGTGTAATTGGTTCGTATCCCTGCGTACAGGCCGGAGTGTTGTCTTAATCAGCTGGTGGAGGTAATTAAGAGCTCTTCTGGGGTCATGGCCGACAGTTTTAAAGTTTCCACGAGCAACATCACCCGTAAAAACTTCGCTCGCTGCTGTTTGTCCGGAACTGTAACAATCAACTCGTTTCCTGGAGCCAGTCGATTGATCCTTATTACATCCAGTCAGCACCATTGACCATCCATTAAAACCAGTCACCTCTATTGATCACCCATTAAAGATGACCAGGCGGCCCCAGAGTCCCTGCTACCATTGATCCACGGTTATCTGAGCTGCATACGTCTGAAAGCATGCTCTGCTCCTTCCACTAACTCCACCATCTGGTGTGGTGGATGTCGGGGCGGGGGAAGGGTTGAGGGACGCTGAGGATATTGACCTTCTCGTAGGTCAACGTCAGCGCTCCTCAGGCGGTGCATCAGACTTATTGAAACACGTCTCGCTTCATCTTCCAGCAGCTGAATCGGGTTTTTTCAGTTTAAGGACATCAAACTTTTCTTCTTCGTGTTGCTCATGTGATTGGTTCCTCTCTTCACTTGCTGGAGTCCCTGAGTCATTTATATTGCAGTTTAAATGGAGCCTATTGATTTCTACATTACCTAAGCTATTGCCTTTAGCATCGACCTGCAGATGCAGAATTATGCAGGAACTCTTACGAAGTACTGAAGAGAGATTAAAGAACAAAAACATGCATAATTCAGTGTAGACGCAATAAATACGGAGGTCTCTATAGGTGCAGCACTTTATACATTTAACCCAGTGAACACCAACGGGAGGATGAAGGAGTTCGTGTGCTCGTGTAGTCCGTATCGAGGAGCACTGAAGCTGTTCTGGAGTCTTCTTAAGTCCGAGTACGTGGGGCTGTTTGACTGCAGCAGGGCCACGTTCACTCATCATAGATAGGTAGACTCATTATCCTCGGTTTAGTTTGTCTTGTGTGCGATCAGTCAGTGATGTGTGCCGCTCACCATCATTTTTTTGAGCCTTTTTAATAAGTCACTTACTAATTACAGACAGATTGCATGTCCAGATTGGATGACTTTGCATAAATCAGGCCGCTCCCTCCGGGGGGTCCCCGTGAGTTTAGAGCTCGCCTAATAAATGTGTTTTTTTAGTGTTTTGACAGCGTTTACAAAAGATGGAGCGAACGGCAGCTTATTTTAAATCTTATTACACCAAATGAATCACCTTGTTGTGCCGGAGGGTTCAGTCATCTGGACGTAACACAGGAAACTGCTCTGCTGGTCCAAGCACCAAATCAGACACTCACACTCCCATCTGGACTGTGAACTACAGATGTCACACTTTGTGATTTTAAAGGTTCACAGTGGAAAGATGAGCAGGGTTGCGAAATTCTGGGAATTTTCCAAGTTGGAAACTTTCCTTCAACTGGAATTTATGGGAATAAACTGGGAATTTACAAAATTGAAGGTTGGCCCTTAAACGGGGAACTTAGTTTGGGAAAATATATTTCAGCATAATCTTGACTACAACAACCAGATTTCTTGCAGGTGCACTCTGCTCCTCTTCAAACTCATGCACTGCTTACTGCAGGGCTATTGAGGCCACGCCCCCTACCTGCACAGGTGATTTCAGCACCTTCATGAAGGTTCCAATGTTTGTTTTTGTTTAGATTGATGGTGTTGATTCAACTTCTGGTTATTTTTGAGGCTGTAGTTCACAGCGCTGTTAAATTCTGAACATCATACGGAGAGGTCGTGATGACCCCGTCGTATCATCTGGGAGTTTGTACCTCTCCCCTGAAGGTAACTAATCACCTGGACGCGATGACCTGAACTTACTTGGACCACCTCTCTGCTCGCCCTTCCTTAGTTAGCAGTAAGCCTCACACAGAGTTATTGCATCATTCTTTACTTTGTTCGGTTCGTTGGCACCTTTTAATCTGATTTAATTAGTCTTTTGTGTAATTACCGTTCACCTTTTTGTTCAGACTTCTTGAGCAGGGTCGTGCACATATTACGCCCAACTCATTTCTATCAAGGGTCGACTGAATAAACAACAGAACGTCTCTCGGTGTGACTGAACCGAGCCGCGTAACCTTCATAAAGGAGGATATATTTCACGGCTGTTGTATTCATTTGATCCAGCTGTATGAAACAACCTTGCAGCCGTACGTGTGGTTCTTTGCAAACAGATTAAAGGGTTAGATGTCTGAATTACTCCATTCCTCTCCACCGTCACTTCAGAAGGATGTTATTGCGGCTCTGTTCCCAACAAGGGGAAACCATTAACCCACGACCCCTTTACAATAAGAAAATGTTCGTTACGTCCACAAAGCCCATTCCCTACCGCCAAATCAAACGCATGCTGAATCAGCAGCTCGTCGCCTGTAGAGTGTGGCTGAGTGGCTCCTTGACCAGCGAGTCAGGCCTGTCGCTGGTGAGATTAAAACATCAGGTGCGTCCACCCACGTCAGCAGGTCCTCGTTATTTGAGGGTTTCGTTAACTGTTGAACCCACGGGAGGATGCTTCACGGCTCATCGAGTACAAAACGGCAGCGTCAGCACATAGATGAAAGCTGTAGATGGAGCCGATCACTTTAGGAAGGTGAACCAAGGAACACCTTTACCCAAGCGCAGCTGCTGAATGAAGCCAACCCCATCATCCATGATCATCTCCATACCTTCAGGACACACACAGCAGTATCATGTTGCCACAAAACATCAGAGCAGGAAAACAACACTTACTTCCTGCAGGACAGTTGGACCCGGACCACTAAAGGTCAAATAAAGGCCCGGGCTTGATCCATTTATCTCCAGCGTCCTTGTGTCCTCCTCACCTCCTCGGGCTCTTCCTTCTCGCCCTGGCGTTTGGCACCTTGTTCGTCCTTCACGTTTCCTTCCAGCAGTCCAACATGAAAGTGAGAAAGGGACGAGTCCCAGCAGAGAGAGCAGTGTGGAGAGCCCATCAATAGTGGGGGTGGTCCTTCAGCGGCCTGGACAGATGACTGTAACAAATAAGGATGGAGGTCTCAGGGTGAGGGTGTGGTTATACACATTACACATAAAAAGATCCCTCATCCGTCTCTCACACTGCCTTTTTATTTGACGCAGTGCTTCACTGTGATGACCCGAGGCAGAGCGTTAGAGAAAGAAACTGAGATAATAAAGACTGGCTGATGGGAGATTGTGGCGTCAGGCTGTGTGTGTGCCGCTTACATGTTGTGTTTGTGACGGTGAACACACACCTGCACATGCACAAACAGCCTGAAGTCAGACAGTCTTTAAATCATTAATACTGATTAACGAGGATGACTGTTCCTGTGAAATCTTTTACGCTGCGCCGGCTTTGAAAAGTTTCATCAGCTGTGATTCATTTAGATTATCTGGATCTACCTGACGGAAACCTGCTGGCCTGATGTGCGTCTGGATTTATGAGACTGATCCTCACAGCAAAGGATCAGAGCTGTCACTATATTCTAAGTTAACAAGTAGTGTTAGTGTTTAATTAGTGTTAATTGTCGTTCTGATGATCTCTGACTCTAACTCTGTATTTAAAGTTGTGAATCCGTTTCTCTGCAGCTTTTACAGGATTCACTGAATCTTTTTGCCGCCCTGGTCGCGCCCCGATCACTCAGGTTGTTTTCCATTAGCGGTTAATAACATAATACTCTTTGGTGAGAAGGACGACATGTTTGTATTTTTAATCTGTGCAGCCACACGAGCAGATTTTCTCTGAAACACTCAAACGTTGGCAGATTTGATCTTCGTCCACTTACCGAGACATCGTCGGCCTGAGTCCACCAGAGGGACAGTTTCAGGTTCACTCTGTAAAGCTGAAGTGTTCTGAACAAGCATCCAGAGAAGAGTGTTTGAGCATGACCTCAGCCTGAGACTAGCAGGTAGCAACACAGAGGCTAAATATAACCAGGTGCATGGACTGAGGTCTGCTCTGTTTGTTATCTCACACCTGATGAGCAGCTCAAACAGTCACAGTGCACAAATGCCAAACGTCTGTTTGTCTCGCACTGCATCCAGCTGCAGCTTCTAAAGCTCTCTGCTCTTTATTTAAAGATCCATCTGAGGCCGAGGAGGAGACGCACGAGAAGCAGCCGACAGAAAAACCGAACACAAAGACCAAACCAGCGAAGAGGAAGAAAGACGCAGAGAAAGCAGTGAAGGCGAAGAAGAAGAAGAGTGAACAGGTAATCAGTTTATGAACGGCAGGATGTTGTGTGAACTATAAATAGATAAGTTAAAAAGGGCCGAGGACTCTGAGATGAGACACGGGTTCTTTTAAAAATCATCAGAGCAAAGTTCAGTTCAGATTTATTAAGTTCAAATATTTCAAAAGAATAAAAGATGACCCGCCGTGAGTCCTGTCCCTCAAATATGGTGCTGACTGGGAGACTCCCCAGGCGGCTGCCCTGGAGCTCCCCCCCGCGTCCTGCCTTCAGTCCCTCCCTCCTGTGGCCGCCGTCTGCTGCCGCCGTCCACCACCTGCCCTTGGCCGACCTCCGCCATCAGCCCCTTGCTTCGGTCCGCTGCCTCGGTCCTCTGCTGTCGCCCCTCACACACCTGATGCATGTTAACTCGATAAAGTCTGTGGGGCGTTCAAGGACAATTGGAAAACAGCAATGCATGCAAACCATTTAAAAAAAACCTGACCCTGTCACATAGTCTGTCATCAGTAGAAAAGTAGTGAACAAACGAATGTGATGCACCAAACGGGAGTTACCGAACACCGGCTTTGAATTATCAATGAATCATTTGAGTCATTTCAGAGCAGACTCCAGTGATTTTCCTTTTTTCTCTCAAACTTTGTGATAAAAATAAAAATAAAATAAAGTTTCAGCTCTCTTGTTTACACTCTGATGAACGCTGGAGACCAGGAGTCAGAACCGGGTCGCTCACTCTGCCAGCTGAGCCAGCAGCACTTTCTGATTCACCTTGTGCATTATGAGCCGCTGTATCATTTCCCTGTGTGGATCAATTATCTGATCTGTAGATTCATTACCTGACTGTACTTTGCCTGAAGTGTGTGTGTGTGTGTGTGTGTGTGTGTGTTGTTCACAGACAGAGTGTGTGACTCAGAAGAAAGAGGCTGAAGATGAAAAGTCAGCTAAACCCAAAAAGAAGAGGAAGGTGAGTTTTGGCGCCGCCTGCTGTTGTAAAGAGGAATAACGTCAACAGGACTTTGTGATTTACATCCCTGTGTTTTGTTCACCAGAAGAAGAAGACCATCACAGACGTCTTGTCCTCTTCGGAGCCCAAACCCGGCTGTCCGGCCGACCTGCAGAACCTGGTCACTCAGTACTTCTCAGACAAACGCTCTGTGATCGAGCAGGAGGAGCTCAGGCTGCCGGGTGAGTCCCGCTGAATCTGAAGTTTAGTCGATCTGTTGACGTGTTGATTCACGCGTGTCCTCCTGCTTCTTCCAGAGTCCTGCTTCCTGTCCAGCAACGACCTGACGCACACGCTCTCCTCGTACCTCAAACAGGGTGAGTCCTGAACTAAAGTCAACTCCTCCGCTAACGTCTGAGCACACTTTGACTTCCTCTTCATCATCCGTCGCTCCTAGTTTGTCCAAAGTGGGCCAAGATTCAGAAGCAGCACACGGAGAAGAGTTCTGTGGTTCTGCTCATCGTCTGCAGCTCGGCTCTGCGGACCATCGAGCTCATCAAGTGAGTGACGCGCTGTCTGTTTCATATCTGACGTCACAACCTTTAAATTCTCACACGAGTGTGTGTGTGTGTGTGTGTGTGTTGTTCACAGGCAGCTGACGACCTTCAGGGGCGGAGCCAAAGCTGTCAAACTGTTTGCCAAACACATCAAGGTACGACACAAGACGTTTCATGACGGAGGACCGAGACACGATGACCGGCCTCCTCAACACTTCTCTTTTCGTCCGTGCAGATCGACGAGCAGGTGAAGCAGCTGGAGAAAGGCGTCACCCACATCGGAGTTGGGACCCCGGGCAGGATCAGCGCTCTTATTGAGAAAGGTACGCATGGAGCAGGAGGTTCCTGTTTGACGTCTCGGCGTGATGTGAGAACTCTGTGTGTTTTTCTCTCCAGAGGGTTTGAACCTGCGGGGGTTGAGGTACCTGGTTCTGGACTGGAACTGGAGGGACCAGAAGCTCCGGAGGATGGTGGACGTTCCTGAGGTGAGCTGCTGCCCCCTGCTGGATGCAGCGTCATGAGTCACAGCAAGATGATGAAGTTTGAAAGAGTTTTTCTTATTGTCGGATGTTTGACCTTCACTGTGCAGAATGACGCTCTCACACCGTGGTACACGGAGGAGACCGGAGATACTTGGGTGTCTCTGGTTCTGAATCTGGTTCTGATCAGGATTCAACAACAATAAAAACTTTTATTCTGAACAAACCTGCTTCTCTGAACTGTCTGCAGCTGCTCAGGGTGCATCATACTAACAAGACACACAGGTTTACCGACATCTTCATATCGTGTGTGTGTGTGTGTGTGTCTTTCAGGTCAAACTGGACTTCATGAAGCTGCTGGAGAGCGGCGTCCTGACCGGCTGCAAACAAGACAAAGTCAAAGTCGGACTGTTCTGACGAGACGCTCTATGTTTAAAGCGACGTCGCTGAAGGGACCTCATCCTGTTTTTCCTCTCTGTGTGAAATGTGCTGTGCTTTTACTATTTCCAGAGGCCGTGTTGAATGTGTGCTGCTGTTTGTTCACTCTTGTAGTCCATCCATGTGTCACCCATCGTGTGATGGATTTGAATAAACGGACTCCGAACCAAAGCGGCGCGTCCTTCTGTTTGTTTAGGGTGACCTCAGGAAGTCCCTCCTACTGTCAGCGTGAGGTCATGAGTTTACTCGAGCACTAGGAAGTCACGTTTAACATAACATCCTTCAGATGGAGCAAGAAATGAGCACAAAGACACAAAACGCTGAACAGAAGTGTGTGTCTGTGTGTTTGCACAACAATCACACAGAAAAATGGAAGTAACAGAAAGGGGTAGTTAAGCAAAGGATTGTGGTTAATAAGTAACAGGCCACAGCGGGCTCCCCGCCCTGCAAGGCCTGCTGGGAAAAACTCTTGGCAAGCAGAAGTGTGTGTGTGTGTGTGTAGAGAGAGATATCGCTGAACTAAAGAACAGGAAGAGAAGATCGAGAGGCGCCCTCTCGGACTCAGTTTTTTGAGGCTGTCATCGTCCGTCTTCTGTCCCCAAACCGAAGCTCTCTGATGGGCAAAGTGAAGGTGAAGTCTGGGCCTCTGGCTCGGAGGCCGGACAACTCTGCTTTCAAGCAGCAGAGGCTGCCCGCCTGGTCTCCCATGCTGACGGCAAACACCGTGCTGCCGTTCTTCTACTTGATGGCTCTGATATGCATGCTGCTCGGAGTGTGGCTGCTCCTCACAGTGCAGAGCACACAGGAAATGAAGGTGAGTGTGTGAGAGATATGCACTTCCTTATGTAGTGTTTCTTTTTGTTTTTGAACATATGGAAATTGTGTGTGTGTCTGTGAGAGAGAGAGAGAGGGAGAGGGGGGAAGAGACCTAATGCCCTGGTGTGCAATAAAAACAGGGAGTGACAAAGAGAGGAAAGATCCAAGGTTATGTTTCAAGTTCAAGTAAACAGGAACGAGTTTATTCACAGTTTACTCTCCATTTTATTGTTAAACCTTTATTTAACCAGGAAAGATCCCATTTTTCAAGGGAGTCAGCAGCTCAAATTAAAACAGATACAAGACACACAGATAATGTTACAACATATAACAGTATAAAAAATGTTTTTAAAAGTGCAATATGAGCCATGAAAGCATCAACATCAGCTAAAACAATGATGCCCCACTGACGGATTTAAAATCATTCACAGAGAATGATCCCCATAGTCCAGTACAGGGAGAAATGTTGCAGCAAGAAATAGAAATTTAACTTAAACACAAGTGGCTTAAAAATCAGAGAATCATCGATTAGGTTGCCTACAGTCAGTTTATAGGATCAATCTTCCACTGAAGGAATATTCAGTGTCTGCTCTTGACACTAGTAAATAACATGCACTTCGTTTTGTCAGAAGAACGAGTTTTAAATGAGACAAAGTTTTCTGTACAACATTGCAAGTGGTGTCAACACTGCAATAAATAACTGTATCATCAGCATATAAGTGAAGCTTTGAACTAAATTCCTAAATTTCTTTTCCTGTCTAATGAAATCTGTGTCCTGTCGCCTCAGATGGACTACACCGAGGCCGGGACGTGTGATTCATGTTACGAAAAGCGTAAAAATGCGAGCAACGCAGCGCAAAGCTGCACCTGCATGGTGACGTTCTACCTCCAGGAAGCATTCAAGGTAAGTCTGAGCTCCATTTTCAGGTTTTCTTTACTCACTATTTGCTGTTATAAATGCTATAAAAGACTTTCTGTTCACACACCTTCAGTGTGGTGACGTTTTTGTATCCTGCTGCTGTTCCAGGGAGACGTCTTCTTCTACTACGGCCTCAAGAACTTCCATCAGAACCTCCGCAGATACATGGACTCCAGAGACGACGGACAGATGGTCGGCAGGAAGAAAAACTTAAAGGTAGCTATTCAACAAGAAAACTGTGAAAAACAGTTTAAAGTTTGAATGAAGTCTGTAGTTGAAAGTGTGGAGTAGTTAAAGTTGAAGGTCTACAGGAATATTTGAAGTTTGTTCCATTCATTTTAATGGGAAATTTGAATGTGGGAAAAGTTGAATATTTTAAAAAGTATGAAAGGTAGAAATTAGTAAAATACATGCTAGAATGTCCTAAATGAGCTGAACTCTGTGATGTTTGAATGTTTTTCGTAGGACAAAGTATGTAGGAGTAGTTAGGTGCCAAAATGGAGGTGGAAGAATAATAAAAAAGGATTACTGTGTAAACAGTATTTTGATGCTGCAGTTTGTTGAGCTGAGTTTTATCAGTTTTATGTACTGCTCAGTAGTATAACTGATCACGTGGCAGTATAAAGAAGGGACAGCGTATGCATGATGCCACTTGTTCCTGAACCTGCAGAGTGAGCTGTCTTGTAAATGTTTTAACGTTGTCGCCTGATCAGAATCCCAGCTCGTACTGCGCACCGTTCGATAAAGACCAAAACGGAGTCCCTATTGCTCCATGTGGCGCCGTGGCCAACAGTATCTTCAACGGTGAGCACCACACATCTTCAGCCATCAGGTTTCCATCCTCCACCTTCTCTCCTCTCATCTGAACTCACATCTGTTCTTCCAGACTCCTTCATTCTGTCCTATAACCAGCCCGGCAGTTATCCGGTTCAGATCCCTCTGTTACGAAGGGGCATCACCTGGTACACGGACAAAAACGTCAAGTTCCGCAACCCGAAGACCGAAAACCTGACGCTGGCTGCGGTGTTTAATGGTAAACTTGATCAAACAGAGTCAGTATTTCGGTTTTAGGTCCGTACTCACGTCTTGATTTGTCCAACAGGCACGACGCGGCCTCTGTACTGGCAGAAGCCCGTGTATGAACTCGATCCCGATGACCCGACCAACAACGGCTTCATCAACGACGACCTGATCATCTGGATGAGAGAGGCCGCCTTCCCCAACTTCAAGAAGCTCTACGGGGTTTTAAACCGAGCAGACAAGGTCTTTGCTAAAGGCCTGCCTGCGGGGACTTACACCATCAACATAAACTACAGTATCCTTTCACTGCTGGAGCGCTGCCGTCCTCCCATTGTCTTATCTTAAACACAAACACGTGGACGGAGACTATTTTAAGACTCTTTGTGATTGCCTATTTTTAACAACCTTGACTCGTCCACCTTTCCAGACTTCCCGGTGCAGTACTTCCGAGGCAGAAAGGAAGTGGTGCTGACCACGCTGACCTGGTTTGGAGGTCAGAACCATTTCCTGCCCATCGCTTACCTGGTGACCAGCAGCCTGATCCTGCTGCTGGCGGTCGTCCTCACGGTGATCTGGTGGAAGTTTGGGAAGGCCGGGAAGAACATGGAGGAATGATGCTCAGCAGCTGGAAAGTAAATGTGACGTTAACAATGAAGGTTCAGGAGAACGTGTTGGAGCTTTTATTGTGACGATGCTGCCGTGAACAAACCCGACGAAAACTGGGTGTTAGCATCAAACTATGACATGTCGTTTTAAAACACACCATCTGTTCATGCACTGTTGATATTTATTGACGAATCTTAAAAATATTTTTAATGAATTAAAAGTTCTAAATAATTTCTGTGTTTCTTTGACGACAGAAGAACACCGACTGTCAGACAAGCCCTGTTGGTGCTAATTTGTAAGATTGAATAAAGGTGTAATTTAGTGGACACAGTTTTTAATTAAGGTTAACGAGGATTGTTCCGGGGTCAGTTCTTTTATGGAGCCACAGAAGCGAGCCAAGACCAAGACCGGACCGTGTATAGCATACTTAGATTCTTAGATCTCTCTTTGGGCGAGGCCTCGTGGACTTCTCAGTTTTTTTGGACATTGTCTTGCAGACGAAGTCTTTGACGCTTAGGAAGTCAAATTTTATGACATTAGGCAGGATTTTGCAAGACTGTGGTGGATCTCAGACCTTCTAAGGAGTTCAGAGGCTCCACCAAACGTTCATCTTAAAGTTAAATGCATCAGGCTGTGCGTTATTAGTGGCTGAGTTGCCTCTGCAAACTGCTGTTTGACTCATTGTACACCTCTTTGGTGCATTACCTCAGCATGTCATGGATTGTTGACAGCTATACCAAGAATTCATCCATCTTCATGACTTTTTAAAGAACTTTGCAGATTTCTTTCATACATTTTCAAATATAAGTTAAACATTATCGGGTGATGACTGGGAAACACTCCTGAGTCCTCTTTGTCTTTTGAGACCTTCAAAAACTGGTCCTGAGATCTGTCTGGAGTACTACAGCAGTGTTAGCAGCTATCTTAGTTTTTCATGTTTACGTATAAATACTAATTTGCAAACTCAGATTATCTGAACAGTTTGTGAAGGAAAAGATGTTTTATGAACTGATACCTTCGTGTCAGCTGCAGGTGACGTGAAGGAACAAAGTAAACACACCATCATCATCTGTACTGTGTTATATTTTGACAGCTGAAGATTGTAATAAAAAGATTTTCTTTAAAGTTTTTTATTTCTCTTTATGTACAATCAGTGAGAGCCACATCGACATAATCCCTCTGTGACCGTGGAGCGCCGAGCGTACACGGCCTTGGTCGGTGGCACAGCTGTTTGAATAACAACACCTCCACCCTCCTCCTGTTCTCTCTCCCCGTCTGCACTACTGCCACAGAGCGTTTGGTCAGATTAGTACCACAGGAGAGGAATGCAGTCTAGTGGTGCTACAGACAATGACTTAACACATCCTACTTCAACTATAAGCCAAAACAACACACACACGCGCACACACACACACAGGGCTCAGCACACATACAGATGATACAAGGAAGTCACACTTGAATGTAATAGGACAGCTCAAACACCCATTTCAACACGAGACAATCACCGCGATGCACAAATAAAAAAATCGAAAACACACACAGGAAACTCAGCTGTAACAGATTCACCCATCGGCCTCTGTTCTCTGTACCTGTAGGACTTCTCCGTTAAGACTGCTTCATGTTCGTTTGGCTTGAACTCGGTTGCAAAAGTCGGTTCTGTTTGCGAATTAACACAAAAAAAAAAAAATTTGGTCTGAGAGAGAAAAAACTTTGGAGAGTTCATCGGATCGATCGTCCACGACAGTGCAACCGCGAATCTTTGATCGGTAATCAGCGAGGGTCAGAAAAAGAGTTTCTCCTCATCAGCAGGATGTGAAATAAAAATAAATATCAGTAAATCATCTGAGAGTTTTTGCGGTAATGGAATTACTAGAGCTATACACAATTTTCAAGTCACGAAGTAAGACGAAAACGTACCGAGTTTCTCGAGAAAGGAGTTCTTTGACCGTGGATGTCGGACGTCGGGGGGCACCTAAAGCGACGCGCTGATTAATTCAGTGAGAGAACTGACGGATCGTCTGAAAAATTCAAAATCGTCGGGCGTGTTTCAGTCGAACCTGGTTCAGTTTGTAACAGAACAATAATGAAATCACAGTTTCACAGAATGCAAGAACTACTAAGGATCACAGAACAGGGACAAAGTCTTTATCAAATAGTAGTCAGCTTCCTCCTTTTCATCCTCCATCCATCACTCCATCGATCTCCGCCTCTTCACGCCTGGCACATTCATCGTTGTGGTTTCAGTGATAGGACTGTAAAAAAAAAATGGCACCACACAAGCAGATTGTGGCCATGCAGAAACATTTAGGCAATACAGACATCTCCAGATGAATCTAAAGCTAAAAGGTAGTGTTCATTCAAGACCGCCTCCGTTAGCAACCCCTCTTTGTCTTTGTCCGTAGGGTTGTACGATTAAGGCCATGTGCATCCAGACTCTTCAGCTCTGTCCCGTCGGCTTCTGAGTGCTACTCTGAGGTACCTGATAGGTCAGATCCTCGGTGGGCGTGACCTGTCCGGTGGCGTTCTTGGGCGTGTCGTAAGCGGACCTCCCCGAGTGGCTGCTGTCTGTCCGCGTGAGCAGGGAGGTCGGCCCGGCGCCCATGAAGCTGCACACCGGCTGGTTCAGAGCGGAGCCCCCCGACGGGTGGCAGCCCATGTCCACCACGATCGGTGTGGCGTATTCGGATCCCGAGGCTGGCAGCGGTTCCGCGTAGGCGTGGTACATGTCCGGCGAGATGGGAGCGTCGTACAGGTCCGGGTCCGAGTATCCCGGGTCGGGCCCCTCGTCCGGTTTGAAGGTCGACCGGGCGCCTAGTGTCGTGACGCCGCTCACCAGAGGCTGAGCGTATTCTGAGGAGAGAGAGTGAGAGAGACGACTGAATACAGCGAACCATCAAACGAGCTGAGCGGGTCACCTGAGCGGCACTCACCTGCAGGTTCAGCGTGCAGTCTGGGCACAGCGCCTCGCCCCGTTAGCCGCCCCACCTCGCTGCTGCTGTACCGAACCGAATCCTCCGTCTCCACCATCTTGGAGGGCAGCAGCTGCTTCATGCTCTTCCACCAGTCTGCAGGAGAAGCACGACGAGAGTCAGACTACAGCAAACACTCGTGAAATCTGTGCTCTGCAGAGAGATTACAAACCTGTGCGATCCCAGTGAGGCAGATCGTACGTCCCCTCTGAGCTCTTTTTCCTGTGAAGACAGAAAAACAGTCACAGAAAAAGAACAGACTTTGTCCCAATGACACTTTTTAAAGGTCGGATTTTAATCAAAATGTTATTATTTTTTCTTCACTTTCAATAGTTTGTAGTTTTAGAGCAAACACCTGCGTGTTCAGAGAAGTCAGGTCGAGGTTTGACCACAAAGTTCAGTCAGATCAATGTCAGTGTTTTATGAAGCGGGTCATTTAAAAAAAGAAATGCATGAACTAGTTTTTGTTGGTTTTTATAGATCTAAAATGTCTCCACCCCTCAAAGACTCTGGGGAACACACACCTGTTCCTCCAGTGCAGAGCACAGACCACGATCAGGATGAGGGCAGTCAGAGCCATGACCAAGACGGGCACCAGAACCGTCGCCAGCGCCACATCTGAGAGCGAAAAGCACGACAGTAAACACGGGATGACAGACTGTGAACATCAGGGATTTAAATAAAATCCAGTTAGAAAAGTGACGCACCTTTGCCGGTGTGAGGAGGCATCGTCGTGTTTCGGATGTCCGGGGTGTGTGTGGTTTGGCTGACGTGAGGTGGACGTTTGGTACCCGGGGGAGGCGTAACACGAGATGGGGTGAACGACCTCACGTTCACCTTCACTGTGAACGTCACATTTTAGAGACAAAATGAGTCGATTCTGTCTTTTCCTGAACATTCGATCGTCTTATTCAATCGCCTACCTTGGCAGCCAAGCAGCTCCAGCTTGAGCGCGACCCTCTGGTGCCATTGGGTCGGATTTATCTTCACATAGCGGGCCTCGATCGGGGGGATGAAGTTGTTCCTCACCTCCTGCAGGTAGTTGATGTTGCCTTGGAAAACCTGAAAGTAAAAAAGCGAGAACGAGAGTCGTTCTTTAGAATTCCGGCGCAGAGATTCTCGCTCCTGTGAAGCTGTTAGCTGATTATTTTCCGGCTTGGCGAGCTAATATCGACTTCCCTCCGCACAATAAAGAGCCTGTGAGAATCCCAGCAGCTCGCAGACGGCAGCTCCAGCCGCTAAATCCATATCCATTCATTATTAATGCCCGAGTGTCCTGACTCGTCTACCACAGCACTTAACTCAAACCACTGACCATGCTCAGTTCCTGCCATAAACATCTCAGTCAATACCGGTTGCTACGGAAACAGCCGTCCCCGCTGTCTTCTAAAGTGACATTTTTGTCCATTTGCACTAATTTGAACAAACATGAAAGCCGGTGACGCAACCGTGGAGCCCAGAGCGGGATTTATTGATTCGTGCTCGTGTTACCTTGTCTTGTGTCGAGTTGGACTCCCTGTAGACGTACCACCGCTGCCCGTCGTTGCTGTGCAGGACCCGGTACGCTGAGACGTAGTACTGGTATTCTCTGAGGGTGGAGCCCGTGGTGGTGATACCTGACGGCAGAAACAAGAAGATGACGGACAGTTAGCTCCGCTAAAGAGTCTGCATTTCTGCATGAAAGAGAGTGCTGTGTGTGTGTGTGTGTGTGTGGCTGTTCACCTGTGATCCTCTTCTCCCGCTTGAGATCGACCTGCAGCCACTGCTGCTGGTCGCTCTGCGAAGGCGCCCAGGGCAGCCCGGCCTTTTTCAGGCGCGCCCCCGACGGCGCCCACACGCTGGGCTGCCCGACGTTGTTGTTCCACTCCCACACGGACGACGCGGAGAGCTGAGTGGCCGCCACGCCGCCAGACTCCAAACCGAGCGTCCCGTAGCAGCCTGCAAGCACGGAGAGACGCCATTATGATTAAGAACGATATAAAAGTTTAAAGAGGGCTTGGTGTGTGTGTGTGTGTGTGTGTGTGTGACGGGCACTCACCGTTGGTCTTGAAGGTGAAGAGGCTGTTCGACAAAGTTCCTCTGAGAAGTGAAGTAAACAAAATAAATGAGTTCATCTCACAGAAAGTAACAGAGTCATCTAGCCGAGAGCAAACTGTCTGTGAGCCGTCCTACCCAGTGGAAGTGACATTGTTAGCCAGTGTGGCCTCATAGTGAGGGATGCCTTTGCTGCTCACCACGCTGATCCTCCCACCCACAGCGTTGGACACCACGCCTGCATGGACGGCTGCCACGCACAGAGGAGACGACTGCAGGGCCGAAGGAAAGACAGACAGTCTGAGCAAATGAAACTGACAGCAGATTAAAAGTTTTGCATGAGATAAACCACAAAACCTGTGAAACTGCAGCTTGTGATGATGCACTGACTTGTAATCAGGTGACAGGTGTCACACCTCTGTGCCCTGCACGTCTTTTTCATGAAACTGTGCTCACCACCAACTATTTCACTGATTCTGGTGAAACTGGATCAGATTTTATGGAGAAAATGTTTCCTGGTTTTCCCTCTGATGTCCTCCGGCTGCTCCGCCTCAACTCTGTGTGATTTACAGAGTTTATGATGGACAGTGAAGTAAACTGCTGACAGTATAATTGTTTGTATGACGAGCCTAAGTGTTTTAGACCAGCAGGAAGAAGAGGTGGTTTACAGACAAATGCTGACAGGGAGTGGAGTGTCGTGCCAGAACTGGAGCTAGACAAGTGTACAGTCTAACCGGGCTCAGCAGCTTCTATGGACACGATGGCAGAGGAGCAGAGAGTGAAGAGGACGCTGACGGAGGAAGCTAAGAAGAGAAAAGGAGAGAGTGAGCGAGCAAGAAGCCGCCGGACAAGAGTAAATCTGGGACTGACTTTTAGTGGTTGGTGAGAGCTTGGTGAAATAAAAGGCTGAAAGACAGACGCCGAGCTGGGCTGACTGCTGCTGGACTAGTCAGTGATATTAGCTGCTGCTGGGTCTGCTGCTGCTGACCTGGTTGACCTGGTCTCATGCTGGTGTCGCCTGTTTCGGACCGTTTTTAATTTACGGACGATGCAACGCTCGTAATCCTCCGTACGACCTTTTTAGGTTAAAATATTTGGCACGGGGAAGTTTCAGAGTTGCAGCAGGTGGTGATGCATGATTAAACTGCAGCGCTGCCGTCGTACAGTTTGGTGCTTGTGCTGTTTTGTGGGAACGCTGTGATCCCAGAGCGAGCTCTTAACCTTCAGACTGTGGCAGATAAAGGCTTGATGAGTCAGCGTGATGTCACCTCTCTACAGAGAGGATGCAGAGAGAGCCTCTGACGGTAATGATTCACCGCTTGCCGGCATTCCTGTTGAAACCTGCTGCTGCCACATCACTGAGAAATGGTGAAAGAAAGACGCCGGATTACACTCCGGTCACAAGCTCTCCTCCCCGTGAACAGCTGGTGGAGGAGTGAGGTGGAATTTTATTACTGGAAAAGACCCACAGTGGAATTCACAGCTGACACGATTGTGGGAACAACTCTGGTGACCCACAGATCGACATGCACATGAATGCATGTACACACACACACACACACACACACACACACACACACACACACACACACACACACACACACACACACACACACACACACACACTCAGAAGCAATCAACACTCGCCGTGTGACTCTTAAACTCACACAGCACTTCCCTGAAGAGCGCCATACCAAACCGCTAACACAAACACAAAGCAGCGCTCCAAACCGCCGCACCCTGCCTCCAACAGAGGAAACCACACTGTACCACACACACACACACACACATATATATATATAGGTGGAATGTACAGCACATTGATCACAGTACAGATGTGAGGTAGCTGATCCAGACTCCACACACACACCTAAAACACAAGCATGAATGAATGCACAAATCATAAAATCATGCACACACACACACACACACACACACACACACACACACACACACACACTGAGGTTTTCTGCAGCTCCTTGCTCACACTGACTCACCCTCCAGCCTTTTGTCTCCACACACACACACACACACACACACACAGACACACACACACAGCTCAGCTCGGCACCCTCCTGCAGCTGGACTGGATTAAAGGGGGTTATTATTTTGGGCCAAACTATTATCTCACCTCCCTTTCACCCGCTGACCCTGCCCCTCCTCTGTTCCTGTGGGGGCACCTCACTCCCTGAGGCGCACACACACCCCGACTGACGCTCCTCCCTGTCCTCCCATCTAAGCCAGCAGCAACACCCCTCCTTCCTCACTCCCTCTTCACTCCCTCCTCACTCCCTCCTGTCCTTCCCTTCAACAAACTCCCGAGCTCTGAGCATGAGGTCATCAGCCAGAGACTCTGCGCCCCATGACCTCACGGCACCCCCCACCACCCCTGCTGAGTGTGAGGTCATCAGTCCAGGATTTGCATCACACACACACACACACACACACACACACACACACACACACCCCGCAGAGCGAGGAGGGGGAGCTGTTTGCACAAGGAAGAGGAAAGAGGACCTTGCTGTGTCAAACGGAAAGATGTGCAGCGCGGTAACGGGCGGCACCACGAAAACATGAGTAAGCAAATGCTGATGGGTCTCGTGGTTCCTGTGACCAGACTGCAGGAGGCCGGCGGGCGCCATGACTCACCTGGAACTGTAACCACAAGGAGAAAAAGCACTGTGTGTGTGTGTGTGCTCTCACCTCTCTGTATCCATTCGGTATAGTACCAGAGATCTCCTCAGTAGACGTCAAACAGCCTGCCGGACAGTATTTACTGTGAAGAGACACACACACACACACACAATGAATATCAGACAGTTTGATCGCTGCACAAACATCCACACAAAGCAAACATTGTTTACCTGAACTCTGCCTCGGGGAAATCTGTTCCTTTGTCCAGGCAGGTGATTAGATCTGCAAAAAGGCAAGCACACAGTGTCAGAACTGGTTTCTCTGCACGCTCCTGCTAACCCGTCACCCTCCCTTTATTTCTCTTTCCGTTTCTGCCTCCAGCCAGAAGACAACCACCAACCTTTCCCAGGAAGTCTGTCTGTTATCTGGTGTCTTAACTATTTGAAGTGATGAAGAGCAGACGCCAAAGCTGTGCTGCACCTGCAACTTTTCATTATCGATCGATCGAGCTGCTGAAACCGTTTTGATAAATCGCTACGCTAGAAAACGTCAAAAACTGCCCAGCAACATGACCGACAACAGCCAGCGACAGCATAAGGAACAGACAGAGCAGTGTCGTTCTGAATGTGTTGAATGAGCTGCTACTTCTGACGTGGATCAGCTGCAGACCTGAGGCGGCTGATTGTTCAACCAAGCCACCTGTAACCACACCCACCTGTCAATCAAAGCGTCCACGCTCTTAATCCTGCAGAACTTTAAGCCTTAATATAATGTGAACAGGTGAGTTGTATATAAATTCACCCTCCGTACAGTTGTCATGAACGGGGAGCAGCGAGTGTGTAGTGCACAAAACAGATCTGATGAAGAATGAGCCAAAAAGACTCTCCTGACATGATAACTGATGGTACACACACTCAGCTGACACGTATGAGGCAGTCCAGTGTCTTCAGTCGGTGCATGTTCTCTTGTTGGTGAGTGCTGTGCGATTTTAGAAGTCTGTTTTTTGTCATGTGGAACATTTCATTGACTTCAGATAAAGAGATAATTGGAGCCACAAGAAGAGGAGGGCAGTGTGTGTGTGAGTGTGTGTGTGTGCAGCAGAGTAATAACTCAGGCTCAGCGGTCATCTCGGAGACTGAATCACAGTGGAAGGCAATCGAGGTCAGCGATGCAGCCGACTAGTTTAACCCCCCTCAGAGAACTGATGCGTGTTTGTCTCGTCATGTAACCAATCGCCGGGCAGATGAGCGTGGGAGGAAGAGTTTGCACAGCTAAGTAAATCAGTCACCGTGGCGACTTGCGGTGGTGGTTGTTGGGGGGGTATTTGACTCACTGGTCGGTTTACCAGATAAATGAACCTTTTTTTGACAATGTGGTCACGACTCCCACTGCGGTTACGTAGAATTCCCAGCAGCGCACGGCATCCTGTCAGACAGATGTGACTTACGAACACGTTTCAATCCGAGTCGAGTTGACACTGATGACTCAAATAAAAAGAAGAAAAGCTGAATATTGTTTCAACTTTGAACTATTGCTTCCTTTATAATATGTCAACCTGGCTCTTGAAGATTGTGTCGGCAGTGTTATAGACCAAACAATGAATCCGATTCACACGCAGGCTTCTGAAGAGCTGTTTGCTGGCTCTGGCTCACGGTTAATCTAAAAATCTGCAAACATGCTATTATCTGTAACCTGTCAATCAAAGTGTCCACTTGGATGGAAGATGGCTTTGAGCCACCAGGCATCACTCCGCCCGCCTCAGGTCTGCTGATGATCTACGTCTTTGCTGAAATTTAGATTTAGACGTGAACCGTGCTCTGTCCGCTCTTTGTACCGTCACTGATTCAGACTTGAGCCGTGATCAAAGTGATTGCTTTTACGTGAAATGATGTAAAACACTCAGATTTAAAGGTTAATGTCTGAAAAGATCTTACTGATACATTCAAATCAGATTACGGAAACATTAGCCGCTTCTCGCAGACAGGAAGTCTTATAATAAAAGTGTAAAATATTATTACTTTCCATTTTCCTCAATGACTCTCACTTCCTCGTGTTCCTGTTCTTTTCAAACATGGTCACTGAAAACTCGAGAGACGTCCGTGTCTATCTCTGCTGCCTTTTACCGGCCACAGTTCACATCCTGCACAGACGTGGAGGGCTGTAAAACTGCAGACTCAGACTCACTGACTCACACACACACATCTGCTGGTGCCATCCGTCTGTATTCAGCGCCTTCTACTTTCACATTAAAATAAAAGAAACAATAATCTGAGACGATGACCGACGGCCACCGAGCGTAACGTCCACCTCACGCTGCAGCTGGAATTCCAGATATGTGACTGATCAGAGTATCACAGCGGAGCAGCTCCTTATCGCTCATGGCGAGCAAACGCCGCGGCGTAAATGGCGTGTTCGTTTGGCCTTGAGCATCGTTACTGAGCAGAGCTGCATACACAGTTTCCTTCACTCAGCTGAAGTCATCTTCAGCTGCTTGGGCTCGCTCACTCTCATTCACCGTCTACGTCTCTGAACCAACCATCTCTCAAACCATCAGCTGTTTCTGTCACTACTTTGAAGCACAAACTGCGAGTCAGGCTCAGATTTAGAAGCTGCTTCATGAACTAAACAAAGTCAGAACACAACAATATTATGCAGTCCACGAGATCACGTGTGTCTTCAACAGTCTCTGTGTGCTCTGAGCTCTAAAGTGTGGTCCAGGTACAGAAATCACCTGTGCAGGTAGGGGGCGTGGCCTCAATAGCCCTGCAGTAAGCAGTGTGCTATGTGTATGTGATTGAGGAACAGGAATATTCAAGTGTACCTGCAGGAAATCTGGTTGTTTTGGTCAAGATGGCGATAAAATATATTTTCCCAACTATATTTAAGTTCCCAGTCAAAGAGCCAACCTTCAGTGGTTTATTCCCGTTAATTCCCAACTCCCAACTAATTCCCAGAATTTTGCAACCACACACAAGTCGCTGCAACACCCCTCGCGTCCAACAAGCACTACCCTCAATCACATGAATATAAAAAGCTGCCTCTCTGAACGTGCCCGCGCCTATTACATTCATGTTACTGAGTTAGCACATGCGGTAGAGACAAGTGTCGCCGTCAAACCGTTTTAATCTCTTTAATTTTCATAATTTCATGATTCAACTTGGAGGAGAAACACACACACCCGAGAACAGGATGAAACACGGCTTCAGGAATTTATAAAAGAAACCGTCAAACTGCACACACACACTGCCGAGTGTCTCCGACTGAAGACAAACACTTCACCTGACATACAAGTCTTTGCAGTACAATCTAATTAGTTCAGAACAGTTAAAACTGGAGTGGTCCAGAATAAAACAGCTGTCATGAGACTCACATTAGACTTTGATATGTACACACACACACACACACACAGTATCCAAAGCAACTCTTCCGCCAAGGGCCAAAACAGAAATGTAACCAAGCTCGACACAGACATGACTTCAACCAAACTTCATTCCAGTCACATGACCCAGACGAGACACAGACAGGCAGGTGAGAGTGGTGTTTACCTGTGTGTTCAGTGGTCGAGTAGGACAGGTAGAATCCACGTCCACTGTGGTGGGTCCCGCTCATGAACTGGACAGTGACCTGGTTCCCAGAAGACTCGATCATGTCTTTGAACTTCAGGCCCAACCCGCAGTACTTCACTGTTAAAGCAGCGACGGGCAGCCACAGGACGAGACACAGGAGGACAGAGAGGTCGTGGTTAGAGATACAAACCTGATTAGATGTAAAGTGCAGATTTTGGTATCTCATACTGTATATACTCTGAAAACAGACGCTGACACTGTTGCTGCTGACAGGTTATAAAGTTATGAAATATGATGATCAATAACGGCTTCTGAATATTTACTTCCCAGGTGTATAGAACAATAATTCCTGATGATATGACAAAATTAAATTAAATCCGGATCCGGACAAGTGGCAGGAAATGTTTGGTGAATAAAGCGATGCAAAATTCTTAATTTAGATTTTTCTTACGAGTCAAAACGTGTCCGTTATGAGTCAGCGAGCTTTCTACCTGCTGCAGGCGGCTGACTCAAGGTCCACAAAAAAAGCCGAGGATTGAACAGCCTCCTGCAGCACAATACACTGTCGCAACAATCTATTTTAATATCTTGAATATCAAGACCTGCAAGCATACGTTTGAAGTCATGTTCCTGCAGGTACAGTCGAGCCTTTTCTCAAAACTATCCGTCCATTTTTTGGATTAATCTGTGTATGTACGGGTCCAACATTTACCTTAATTTTCATCTCTCGTTGAGAGCATGCGTGGCTGATGCATCACGTGAACTTACGTGTAATCTGGTGTTATATGTTGATTTCCTGAACATCGAAAGCGATTCTCTTTGCCATCGTGCCCGAAATATTTTCACGTTTCTCTATCGAGCGCCTGACAATTCTACGAGCAACGGGCTGATGAAACTCTAAAAATCAATGAGGTCAACTCAAAAATGCACATTAAATAATAATACTGAAACTCAAATCAAGTCTGCAAACGTTAATAAAGTTTAAAATATTCCAACCATGGTTCAAAAACATGCTCGGGGTCTCTGAGATGTCAGAAAGCTGTCGCGCAGGGCGTTTCAAAGCTACCCGACAGTCAGTGGTGTCTTAATTAGAGAATTTCATCACCGTGAATCTGAACCGACTCGACAAGAGGACCTGATAAAAAACGCAGAGGTTCATCAAAGTATCTTGTGTCACTCTCACCAATCTCACTCCTCTCCGGTCCGATGCCATTGTAGAGGCGGACGTAGTTGACCTGGCAGTCGCTGCCTTCTATGTCCAGCTCGGCGAAGCGAAAGTGGATCCTGTTGCCGTGGGGCACACTGATCTCCCACTCGCACACCGTGTTGTTCGGGTACGTCCCCGGGTAACCCAGAGAGGACAGCGTCCCACTGCTGGGGCCGAGAACACTGGGGCCACAGCCATCACCTGCAGGACGACAGACAGAAAATTATAATCCCAGGGTATTATATGTTTTTAATTCATTTATATAGCAGAGATTCTTCCAAGTACCACCACAGGGAGGTCAGTGTATTAATGTATTGATCACCAGACAGATCACCAGCAACTGTTTTGATGACTGACATGTACATGTGCACGGTACAAGTGTATACATATTGTATGTCAGTCCGCTGTCTTTTCTAACCCTTTGTCAGGTTGGTTTGTTTGGATTTCTTTATTTTTGGAGGGACGGAGTGAAGCGATGAAGATATGTACTACTATGTTTGCATCTTTACACACTGGTGCTGGTTATCGTACAAAATAGAAGTGAAATATCCCTCCAGCTTCTCAAATGTGTGGACAAACCGAATATAGTTGGTCAAACGAAAACAAGACATTAGGACGGGGGTCTTCAACCAGGGGTCGGTGACCCCTATGGGGTCCGCACAGGGTCATAATAATTGACAACTTTCACCCAAAAAAAAAAAAAAAAGTATGAGAATTTGAAAAATATATACCAAAAAGGATGAAATGAAGCATCACAATTACTATTATCTATACATTACTCCATTACACGTGAACTGTTTTATCAATCCTCAACACATATAGGCTCATAATCCAGTATATAAATAAGGTTAATAAGGTGAATAAAGTAAATATAAAAGTTATAAGTCAGGCTTAAACTGTGACACATCCCCTGATCTGTCTGTCTCTCGTCCAAGAGGTGCTTGGGCTGAAAAAGGTTGAAGAGTGTTAGGATGTTTTCTAGAACAATTCATCCAGATTAAAAATAATTGTGACTTGAGTTTAAAGAAGTGTGTGTGTGTGTGTGTGTAGAGCTGTCAGCGAGTGTGTGTGAATGCTGTGCTGTGCTGTGTGGCTCTGAGATAACACACACTCAACAGTCACGCTTTCTCGGTGCTAAGTGGATGTTCTGGAGTTACGTAAGAGCCTCTCAGTGGACACTATCCAGATGAACAGGACAAAAACAAAAAAGTCTGACTCACAAATACTGAACAACTTTAGCAGGAGTTCACATTACCTTCCTCAAGTTACCACTAAAAAAAATAAATAAAACAAAACTACAGAGATTTTTTTTTTTTTTTTGAATTATCACATGAAATATTAAAGGGATAAATCAGGATTTAGCCTGTATGACAAACTGTGTGTCCACGTGTTTACACTCCTCATACCCCTCCACCCACCACCCACCCCAGTGTTACCCCACCCCCAGTCTGCTGTGACCACCTGAGGGTTGGAAGAAACCCCAAACAAATGCCCCAATTTAGGCACAAAATGGCGTCAAATCAACTGACATAAATCTAAACATCTTGTCGCTCGCAGTGATTGTTGTGGTGAGTTCACGGCAGATTGGAAAAACTGAGCTACCTGCGAGGAGGTAGGCCACACGGTCCCCACAAACGTAACTTAAACCCCCCGAACTCCACCACCGCCGCCGCCAGACTCCGTTAACAGTTTAGTGTTTTTAAAAGGTAGCTTATCGACACACGTAAATAACGGCAAGACTTTAAACAAACCGTTCAAACCGACGTGTTGACTCGGTTAAACGGCAGTCAATCTCAGTTCGTTTTTTTTTTTTTTTAAAAGAACCGGTTCGCCTGGTTTTTGTACTACAGCAGCAAACACACCATGACGGGCGGCGGCGGCCAAGAGGTGTAAACCAACCGGAACTCCACGTACACACACGACCATGTAAGGTAAACGTGAACGTTTACGTTTAACCGTTAACCGTTAACCGTCGCTGTGTTTTTTTAAACAAACCAGCATGGCCGTGGCGTGTCGCCGCCGCCGCCGTTACCCTCGGCTCCCCCTCTCCTCTCCCCAGTTGTCACCGCAGCTGTGCGGCGGCCGGGGCGGCACGGCACACCAACCTTTCTGCGCTCGACAGCCGTCCTCCGCGGTGAGAATGATGAGAATCGACAGGACGAGAACCCCGGCCCCTGTCGGTCCCCTGCCCACCACCATTACCGCTCTGCCCATAGCAGCCTGCAGTCTGAATGCATAATGCTCGCCGCTCCTGGACCCGGCTGCACCGCTCCAACCTGCGCCGAGCCGCGCGGAGACGTTAAAGAATAAACTCCTCGAGGGGCAAAAGTCCGCGTGTGGCTTCCTCGCGAGGATGTCTTTAAACAATCCAGTGGTTAGCGACACTCACTATGGAGGTAACTGCTCCACACACACACACACACACACACACACATACACACACATACACACACACATCCAGGCTGTGTGGAGCTACTTCCTCCACCGAGGCTCCTCCTCCTGATCTGGAGTCCCCCAAGCGGTGTGAATGATCCCGGACTCACCCCTCAGCCCGGCACAGCCATGTTAGACACACACCGTCAACATGAACACACCTGGCAGCGTGTCTGCTGTCTGTCAGTGTCAGGGCGGTAATATTCAGGTAATACAGTTGTAATATTACACAGAGAAAGTCATAAAATATCAATATAAGCAACAAGTATAAGTATATGTAGGTATAAGTACAAGTAAAAGTATGGTTATAAAGTATTTTCATGCCAATTATTCACCCAAAACTTGTATTTATATGGAATAAAACAGCAACCTTAAATGTGAAATCAACAGTACTAATATACTTTTACTGTAACATTAGAAAAAGTTGTACCGTATTTATTACGTATACACAAGAGTTTTATTGTTGTGTTTTTTTTCCATGTCATAACATTTTTCAACTGTTTTTCTACCTTCTTCACATTTAATTACTTTTTTCCCGGATCATTCACTAAATTCAATTCTGACTTTTTTTCTCACACCTGTACTTCTCCTAATATGACATGTCCCGACATGTCTGCTGTCGTCCTGATCCTGTGTTCATGTTAACGTGCTGGGTTATATGGATGAAATGTTCCATATATAACACAATAACCACCACTCATCTCAAAAACACCCCTATAATCTATATTCTATAATATAATGTCATTTCTATGTGAGTACATTGAGCCCAGTCATAAATACAAAGGAGTGAAAGTATGAATGTGATCAACCGAATCATTGTGTTGTTGTGTCGGTCAGACTTATGTAATGGCCCATGTGTTCCTGGAACTCAGCTGTTTTATAATGTGTAAAACACACACACACACACACTTTATTATTGTCCTCACACTTAAATCTGGCATCTTAAAAAGTAATCCTGCACAGAGAGAAGTCGATTTTGTCTGATTAATGACTGGGTGGCACACATCGTACGCCCACAGGCTTTAGCTGGACAGCGCATTAATGGGAAGAAATATTCCCTTATTATTGTTCTGCAGTACACCCTGACTTGGCTGAGCGCTGTGACGTGAAGCAACTGTCAGAGTAACCAATAGTAACATGTAGCAACAAACACAGTTTTTAGCCTGTAGCCTGTGAGTAATATGTCGGTCGGATGATTCAGAGTTTTTTCACTCTGGATGGATAGCTCAGTGTGTGTGTGTGTGTGTGTGACTGTGTTTCTCCATGTGCAGACTGTAGGCAGATGTCCATGAGGGTGTAAGATGTAAGTGTAATGTTTAGGGAAGTAGCCAGATAGTCAGTCATGCTGAAATTGTCCACATTCTCTCCCATATACACCCTCACACACACTCACACACACACACACTGCCTCAGTGTCTGTATTGCTAGGACAAATTTGCACAGGGGGAACTCCGATATATTCACATCAGCAGCCTTACTCATTAAGATGTCTCCCTGAGGGTCATTCGTACGTGTCAAATATCTTCTAATAGACGTGCTATGATGCACGATTGGAAAAATAATGTGAAAACATGTTCAATCTAATGCGATCCAGAGGAATATCTCTGATTAATCCCTGTGTTTTGGCTATATTTCCTCTCTGATTGGGCTCCCACAGATCCCAATTTTGTACATATGGTATATAGAATATATATACGGTATATAGAAGTGGTATATATATACGGTATATAAAGTTCCCCTTTGCCACAAGCTGGGGTTGCGTGTTTGATGGTTCAAACTCCACCCGGGGCTTTCTATGTGGTGTTTGCATGGATGCTCCGGCTTCTTCCCAGAAGAAATTTTCAGCATTTTTTTCAGAAAATAGAAAGATTGAATAGAAACATTATTTGTATGTTGTGCAGTCTGTGGATGCAACAGTTGCACACAGTGGTAACTTTATTTGGTACACCCGTACAATCTGTTGCAGCTCAGTGTTTTTGTTCTACTTTTTGTTCTCACTCTGCGGTGAGTTAGAATAGTGAGACACCTCTGAATGCAGCACAGTGTAGCACAACAACACTACTAACCATGGCCTCAGTGATAAAGCACAGAGAGTGTATAACATGCAGCAGAGTGAATATATTCCTTTTGTTCACAGAGAAATGGAGAATACGTAACGCTGCATAGAAATGTGATTTATGTCAGAGAGCTCGAACTCCCTGTCGATCCTCAGGTCAAAAAACTTGATATATAATAAGTGTTTACTTCTGAGACATGTCGGCCATTCAGGATCATGTTTACGAGTGTTTTTCATAAAACTGTGACGTATGAAGGGGAGAAAAATGTTTTTCAGCTGTTAGAGAGATTCCTGGGTTAAAACTGTCAGAGAGGAGTTGATATAAACTTTATATATGGTCATTTCTGTGGTCTTTGTATTACATTTATGTTGCACTCACACAACTTAGTGTGCCAAAATAAATCTAATAACATGTTCATGTTTATTCCTCACATTTCATCATATAAACAAAAGGCGTTCATCCCAGGTCATGATGTTACATTCAGCTCTTACAATAACAGATTTATCGATATGGTCAGAGTTTCTTCAGACTTCATGTTCTTCACACTTAACATTGTTACATGCACAATGCTGGATGGAGGTTTTGCATAAACAAAGGCTCGTCTTTGTCTGACACTTTGTATCTATCAGACGGTCCTTCTCAGTTGATCTACTATTTTAACATCTAAACATTAATGCCCGGTGTTTTCTACTCGCTCCACAAGCAGTTTATGAACGGGTTAATTTATGATACGGATAAAAAGCGAATTAAACATTTACATTTCTAACTGGCTGTTGGATTGGTTGTTATCGTGTTAAACTGTTGCAGTGAGGACCTCTGCTGGGAAGCTGCACATGTTGCAGGCAGTCCAGTCCAGACCAGATTGTGCCACTCGGTGGTCACAAAGTATCATAACAGGTTAGACACTGAAATCTGAAACTATCAATCTGCTGTTGTCTGTATTTTCAGTATAAACACGCATGAGTGCAAGTCAAAGTATCACTTAACACGACTGCATGACTAAATAAAGTGTGTGGGTTTGATAGGGATCAGGAGATCTTTCGTTTCCCACATCAGGTGAGTCGATTCAGGCTTGGCACAGACTTTTGGGGGGGGGGAAAGACAGTTAGTGAGAGCTTAGTCATTGCATGCCTGGAGGTGGATCGTGTCTGTACCTGCTGATTTCAGGTCTGGCCAACAATCAACTCAGGAAACAGAAAACAATAGGTACAACCAAGATTCACACTGCGGTGGAGAGTGAGCAACACCTGCAGAATCTGGCTGCAGTCAGATAGTTCTAATAGTATCAGTGTTAGGACAGCTAGGCGGGTGAGAGGTGGTTCATCCCGACCACAGAGGAGTCCCCCATCAGGCAGACTGCAGCACAGAATACTGCACTTCTCACAAAAGGCAAAGTGATCTCAGCCTCTTGCTGTGAACACCAGCCTTCGTGTTACGCAACTAAAAACCCCATGCATGTTCAAACACAGGGCAGCTTTCACTGGTAAGTAACAAACATGCTTTAATTCTCTGAACTGAGATGATTGCTACCTGCTCTTCTGCACGACTGCAGCAGAGAAGCAAATTATGCACTATAAGAAAACACCATCCAAGTCTTTATTGGTAGTGTATACAGAAATGTTCCCTCTTATACATAATATAGACGCATCATGGCGCCCTTTGAAGGACACAAAATTGGAATTCGCTGCAGCCATTTGAAGTCTCAACATGTAGCTGTTCTTGACCGGTCAGCGTGAGAGGGTCAACGTATGCAGCAGAAACCTGATTGGTATTCTAACACACTCAGTTGTAAAAGGAGCTCTGGACTTTGAAGAATTCAGCCAAGGCCCTGACAGTGACCACGGGATCAAGAGTTTCCACGGGGACCCCGAATCCACAGGTACTCTGGACCTTCTTGATGAAGAACCTCCTCATGATCTGGACATGCATCATTTGACATCAATGACATGATGTGCATTTTTAATGTTTTATTTAATGTTATTGTTGCACACCTTCTTACACTTAATCTGTGAGTGAGTGCACTAAGTAGTATGTCCACTGGGAGGCAGTATAGGGCACAGACCTGTGGTGAGTGAGGGTCCAGGTGGATTTAGGGGGACGCCAGCAGGCAGTTTGAGCTGCTTTGGAGACAAAGCTTCTGTCTTATATATCAGTGGTTATAATTAGACCTCCAGCGACAGACTGCCTTTACAGAGGTGGCAGGTTGAGGACAAAGTATATTTCACGCTTGGACCCACAGTGTGGGTCCAACCCTCCTCTTGCTATCTTAGCATCACGTTAGCTCATATCATAACTAATCATGGATGAATGTGATTACAGAGCAGCCTGAAATACAAAATATTACAGGAAATGTAACGTTTATTTTTTTATAGTTTAACTATTTTCATTCCAAACAAAGTGTTATGGTTGTGTTAAATGTTTTTAAATTACTTTATTTTATGGGAAAAGCATTCATAACAGTACGAACAGTCAGAGTAGACCTCTGCTTGACTTTGAAAGCCTCCTGGGTGATAATGTATAGCTGCATTACACACACACACACACACACGTGTGTATTTCAGCTCTGAGTAATGTGTCTGAGCTGCATGATTACGTTCAGATTTATGGTCAGTGTAATCAGCGCAGCGTCGATTATCCAGACAGAAGAAGCTCTGTGTGTGTTTTCCACGTGTGTACCTTTTGTTTGTGTGCATGTGTCCGAGCACACGCATGAGCGCATGTGAGTTATGTGTCGTCCTCCATCCATCATCACAGACCAGGCGGAGGAGCAGTACAGTTTAAGTGTCTAAGGGTCTGCGGTTGTAGTGACGCGGAAGGAAACGCGGTTTTCCAGCTGCCGGTTTGTTCCATATTTCTGCTTCCATTAAATAAACACAGGTGAATTGATGAGTCAGGCTCAGTGTCCTGCCCTCTCACCTTATGGGAGATCACGGCTGGTGGTCCACAGTGTCTGTTCACACCACAGCACCCTCCAGTGGGACGGTCGACATGTGTACATACATCACACACTCAGATTCCTGCGTACCTCCTCACACAAATAGACATTTTATGGAAGACATACCAAACAGCAGTAATCAGGCCGGGCGCACATCTGTGGTCGTCTTTTGACTCGGAGAATTTGCTGCAGTTTTTCAACGGGAACTTTGGAAACAAGCTCTTTCTATGTGAAGACTAAATAATCAGCAGCAGACCCTCCGAAGCAGGGGCCACTGTAAATGATGGGATCCCATCTTCACTGGGAATACACGCTAATAAACAACTGAACAAGGAGCTCATTCAACAGCATGTGCACACATGCAAAGACACAAAGACGACATAGAATGGACTGCCACGCTATAGACAGCATGATGAAGAGCTGGTATAAAATTAAAAGAGTTAAAGGACCAATACCACATAGCTGTATGTTTAATGATTAGCTTAGCTTAGTACAAAAGTTGGAAAGATGCAAAGAACTAGCTACTGTAAATAGTTTTACGGGGGTTTATCTGCAGGACTATTTCTTGGCCGGGTACAGAGACGTCAGGAAGCCGCTGCAGCCAAGAAATGATCCTGCACATGACCTGATGTAACTCCACAAACTGTCTTTATGCTGAGCCACGTATTATAAAGGTTTGTGGCATCACAGTTAAAAATGTTGGCCCTTTAAATGAGACATAAAGGAATGAAATACTCCGGCCTCCTCCTCTTCCACTCTCTCTCTCGCTCCTTCTTTAAATTGCTTTTCTGAATTTATTGTCGGCTTAAACAAATTGTGTTTGTCCGTCAGGGTTATACACACTTGAACAGAACGCGTAAATCAGTGGCTCCATCCAAAACATGCAGAGACCAACCTCAACCTCAAGAAGAAGCATCTTTAACTCTTCAGTGTTGAGCAATCTGTTTTATACCAGCAGGATAAAACAAACAGGAGATTTAATAAAACTAGATCATGCTAGGAGTGGATTGTTTTCCATGATTGAGGAGGACCGTAGACGGTAGTGTTATTTTGTTGTGAGATTACTTGTTCACTTGTTCAGGCTGTAGTTTGTGTTGTTCATGCATTGCATTAAATTCTTGCACGTTTCTGTTTTCCTATATTAATGCGTGCACACGCCCAGCATGTGATGGAGGTGAAAGTTTCATGAGCTGTGGTTCTGGTTTGGATCCACGATAGGAGTTCATTTTTAAAACTAGCTTCTGTAATATCTCGTCTTGGTTCAAGGCCCAGAGCGCTTCACTGGACCTGAGCTGGTCTAGCTCTGTCTGTCTGTCGGGATCCATTCTCAACTTTCTGGACACATTCCTTGTCCAGGTGGTGCTGTGTATTTTCTTTCTCATTCTGCATGAGCACCCCATGTAAACTTTTCCAGGCCAAATTCATTCATTATTCACACACACACAATGAGAAGGTTTCATCTCCTTGGCACCTTTTAGGAGATATTCTGGTCTAACCTTTAACTCTGCATGTTTAATCAGCTTCAGAAGAGGAATGGAACGCTTCAGTTATGGGATGAATGGTTATATGATTTGTTCTGGTACCAGTTTTTAACGGGGGAAGAGAAGCATATTTTATGGGCGTTTCATCCTCCAGGACAGAATAAATAAACTGCAATATCTGTACTTGAAGGTTCAAAGGTCGACTTGTAGGAGGTCTGTCTGGCCGCGCTCAGCTCCCCTCTGTATTGTATATGGAACATGTTTGCATTGGTGTATATGTGTGTGTGGTCTGATGTTTACATATATATTCCACAGAAGCTCCACTACACATTATTTACAGTGTAGGGTTTATTGTAAGGTCTCCCAAGTAGCAACTAGAAGAGCGAGGATACATCAGTGATTGATAGAGAATGAGGAGGCCTGTGTGGAAGTTCACCAGGTGTCGTTACAGATGACTTGTTTGACCAACCAGGCGTCATTCAGTCCACATCTTTGCCAAGATGCTGTATGAGTGAGTCAGTCAGGTCTATGATGGTTTCTCCAAGTTTATATAAAATACATCAGGCCTGATCTTGAACAGCTTCTGCTCCGTCACTGTGGTGAAGTCAGGCCAAGCTTCATGGTCCTGTAACTTGTGTAATATTGTGGTTTACCTCTGAGTGATCTGCATCTGTTGATACTTTCCCATGAGAAATAGTTTGTGGGTTTGGTGATGAGATTACACTCTAACTGTGAAGAGGACGGTCACGAGTGTTTACAGGACCTGAGAACCAGAGAGGGTTTTCTGGCAGAGACATGATGTACCCACACACACTCCTCTCTGTCTTCACATGCACTTCAAAAACCAGGTCTGGTGGCGTTAGCTGATTGTGATTTCCTCATCCTCTTCCTCCTAGCATGAAGGAGAAACTGCAGTGGTCACCAAACGTCCATTATAATCACCTAAAAATAAGAGTTTTATGTTTTTGTTACGTTACGATGAGACTTCTAACATCGACAGATGGGGGTCCTCTTTCACAGAGTCTGCCATGTTTCTACAGTAGCTCAGAATGGACAAACTAGCACCACTATTCACACTAAGGAGAGGGTGAGCAACCCAAATAGTTGCGACAAAACAAACTATTCCATGTCACAGTTTAGAAAATACATTTCGGAGCTGCATTTCTTTCAAGCGTATTATACCTGGCGTGCTCGCCCGCCATGTCAGAGCCTGTGGTTTGACATTTAATGATGGCAACAGCGTGCGTAGGATGGAATAACAGAGGGTAGTGTGGTGGACCGCCTAATATATGGGCCTTTTGGGACTCGCACTGTACATTAAGTGTTCTGTCGTGCTACCAGGAGTGCCAACATTCACAATCATTATACAGATTATTTCAGTGTGCTTTCAGTCACAGTGCAGACGTTAAATAGTGCTTTTGTGTAAGCGCCCGATGACAGAAACCACGACGCGAGTCTGAAACTGTAAATTCATTTAGCGCGTGCAGTTCGGCTGTATTGTCACGTCGTGGCATGGATCTATCAACCAGATGAAGTCATAATGTTTTCATTATGCATTAATAAGATTGATATGTGTTTTATTCTCCATTAACTCCATTATATTAGAGACTGTTAACTGTACGGCAAAACACTGTAATGTTTAATGGCATATTTTACTGTGATGGTTTGGTGGTTTTTCACCATAAAATTTACAGTTACTTTAAAACCGCAAAACTGCAATATTAGAAAAGGTTGTACTGTGTTTATTAGGGTAAAACCACTGTAAACTGTAAAACTGGCTGCTCATCTTCCCATGTTGTCATCATGCATCCATGCTGTCACCATCATTCTGCCGCTCGAGCTGCTGTCTCTGTTGGAAATGTGGACTTTTCCTCAAGTTTCAAAGTTCCTCAGGGTCTAAACAAACAAAACAAATGCTTACATTTCTGTCATGGCAAACTGCTGAAGCCACTGCTGTCCTCTCCCCATATGCTGTATCCCAGCATGCTATCTGTTTGTCCCAGGTCAACATTGAGTCCTATGAGCATTCCACACATACTAACACCTCAATGCAGAATACCCTACCCACAATGCCCTTCAGCAAGCACCTGTGTTTATGGCCCACTACCTTACCCTTTAACCTAATGGTATGGGGAGTATAGAGAGTCAGCATCATATGAAAAACTTGTATCTTTGCATGTGGAGATGTTTAGTGCTCAGCTAACATCTCTAACATCTGTTACAAGTCAAATACCTTTGTGTGTGTGTGTGTGAGAGGCTGTATGATTAATGTCAAACTGTTGAGCTGAAATGATAAAATTAGTGACAGTGGTGATCACTGGAAATGCACTTAAACGTAACACAAAGTGTGTTTCCATCCTCCTGTTTCTATACGCAGGTTCAATTTGTGTATAAAAACATCCGTAGAAACCAAGTGGAAACCTCTGAGGCTGTGAAATGAAGCTACAAACTGCAGCTCCTCTTCTCGAAGACAGAAAAATCAGTTCATTCCAAACAAACAGCAGAGGAGAGGAGGGCAGATGATGCTGAAGCAGGTCTGAGACACCTCTTCACTTCTCTGTCCATGTATGACCTCGTACACTCCTCTGCTGGGTAAATATATTTATCCATCACTCACTTGTTTCTCCCACGCTCACCATTAAATCAGATATGACAAGCATCCACAGACTGCCTGTCTCCCTCTGACATGTCTCACAGTATATCACTCTTATGATTCTGTCTCTCTGCCAGGCTGTGCATCGGACCGAGGCACTAGTAGCACAGTGTGATGAGGGAGTGTGTGGGGCAGGTGTGACTTTACATTCCCATAAAGATTTTAACAATAACAAAACATGTTTGTTGGCGCCACAATAGAAAGAACACATTAAAGGAAGGGTTCAACATTTGGGGACATTTACTGTATTTATGGTGCATTCACATCATGTGGGATCGATGGTTGCAATGACAAAGTATCTGCAGAAGAACAGTTCGCTATGTGAGGGTTAAAAAGTGTCCTCAAGGGTGATGCAGATTGACCCTCTTGATGTATCGCTTGCATATTGGTCCAATTAAAGATGACCCGATTCTAAAGTCGTGAGAAGAATGTCAGAAATTAGTCTTTATATTGTGGAGTAGGAAAGTGTTTAGGCTCGCTCAGTATAGAGAGATTGGAGACAGATACTGTACATATAACTCTCGGCTCAAATATAATGTGAACAGGTGAGTTGTATATAAATTCACCCTCAGTACAGTTGTCATGAACGGGGAAATTAGCTACAGAGACCAAAACTGTTTTTGTACCAGGCTGTAAACAAGTTTATTTCTGCTGTATAACATGGGGACTTATGGAGACTGACTCACTTCTGCAGCCAGCCTCAAGTGGACGTTTGAGGAACTGCAGTTTGTGGCTTCACACAGATGTGAGACTGATTCATAAACTGCAGATGAATCAACGTTTTTATACGAACCCATGAGAGAGAGCGCCTTTTTGAATCGCCACCTCATACCTTGTAAACGTGCAACGTCATCATCACTGGACACCCCCGAGGTGAGACTGGAATGTTACAACCTGTTGATTGAGGCAAAGGATTGTGTGTGTGTGTGTGTGTGTGTGTTTTTAACATGATGATGGAGGAGAGGCCGTGCACGTGTTTGTGCATGTGCACGCCTATATATATAACTGTATGTGGGGTCAACACCGCTGTGTGAAGACTTAAGTCTCAGTATAGGCCAGCTGTGAGCGGGGGAGTGTGCGAGGCCGTCTGTACATTCACAGCAAACTCACAAAGCTGAATGAGCCCACTACTCACTCAGAGGCACGGACACATGTGCAGCAGGATGAACACATAATCGTGGGCCGCAGAGGCTTTGTGTGTTACTTGTACCATTAGCCAAAGTCCATGGGTAGACTGAGTGGAGACGGAGGTGTTCGGGGTCACGATGACTGGCCATGGGAGCCTCCTGTGAGGGTTACGTTGGCTCCATTTTGGGAGATTTCGCCAAAATATGTGATCGAGTTTGTGTTTTCCTTAACCCAAACACTGCAGCAGATACAAATACTGTACATGTGACAGATGGCTGACAATTTAGAGATAAAGTAAAGGTTATGGGATTTTGACCTCACTGGAATGCCTCACTTCTTTAAACCCCACAGTGGGCATTTGTTTCATGGGGGTGGAGGTCTGTGAGAGAGGGGAGGTGGTGGTGGTGGTGGTCCAAACTCCTGGGAGCACCACTGTGTGAGCAATGCAGTTGTTTTCTTAAAAAACTGAATAACAAACCTCTGGACTTGTTAGTGTTGAGAGGAGCATTTTTGAAGTGACACGGGGGACTCGTAAAAAACCCTGTGATTTATGGCTGGACCCACGGTAGGGGGCAAAAAAATGAGAAGTACCCACTCTTGGTGCAGCAGGTGTGGGCCGAAGGCTGCGACAGTGCGGTCATCGTAACCTGTGATGAAGGGGGCAGGACTGAACTAACGTTAAGGTAACTGTAGATCTAAAAAGAATAGCAAATCTAGATCTGGATTCTTAACAAGTCTTGAAACAATTGCCCCCAAAATCCACTTTAATAGAGACCAAAACTGTTTTTGGTACCAGGCTGTAAACGTGTTTATTTCTGCTGTCTAACATGGGGACTTATGGAGACTGACTCACTTCTGGAGCCAGCCTCAAGTGGACGATAGAGGAATTACATCCCATTTCCCAGCCACGGAGGTTGCCGCTTTGTGTCCGATCCATTCTTCTAGGAATTTTCACGGCAATCCCTCCAACAATTGTTGAGATCTTTCAGTCTGGATCAAATAGGTGAGAGCTAGCTACACGCGGTGGCATGATTTGTGAATTAATTAAGGATTTATTTACTCTCGACATAGCTTGAAGTTTCTTGGTTTACTGCCCTGCACTGTTGGTGGTGCTCGGTTTGACCTACGGGGAGGTCAGAGAAGGAAGGTCAAGGTTCACTGATCTGGGCACCGGGCCAAAAGTTCAAAATAGTAAAAGTCTAAAAAGGAAGAAGCTGATCACACACTTGTTGAAAAGCATTGTAGGTATAAGCCTGATTTACTTGTTGTCCCCCCGCAGTAGCTGGACTCCCATAGGTGACGTCATGAACAGGTAAATATTAGCTCAGTGTGAGATCACATTCTGGCAAGAGGGACATAAATATTTTCACTTTTTATATATATAGATAGATAGATAATTATGCATTTTTAAAATTGGAAGATCCATCTCTGACAGGTAGGCATTGTATAGCCTGTCATTCTCGTCTCGGTTAAACTGATTGTTGAACACATCGCTCGTATTTTCGGTCTAAATTCCACAGCCCCCTGTCCCTACAGTCGAGGTGACACGGACACTTTTAGATGTTTACTCCTGTTTGCACTGCAAATTCCAGGATTGCCTCATGGTGAAGAGAGAAGGAGCAAAGGAATGTGGAAGCCCTTACAAACTCCGCGAATGCCGTAAACTCATTGGAATATGCGACGGGACAACTCTTTAACTGTTAAAAACAGATTCTTACGGCGAGTTACTGTGGCGATGGGCCGATTGTCTCCGCTTTTATGACTGTAAAATGTAAACTCACAGCTGTGCAAATAATAAAAAATGCATCTACAGTTGCCGGGTTGAACATTTAAACAGAGAGCGAGTTGCTGGGACTCTCTGTGCATCAGTTTGAAGAGCGGAGGTCACAAAACGGTCTGAGAGACTAAGAGCAAGACAGACAGTGATGAATGGCAGACTGGTCACAGATTGCTCTGTAAGTTGCCACATCTAATAAGAACACATTTCCACACACTGACACACACTGAGTCTTCTGTCCGAATGCCATCTACTTGTTTTGACTATCGATAAGCGGCATTTATGCTACGAGCAAATGAGTGTTTTCGTTCGGCAAAAACACAAATACGTAGTGTAACTCTCATCGGGGGCTCTGGACAATGTCATACATAATACGCATCATAAACTTTCTCAGGGCGCAGAGGAGGCGTGCCAGCTGGTGGGAAAACAAAGACACTCTATAGTACACGCTGCGTGAAATACTGTGTTTGGGTAAGCACGCACAAAATATGCGGGTGGGGAGGAATTTGGGGTTATTCGTACTCGCTTTCATTCTCATACAGCGGCAGCAATAACAAACTTGTATGATCTATATGTGATGCAGTAAGTTAAATAAACCTGACATCTCCAAGGACACTGACCGTATAAAGACTGGACAGTGTATGTGTGACTTAAGTGGGTTAAATGAAGCCTGGTTGCTCAAACAAGCCATCTGTAACTGCACCCACCTGTCAATCAAAGCGTCCACGCTCTGAATCCTGCATAACTTTAAGCCTTAATATAATGTGAACAGGTGAGTTGTATATAAATTCACCCTCAGTACAGTTGTCATGAACGGGGAAATTAGCTACAGAGACCAAAACTGTTTTTTGTACCAGGCTGTAAACATGTTTATTTCTGCTGTCTAACATGGGGACTTATGGAGACTGACTCACTTCTGCAACCATCCTCAGGTGAATGCTGGCAATATATCACCTCATATCACGGGATACAGTTGATATGGAAAGCGTATAAGCAAACAGTTGCACCCATAGCATTAATTTGGCGTAAATCTAGTATTCACTCTCCTTTTAGCTCTGTTTTGTGCTCCTCCAGCTCCTGAAGGCATAAATCTGGCTCTTTAGCTGCTAAATGTTGCACTATCTTCACCAGCTTGTTGCTTATTTCATGCAGGAGTGGCAGGATGTGAAGAGCTGTGAGGCTGAACTAATCGAAAAGTCGCAGTAAACTAAAAGATGCTGAAATGCTCCGTAGAGCTGAGAATGAGCCGCTGAGTCGGGCGATAAAGTTCTCATACAGTAGAACAGGTGGAGGCCGGATGGTGAGGAGGCGGGGTGAGGCCCCATTGAGGCTTCATTAATGGAACAGGAAGAGAATTGAAGCACGAGGGCAAACACACACAACTCATTACCCCCTGGGTATCGTGTACCTTTCACACCACAACTCAAAGTGTGTGCCCAAGTGTGTGTGTGCTGCATTTATATGAGTTTTGTGTTTGAGTGGGCTGCTGGGGAACAATTACAAGGCTACAGATGAAAACTGTATTATAGTATTTAACTTCATTGGGCGTGCACGTGTCGTAGCCATGAAGCTGACGGGCGCAGCGGTTCATCTCGTTAACGGAGGATGACGTCGTTGGAGGTTTTTCCACTCGGATAGAAGACAACAGAACAAAAGGGACTGTTCCTACTAGAAACCAAAAGTTTGACAAAAAGACTGACAGTCCTCATCACGAGAGCAGTAAGCTGACTATGCTGACACTTGGCTGTCGGAGATGCAACAGGACATCCACCCTTTTACACCATCGTGTCACTTTGGAACCGCACGCACCCTCCATCCCTCGTACTAACCCACCCTGAAAGCAGAGACACACTGCCGGCCTCTGTTCTGTATCTAAAACCCAGCAGGACGAGGAGAAAAGCGATTGACGCAAAAGGAAATAAAGAGAGAAAACATGCAAAGGGAGTCACGCCGTGTGTACATACTGTGTAAGAGTCGAGGCCGGACACGTCAGAGTGGCTGAAGTTTTTGTAGACAGGTGTCAAAACTGCCCTGGAAAGTGTCTCGTCGTCACAGAGCAACAAAGAACCTCAGAGAGAAGAAAAAGAGTATTTTTAGTCCGCGGATGTGACTCAGTGCCTCCTTTTCAACCATGTGTAATGCTGACTAAACGCTTCACACTGCTGCTACGTCAGGTGTAGACGCAACGCTAACCCACGGAAGAAGCAGCTGCTGCTTTTAGTTACAGTCTCAAAGTTTTACTTCAGTAATATTACACGAGTGAAGATGGAAATAAACTCACCTGACCAACACCCTCATTTTACTGTTAGATCGTCGCTTCTTTGGTTCATTATGTATTTTTAAGTTTAATGGCAGAAAAAACATATTTTCATTTTCAATTAAATCTTAAATCCTGGAGCACAACAGAGGAATAATACACTACATGGACAAAAGTGTTAGGACGCCTGGTGATGATCATACCTACAGAGATTCTGTGGAGCGTTTATGAGGTCGGGCACTGATGTTGGACGAGAAGGCCTGGCTCGCAGTCGCGGTTCCGGGTTCATCCCGAAGGTGCATGATGGGGTTGAGCTCAGGGCCAGTCAAGTTCTTCCACACCGAACTCATCAAACCACGTCTTTATGGACAGAAAAGGGCCTTCCCCAAACTGTTGCCTCAAAGTTGGAAGCATGGCGCTGCCCAAAATGTCTTATATGCTGAAGCATTAACATAGACCTTCACTGGAGAGACCATTACCTCCAACAAGACAGGTGTGTCCAAATACTTTTGTCCATATAGTGTAGATCCCTGACGCCTCCAGTCTGCACGTCGAAGTGTCCTCGAGCAAAATACTGAACCCCAAACTGGCCCATGTGGCGGATGTGTTAGCTCATTTGTTGGCAGCCATTACGATCAGTGTGTGAGGATAATATGATGCGATATGATAATGAACCAAACTGAGACGCTGAAGTATCGTTAAACGTACCTGAGAGGTGAATATGTGTCAGTGCTGTGTACATTCATGCAGTTATGATGTTGAGTTTGTGTCTGTATCCTTGGTTTTTTCCCAGGTGTGTGTCAGGACAGGTGTCTGGGCTCAAACACACACGAGAATAATGACTTACACTTCTTACTGCACACAGCAGAAGGTCTGGCAGATCACGACGGAAACATTCCCGTTCATCATTGTCATCCGCTGTGGGCGCTCTGCACCGGGATGTGAGCGTGTTTTTGCCGCTATAAATTATGCCATAACTTTGTGGGAGGTTATATTTACTCTCAAGTCAAGTCTCCTCCATCCCACCATCCCACCCTTCCTTTTCCCCTTCACCCAACCCACCCACCCGAGTGGCTCCACCCTCCAGCAGATATAAGCTGTGTCCACAAGGTGTGCGTCTGTTATGAGCACGTATCCCAGGGTTCCCTCTGTCTGTCTGTCCGCCTGCTATTCTGTCTGCTGATCTGACGGCAGTGATTATTTCCCCATAAACGGCCACTCACAAAAAGGTAAGCCCTGTCCTTTTCTCACCGTATCCTGTACCGTACTTTCTACGTCTGCATGGAAGATGTTGATGAGTTGTTGGACAGTTTCCAGTGTTGCTCCGTGATCATGCATCCCGTGTATCTTCTAAGACGTAAAGTTTTCAAGAATGCATGGTGAAAATATAACACTATTTTAAATTTGAAGGTTTATTTTAACATTTATCAAACTTCAGCTCAGAAAGCTTCCAACAGAACAAAATATATAAATTAAATGTCTGTGATCGCTGTTTTGGGCTGCTGGCCTGAAAGGCCTCTTAAATATGGCATCATTTCTGCACATCATCCTCCTGAAGTCGAGCGCTCTTTCCCTGCATCCCTGCATATGTGCTGAGGACACCTCTGCTGAAGGCACTCAGATGTGTTGCGTGTGTGTGTGTGTGTGCAGAAAGCTGAAGCCAAACTGTCAGATGTGTGTGATGGGGGCAAGAGCAGCAGTTTGGTGAGAAGAGACTGTAGAGCAAACACCGTTTTCTTCTCTCTGAGCAGCCTGAGTCTGTTTGATGCTCTTCCTCTGATATCACTCATCAGTGAGATGACTTGTCAGATTCTTTATGATTATCAGATCTGATATCCAGAGGGAAGCTGACGAGTAGCTGTGGTGTCTCGTAAGGTCGATGATAGTTTGATGATACACCTGATCTGATGAGTGTTTTTCATCCATCTGTGCAGTTCTACTTCACAAACTGAAGCTTTTTACGGACAGCTGCACGACTGTGAATGAAACCAGAGTCTGTCTTTCTTTCTTTCTTTCTTTCTTCATTCAAGCACTTACAGATTCATCCTTTCTCACTATTTCAGACAAAGTTTCATCTTTTCCTTATCGATCTTTTGCATTGCATCGTGGTGTAAAATCAATGTACCACCGACAGACTTCGTCTCTCCTTCGTCCCCTCTGAACATCGGCCTGTACAGCAGCTCTCAGTCACGGCAGGAGGGACGACAGACAAAGGACAAAATCTGTCTCTATTTGCACGACCTCTGCTACATGCTGTGACTTTCACTCATCTGTCTGCAGCCTCATTTAATTGCACAGAGTCCTATTTGTAGTTCTACTAGTTCCACATTTTTATTTTCAGTTTTCTATTTGCATAGACGTTTTATATTTTATTTATTTTATATTTTATCTGCACATATTTAATTTCTGTGCAAAAGTCAAACTTCTTTGGAAATGTTCAATATTGTGGCACAGATTTTAATTTAAACTGATCTCAGGTTAATTTTAATGTGTGCTTGCATGCTGCTACTGAATGCTTGAAAAGTATCTGTGGCCCCTGGGTTGACCTACAGAAGAATATAAATATTTAAATATAGCCGAGCCTGCGCACAAGGGTGTGTTTGTATGTGTGTGTGTGTGCTGTGCACACAACATTGCACCCTCGTGTACACATTATTCAGCAAACTCCAGGAATGCTCAGGGACAAAAGGACCCAATGAAAACCACGAATAAAAGTAAACACTTTGGTCATTTAGCTGCACAGATGTGGCAGTGTGTGTGTGTGTGTGTGTGTGTGTGTGGAGAAGCTTATTGTTTGAACAGGGACATATGCAGCACATTGAAGAGGTGTTAATTTTACGAGGTGTGCTTTGTGATAAAAAGCTGCGTTCAGGGAGCCGTGGAGCTGCAAATGTTTTTTTTTTTTTTTTGCTGAGAAACCACAAAACGTCACGGCGCTTCTACCAAGACTGAGAGCTGAGAGAGCTGCTGGCTTAAGGCTGAATTTGTAAATGGTTTGCGGTGCAGGGAGGAAGGCAGAGTGGTTTTCCAAACATGTTCAGTGGGATTTAAACACTAACTTTTGGTCAGGCTGCCTGTTAGAAGCAGAGGGAGAGACTTAAAGACATCATTTAGACAAATGAGAGAGTGCACAGGCACAAAGCACAAGCACGCTGACTCTTAAATCTTTGCACAGAATGTGGTTAATACACTCTGTCCTCTCACATCTTCCCCTGCTCCCATTAGCAAGGTGGTTTAAAGAGACACACAGTCTCGCCTTCTGACCTCCACAGCAGTCTGCAAGGTCACCGAGTGGCCTCAGGTCAGTGAACCGGGATGTTTCCGAAAGTTTCAAAAGGCCGGACGGTTAGAAAGAAATGAGGCAGGGAGGGTGAAGAAGAAGATGGAGCAGAACAGGCGTTGCTCTGTTCACCCACTGAGACGCAGGAAGAAAGAGAGACGGCAAGAGGACAGACGGATGAGTCTGGAGACGTGAGCTCGTCTGTCCTGTCCCGTCAGCTGAGCTCTGTCACTGTGTGTGTGTGTGTGTGTGTGTTTCCATCTCTGTCTGTCTCTTCTGTTTTGGGTGTTGGATGCAAATTACACCAACTTACAGACAGACCGAACTGTCACTCTCCCCCTTCTCCCCACAAAGATGACAGCATGTCAGCTTTTCTTACGATGAATGAATAATTCATTAATTTCTCTTTGACTTTGAAACTAAAGCAAAGCTTCACTCAGAGTTCACTTCTGATGGTGTTTTTATCACTATAGAAATGCTGATGTCACAGAAAACAGGGTAAACAATGAGTAAGCAATTTAAAAAGCATTTAAAGACTCAGACTGATTCCTCCATCAGGTCTGATGATTTTAATGTTCCCGCCGTCCTCGATAAGAGATCCTTGATCCTTAAGAACTAAAGGGGGGAAATGTTGCATTTAAGCACAAGACGTAAACAAATTAATTCAAATGATTATACATTGCATCTTGAATGAACTCAAGAAGAAATACGATTTACACTAAATCCTGGGGAGAACTTTGAAGAACTGGTAAAAGGTTATTTGCTGATCTGAAAACAGTTCCCCTATGGCGTCACCATGAGGAACCACTTTAGGCTCAGACTCTGTATTCTTGATAAGTTCTCTGGAGAACCTTTTTAAAAAAGGGAAAAAAAGTTCTTTAAGTCCAGTTGCAGAAGTTTTGCTTTGAAGAACATTTTTGTAATAATCTTTCTTCCTTTTAAAAAGTTCTTTGTTATTCTGATTACTGGTTATATAAGTAGAACTGGATCTTTCCCCTATGGCATCACCAGCTTGAACCTTTATTGCTAAGGATGTGGATGTAGGGATTATCAGACATAAAAAGGTTCTTTAAAGCACAGAAAGTGCTGCAAACTCTTTTCCTCTCCAGAGAACTCAAAGTGTTCCAGAAAACATTTTTTAGAGTGTATCTAAGGAAGCCGGGGTTCATTTCAACATGCTGTAAGTTTGATGGCTTCATTCTTTCCTAACACATTTCTCCGGGTACGAACGACGAAGATTGACTCAGCAAAACACAACATCTTACAGACACACGATGCCCATGAGTCCTCACGTCACACACCTGATGGTCAATGTACTGTTTTGTTTACGCAAAATGTCAAAGAAGATGGACATCTGGAAGTAGTCCAGGGGAAGCAGAACGCACACACACGCACATGCGTACACACACATCAACGTACAATGTTAGACAACTCTGAGGTCTGCTTATTTTTGAGACTGTCTGGGCCGGGCCTGACATGCTGAGAGCTCAGTGGTGTATGACCACACATGACTCTGGCAGCTCCATGCTCCCCCACTGGGCTGTTGTCTCGTGGTTAACGTGTTGGGTTCAATTTTAGCTTTCATAGTCGTGGTTATAGCCGAGCTGAGCCACACTCAGGTGTGGTCCCCCCTTGCAACGTTGGTCTGTTGACTCACCTCTTCTGTCCAGACTGAAAGATCTCAACAAGTTTTGGATGGATTGTTGTTGAAAGTTTGTACAGACAGTTCTCTGGGGGATGAATGAATCACTGGAGTGGTGAAGAAATATCAGACGGATTGCCGTCAAATCTGATTCAGACCTTCACGTCTCCCTTGTGATGGATTGTAATCACTTCAATGAGCCCCTGATTTTTCCTCTAGGTTGGGTCGGGTCCTGATGGCTTAGCAACTCATTCCAGCTCCTCCTGGAGGATCAGGAGGCATTTCCAGGCTAGATGGGAACTATGTAGTCCCTCCAGCAGGTTCTGGGTCTTCCCCGGCTGGACGTGCCCTCCAAAGGAAGGCATCCAGGGTGCATCCTAATAAGATGCCCAGTGTGCACGTCAACAATACAGTACACTTTATAGAATTAGAATTTATAGAAGATAACTTCTGTTTGTTGCGTGTCGATGTGTGACTGTGTGCGTCTTTTCCTGCCTCATAAACAAACGGTGACATCTGCCTGGCACGAAAACTCAGTGGAGCGCGGTCGCCGATGTTGAATGCCCGTTAAAAATGTCTGCATGTCGGAGAGTCGTCATCATCGCGGAGCCAAATTGTTTCCCGCCATCGCGTGAAAACTTTAACCTGTAAATCTTACAAATGTGAGAAAACAGGTCGACTCACGCCATCACGGCTTCTCACAGCTGTGGCACATTTATATGTGACTTCATGTCTGACATCTGTACCCAGATGGAGAGATGACAGTGTTTTTTTTGGTATAACAGACTTCTTTTTAGTCACTTTGTTCTAGCTGCTCCTCTCTCTGTCCATTTGATCCGGTAAACCGTGAAAACTGCTGCTTAATGTTTATGTCAGAGTCTGAGCGTGGCCGTCCTCCGGAGGCAACACTTGTGCAGAATAATGTGTCTGAGCGAAGCACACCAGGTAAAGACAGGAGGTGTTTCCATCGCTCCGCGGTCTCCATGACAACGTCACAGTGTTGTTTTGTGACACTGAACAGACCCCTCGTTGTACGGTCCCTCTGATCTGTGAGTTGCAAGTTTTGTCCGAATATTTTCAACCCTTTAAACACACACACACACTGAGCTGGGACGTTCCTAAGAGGTAATAAAGCTGTCACACTTATTTTCTTAAACCTTTTCATGTATTTGTGGTTATAACAGAGGAACTATGCACATTATATGATGCTGACCTTGTCAAGTCGAAACACAATCAACACTGAGTTTGTCATCTCATTCCTCCAAATGGAAACATCAGTGAGTATTTGTGAGGTTAAAGTGCGTGTGCCATCATTAGTTAATCATGTTTTGATTCAATATTTTTAGATTGATTTTTCAGCCTATGACTTCAATTATGATGAAAATAAAGTTGGTCAAATGTGTCAACACTGTCAATTTAGCATTTTTTTTACGCACACAAATTTTCATAACTTCTATTATTGGCACCGTCGTATTCAGAGATAAGTCAGTTGTACATGCTGTAAAGGCGTCTCTGTTGCTGGAACTACTGATGCACTGGTTCCCAAAGTGAGTGTCAGGACCCCCGGGAAACTTCAACACTTTTGTTGGATTTCTTGACTCAGTATTTGTCTGAATTCTTCAGGATCAATGCACCTTGCTCTTCTAACCCCCAACAGTCAGCTCCCACCGTGTAGAGGTCGTTCACTTGTACACTACAGCTTACAGTACTTATATTTTCTTGTGTCTTCAGGCCTTTTTTCTTACCATATTTTTTGAATTCGGTCCATTTTTATCTCATTAGTATCTCAGAATGTTTCTATTTAAGCAGCCTGGGAACTTCAAGGCGACCTGTTCACTTCAGTGTATTTGCATCATCGATTAGGAGACTTGGAACAGACCCCAGCTTCCACTCATTGGGCAAAAATAGGTCCCTGGCTCTTAGTTGGGAAAACTAAATGGCATTCCTCCGGACTCTTTGGCATGTCTGGCTTCTGTCGCCGTGGAAACCAGATGAGCTTCTTTCAAAGGCCAGCACTCATCGCAGAGACAGTGGCACGGCCGTGTCAAAATCACCAGCCGACTGAGAAAGGGTCAAAGGGCGGAAAAGATCCAAAGGAGGTGGAAGTGATGGCACGGACACTGAGGATGCGGTTTAGGATGCGATCTGGAGAAACCACAGATGAATTGTGATAAAAAATTGGGACTGGGACTGATGTTGAACCTGGACGGAAATGGCACTTGTAAAGCATGACACTCAGAGGAGCGTTTATTCATGGCTTGGTGGAGCCAAAGAAAACCCGTGCTCCGTTACTGACCATTTAAAGCAGAAAGCTCAGGGATGTGATACATAAATAGACGGTCTGAACTGCAGAACTGGACCGCAACTCTGTTGGTTCAACAATGTACTTGTTGGCTCAGCCTGATTCTTCCGCAGCATGTGTTAATGTGTTAACTCGTCCTGTTTATGGATGTACTTCTGACAGACATCTGTAGGCAGCTGTAGGTATTTCTCACTCTACTATTTGTGTCATTAATGAGAACTTTTATTGATTTTTATGTGTCTGAATTAATATATTACGGCATCGCAGGTACGTAAAGAATGCTCGTATTACCTGCAGGATCGGTGTGCACGTTAGTGAAATAACTAGGAGGCGGCAGAAATACTTCACACACTTGTAAAAAGATTTTTAAAAGGCTCAGGCAATGAATGCATGTACATTGTACATTGATAATTGTATAAAGTGAGAATATATTACACAGTAAAACACAGTATGGATTCTGTATGACAGTTCATGTAGCTCCCTCTTGTGGATAATTATAGTAAGTGCAGTTTGAATGTTGTTTTTTTGGCCACTTTGTTTAAAAGTTTCTGTTTTTAATGTAAAATTTAAATGGTTTTGGGCAACAATGAAACTAACAGCCATTTTAACTGAGAACAAGCTTTTCAGCAGTAACTTAAAAGAAACAGACAGAAATATTCAAGAAAGGTTTAGTCAAAGTCTGACAAAGTATGTCATTTAGATTTAAAACATTAACAATTATATATTGTTCAAAGTTTTCCTGTAGGTGATGCTATTTTTGGTGTTTTTATTTATTTATTTTGAACTACCTCATGATGTATATCCGCACATTTATAATATTCAGTGAATATGAACTCTCACTCTTATTAACAGTCATGTACTTGCACATTTCTGCACAACAGCTCTTCATTTTAGAAGATATATATTGTTCTTCTTCTTCTTCTTCTTCTACTAATAGTTGATTTTTTTTTTATCTTCCTTATATTTTTTACTTAATGTTTATTTTGCAGCAATTACACCAAGTCAAGTTCCTACTTGGCAATAAATCTGATTCTGATTTATTGAATACTGTGATAAATGTTCAAGATCACAGGAGAAGAAATACCAACTTCAGTCACTTGTATATATCATGCACTGAATCAGTCAGTTTACTCCTAAAGCTGAGCAGAAAAAGAAGGAAATAACTCTCTGATAGTGTGCCGCCAAAGATAACTTATTATCTTAATCTTCTAAGTGGATGGCGTCTCCTCACCTCTGATCTTCAAATCTTCTTCTTCTTGGAAGTGTTGTGAATGTTGTGTAGATGGATGAAAGCAGATTGTCAAGTTAATTTTCTCCTGATCTGTCTAGAAAATGTCATTTCAATGTCAGAATGTTTGGAAAGTAAGATAAGATACAAACCTGCTGCTAGTCTCCTAAAGGAGAGCAGCTGTGGTTTAACCCATGTGACACTGATACAGAAGCTGACTCTCTTTTCTAAACTCATCTCTGATAATACATATCATGTAGTTCCAAGTGTATCCGGCAGAGGGAGACAGAGTGTGAACTCACAATCCCTGCATTTTGCAAACAAGGTTGTCCAACTGACTTGGAGGTTCATGATATTTCAAGAAATGCTAATCTGCTACCACACCAGTGTTTGATTTGCTTACCAACATACAGGATTAAAAAAAAAGAAGCACTCCTTCATGTCTTGTCTTCTCTTCCTTCCATGCAGGCCTTGGCCATGCCTCCCCTCCCTGCCCACCTCCTTCTGACACTGCTGCAGCTTCTAGTACTTACTTATGTGAGTCGTGGGGCATACTATGGACACAAGCAACACCCTCAGCCGTATCAGCCGATGCAGCACCTCCAGCACATGGGAATGGGCAAAGAAGGCTTTCCTCAACAACAACAACAACAGTACCTTGGAAAAGAAATGCCCTATATGCAATATCCCCACTACAGGAAGGAGCTACCCCAGATACCCATGCACAAGGGCAAAGAAAATGCTCGTAAAGGGGGCGGCTATAACGGTGGACAAGACAAAGGTGAGAACATTTTCAACAAACACTAACCAGAGATCTTGTTCAAGTATTTTCAAATTAATGAACTCTGGTTGAATATTTATCAAATTTCTTACAGGTCAGACAGTCCCTAGTGGTGCTGAGGGAATTCCCCAAGGAGAGCCAGGCCCAGCTGGCCCACCTGGGCCAGAGGGACCTCAAGGCCCTCCTGGACCTCCAGGTAATGGACAACCAGGACCTGCAGGACGACCAGGACCACCTGGTCCAATAGGAGTGCCGGGTGTAGGCAAACCAGGTTTGCCAGGACTGCCAGGCAAGCCAGGAGGAAATGGTGAGGCTGGACCACAAGGAGAAATGGGTGCTAGGGGTGACGAAGGACCAGCTGGACAGCCAGGTCCACAGGGTCCCCCAGGACCACCGGGACTACCAGGAATAGGCAAATCAGGGGTACAGGGATTACCAGGCCAACCAGGACCTAAAGGAGAGCCAGGTCACAAAGGTCTGCCAGGACTTCCAGGATTGCCAGGACCCAAAGGAGACAAAGGGATGGGCCAGCCAGGACAGCCTGGCCACAAAGGGCTCCCTGGGCTACCAGGACCTGCTGGCCCAAGAGGGCTTCCTGGTTTTGGAAAACCTGGGTTAAATGGGGCACCGGGCCCTCAAGGACCACCAGGAGAGAAAGGACATCCTGGAGAACAAGGACCAGCTGGCCCAGCCGGTGAAGGAGGACAGCCTGGTCCACCAGGTGTACCTGGTCAAGGAAAGCCAGGTCCAAATGGCCTGCCAGGAGAGCCAGGCATGCCAGGAGGGAAAGGTCATCCGGGGCCACCAGGTTTGCCAGGAAAGCCAGGACTACCTGGATTTGGTAAACCAGGACTCCCAGGAACAAAGGGTGATAAAGGTATGGGTGGACCACCTGGACCTTCTGGACCAAAAGGAGATAAGGGCCATGGAGGACTGCCTGGTATGCTTGGACCCCCTGGACCAAATGGTCCACCAGGTCCTCCAGGGCCCATGGGAACCCCAGGTGGTTTAGGTGCACCTGGTCCTAAAGGAGACTGTGGAGAAGGAGGACCTAAAGGGCTTGATGGAGCTCAGGGTGATCCTGGTCCTTCTGGGATGCCTGGTAAAGACGGTCTGCCTGGAGCACGTGGAGACCCAGGACCAAGAGGTCCATCAGGACCAATTGGTGCCAAAGGAGAGAGTGGCCATAAAGGCCTGTCTGGTCCACCTGGTCCTTCAGGACTTCCTGGGCCAAAAGGACAAAGTGGATTACCTGGTGAAGTTGGACCTCAAGGTCCTAAAGGAATACCTGGAATGGATGGTGCAGCAGGACCAATTGGGCCTCCTGGTCTTATGGGGCCAAAAGGAGATAGCGGTGCACCTGGTCCACCAGGCATTGCAGGTGAGGGGATTCCAGGTATTGCTGGCCCCATGGGACCCCCAGGGAAAGTTGGCCCATCAGGAGCACCTGGGCAACCAGGTCAGCCAGGCCCTCCTGGACCACCAGGACCACCAGGAGAAAGTGGTCTGTCTCCCGACATGGCTGGAGTGCTCTCTGTGATGGGCCCTGGACTAGATGGTGTTAAAGCTGGTGGCTATGGTAAGAAGGGCAAGTATGGAGGCAATGGGGCAGAAGTAATGGGTGCAAGTGGGTTGGAAATGCCGGCATTCACTGCGGTGATAACTACTCCATTTCCACCTGTGGGCACTCCGGTCGTCTTTGACAAGCTCTTGTACAACGGTCGCCAAAACTACAACCACGAGACGGGAATCTTCACGTGTGACATGCCTGGCATTTATTACTTTGCCTACCACATTCATTGCAAAGGAGCTAACGTGTGGGTGGCTTTAATGAGGAACAATGAGCCAGTGATGTATACGTATGACGAATACAAAAAGGGTTTCCTAGACCAAGCATCAGGGAGTGCAGTATTGCCTCTACAACCCGGGGACACTGTGTATATTCAGCTGCCCTCGGATCAGGCTGCAGGACTTTATGCTGGGCAATACGTGCACTCGTCCTTTTCTGGGTATTTGTTATATCCGATGTAAAACCACAAACTCCAGGGAAAGAGAGGCTTCAGTGAGAGCAAAGTGGGAGCATATTTTTGTATGATATAAAACACCATAAATCACCTTAGACTGAGCAGTATTTGTAATGTAAAGTCAACAAACTATTGATCTTGTCAGCAGAGACGAGAGGACAAGATCAGATATCTGAAAGAAAATCTGACGGTCTGTATGTATAGCAGCCGTGTTACTGGGAGAGCAAAGATGAAGAATGTATAAAAAGACATTCACACCTCAGAGATGGCTGCAGATGATTTTTTATATATAGAAGAGTGCCATAAAATCAAATCATTCAGTACACAAACGCATGAAGAAGAATTTTGGTTACACGGTCTCAAATTTGGTCCCTGCACCTCTTCGAAGCTGGCAGCTACCCCATGTGGTGAAGAATGTGAAACGCAGTAGAAAACATGACGGCATATTCATTTTGTTAGGAAATTTATATTTTTGCATGCATACCTTTGTATAAATACAGTTTTTGCCTCTTTAATGATAACGGCAAGCATGTAAAAGCACATGTAACCCACAAAGAACTGAGAGAACGACAGGAAAATGGTGAATTTATATACAGTCTAATGCAAAACACAGTGTGAGACTAACCTGTATGTCAGGTGTGTGAAGGGGTAACTGGTATTGTGCTCGCTTATAGGAGCACCCATGATATATGTTGCTGACTGACAATTGCTCCCAATGAGTGAGATTCAGAAGTGTAAGAATGTAATATGAATTTTGTGTTTTAATGTTTGCATATAAGTTCATGGTGTAGTGCTGTAAAGAAACAAAGGTCAAACAAACAGACAACATATTCCCCTGAACCGTGAAAACCACTCCCAAAACCATGATATCAAACATTATACTGAGCTGCAGCATTGTACGGACGCCGTCTGTGCACATGTGCAGTTGTATAGTCATAAAATGTAAACTTACTTACTGTATAATTATACAGAAGGCGATGTGAGAGAACCAAATTAAGTTCCATGGCATCCTTACTGTGCTACATTTATCGTGTCTTGCTGCCAGGTTTACGGGGAACACAAAATAAATGTATATTGTATGGAATGTTGCAGCAGTCACGTCAGTAATTTATTATTTTATCTGCTGATCATGTACATGCCATGGCAAGGACACAGAGCATGACAACATGTATATTTCTCCTTTTAACCACGGTGCTAATATTGTCAGTGTAACCAAAGATTTTATGTCTTAATGTTTGTTGTTATTATTATTGTCCATGTTGTTTTTTCTAAATAAAAATTGTTTAATTAAAAAAAAAAAGTTGTTGACATTTTTGTTCAGTTACCTTATGATGGATGGATGGATGGATGGATGGATGGGTGGATGCACTCCAGCCGTAAAAACAAACATTTTTGTGACATCATTTCTCTCTGCGATGATGTCAGATCCGGTTCAAATCACTGAATGGGCGTCATGCTTGCAGCTGGACCCGGATGTGAGAGGATGAGGAGAGGAGGTGCTGATGCTGCGGGAGGAGGAGGAGGAAGTGCGCATGCTCACAGCTGTTTACAACATCCATCTGTCACATCTTTGTTAGCACGACTTCATTCAGAGCAGCAGCTCGGCCAAACGGTGAGGAGACACAGCACGGTAAGTAACATTTAGCACGGTGTCACACTGTGTGTCATCTGTAATAACACAGCGACGCTGGCCTTAGTACAGAGCGTGCTGCGTGTCAGGTAATGGCGAATTAGGTGAGGCAGCCTCCGCTGCTAACGCGTTAGCCTGCTTCATGCGGTTCAGATGCTCGGTGGTTCGATCCCCGGCTCCTCCGGCCTGCATGCCGGATATTTAACCGTGAAATAGTAAACACTGGTGTTAGCAATGGTGCTAATTAAGGTCCAGTTCCATTCAGTGCAGCAGAGACTTTGCACTAAGCACTCCTGAATGGAACTGGACCTTAATTAGCATCACATTTGCATATGTATGAGCCCTCTCTGTATATATTTGAGAAAATAATTTCTGAATAAATTAAATCATTAATTTAAAAATATATCTCATTAAAAATGAACATTTGCAGTCATAGTTCTGTCGAGCTTCTTTGACTTCTGTTTTGTGCGTCAGCAGGTTTTTTTCCACGTCAACATGACTTCACGTGTCGGCCTCAGAGCTGTTGGTACCAACGGAAGTGACTTTAAACCCAGGGAGAGGGTGACCCCACATTACCAGATGAGGTGAGTAACTTTTAATCTGTTTCTGATATTGGTCATTAATAACACACGGGCAACCAAAGGAGTGACCATGCTGGTGCACTTTAGAGTGAATTTTAGACAGTCTGTGGAGGACGACTCTGTTATAAACCTTTCTATGACACTGTGGTGGTCTGCTGGGGAGGAGACTCCACAGAGGAGGTGAGAGAGAGGAGGATGATATGAACAACGCGAGGATCACTAATACTGCTTGTTTGTCTGTTATCTGTTCTACAGTGCTTCCCTCAAGTCAGAGGTGCGGAAGTTGAACCTGGTCCACCTCCTCATCTGGGTGCTGGTGGCGGCACAGGTGACCGTCAGCCACTTCAACCTGGTGTCACATGACACAGTGTCCATGCCGTACCAGTGGGAGTACCCCTACCTGCTCAGCCTGCTCCCTCTGCTCTGCAGCAGCCTGTCGCTTCCCAAGAACAATATCAGTTACCTGGTCATATCCATGATCAGCGGGGGGCTGTTCTCCGTGGCGCCTCTCATTTACGGCGGGATGGAGATGTTTCCCGTGGCGCAGCAGCTGTACCGCCACGGAAAGGCCTACCGCTTCATATTCGGCTTCTCCGCGGTGACTGTTATGTACCTCATCATGGTGGTCGCTGTTCAAGTGCACGCCTGGCAGTTATATTACATGAAAAAGCTGCTGGACTCGTGGTTCAACACCACTCAGGAGAAGAAGAAGAAATAACGGAGCGAAAGAAGATGCGACTGGGCAAAAACTGTGTTTTTATTTTAATTTATTCAGAAGTTTCGGGTCTCATTTAAGTCTACTTTTGCAGTCATCATGTCATGTGACACCGTACGTTAGACACCAGTGATCTCTGACACATGTTAAGATGAATAATTTATGCAGGAACCTGGATTTTTAATCACTATTATTTATTTAAAATGGATAATGAGTAGTTAGCAAATACAATAAGGAGAGGCAACATCCATAAACATTCAGTCACTTTGCATCTGAGTCTCTGAAACGTTGCTGTGGACTGAACAGAACAGATGTGGAGGTGTTCGTACTTCCTCCATATTTTGCTTTTTATTCGCAGCTGTATGAGTTAAAGGAAGTCGGTTTGCCTTTGCTGCAGACGTGCTGATGTTGTCTCTTACATTAAGTCTACCTCTCTCAGTATATTGTGTTTAAGCCATTTAAAGAGTACTGCACTGTTGTGTTTTCAGGTATTCTCATTTCAAAGCCCGTTCATTGATTAAAATATGCAGAACAATAAAATGTCAAACTTGTTACAAACCGTGTCTGATCATCTTTACTGATTAATCAGTGATTATGTGACTCAATCATCAACAACGCACTGTGGCTCAGGCCTGCACTGCGCATGCGCGTACTGACTGAATGCCACGTACTGGTTGACGTTGACAGTTTTTTTTTGGAGGACACACTTCCTGATGCTGGCAGCCGGGGTGTAGCTAGGCTAGCTAAGCTAACAGATTTGTTTGATTCCCGGTTTTTTTTTATTGGAGGGGAAAACCTGGTGAAACACAGCGTGGTCAAGTCGTCTGATTCAAGGTAAGACGCTTTATTCAGTCTGAGGTCCGGCTGTTGTTTGATTCAGTTTAGCAGCAGCTGTTTGAAGGAGCTAGGAAGCTAAGCGCTAAGCTAATTAGCTCGGGAGCTAACGCTACGCTAGCACGCCCAAACAGGTGTTTCACATGAAGTTATTCACAGAAATAAACAGCTCCTAATGTATGTTGAACACTAAATTAAATACAAAGCGCCTCCTTTAGCTGTTAATTCCTTTTAAAGTCAGCTACTGAGGCTACAAGTTTCACAGCAGAGCCGCTTTGTCGCCGACAGATGCAGCTACAGAGAGAAAATACGGCAGGCTAATTCACTGAAAGTAAACACTGAGTGATTAATAACACAGTCCCCGTCCACACCGTGTTCATATCTTTATATTCTGAGCGCTGACAGGGCAGAGATGGTGAGGGGGGCCCGGCAGACGTTAGCAGGGCCACTGACACATGACTCTGCGTCTTTAACGTTCAGCCTCGGCTCAACTTGCTGAACCATTTTAAACATCCAGGCAGCGAACAGACGTTTGTTTTGTCGTGAGTCAGCCTCGGGAAACATCGTCACGTCGTCCCCGTTTAAAACACACTGCATGCTATGGACGTTAGCCACCACTCAATCCCCTAGCATCCAGCCAATTATTCATCTGGCTGGGACAGTTACATCTGCAGCAGCATTACTGCTGTTAAACTCACTGTGTGTGTGTGTGTGTGTGTGTGTGTGCTGTCAGCTAACGTCACAGTTAATCCAGCTGCAAACTACAAGGATAATAACTCAGATGTAGGTTATAGTTACGCTGCATACCAAACCAAACCCGTCTAATATGATAACCGTTATATATTATGACTTAAAGGTGCAGCGTGTAAAACTTCATCTAGTCATCTAATCACTGCATTGCAACCCCCTGACACACACTGTGTAGAGTCACTATTTAGTTTGTCTGTCCCAGGCTACCGTAGAAACCCGGTGCTTCAGTGTGGCGGCCACCATGAAAGAGGACCCGCTCCTATAAAAGGCTAATTTTAACGTGAAGAGATTCAGATTTTAAGATGTATGAAAACATAGTCATGAATATTATATTATATCCTATCCCATGTTTGCCTTATTCTGAAACTTAATCTTACACACTGCACCTTTAATGATCCATTAAACTCAGCTCTAGTCTAGCTGCTTGATATTTTTTAGGCCAAAGTCTGTCACAGTGTTGAACCACTGTTGCCAACTCACCAGGTGAAGTTTGACCCTTAGACTCTGGACTTCAGGTCAAGCTGTGTGACATCGTGACTTCATAGTCATTGCATTGATTGGATTTCAGATTATAATCTGGATAAACGCTGCAGGCAGATTAAATCCTCAAAGAGGAGCTGCTAATTTGGATATAATCTCTTTGTCTGTTAATGTAATAATCGTGCTTTAATCAAATATTAACTGGGCTAGCAACTACTCCTTTCCTGACCTGTTAACCTACTTACACAGACCCAGTCTTACCGGTGACTGTAGGGAAGTTCAAGTCTTTTTACTGATTCAGATCACCGACCCTCGGGCAGTAAATTGAGTCATTTCATTATGTTTTTTATTTTATATCTCGCCTCTGTTGATTGTGTGTAGTGGCGGGAGCAGAAGAGGTCGGACGGCACCATGAACGGCCAGCTGGACCTGAGCGGGAAGCTGATCATCAAAGCCCAGCTGGGCGATGACATCAGACGCATCCCCATCCATAACGAAGACATCACTTATGACGAGCTGGTGCTGATGATGCAGCGCGTTTTCAGGGGAAAGCTGCAGAGTAACGACGAGGTGACCATCAAATACAAGGACGAAGGTGAGTCAGGACGCAGGCGCTCTGTCCTAATTGGTCTCAGGGGTGAAAGAATGTTGACTCATATCCATCAGGCCGGCTTATTTATTATGACAAGTGCATAATATATCAGATTACTTTGTTGTTTCTTTTGCTATCTCAGCATATTCCCTCAAACTCAATCATCGGATCTCTCTTTCCCTTTTCCTAGATGACGACCTCATCACCATCTTTGACAGCTCCGACCTCTCCTTCGCCATCCAGTGTAGTAGAATACTCAAACTGACTTTGTTTGGTAAGATATCGAAGCACTTCCTTCCTTTCTTTTCTTTACAAACAGGTAACGAACCTAAACGAACCCAAAACTTCCACTTCCTGTAGATGTCGGTCTGAAATCATGTGACAGCTCAAATCGGCTGTTACACCATCCAGTCACTGGAGGGCAGTCCAGTTTATGTTTCACCACACACACAAACACACACTCAGCTTTTCTTTAGTCCAAATGAAGTTTCACTCTCTTCTTTGTGTCGTTTCTTAGCAAACAGAAAAGGTGACAGGCAGCAGATGGATGTGTTCACAAAAGCCCTTTAGTGCCAGTTATACTGGTTCCTAATCTGAATGTTAAGCCTTACCTTAACATGTCAGGTTGACGCCTATTTTTATCCGTAGTAACAACGCGTTGTTTAGATACAAGCTTGTAACTATATGGTATGTTATACTGTGTGAAACTCTGGTTCTTAACAACGTTAACAAAATGTTAGTAACTTGTTGGTATGAAAGCAAACAAGGCAGATCCACAGACTTCAAGTTGAACTATATTCCATCCATCCATCCTTTAGCTTGTCCTTTGAAGGGCCGGGGGGTGTCTGGAGCTGATCCCAGCTCACATTGAACACTGAATCGTACTCAGACGACGTGCCATCTGGGACAGCTTACTTTCAATTACGGCCAAAAAACTATATGCCCATATATAGCTCCCAAACTGAAAAAATACAACTTGATGTTTTCACTGATTATATCTCCTGACAGGCCGTTTTTGTGTTAATGTTATTCATTCGAAGGCAGGACTGCGTCCCAGTATCACGTCTCGGATCTTTCTCCTTCCTGCCAGGAAACAAAGTTATGGTAGAGAGCGAATACAGACATGAACTTTAAGTTTTAGTCTACAGAATATTGCTCTCAGCTATGAAATAAAACCGTACAAACGTAATAATCGAATCTAGATTTGACACAAAGATAGAAATACAGTAACATGCGCTTGCTTCTCCTCTTGAATCCGTAACGACTACATGATGTCGTCTGCCCTCTTGCTGCTATTTTTATCGGCGGAGCTGTAAGATATTTCTCCCTCCCAATTAAACTCCGAGTCCGGGCTCGTCATCGCGTGTCATCACCTCACATGGAACTGATTCGTGCGGACATGTGTTGAGATTCAAATTGAGCGAGAGTAGCTGGAATCTCGGCGAAGAGCGCCATGACCCCCGTGCGTCTCTGTTCAGAATTATCCACTCGAATATTGTCAGTCTCACTCCTCGAGCGGGATAATGATGGTGGACCCGTGTGGTGCCGTTCCTGCAGATTGGCGCCGTAATAATGGAGCTATCGGTTTGATTTAGGCGATATTACACTCGAGGGCGTGCTTTAACGTCATTATTGGCACCAGTGCCTTTTTTCCCAGCATTCCTCAGCTCCATTGTTGGTTAAATGCTTAGCTGGCAGGGTGATGATGAAGCTCTCTTCTGTTAGCCCACTTGCTACTATTGTGGATTCAGCCATGTGACGGATGAGCTCTGTAATCCCAGGTATTCACAGTGTGGAGCCAGCAGAACTGGGACAGATCATCACTCATCGTGGACACACACTTGGTGTAGAATTAACAGATTTTACAGACCTGCCACAGTCCTTGGCTTTTCACGGGCGTACACTCGATGTAAAGTTCACATGCCTCTCTGTGGTAGCAGCATATCGTCCTCGTTAAACACGTCTTTAGTTTTCTCTCGCTCACCTTTGCTTTGTTTTTTACCATCTGCTCGGCTGTTGACACGTTTCCCGCACAGTCTGATCCAGATATTCCTGGGAGCTCATGGAATATAACTCAAATCTAGACTGTGATCTATATCAACGAGCAGTTCAAATTCAAGACAACATCGCCCCAAGTGGGAAATGATCGTAATGAGATCCAGATTCAAGTAATGTATAAAAAGGTTCCCATTAATAAACGTATGGACCGGGGGATTGTTGTCTTCTGTGAAAGCCATCAGAGCTCGAGTTCGATCCATCAAACCGTCCTCGAGGGTCACACATGGAGAAATGTTTGACTTTTACTCAATCACACTCCCCCAAACAAACATTAAGGCTCTAATTTGCTCACATGTGTCGTCTCTCTTCACCTCTCTTCGTCTGCAGTGAACGGTCAGCCGCGACCTCTGGAGTCCAGTCAGGTGAAATACCTGCGCAGGGAGCTCATCGAGCTCAGGAATAAAGTCAACAACCTCTTGGACAGCCTGGAGCCCCCCTCAGAGCCTGGAATGGCTGCTACAGCACCGGATAGTGGTAAGCACCTGAACACATACGCGTATGTGTTACAGTTAGACTGATCAGACTGAGCCAGCCTGCCAATATCAGTGTATGTTTGGCAATGCAGGACAGAAATGAAGTCATTTAGAAACAGTGACAGAGTTTGTTCAACATGGAGCTCTGACATGTTTGTTCAGCTGTTCAGCCTGTCACGATGCATCCGTAGTAGTATCAGTGTATACGTTGTCTGATTTACCCGATATAGAAACTTTTTTTTTTACCGGATGTGATGAAGAAAAAGATGCTTGGGGTCATTTAGAGAGGGACGCCCCTGATCTGGCAGGAACTGGTAGGATGTTCCAGGAACGGGGAACAACAGACGAGAAAAGTTTGGATTGTCCTGAGCCCTGAGGAGGTAACATATGTCTGTATGAGGACGCTCAAGAACCGGAGACTACTTTTTAGAGAGATTTGAATTGAATGTGGGCTGCTACAGGTAGACAGTGGAGCTCGATGAGCAGCGGGGTCACATGATCTTTTGAGTTGATTGAAGACCAGGCGAGCCGTCTGAAAGTGAGACTGTGCATGTTGGGTGGCCCATCAGGAGGGCGTTAGAGATGAACACAGCCTGGATCGGGCTGGGCAGCATGTTGAGTCAGGTAAAGCCTGATTTTTACTGAAGTGCAAAGTGGCACGACCGGGCAACCGAGGCAACATGATCAGAGTTTAGAGAGATCGGAAGTCAGTTTTGATGTTGTTGTCATGGTGAATTCACACTAATAAGAATACAACGATGGATTTGAAGCTGAAAATGAATTCACACCTCTCACACGTGTACATGTGATATAGACAGGATAACGTATGCCATATGTTTACCCACACACAGCCCAGGTGCTTTACATCTCGCTGATGGGAGTCACGCAGCCTCGTTAACAAATAACACTTCCACATGCTCACAGCCAGAATCATAAGATGTATAACCCACAGGCATACTGGCACCAGACTGAGACAGTTTACGAGGGTCGGCCGTTGTTGAAATAACTTAATAACTTTTTGTTTCATGTGAAGATGTGTCTGGAATTATACACTACATTTGTAGCTTTAATTATACAGCGCATACGTCATGGTTCGGTCCAGATTGTGGTCGCTCACGCCCACGTACATTTCCAGCACCAAGGCGCCCTTCCCTCTCCTCACGTGAGGAACATGTGCAGTTATATATGTGTTATTATATTTTTATTCTGAACATTTCTGTGTCTGTTCCTAGAATCAGTGGATGGACGTGAAGGTAAAGTGATGGCAGCAGACCCCACAGTGAAACACGCCACTCCGGTCAGTGCAGCCAGCATGTCGGCCTTCGACCCGTTAAAAAACCAGGACGAGGTCAGCAAGAATGTCATCTCCGCCTTTGGCCTGAGCGAGGACCAGGCCCCAGGTACTACACACTGTCCAGCTGCAAAAGGAAGTCTGTAAATTACTATAATAATAATAATTAACGTCTGTTTGTCCGTCTCTCTCTGCAGCTCCGCCAGCACCAGAGGAGCGCTCAGGAACCCCTGACAGCATCGCCTCCTCCTCGTCTGCAGCCCCTCAGCCAGGAGTGCCCCCCCAGCCACAGGCTCCCTATCCTGGAGTACAGCAGGGACCCCCAGCTGGCATGGATGGTGAGACACATAAAAATTGATTCACAGGTCAGGTAGTTAGATCTTTAAAATATTCTGCACAACATATATTTAATATTTTAGGTACCAAATATAAACAGGGTGTCATTAATATTAATGAGCATCACCCATGATTGGCTGACTCTTTTTGAGTCAGCCTACCTGGTCGCTGGGACCTTTAATGTAAATACTTGTGAGGAATAAATCTACATGTAGTCAAACACTTCATAACTATGACTGAAGGAGTCACTCTAAGAGCCTCAGACTTATTCTGCTGTGAGGCAGCAGATCTCACCGCATGAGAAATGATCTGTGAGTGTCATCGTTGCTGAATCTTAATCAATACTGAATAAACAAGAGTATCCATGGAATTAGAGTTTATCTCGCTCGGCAGAGTCCTTATCGCTCAGCTCAGCTCTCCCCTGTGTGAGATCTTTAATATGCACATGTTGGACTCAGAGCCGAGACCCGGATAAAGAGAAACTAACAGAGGATCAGGCAGCTGGCAGACAAAGTTTATTTAACTTATTTTCCCAGCACAAGCTCAGTGGAGAAAATAGTTTTCTGTGCCAATCGTGGATGTCCACGTTCTTTATTCTAAGTATCTCACTTAACGTGAGGGAATTCTCTGGCTTGTTCCTGCTCACGGCCCGGGCAGGTGCAGCCACAGAGGTGCATGTTGTTACACTGCTGCTGCCGCTGTAAGCGGATTGGATTGTTTTCATCTTGTGTTTTTTTTGGCCTAGCCGACGGAGGAGAAACACTGCAGCGCATTTAGGTGCACCCTGTGAGAGCAGTAAGTTGTTCTCACACTGCTGACTCCTCGCCACACCTGGACAACGCTGAAGGTCGACACACATGTGCTGTGACTACTTTGATTTAACTGGTGGTTTGTGGTTTGGTTTGGCCTGGCGCTGCACGGTCTATCCAAAAGGGCTCAATAAGAGTTTAATTCATCCATGAGGAGGACTTATTCAGTGACTGGCTTAGCCAGTGACACTCTGCGTTGCACACAAACAGCTGTTGTTGCTCCTCCACGAGGAGAAACAACAGACCTTCCTGTGATGATGAGTCACTTGTTCTGTAGCTAATTTCATGTTTTTCAGGCTTCGTGTGTGTTGCTATCGTGGAGTCCAACCTCTGCACGGGCACACGACTTGGCAGTTATATCCGAGCTCACCGAAAGGAATGAACGGGCATCGTTATGGTTGCTCATTTCGTGTCATAATGATGCTACATCGCTCCGGCTCTGCGATGTCCAAGTTCTCAACACATGTCTGACAGATGTGTTTCCCGACTGGAGACATTCGTGCCCTGAAGGGTGTGTGGTGGATTTAGTGAGGAGTTGATTTGAGTGGGATGGAAATCAACACACAAATAGAATTACAAATTGGTAGATCCTTACTCACTCACAGAATTTATTGTCACGACAACTTGACGATGATATTTTAGTTATCAGTCACCTACACAAAGTACTCGTGTGTTTGAGTCAAAATTCAGGCCCCCTCGGTCCGCCTCAGTCCACCTCGGTCCAACTGTGCAGTACGTAAGCTTAGTGGTTCTTTTGCCTCCCGTCGCTGTGGTTATTTGATGGTTGGGCGCTTTAAACGGACCAGAGTTTGTTTCCCCTGATGTCCAGTTTGTTTGGGCAGGTGTGAAAGCTCATCCGATCTCTGCTCCACACTGAAAACGTGGGTCTTAGTCCACTTTGCAATTGAACCCCGCTGCCTTTTATCCAGCAAGCCAAAGATCAGAATGCCAGTCAGTGAGCTGGGTTTTCTTCTTCTGGTCAGACAGTCAGTGCTCGTTTTTCAGTGCAAACTAACTGAACCAAACCAAAATGATTGTGTGAAGCTGAACTGAGTCCTCTGGACTATCCTGATGTGAGAGCTACATCAGTTAGAGGATGGAGTTGGAGAATAATCTGCTTCTGTTAAATGATCAAACTGTGGATTCTGGACTTTTTGGTTTGTTGCCAGGCGTTGGTGAGCTTGTCTTTGAGTGTAGGACTGAGGTTCAACTGAAGCCCCATGCTAAAGATCAGCAAACCAACTCCAATCGAAACCATTTCCTCATAGGGATCAGTTATTGAGAACTCTGGCTTGATACCATCTTGTAAACGTTAGCAGGTCATCTCCAAAGCCCAACATGGCAACAAACACTTCATCCTCTCCTTATAAGTTCCTTAGACGTTCCCTTCTTCTTCTTCTTCTGCCAAGATCGACGACCTCAAAGCAAGTCAAGATGCCAACTGAGCATGTGTGGCCTGTTTAAAGATGGCCTTAAGCTCACTTCGATGTAAGCTTAGGTAACTTGTTACCATAAAAATGCTGCTAACGAGATCCATAAGTAGATGGTAAAGATTTCGACCTGTTGTCTGTCAGATGATAATAAGTGCTTGGCAATAATTTGCGAGAGAGAAAGAAACTATAAACACATGGTGCAGCAGCAGCTTAAACATTAGCACGAGGCCTCTAATCAGATGGGCAGATGTGCGTTTAGTGTGAAATGTTTATTTAAAAATAGGTCCTTGTTCTCATGACTCCTTCTTTAGGCATGCGTGGAGGTCGGCAGAGCTACAGCCAACTTCTTCTTTGTTCCGACGTTTTCCCAAGCGGGGAAGGAAGAAATGCATCTCTGTCTTCAGCGAACCCCCGGTCATTTCTTTGTCCCGCATTGCTCCCGCATAGCTGACCTCTTGGCTGCGCGGAGGTGAAATGAACTCTCCAGGCCAGAGAGGTCTAAGATCCACACATCCGTCTGTCACCGTTACATAACGCTCGGGATGGATTACAGACCGTGGAGAACATGAGAAGAAGAAGCCAATTTAACACACATGCCTTCCCTCATAATAAATATCATGTTAAAGGTGCTGTCAGTGAGATAACAGATGGCTGCCACATCACGTTAAAGCTTGTGGACGTGCACTGTTTCTAGCTAAATATATTTAGATGTCAGGAGTCTCCTGCACCAACGCAAAGACTTGTTTTCTGCTGACTCATTGAGCCTCAGCTGCTTAAACTATTATTTCTGAGTGTGCTGAGCGTCTCTGAGTCTCAAACTAAACTGTAGCATCCTCCCAAACAGCACCGGTCTTCCCAGTGCTTGAAAAACCCTCGTCCATCGTGCCTTCTCTCTCTGCGTGTTTCACGTGCCGTCACCATGATTTGTATGCCAGGCAGGAGAAGAGTTAGGCCTCATTAAGGAAGAACACCAGCTCGCCAAGTCTCTGCATGTTTGCTTAACATTCAGACATCTAATGGAAAACTTGAATGTTTCCATGTTTTTGAAACATAGAAAAAAAAACCATGCAGTGACGTCGCCGTCGAGCAAGTTGTTACAGAAGACTGGTCGTGCTTGAGGCTTCTGTTGATGTTCACTGTTACTATTTAAGGCACGTTGTTGAGATGACCGGAGCTGCACGTGTGCACGTACGCAGTGTGACTGAAGTCATGGATAATGAAAGTGAATACAGGAAGTCACTGTCTGCACACACAGATGTGTCTACAGGAGTTTCCCTGAGTCATTCATGTGCCGCAGAGGTCAGCTCTCTGTTCTGAATAACTGCAGACAGAGTGGGTTCATCTGAGTCGGTGCACAGGTGTTTCTGTTAAGATCCAGAGAGCCATCCAGATCCTAGCCGTATATTAAAAAACTATAACCGCATCTCTCACAAAGACTGTACATAATCTTTAAGCTGCATTCAGACTGCGGCGAAACACAGGTTTGTTTCTTTCATTCGAGTTGGGTTGTGTGTTTTTGCTGCTTGGGTGTCACGAAGTTGAGCCAGATCCAACTTCTGACGTCACGCTGCGGCCGCCTGTCAGACAAACGACCTCCATGGTCAGGATGAAATCTAAACTCTGACCTGGTTCACAAAATAGACACACAAAGAAGTTTAATTTGGTTTGGGTCCAATATTTTGAGACAGAGAGACACAGTGAATCAGGGTGAGCGAGCACAGACCTTGATAAAGCCGATTAATCAGAGAAATAAAACGTTCTTTCCCACTTTCTTGAGTGAGTGGTCTGTGGAAGTTGGACTGACTTTGATTTGCTTGTAGGAAAAGTTACACCATCGGATCTGTGATCGAGCAGACAAACTGTGCGGCTAAGTGAAAACCAAAGCGCATAAAATCACATCTGGAGTGTATCTGGACACGAAAGTGTCAACGAGGCCACAGATGTGAGTGATAGTGGCTCATCGTTTTGTGGTTCCTGTGTGCTCATAATGTTTGTTCCTGTCTCTTCAGGTCAGGTGTACCAGCAGTACCAGGCTCCAGGTGGATACCCGCCTCAGCAACCAGGTGCCCCACCACAGCAGCAGCAGCAGCAGTACGGTATGCAGTACTCTGGTAAGAGTTTAAAAATAAAGAAGTGGCTGCTGTGCTGTGAATAAAAGGTGCCTAATGGAGTATTAAAGAGACTTCTTCTCTCTCTACAGGATACAGCGCTCAGCCCGGAGCTCCTCAGCCTGGCCCACCACAGCCGCAGCAGCAGCAGTTTCAGAACTACGCACCTCCCTCCTCCCAGGCTCAGGCCCCCGGTCCAGCTCAGGCTCCAGCTCCGGGCTTCCAGGGTGGCCAGCAGCAGCCCCATCCATCTCAGGGAGCCCAGCAGCAATATCCACCGGGAACCTTCCCTCCCCAAAACTATACCTCCCAGGCCTCCCAGCCTGCCAACTACAGCATGCCGCCCAGCTCCCAGCCTGGCCCGGGGTACCAACCCCGCCCTGGGTACACCCCACCTCCAGGCAGCACTGTCACCCCTCCACCAGGAGCTGGTAACCCATACGCCCGTAACCGCCCACCGTATGGTCAGGGCTACACTCAGCCAGGCCCTGGATACCGGTAAAAGAGGATAGCGGATGTTACTGATCCTCAAACACACCTTTCAAACCCCCCCGACCCCTATGTGTGGCTCCAACTGTTTGGCGTGGGTGCAGGAAATATGTTCTACCGCTCTGCAACCCCCTTCCCCTCCAAGTCCATACAAATAAGAAGTGCAAATATAAAACAAGCAACAACTCCCCCAGTCTGATGGTTAGTGTTTGTATGCTGTCTCTCCAACATGCGGCTCTGTTCTGGCCCTGGTGTTTGTTCCTCGTGTTATTTTTCCCGCTCTCACCACATCTGCTCTGCCCTCTCGTATCTGTCATTGTACAAAATGTAACCAGTCTGTACGCACACACCTGGAAGACCAAAACAGGCTGTTTGCACAATCTGTTTCTTTTCACGGTAACACGCCATTTTTGCGAGTGAGATCAGCGTCCGTGTCGCACGTTACACTGAAAAACATCTCGGTTGACTGTGTAGATGCATCTATAAGACACTATCTAAATGAAGTTACCGCGTTGATGTTTGTTTTTTTCCCTTATTGATCAAGTTTATCACCGTGTCGGTATTAAATGATGTGTCAATGAAACTGCCCCACGTCGGGAACACTAGCTAAGTGACGGCTAACGGGAGGTGTAGATCCCAACGTCAGTGAAGAAGACTTGTTTAGCTCGTTATATCACCTCCAGTAAAAGCTTGCTCTTTCTCTCTCTCTCTTTATCTTATCACTGGTTTTTACTAATAAATCAAATTCCACCTTCAAGTGAGATTAGTTGTTTATGTATAAACTGTAACATTTTTTTCTTGAACCTAATAAATGATTGAGACCCAGTTGGAGTTCATCTTTTTGTTTGGATACTCTATAGCTCTTGGCTCTGTTTTCTTGCTGCCCTCCTCTTAACACTCGCTCTCCCTCTTTGTGGTTTCTGAGTTCATGTCTCTGTTAAGCTTGGCTTCTCTCTTCCTCCTCCACCCAGATTAGGAAAACTGTGGTAATGCTGGTATCCCTATTTTGCTTTCCTGCCTGTGGGTTGTGGTTGGACGGGACATGTGGCATGCGAGTATGTGGTCGATTGTTCGTGTCAAACTGTCTCGCTGAGTGAGAAGAATCGAGCGCATAGCATTTATTAAAAATTATTCTGTTTAGTGTTCTTCAGCTCGTCTGTGCCAAACAACTCTTTCCTCAAATCTTAGCCGCAATGTTAGGAGTCGGATTCATGTTTATCGCCGGAGTTTAATTCTGTACGACACCTCCTGTCCTTTATTTCATCCAATTCAGATCAGGATTTAAGTATAGAAACAGTTACTGCATCATTCATTAGGAAAAGTGACATTTCTGTTTGCAAAGTATGAGGCTACTACCAGCAAAAGGCTAACTTAGCTTAGCATAAAAACTGGAAATGGGGGAACTGCTAGCCATTGTCCAATAAATTCAAGATATGTGGTCATGAGCTTTAGAGGTCCTGGTAGACACATTTCATTGACGAAGGCCAGCTGCCTCCCCGCTTTTCAGCAGTATTTGTGCTAAGTTTAAATAGTTTGCTTCTAGTACGGAAGAGGATTAGGGCCATTTTTAAAGAAAAAGTCAGATTTTTCATGAAAGAAGTCAATCTTGAGGGGAAAAAACACCTGAATTTGGGAGAGAAAAAGTCAGAATTTTGGTGAAAAGAGTCAGGATTTTGAGGAGAAAAAAGTCAGAATTTTGAGGGAAAAAGTCAGAATTTTGAAGGGCAAAAAATACAGAATTTTGATGAAAAAGTCAATTTTGATGAAAAAACACCAGAATTTCGGAGAAAAAAAGTCAGAATTTTGAGGGGAAAAAAGTCCGGATTTGGCGAAAAAAAGTCATGATTTTGATGAAAAAAAGTCACAATTTCGAAGGGCAGTTTTGATGAAAAAGTCATTTTTGAGGAAAAAAAATCTGAATTTTGGGGGGAAAAAAGTCAGAATTTTGATGAAAAAAGTCAGAATTTTGAAGGGCAATTTTCATGAAAAAGTCATTTTTGAGGGAGAAAAAAGTCAGAATTCTGAGAGAAAAAAGTCAGAATTTTGAAGGGCAAAAAATACAGAATTTTGATGAAAAAGTCAATTTTGATGAAAAAACACCAGAATTTGGGAGAAAAGGTCAGATTTTTCTGTGAAAAAAGTCAGGATTTTGAGGGGAAAAAGGTCAGGATTTTGATGAAAAATTCAGAGTTTTGATGAAAAAGTCATTTTTGAGGAAAAAAAAGTCAGAATTTTGACGGGTAAAAAATCCAGAATTTTGATGAAAAAAAACACCAGAATTTGGGAGGAAAAAAGTCAGGATTTTGAGGGGAAAAAGATCAGGATTTTGATGAAAAAAGTCAGAATTTTGAAGGGCAATTTTGATGAAAAACTCATTTTTGAGGATGAAAAAGTCAGAATTTTGAGGAAAAAAGTCAGAATTATGGAGGACAAAAAAATCCAGAATTTTGATGGGAAATTTTGAGAGAAAAAAAGTCAGAATTTTGGAGAAAATCAGAATTTTGCCAAAAAAAGTCAGAATTTTGGAGAAAAAAAAGTCGGAGTCAATTTTGATGAAAAACACCAGAATTTGGGAGGGAAAAAAAGTCAAAATTTTGGTGAAAAAAGTCAGGATTTTGCCGAAATAAAGTCGGAGTTTTGAAGGGCAATTTTGATGAAAAAGTCATTTTTGAGAAAAAAAAAAGTCAGAATTTTGACGGGTAAAAAAATCCAGAATTTTGATGAAAAAGTCATTTTTGAGGGAAAAAAAATCTGAATTTTGGGGGGAAAAAAAGTCTGAATTTTGAAGGGCAAAAAATACAGAATTTTGATGAAAGTCAATTTTGATGAAAAAAAACACCAGAATTTGGGGGGAAAAGTCAGGATTTTGATGAAAAACGTCAGAATTTTGGAGAAAGTCAGAATTTTGAATGGCAAAAAATCCTGAATTTTGATGAAAAAGTCAATTTTGATGAAAAAAAAACCCACCAGAATTTGGGAGAAAAAAAGTCAGAATTTAGGAGAAAGTCAGAATTTTGCCAAAAAAGTCAGTTTTGGAGGGAAAAAAAGTCAGAATTTTGGAGAAAATCAGAATTTTGCCAAAAAAAGTCAGAATTTTGGAGAAAAAAAAGTCGGAGTTTTGATGAAAAAAGTCAGAATTTTGAAGGGCAAAAAATACAGAATTTTGATGAAAAAGTCAATTTTGATGAAAAAACACCAGAATTTGGGAGAAAAGGTCAGATTTTTCTGTGAAAAAAGTCAGGATTTTGAGGGGAAAAATGTAAGGATTTTGATGAAAAATTCAGAATTTTGGTGAAAAAAAGTCAGAGTTTTGATGAAAAAAGTCAGAATTTTGAAGGGCAATTTTGATGAAAAAGTCATTTTTGAGGAAAAAAAAAGTCAGAATTTTGACAGGTAAAAAATCCAGAATTTTGATGGAAAAAAAACACCAGAATTTGGGAGGAAAAAAGTCAGGATTTTGAGGGGAAAAAGATCAGGATTTTGATGAAAAAAGTCAGAATTTTGAAGGGCAATTTTGATGAAAAAGTCATTTTTGAGGAAAAAAGTCAGAATTTTGGAGGACAAAAAAATCCAGAATTTTGATGAAAAGGTCAATTTTGATGAAAAACACCAGAATTTGGGAGAAAAAAAGTCAGAATTTTGATGAAAAAGTCAATTTTGATGAAAAAAACACCAGAATTTGGGAGAAAAGGTCAGATTTTTTGTGAAAAAAGTCAGGATTTTGAGGGGAAAAAAGTCAGGATTTTGATGAAAAAGTGAGAATTTTGGTGAAAAAAGTCAGAATTTTGATGAAAATGTTAATTTTGAGGAAAAAATAACACCAGAATTTTGGTGAAAAAAGTCAGAATTTTGGAGGAAAAAAAGTCAGGATTTTTATGAAAACAGTCAGAATTTTGAGGGAAAAAAGTCAATTTTGAAGGGCAGAAAATCCAGAATTTTGATGAAAAAGTCAATTTTGATAAAAAAAAAAAAAAAAAAAAAACACCAGAATTTGGGAGAAAAAAAGTCAGAATTTTGAGGGGAAAAAAGTCAGAATTTTGATGAAAAAGTCAATTTTTATGAAAAAAACACCTGAATTTGGGAGAAAAGGTCAGATTTTTTGTGAAAAAAGTCAGGATTTTGAGAGGAAAAAGGTCAGGATTTTGATGAAAAAGTGAGAATTTTGGTGAAAAAAGTCAGAATTTTGATGAAAATGTTAATTTTGAGGAAAAAATAACACCAGAATTTTGGTGAAAAAAGTCAGGATTTTTATGAAAACAGTCAGAATTTTGAGGGAAAAAAGTCAATTTTGAAGGGCAGAAAATCCAGAATTTTGATGAAAAAGTCAATTTTGATTTAAAAAAACACCAGAATTTGGGAGAAAAAAAGTCTAAATTTTGATGAAAAAGTCAGAATTCTGAGAGAAAAAAGTCAGAATTTTGATGGGCAATTTTGATGAAAAAGTCATTTTTGAGGAAAAAAAATCAGAATTTTGGAGAAAAAAAGTCAGAATTTTGGCGAAAAAAAGTCGGAGTTTTGAAGGGCAATTTTGATGAAAAAGTCATTTTTGATGAAAAAAAATCTGAATTTTGGAGAAAAAAAAGTCAGAATTTTGATGAAAAAGTCAGAATTCTGAGAGAAAAAAGTCAGAATTTTGAAGGGCAATTTTGATGAAAAAGTCATTTTTGAGGAAAAAAAAATCTCAATTTTGGAGGGAAAAAAAAGTCAGAATTTTGATGAAAAAGTCAGAATTCTGAGAGAAAAAAGTCAGAATTTTGAAGGGCAATTTTGATGAAAAAGTCATTTGAGGAAAAAAAAAACAATTTTGGAGAAAAAAAAGTCAGAATTTGGGAGAAAGTCAGAATTTTGCCAAAAAAAAAAAAGTCAGACTTTTGATGAAAAAAGTCAGAATTTTGAAGGGCAATTTTGATGAAAGTCATTTTTGAGGAAAAAAAATCTGAATTTTGGAGAAAAAAGTCAGAATTTTGATGAAAAAGAGAATTCTGAGAGAAAAAAGTCAGAATTTTGAGGGAAAAAAAGTCACAATTTTGAAGGACAAAAAAATCCAGAATTTTGATGAAAAGGTCAATTTTGATGAAAAAAAACACCAGAATTTGGGAGAAAAAAAAAGTCAGAATTTTGATGAAAAAGTCAGAATTCTGAGAGAAAAAAGTCAGAATTTTGAAGGGCAAAAAATCCAGAATTTTGATGAAAAAAAACACCAGAATTTGGGAGAAAAGAGTCAGAATTTTGGTGAAAAAAGTCAGAATTTTGGAGGAAAAAAAGTCAGGATTTTGATGAAAACAGTCAGAATTTTGAGGGAAAAAAGTCAATTTTGAAGGGCAGAAAATCCAGAATTTTGATGAAAAAGTCAATTTTGATTAAAAAAAACACCAGAATTTAGGAGAAAAGGTCAGATTTTTTGTGAAAAAAGTCAGGATTTTGATGAAAAAGTGAGAATTTTGGTGAAAAAAGTCAGAATTTTGATGAAAATGTTAATTTTGAGGAAAAAATAACACCAGAATTTTGGAGAAAAAAAAAGTCAGAATTTTGGTGTTACATCCGCCGCCATTACACCCTGGCATGGTGTGTGTACTGTTTTGTATGCAAATACAGGTGTGCAGTTGCCGTGTGGTGACTGGGCCATCCGCTGGGGAGGTGTGGCCCTGATAACGCTGGATACGGGCAGCCAAGAGGAGCGGGATTGGTGCAGCATCCTCGACGCACCGCCAATCAAAGGGGCCCAATTGCATACGTCACTATTTAAACCGCTACCACCAGAGAATCTGGGCAGCTTGTTTGTCATTGTGGTTGTGAGCTCACTGTTAGATTCACTAGTTTAGGGGTGCTGTTTCTGTTATGTTTTGTTTCGTCGGATTAGCTGAGATAGTGAGGTTTTTCTTTCTCGTTTTGTTTAACTCAAGAATAGCATAGGCTCTGTTAAAGTTCTCTTTTTGTTAGATTTGGTTGTTCTTTTAAACAGCACCCGCTGGCCCTTTGTTCCCTTAGCTCCTCACCTCCTTCTGTTAAATCAATTTGAACTTTCATTTAATAAAACACCTTTTTTCATTACCATTACACCTGGTTTTATTTAAGATTTGGAAAGAAAAAAGTCAGAATTTTGAAAAAAATAATGAATTTGGAGGAAACAATTCAGAATTCTAAAGAAGTTAATTTTGATGAAAGTCAGGATTTTGAAGAAAAGTCAGAATTTTGATGAAAAAGTCAAAATTTTGAAGGAAAAAAAATCAGAATTTCAGAATTTGAGAAAAAAAGTCAGAATTTTTGAAAAAAAAAAAAATCAGATTTTGAAGAAAAGTCAGAATTTTGAGGGAAACAAGGTCAGAATTTTGATGAAAAAATACCTTTGAGGAAAAAAAACATCAGAATTTTGAAAAAAGTCATGTTGAAGGAAAAATGTCAGAATTGATGAACAAATCAGAATTTTGAAGGGAAAATCAGAATTTTGGAGAAAAAATGTCAGAATTTTGATGAAGTCAGAATTTTAAAGAAAAAAAATTGATGAAAAATAATAATTTTAAAGAAAATAGTTTTAAAGAAAAAATAAAAGAAAAAAGTCAGAATTTTAAAGAAGTCAGAATTTTGAAAAAAAAGAATTTAGAAGAAACAAGTTAGAATTTTAAAGACAACAATTTTGATGGAAGAGTCAGGATTTTGAAGAAAAGTCAGAATTTTGAAGAAAAGTCAGAATCTTGATGAACTCCTGACGAGTGCCGCTCACGCTGACATTAAGTGACCTTAACGATTTAACCTGACCAGTCATCAGAGCTGAAGAAGCCTTGTGGAAGAGACGTGAAATATCTTCACAGCTCTACAACCAAGACAGAACTATTCAAAAAACAAAAAAAAAAACGCTCTTCTTTCTTCAACATAAAAGGCACTGAAGTCAAATGGAAATGAATATTCGTAAATATAAAAACAAGATTTATTGCTGAAAACATACATGGTGCATCAAAAACAACTGCAGTCATGACAGATGTGGAAAACTGACAATTTCTCTCCAATGATTCATAACTTTATGTACACTTTGAAGTAAATTTGAACACAAAAACATAAATTATGTCATTTGTTTATGTCATTTCCACATTGAAGCTCAGTTTATTCATTCATACATTTTTATATAAATTTTTAATATTTTCTAAAATACAGGACAAGACTGCACGAGCATTACAAATGCATAAATCTTTTGTTTCCCCGTAGAAACATTTGGGCTAAAGCTGTTTTATCTTTTACCTGAAATATATCAAAATATATGATCCCTGGTATACAAACTGCATTTCACACCATATACATATATGAACAAAAGTTTAATACTGTGCAAACTGCAACTGCTAATAATCCCTTAGGGCCAGCAGAAGGTCAATTCTACATGTCTGTGTGTACTTGTATTTTACATAGCCCAAATGTACAATGAAAGTATGATTGGCACCTCTCTGTACACAAATGACCAATGACATGACATGCAAGTATTGGGAACAATTTTTACTTTCTCTTCTCAAAAGCCCGAGCATACACAGAATATTCAGTAACAATCCCTTTGATAAATAATATCATACAAGTTATTACACTTTGGGAGCCAGCTTCCCAACATTTTCTCTGTGATTACTGTATATTCAGCATTTTGGTTCACTTAAACTCCTGCGTTCTTTGGTCTGTTATACAGAATTTAAGATCAATGTTACAAATGAACTCAATGGAGGTTGGTAACACCTAAAAGTCCTGTACAGGTTCGTACCTGGGAGAGTAGGCAGAGTTCAAACAGACAGACCCGCCTACAGTGTCCATGGTAACATGAAAGAAAGGCCCACCACCCTTCAAGGCCTAGTCAGGCGTCTTTGTCTTCCTCACAACCAAGGAAGGCATCCTTCCTGGACGGCCTTGCAGGGTCTTACCACTTCCCGGGTATGGGCGTGCCACACTCGTACCAGCCTACGTAAGTAACATGCGACTTCCCTCCGATCTCTCCGAAGCTGACAGGTTCCTGTCTCATCGCTCTATAAAACCCTGGAACAAAGACAAAGAGGATGGATAAGAGTCTACACATCTTAATAACTATGATGATTATTGGTCATGGCGAACCAAAATACCTGGCCTGCTTGGTAGCTGGTCAGCAAACATCTGGCTGCCGGTCCGTCCATCCAGAAAGGAGTCCACAAACTGACAATGGTCCTCACCGTGTCCCGTCTGATCTCCAATGTTGTAGAACTTCCCTGCAGAGATGAGAGAGGACATAGACTGTTGGTTATGATGGGGACTGTACTGTTGCCAAGCAACCCCAAAAAAACTGCTGTTCACGGTGCACTATGTAACTTAAGGTTGTCTGACGTTGATTAATGGTTGTGTATTGATTACTGATTACGGTTTATTATCAGCTAATTGTATTCGGTCCAGGTCTCGGGCAATTTAAGTTCTTTGGGGTGACTGAAAAGCTTTCAAATGTTCTCTATCAGAACTTTTGTGGTCAGTGTTTTGTTTTATGCAATGACTGTGAAAAAGGTTGGTTCTATAAATAAACGGAGTCCTGATTCATCCCTTCTTTGGTGTTTGTAGCAGTCTCAAAAATGTGTTGAGGGACTGGTTACGGATGCCAAGATGCTTTACAGAGTTAGGTATAGGAAGGGTTTTTTGAACAATAGAGCTGAGGTTGAGTGACCTGATACTTTCTGAGATATGACACAAGATTGGAAACACTCCTGAAATTAAGACAAAGTTTGAGACAAAGACAAACCTTTGCTCCACATACCGCGGACATAAAGTTATGTGTATCTGCACCTTCTCAGTTTGATCCAGAGAAAAGCTGTAGACGTATATTAACTGGGCCATACAACCAGTTTTTTTGTAGTGCTCTGATCATGTTTTGGCACAGCACTTGATTAAAGATAAACTAAGGAGGAATAATGTGATGAAAAATCATCTCAAGACACTTTTTGTTCTCAGTCCAACCCTGACCAGGTCCCGGTAACTACAGCACCCCCTCCAAGAAAATGGGTTCAGGGTCTGTGGTTACTAGTGTTGTGACAGCATGTTTTTCCCACATATTGGCTGCTTATATCTGCAGTCTCATTCTCTCCGTGTGCCCAAAGTTCACGACCATTGGTGAGGGTTGGACGTGGATGGACTGGAAAATCAAGAACTTCCAGTTCAGTTCCCTCTGAACCACATTGGTCCAATACAGCGTCAGCAGTATTGCAGACGCTGGACCAATGGACCGGTCCATCTCACAGTCCATTTTCCTATCACTCATGACCAAGACCCCAAGATACTTGAACTTCTTTCCTCGGGACAGCAACTCACTCCAGCTGTAAATTGCTGGGATTCATTTACCCTAAGCAGCTGCAGAGTTCACTGTTGTTTCAATCTGTAATTACCATTGAGAGAGTCGCTCAGGTAGATCTTGTATCTCAGGGAGTTGCAGAGCTGAATGCCAACAAACTTTCGGTACCAGGTTCTCTTGACGTATTGCTTTCCATTGCATTCAGAGTAGGCATCGGATTTAAACGGGAACTGAGTCCAAATGGCATCTTTTCCTGTGAGGAAGAGTTCAGAAGAATTTAAAAACAAATGTTCAACATTTTAAAAATCTTAACTTCACTGGAGCATACTAACAAAAAGAGAAAAGACAACATTCACCTGACACGTGTTCGCTTACTCGTGGATCCGCTGCAAACATGAGAGAAAGACGCAATGACTAACGTCATCAAAACAACTCAGAGTCAACACATAGTCATGAGACATGTTGGATTATTGTGCTAGACAAACCCAGACTTGTATCAGAGCCCATTTGGCTTTACAATGTTCAGCCCCAACAGGCAGCGCTTTGATTGCACAAGGGCAGGAGGCCAGTTAAGCAAAGCATTCCCCTCTCAATGTTGTCATTGTGAGTTTAGAGACATTTGGTCGACCCAGGGCTGTACTTCAGCTGCTTTATGATTGGGGTAAATTTAGCTTTGTTCAAAGATCACCAGGTGCATGATATGCATCCATTAGAAATGAGCGTTAGAGGACTTTTGGTGAGCTGACAAGACCCTTGAGTCCTAATCAGTCAGTTCCCAGTGCCATGTTGTAATCATTAGACTAACAACTGCCTAAGAGAGCCATCTTCTGAGATGCAAAGCAATCACAGCCTGATAATTAGCAACGTACACAGTGGCATCAACATGCAACTAATTGGTCTCTTCTGTCAGAGCAAACACGTCAGGGTTTATCAGGAGTTTCCTCTAGTATGACTTCAGTGGTGGTTTGTAAAAACTTGCCTGATTCTGTGCTGAAAGACACGGGATCACTGGGGGGTCCCGCTCCCAGCTCGTTCTTTGGTGTTACTGTGAATTCATAACTGAAAAAAAAGGGAATAAAAGGCATGATTCAAACTTTGAGGAGTTTTCAGCTTTCAACTCCAGAACTTGACAGCTAAGAATGGGTCACACACACACACTCATGGAGAGATGATGATTATTCCACGTGCTGCTTTCAGATGTCTTGGCAAAAGTTGGGCCAGCAAACCCAGCCCAACCCAACCCAGGGAGGGTTCTTGGTGAGGTTCTGAGACTCCAGATGCTGAGATATAATGAAAAACCCAGTGACCCCCCCCCCCCCACCCAGATTTCCTCAGTTTTTGTGTTGCTTTGGTTATTTTCAAAGACCATTCACTGCACGGCAGTAAAGATGCAATACTTTTGAACAGAGGTCACTCAGCCTCTCAGTGCCATTTAATACTTCTCTGTTGATGAGATGTACAGTGAAGCGTGCTAATGTAATCAGCTGATAGTTGAAGCATACAGTATTTTGTTAAAGGTGTCCTGGAGTTTCCTTGTAAACAAAGGTAATATTTACATCATATTGTGTGTATCCTCGAGGTCTAACACACACACGATGAATGCAACCTGCATTGTTTACATCCACGCTTAGTGAAAGAAGTCTTCACTGCCCTTGTTGGCCTTTCTCCCTCTGTGTATGTTTCCTTACTTATGTGAATGGTGGAGTTATGCTTTTGGTTCCAGGTCTTCGTGGTGGAGATTGTCTGTAATTTTCATTGTCTTTAGGCATACACATGATATCTACTGCAAGCTGCACGTCCTGGGAGGAGATATGAGTCACGTACCTGCTCTCTGGTGTGAGATTCTCCACAGCTGTGTGTGTCTGGTTGGTTGTCAGTTTGGACACCTTATGTCCATTTGGTCCTTTAGTGGTGGATACAACTTCATACTCTGTCATCAAAGAAGAACATATTGATGCATCTATAATAATGCATGCTTCATCATTGGCGATACACACAAGTGTAACAGGGTCCACAAACCACCCAATGCAAACCCTTACCCAGAGGCTCACAAGCATAAGGCGACTGGGAAGCCAAGAGTGTCTCTGAATAAGGGTATTCTTTGTAGTTACTGTACCTGTGGTTTCATTGTCAGATTTCTCCCAGTCAAGGATGACGAAAGACGGGCAGCCCTCCACAGTCACCACGGTGAGGTTGGAGGGAGGCACGCGAGGAGGACCCGTCACATTCTGATCACTGCCCTCCTCATCGGGGAAGTAAGCGAGGGAGGAGGTGATGGAGCAAGGCTCGTCCGGCTTCTTATCTGTCTTGTAGACCACATGGGGAGCTGAGGACGGGTACGATAAAAGCAGGAGTTACTCACGCTACCCTTTCTCACCATTTATTCATGCAACAGTGGCGTGTGCCGCAGGGGAGAAGTCTTACCTACAAAGCGCTTCTTGCCCATAATGTCTACTTCTGACGCAGGCAACGGTCTGAATATGGAGGAGTTTTCATTTATGTCAAAACGGCTGACTAAAAAAGGAAACAGGAGAGAGGAGTTAGGGGTTAGTTTGATGTGCCAGCAGTCCCTGGCAGCTCTCTCTGTCCTCAGGTTTTATAGCTTTGGCCCTTGTCAACGACCAGCCAACCCAGCACCTGCTCTGGCCTGCACTCGGGTTCTTTGTCTGCCTATTAATATTGAAAATGTTTTCCTTTCTTTCTTTGCTTACTACTACACACACCTGCAAGCTGCACTGCCAAAAATCTCAAAAAAAAAAAAAACTTTTCATCACATATTTTCTTTTGTTCATTGAGGTACTGGATTTGGCCTCCAGGGTATGAAAGCAGTTATGATAATAAGTCATAACTTTCATCCTAAAATACATGGAAAGTGATGAAGTCACTCGTACTGTTTACTGCCGGGGCAGAGGTGGTTGTCTGCTGTCTGCGCTCTTGCTTGGGCTTAGCAGTGACCACAGCGAATGGCTTCAAGATGGACTCCTTGTCTCCTTGTTTCAGGTCCATGGGTTTATCTGAGGACAGAGAGAGGAGGAGGAGGAGAAGGAGGAGGAGAGATCAGTTCTTCAACCTCATCATCTGACTCACAGTCATACACAGTTGTGATCCATCTGCTCTGGCCATCTTCACTGAGCAACTCAGTGGCCTTTTCCTGGCTGCTGAAAGATCAGAGATCAGCTTGTTCGGTAATATCTCTTGTGCTCTTTAAAGGCTAAAAAAGGTCTGCCAGAATACATCTGCTGAGACCAAAGATGCCCAGATGCTCAGAACTTTTGCTGTTACTCACACGCTTTGGCTTTGTGCAGAAGGGAGAGAGAAAAAATGTGTCACAGAGAGAGAAGTGTGTGACAGAAAGTTGGGTAAAGGATCGCCGAGATGAGCTGTAATGTTACGAACGTTGCTCTGTTCTGCATGCTTTTGTTTGCACTAGATAAGACGGCGGCTCTCAAACTATAACAGAGATTGCAGCCAGGACTTGACCTCATGGAAGAATGTGTAGTAGAATTAATGTTGAATAAATTGGCTTCATGTGGGAATAATAAATAAACAAGGGTACTGTCACGCTTTCAAAGCTACGAGGAGTGAATTTAGCAAGCGTGGCTTAGCTTAACAACATGTGAAGCACAAGACGGGCAGATTTTTAACTAAATCATCAAACGAGCACAAGTTTGTGGGAACTTAGATGAGATGCCAGTCTCATGTTTGAGCCAACTGACTGTTAGCTTAGCTTAGCATAAAGACTGGAGCCCCTCGAGTCTTTGCTTGTTGCTTGGCAGATTTTGTTACGTTGTTTTCTGCCCCCTGCTTCCAGTATTTGTGCTAAGCTAAGCAGTTCATCGAGCCACCCTTTAAGGACCGCCCACTCTAACTCTACATTTCAGTAATGTGTCATTCAAAGTCTTTTCAGGAACTATTTTCCAACATATTTAATGTATTTTGAAAGAATCTCAGTGGTCAATACAGCCGTTACTGTTGCCCTCACCATGGTCGCTTGGTTTGCCCACCAGGTTGAGTCTCTTGTTGTCGGGAATAGCTGGACGCAGAACTGCTGGGAATTATGGGAAACAAGAATCCAGTACAGATTAATAATCACACTGAAAAAACAGAACAGGTCGACACCAAAGAAGAGACACAAAACTGAAAACAAGTGGTGATTGGTTATTTTTTTTATAGTGCAATAACGACGAAAGAATGTCAAGTTTATGGAGCTTTTTTAGCACGGCAGAAGACCGCAGTGATATTTGTGTTTTCAAAAATGAGTACACAAACACAGGCAGTAATACAAGCAACAATAAAGCACATAAAGCCAAGCAGATGTGAAATGCTAAAAAGTCATTTTGTGAAGTTCTGCCACAGATCGCTGCCATGGTCTATGACTAATGAAAACCATGTCAAAAGTTTAATAACCACAAAACTATAAATCGGCGCTTTAAACACTCACCCTAAATCCCCAGCGGAATAACTGAGGAATTTAAAAATCCTTACTAAATCTTGAACAGGAAAAGTAGGCAGCAGCTCCAGTTTTTTTGTATTATTTTGATTTCCTTCTATGAAAAATTATTTTGAATGCCCAAATTTTCCAGAAAATTCCTGCACCACAGAGAAAATAATAAAATTTACATCGAGCCAAGCTTTGTGAGACGAAGACCAGATCAGCTTTCCTCTAAACTGCTTTAATGATACACGAGGAATTAATTAGCTTTCGTGAGCTGTAATCACGAGGAAGAGCGAGGCTTTGTAATGAAAGCATCTCAGCTATGAGCTGTCAGACTCTGGTGTCCTGACATGGGAGTTCTGTCATGATTTAATGCCGTTAAAAAAGCATAATCTTCCTAAATCTTTGTTGTGATATCTTAGGAGGAGGTGGAGAAGCTCCGAGAGGCTCGACACGTGAAGTTTCCTTCTCGTGTTTCATATCTGAGTCATTTTGGGGTAATCCATCTTAACTGCTGTGATTTATCCACTCCCTTCGTCATTTTCTTATCTCAGACATTCATTAATGCTCCTTCTGTCACCATGATCCTGCAAATGTCCAATTGTTGAGGCCAAAACACCTTTTTTTTTTTTTTTTTTAATTCCCCCAGCTCTGGAGCTGACCTTCTCCTGGTCAGCATAAATCAGTGATGTCCCCCAGGAGAAAAAGAGTTGAAGCTATCAAGACAAACTGAAACAACATCTGCCAACAAGTCTCTCTGATTAATACCAAGAATACATCCTCGCGGTGCCTCTGACTCACACATGGTATAACTGACAGCTAATGGCAAACATGTGTTCGTACGCAAAGACAGTATGATGATGGAGTAGATTAAATGCCAGGCTTAAGATATACAAATACAAAACACAGAGGTAGAAGGGCTGACGGCTCAAAGAGTGAGTCATCATGATGTAATGTGATAAGATGTAGAATATACATGTAAAAACTGTGTCTACGCCGTATATACCACGACCTGGACGCTGTCCTACAGTTTCTACAGCGGCTGTGTTTGGTTTGCCGTCACACGTTAAACAGAAAGTAGAGTCTCTGATGTGCCTCGGACTCAGACCTGTGATGTGAAACAGCATCCGTGGAGCGAGAGCTGGTTTCTGTCATTCCTCTTCAAGGCTTAGACCGTGAAAATGCATCCAATCAGTCAAAACAAAGCAAAGATTTATGTCCAGTCCAGAGAAACATTCCCACTGAAGTACATACAAGTGTCTCAGATCACCACGCACTGAGACTTCATGGACACACCTGAAGTCAGTGGTGGATGGCATGGGCATATTCTTAATTGCAGTAGTATTTCCATATTATCACTTAACTTCTGCTGTTTGACTTCAGGGAGTAGGGATCATTATGAAATCAATAAACCATAGAGAAGATGCAAATTTTGCAATAAATACTGACCTACAGATGAGATACTTATTCCTTTTCTCCATACATGCATGATAACCGGACATCTATGTCATGCCTTTGCCATCCTAGTGAGAACTTCATCGGATTTCGAAGTGGGTTTGCAATCAGCTCCATAAACCTTTGCATAACCTGCACTAAAACACTGGCTGCAGCCCACTTGGAAACAAATGCCAAAGTGAAACTAAGCACTATAAAACTGTTCTAATTCACACAAACAGCAAACTCTGTACCAGCTTTTCTGTCCGATACAAATCTGCAGAGTGAACCGAGTGTTTTTTTTTAGGAAGGTACTGACTTTTTAGAAAGATACAGTCATTAGGAGCTTTGTGTTTGGATGTGTGTGCAGGGTGGCAGGCAGCATAACTTTTCTGTAGAGCTGCTTCCAGAGAGCCTTATGACTCCTTGAAGACCTCTGAAACCGTCAAAGTTTCCAGAAATAACACACACCAGCTGTGACATGGGACTGAAGCACAACCTCTCTTCACAACTCCACGAACAACAAGGAGTGAGCGAAGAGTGTCACCATTAATACATGTGGTCCAGACGTGGTTTGTATTACAACTTGAGATGGATTCAATTAACTGTAATTACCTGAGCCTGCCTGGCAGAATGGAAACAATGTGATTGACCAAAAAAAAAGGGTGCAAACCACACTCACCTTTCACAACAAGCAGGCTAAAGCTATGCTCAAACTAATTAAAACCAGTTCCCGATTGCAGGCCCATATGTGCAGTAGACTAAATAATGTGAAGAGGAGAGGACACGTATATGCCCAAATTAGAAGTATATACTGCTTCAGTCTCAGTCAAGTAGAAGCTCCTGTAGTATACGCACAACACAGACGATGACCAGACACAACATGTCACGCTGACAGACAAGTTGAAAACCACAAAGCGTGAGAGGATTGTGATAAAAGCGCAGATCAGTGTGACTGTATGGGACGGGACATGACAGTGCCTCTTTGGTTAGTGAGTGAGGAACGCTGAAAGTTATCTTGGTTGGTCTTTACCAGGTTTCTCTTTGGACCACCCCACAGGTTTAGGATGAGCATTGCCCCTATGATGCGCCCCATCGGCTGTTGGAGGGAGAAAAAGGTCTGTTATCAAAGGGTTTCTGTCACCGCTGCAAGCACACCAACACCAAAGAAAGTCAGAAAGAAAAGATGCTTTTTTATCACCTATTTTTCAAATGTCTTACTGCTGAACGTCAGTGACAATAACGCTGAAGACCTGTATGTGTTTTATAGACGTTCTGGACTGTTTCTCACTCTCTGTTCTTCTGTAACTCTTTGGGGAGAGTGTGGGTATGTTTGAGAGATACAGAGTGAGAGACAGAAAAAGAAAGAGACTGGCTGTGGCGGCTGTACTGTCTACACAGTGCTTGGCTTGGCATGGTTGGTGTAAAATGTGGTGTGTCCTCTGGCCAGTGCTGTGGCCAGACTTCCCACCCGGGCCAGCGAGAGGGGCCGTAAATCATGTTAACGATCCTGACCCCGAGAGACGCCACTGCTGCTTGTGGTAAAGCTGTGAAATACACACCAAGCACATGTGGCACAGCGAGGAGAACATATGGACTGTACGAGGAGGTGAAAGGGAGAAGATCGAGCAAAAGAAGGAGAAAGGCACAGGCGTTCAAACGTCTATTGCATGATCGAGAGCCAGGAAATTGTTTGTGTTCTTCTGTAGACACACAGCTGCGATGAGAGCATGTGAAAGTGCTGACAGGAGAGGATAACCTGAGGTAGCTACTTGGGAAGAGAGAATAAGAGGAAAGGAAGAGAGTTCTCCATTACCCCCAGGTGTGCTGGAGCTCAGAGAGGTGGTGAATGGCTTGGGTGGAGAAAAAGGTCGGACACTATTACGAGGGGATTGAGGAGGAACCCGGGAGCGAGGCAGCGTGGTGTTTCTTCCTGCTGGAGGAACGGATGAGCTAATGGGAGAACGAGGAACTTCAGCAACAGATGATCTGATGCCAGTACCTAGATGAGCAGAAAGGCAATTGAGGAGGTTAGGGATGATCCACTTCCAAGCTCAACTGCTTTACCTAGATGGAATAAATGACAGAGCACATCAGTGGAAAGGAGTGTAGAAAAGTGGACAATGAATGAAATGATAAAGACGCATAAATGAGATTGAAAGCTAGACAGACTGCTCTGGGTGTGAATGGGCAAGGGTGAGGTGAGTGTGCTGGGCTGGAAAATGGAGGCACACATGGAGGCAGGGATAATGATTGGGTGGGGTAGTGTAGGGTGGTAGGATGGAGGATGGAGATGGGGAAAGCGGTGACATCAACCAATGGTTTGAAGTACAACGGAAAGCACTGGGTTCCACGTGACTTGACGAAAGCAGAAATGGTAATGGGACATGGAACTTGTCATGGTGTTTACCCTGAGTGTAACTATCAGCCTTCTCTGTAGCCAGGGCAGGTCTTGGTAGAGGCTTGCCCTCTCCTGGTGGAGTAGGAGCTGTATGAAAGAAAACTCACTATTTATCTAAGATAATATGTATATAAATATATGTTTGATTTTTAAAGGGGGCATACGCTATCATTATTTGTTAAAATACAGATTTTAAATCAATATAGCTACTAAGGGTAAGAATGGAATTCATCAACCAGATTGTGACAACAGTATTTATTTGGTTTTCTGGTTCAAAAACTCAATAGGAAAAAAACTTTCAATCCATATGCCCCTTTTAAAATGTAATAATTTTCGATATTGTCTTAATACTTGATGGTGTGGATTGCTGATGGGAAAAAGGTCTTTACCCGTAGGGAAAGCCTGCCTTGGGGTGACCTTGGTGGGATCAGAGTAGGTCCTGGTCTGAGATTGAAGCCCAGGTTCAGGTTGTGGTTGGGGCCTAGATGGAGGGTGTGGCTTGGTTAGAGGCTTTGTTGGAGGTTGTGATTGGGGCCATGGCTGAATCTTTGGTTGGGGTTTCTCTTGGTCTTTTGCTAGGGGCCTTGGCTTTGGCTTGGGCTTGGGCTTGGGCTTGGGCTTGGGCGGCTTTTTTTGTTGAGGTTTTGGTTGAGGTTTTTGCTTTTTGGGTTCAGTTGTTGGAAGGCTCTTTGATTGAAGCGGTGTTTTCTGTTTGAGTTCATTCTTGTGTTGAGATTGTGTCTCGGGCTTGAGTTTTAAGTAATTTGGTTGAGGTGTTGTTTGGGCCTTAGTTTGCTGCATAGTGGTGAGTTGTGGTTCTGGGTTGATTTTCAGTTGAGGTTGTGTTTGGGTTGGTGGCTGAGTTGTAGAGTGTGGTTGGGTTTGAGGCCGGATGTGAATCTTTGGTAGTGTCTGTTGGGTCTGAGATATGTGCTGAAGTGTTGGTTGAGGTGTATGACGATGTGCTACAGCTGTGGGCCGGGGAGTTGACTGAACTTGACGCTGGGCCTCAGTCTTTAGATACAGATGTGTTTGAGGTTGGGTCTGGTGTTTGGGCTGGAGTGTTGGTTGAGGCTGTGGTTCAGCCTGGGTTGTGGTTTGAGGTTGTAATTGAGGTTCAGTGTGAAGTATAGGCTGGGTTAATGGTTGGAGCAGGGTCTGGGGTATGGGCTTGGGTGTCAGTATGGGTTGAGATTGCATATGTAATATGGGCTGAGATGTTGACTGGGGTTGTGGTTGGGTCCGGTGTATTGGCTGGGATGTTGATTGAGGTTGGGGCTGGGTCCGGTGTATTGGCTGGGATGTTGATTGAGGTTGGGGCTGGGTCCGGTGTATTGGCTGGGATGTTGATTGAGGTTGGGGCTGGGATTGGGTCTGGAGTATGGGCTTGAATGTTGGCTGAGGTTGAGGTTGTGGTTGTATATGGCGTTTAGGCTGGAATGTTGGTTGGGGTTGTGGTTGGGTCTCGAGTCTGAGCCGGGATGTTGGTTGGGATTGGGGTTCTGGTTTCGTCTGGAGTCTGGGCTGGGATGTTGGTTGGGGTTGTGGTTCTGATTGAGTCTGGAGTCTGGGCTGGGATGTTGGTTGTGGTTGGGTCTGGAGTATGGTCTGGGATGTTGGTTGTGGTTGTGTCTGGAGTATGGTCTGGGATGTTGGTTGTGGTTGGGTCTGGAGTATGGTCTGGGATGTTGGTTGGGTATGGGGTGTGGATTGGGATGTTGGTTGGGTATGGGGTGTGGATTGGGATGTTGACTGAAGTTGTGGATGAGTTTGGAAAAGGGGTTTTGGTTTAGGTTGAGGCTTTGGTTTAGGTGTTTTGGTTTGGAGCTTTGGTTGTGGTCGATACTCCAGCTGCGGAGGGACAGGCACAGGTGCCATGGTGGCTGTAATGTGTAGTGGAGGATGAAGTTTAGGACTTATTGGGACCTCCAGGAAAGGAGGCAAGACAGATCTGGAGTGGTCTCGCTCTTGTCCCCCTGAGTTGTGTGAGAAAGAGAAAATATGGCCATGAAGCCACAACTATGCTGTAAAATATAATTTCAAATATAATATTCTATAGGTAAATTTATTTTACAAAATCAAATACAACAAGATCTCTTTTTATTGTCTAGAAAAATATGAAAGCAAGACACAAAAGCAGTTAAGGAGCAGCTGAAATTTAGATCAGCAGAAGTGCCAACAGCTACTGGCCCGAGATTTCACAGAGCTAATCTTGGACTGAAGCATAGGTTACACAATAACTTCTACCTGGCACTAATCTGATAGAGGGGGTCTAATTTCAAAGGCAGACAGACCATATGGAGGTATTTGGAATGTAACAGCCGTGTTACTACAGACAGATTCAGCTACCACGGCCAGGATGCCTGTGAGCGATGGCTATCCAAATCCATTGGCTGTGCCTCTAACAGGCTATGACACACAAGGGTTTAATAGTCACTGATTGATGACTTGCTCTAGGATTTTGATGGTCCATTCTAAATTGATTGTTCAATCTGATCAGATTCTCACCTCAGAGGAAAAGAGGAAAATAAGAAAGAGAGCAAAAACAAGGGAAGACAAAGCAAACATTCCTTTAGTACCTCTACTCGACTTTAAGGCCATGTATGTTTAAAATACTGGGTTGTTGGCTAAGTCAGTAGAAATAACCAACCAATAACAGTGATCACAAAATTGGACAAACACTTATTTCCTTGAATTGTTTCTCATATATTAAAAGAAATGGAAACAATAGCTGTGCCACAATACAGGGACTGGAAGGTGGAAAATACCAAATGGCTTCCATGGTCCCTAAACTTAGAGTTTCACTTCAACAGGTGATGAACAACTGACATAACTTGGTGGTAACCAGTGGTTGATGGTTACCTGAATCTAAATGCTTGGCAAATATATGGACTAATGTTACAATCGACTGGTGCAAAATGTATTCAGTCAGATAATTACGGATACAAATCATACACAAGTTTCAAATTCATGTTGCCTTTGAAGAGCTTTTGAAATTTAACAGATCTACTTCAGATGTATCCAGACCCTGAATTGGGACATAGCATTTGTCTGACTAAACTCCAGCATTATTTAAAAAGAATTAAGGTCACTTGCCAATATTATGAAAGATAAATGTTGGAGACACATAATGACAGGAAAAGAGTACAAGAAAAGAAGATTAAAAAGTCTGCTCAAGTTCCTGTTGGAGAGAGAGAGAAAAATGTCTGGTGCATGCAGTTCTGTCATGCAGACTGAACACCATCACTGCGCTGCATTGAAAGCAAGCCTTGAGTTTGTAATCAGCAAATCTGGTGATGAATAATCATACTGTAAATAATAAAACAAAGTAGTGAAAATGCACAAAACATGAAATTATTAAAATCTCATTCTCGGTATAATTTGACTTACCTAACAGGTTTTTTTTCAATTCAAGTCATGACCCATGATCAAATAATTATATATTTAGATCATATCTTGCAAATCAGTCACTGTAGAAATAACTGACACACAATACAATCTTAAAACCTTGAAAAATCCCTGCAAGCTTTGTTGTTTTGCTAAAATGCCATGCAGCCAAGGCCACCTACCTTACCCTTATTACAAACAGCTGACACCATTGGTTTCCAGAGGGAGGGTCCAGTACTGTACTCACTCAGAGCATGCCACTCTGTCTCATGCAGCTAATTACAAAGGACACTGTAAAGCATCTTCAGCCTCTCAATATACACTCTGCCAAGTCTTTGAGTACGTGCCGTCGAAACGAGAGCCATGAAGCCTTTTCAAAAAAAGAACCATGATTCACTGTTTACCGATTGGCTGTTTGGTGACCACAGGCTGTTTGGGTCCAGGGGTCGACAGAGATTCCTGTTTAGTAGTTGTAGCTGTAGTAGTTGTGGTAGTTGTAGTAGTTGTGGTGGTAGTAGTAGTGGTTGGAGCTGAGAAATATAGTGTACATTAGTAGATCTGAGAGAAATGTGTGTCCCGTAGAATGTATAAAAAATGGTGTATGTACAGTAAACAAGTAGCTACAAAGTGCAGGACAGTGACAGATGTCAGATCGAATGGTCAGATGTAAGGTCAAGAGTTTTTTTCTGACCTCTGAACTCAGCTTTAGGTCAGAAAAGTCATTACCAAGAGTTGTCTTTGGGGTTATGTTCCGGGAGGGGGGCAGTCTGCCCTGGGACCTGTTAGGAACTGACAAGGACAAGGAGGAGAACTTTAAGTCAAGGAGTTACACATAAGATGTCCTCATAGCCCTGAAAAAAGGATGTCATGAACCGCGTTTCACAGAAATCAAGTGTGTTTTGGATGGAACGCAGTTTGAAGTAAACTAAAGCTCCCTGCGCTGTCTGCCTTTAAGAAACATTCGAACAATTCCTTACGTGTCCGTAAACACAGCGCTCTAGAAACACAAGATAAAGGATGTCATGTGTCGACAGCCTCCTTGTCCATTCGACATCAATATAATCCATAAAGATAAAATATATAATCGGTTTCTTGCTTCCTGTCTGGTGCTGAAGAGAGCGCGCCAACCTTCTGATATTTATAAAAGTGTTTGATTTCATCAGAACGTCAAGATATTTCCACCAAAGCGACCTCACTGGTTTGGAGCCATTTCTGTTGGTGGAGCCAAATAAGTGATGAAATAAACAAATCATAAACTAATAAAGTGCACTTATGGAGATGTTTTATAAAAGCAATATCACACTTGATCGGTCGGTTGTGCTGTTATACTGAATATCAGCACGGTGTGATTAACTATAACCGAATCACAACCGTGCTGATATTCAGTACAACACCACTCCCTCTCATGATACTGTTTAAATGACAATGGCTGGTGTTTGTGGCCACCTGGGGGAGAAGTTCAATATTGTTCATTGTTATTTTGTTGTCTGGTTTTGCACTTCACTAATTCCTGATGGAAATATCTGGAAATTCTAAGTTAGTTGAAACGGCACTGAGGAAAAAAGTGAGAGTGGATTAAAACAGATTAATCATCACAACAAATAATCCTCACATTAAAATAATTTAAGGTTCTGCTCTGTGCAGCATTTATGCAACCCTTTCAAAAACAGCTTTACTGTACATCTGCAATAAACCGGCATAACGAAAACTTGTGAGCTTTAAGAAAGTGAGACGGGATATAAATCAATATCCAAGTTTAAATTCCTCAAGTGCATTGCCTTAAAGCAAGGGGTCAGTGAAACAGACACTTCTGAGCAGTGATAAATCACAGCATGTTATAAAAATTCTGCTGCTGTATTTAAAAAAGTAAGTGTGTTTGATAAAAGCAGCATGTCTCTATTGGCTTACCATGGCGGTGGGTGTAGGGGATGGAGCGTGGACCTGGTGTTAAAGGTTTCTGAAGGGTGAAAGACAAAGACAACGGGGGGGGGGGGTTAGTCTTTGTGTTGATCACAAGAAGTCAAAGTACTGGTATTTGACCTTAATGCCATCTCTCTCTCTGTTTCAGCTCTCTTCTTCACGTTGACTTGGTTAAGTCCCTGGTGAGAAACTTGTTATTCGAAGTTTCCCTGTGGAAGGGCAAATGCTGATTCCTAACAGCTGTGATGTTTTACGAGTACGCAGCCAGGAGCACGTGACGCCCTGCGTTCTCCTAAATCAGTGCCACCTTTCTCCTCTCAACTCGTTTCCACACTGTTATCCTTTTCTCTTCTATCCGTCCTTCTCATCTTCAGATTTTTTTTCTTCTTTTTTGTTCCACTCCAGAAGTTAGATAGCCACAGACTGCTCTCTTGGCTTGGCCGGTCTGTCCTGGCTACACTGGTGCAGTTTCCATTCAGCAGTTGGATGGAAAATTAATGAGGCAAACAACCCTGAGAATAGCATAAGCTCACCAAAGTGCACAACATGGACTCTAAAGCATATTGCCTTTTCCAAATATTACACGCCGTTCCCAAAAATATGTATTTTGAAGAGAGAGGAAGTGTACCTTTGCAGTCTCAGTACTCTGACTTGTTTATGACACTTTACAAATACCTGCATCCACATATTAACACAATAAGACTTTAAGAAAAATGGTTCAGAAAATGTCCAATACATACCACAGGGTTGACGGGACGTTTAACGTTTTTCTTGGTCTTATCTAGAAACATGACACACAATAAAAATCAACATGAGTAGAAACTGACAAACATCAATATTAATTTCATCTCGGAGGACTGAATGAGAAAGTTCCTCAGTCTATAAGATGTCGATAAGGTTGAGTTTATGAAACTAGGTGTGAAAATTAGGTAAAAATGAATTACCCATTTGGAAGCTTCAGAAAATGACCTGACTAACTTTGAAACACTCTGAGCTCAGATGAATTCATCTCTCTCTCTCTCTCTACTCAGGGCGACCTCAGCGTGTCATCGAGCCGCTCTTTAAGGACCGCCTTGTTAATTATCAGAATCGACTTTACACTGACTTTAAACATATTTTTATATAAAAAAACCTCATAATCATACAAATTCTGCTTTAAATGGGACCTTCAGGCTTTGCTCTATTTATGCATCCATCCATTTAAAAATCATAAATACGTCCACAATGTCTCTGAAGACCAGAAGCGCTTGCTGTATTTCAAGTCTTATTGTTGCCTGTGGAAACATCTGGCCTCTTTCCTCTGTGGAGGAACTCTATTTCTGGCCACATGTTTATGTCCTCACACTGACTAACATCACATTGAGTTGGGGTAAAAGGAAGTGTATCATGTGAGACATCGAACATACCTTCTGAGTCACCTGAGCTGTGAATGACCGGCTTGCTCCACTGTCCACTGCCGTCCTTCGTGTTGGACTGGACGCCGAACTCGTAGACCGTGTTGGGCCTTAGATTGTCAATGACCGTGTCACTAGTTGGGCAGGTCTGGTAGTTCCACTTCCTGCTCCTCTCACGATAACGCACCGTGTAGTGTCTGAGCCAAAGATGGAGCAAAACAGAACATGAATAATAAATCAAATGTTCTTTTCAGAAACTCAGACTTCCTGATGATAGTATATCAAGATGAAGTCAAAGGAAAATGCTTTTTATTGGTGCCTACAGGGCGGACCAATCGCAAGATTTTATAAGGGACTCCAAGGAGTTAAGACGACTAGCAGCACATACATGGGAAAGCGAAACTAACAGTTGCATTACGGAGGAAGTCTGGACAAAATATTGCGAATTTTAATGGAAGATATCAAGTTCAACCTCTTGGAGAGTGTTTGGCTGGAAGAGTCTTAAGCAGATATTTCATTTCACCCGTTCAGCAGGCTCATCATTCAGTTGCTGGAGGAAATGTGGCTCTCAGGAAGCAAACCATTATCACCTGATCCGGGCCGGTCCAATTGCAAATGCTTTCTGGCGTAAAAATTAACACAGAACTAGAGACGATATTTGGGATGAAAATTGCTGTCAATTGGGATGAACTACCGTTTAGTAGATACTAAAACAACATACCTGTTTGGTTTTGTAATAGAAAGAATCACCTGATCTGAGGTGACACAAAACTAAATTTAAGGTGGAAAATGTATACTGCTCCAAAACGCCTTTGTGCGTGTAAAGAACACAATAGATGCCATTAAATCCTCTATCAGTGGTGACACAAATGCACTTTTCAGAGACATGCATGCTCATTGCAAAAAGGTAAAACTGTCTATTCCTGCATGATTTTGCAGGATCAGGATCCAATGTTTTGATGTGGTGACAGAAACTTACTACTCTTCCCACAAGGGCCTCTGCAGGCCTCTGTCCCTTTATAAGATACATATCAAACAAATATTAGCCATAAAACCAAGGAGAGGTTTTTTCCAAAGGGCAAAAAGTAGTAAGCCTGCTTCCAAAACGGCTTTTAAATTTCTGAGAGAAGGAAAACTGCATCACGTACATTGTGTGGGCGGACTTCTCTCCTAAACACCTGGATCCACTGCTCGGTAACCTGAGAGCCTCCAGGGAATCATTCACTGTTTGTGCAGTTATACCAGATACCTAATGTGAGTGTGTGAATCCATCCACCATCTGTTTCTGTGCTTACCAAAACTACGATGCAGCCAGCGTACATGAAATGAAAAGGCTGAAAATGGAATTCTTTTTCGGCACATCTGCACATCTGTACCCGTCATCTCATCCTCTGGTCATCTGTCTTTGTTTTGTGGGTCAGTAGAGGGGTCAGCACGTAGTTCAAACCAAACGTAATCAACACACTGAATCACCAAAACAGTTACGTGTAGCAGTGGAGCTCCTCCCTGGTGACTAAGACCTCTGTTGTCAGCTCAAGTGTAGCGCCAAAATGAATTAGAAAAGAGCTGTAATCAAGACCAACTAAATCGAGACCAATCATGACAAAGACAAAGGTACTGCAAGACCAAGTCAAGGCCGTAGTCAAAGCAGTATTTAGCTACTTTGGTAGCTAATGTTCATGAAGTGTGTGTGTGAGTGTGTGTGTGTGTGCTCACCCATCCTCCAGACAGTCATTCATGACGTTGCTTTCGTAGGGAGTTTTCAGCAGAGTCCCCCAGGACAGGAGGACTGAAGTGGGCGTTACCGATCCAATGACCAAGTGCAGCGGCTTCTCCAGTTCAACTTTACCTGAGAACAGATTAACATTTTACTTTTAACCTCCACGTGCTCATGTTTCATGCCCGAATGCCACTTTTGCCATGTGACCTTGGTGATGACGTTATCAGTGTTACCTGTGCACTGCTTTTTCACCTCATTGGTTGGGATGGGCTGGACGGCGATGAGATACTTTGGCTCAGCGTCTAAGCACAGAAGAAAAACACACTGGAAGTTACCACAGTTATCACAGCTGCATTTCAGCAGTGGAACTTATCAACAGCCTTTCTTACCAAACTCCGTCTCATACGGCTGTCCGTTCTCAGGCAGCTTGATGAACTGTTTGGAGAACATGCTGCTGCCGTAGCCCAGGATGTAGCCCTCGAGCTTGGTGTCAGCGTTGGGACGCAAAAACTTCATCACGATGGTGTCTCCTGTGGCGTTGATACGGACTTTCATGTTCTGACGTCTCACTGGAGGGAGGTGAGAGAGGACACAGATATCTTTTCTATTAGTGTCGTTGATTTGAAGAAGATCAGCACCAAGCTGAGTAGCAAGTACACATTTAATATTGTGCTTCTTAAGCATAAATACAACATGTCACGAAAGGTGAGGATTCATCCATAAAGACAGCAACTAAAAAGGAAATAATGCACAAAAATAGTTAAAGTGCAGGAACAACAACCCTCAGACAAGCCTTCTTCTTCTATATTAGTCTTGTTGTGCAAAAGCAGAACAAAAAACTTGGGAGGACACAGTTCAAAGTTACATAAATGTTTCTATTTTAACAACTTGCACTTCCTGGATTCGACACTTCTGTTCTCCGTCGCTTCACAGGAACACAGGAAAGCAAACTTGCCACTGAGGTCATTTAACTGAAGGCAAAAGGTGATTTTGCCAAAGGTGGAGCCAAGCAGAGAAAAACCTAATAACACTTTTTATTGTGGACTTTCTACCAGGATAAGACGACGACAAACGTTAAGTGAATGTGACCATGGAAATGAAACTTGAGGTCAGCGAGGCCATCGTGTGACAGTACTGGCACACAGAGAAAATACTTTTTGTCCCTCTCACTCACACGTTGATGTCACTTTTACAAGTAACTGCACTTTTTCTGCCAGAAGCGACTTCCACAGAACACAGTCCTAATCGGTCCTGACCTCGGGGACGGATCTTTAGAGGAGGACAGCTGCCGCGGTTTATTATAAATAAAGTAAAGAGTCAAGTTTTTTTTACTGATCAGCAACCATGAAAAGTCGGTCTGAGGTCTTGGTGAGAGATTGCTTAGAGCTGCTTGGCAAAACACTACAGGCAAAACCAGAAAGAGGCATACGGACTGTTGTATTTACTGATGGTAGAGTGTTTGGGAGCGTTTATAATCCTATTAGTGAATTTTAGTGGCGTTTTTTTATATGCACTTTTACATCTTTGTTGTTAAAATGTGTTAAACAAATAAACTTGTGACAGCATGCAGAGTGTTGCACGTACACACCGACATCTCCTTTCCACAGACAGTGCAAAATATCTTACAAATGGTTGCCAAGTTTGGCTGAGTGGACGCATCAATGCAAGCTAATTTTATCTGTCGCCATCAGGGTGACGTTACGCTATTAAGTGATACTCTAAACGGTTCATTCCCTCTGCAGACTGAACGCTCTGTAGAAGTAGAGGGGACTGGGAGAAACTGTAGGTTTTGTATTTTAGGATGAGATTTATTTTTGTGAAGATTTATTCTACAGATTCTTATTTTGCTCAGGTTTAGCGAGAGAACTCCTTAAAGCTCCGAGCTGAGATGATTCATCTCCATCTCTCTGCTCAGGGCGGCCTCAGCGTGTCATCGAGCTGCCCTTTAAGGACCGCCCACATAAAGAAGTCCATCTACCGACTCTTCACGTGGACACAAATGAATAATTTGCTCATTTTTCTCTCATCACTCGCCTTCGCCATGTGGCCTTCAAAACTAGCCAAGAGCCGGGCATGTTAACAATTAGCCGGTTTGTAACAGGCATGCTAATAAACATCAGGAAGACTGAGCCGGGCCAGAAGTGTGACTTATGACTGACAGTTAGTTAACGCTTATGTAAACCAGACGTTCAGACTTGGATGACGAGTAGTGAAGGGTGGTAATGAGGAGGATATACAAGTTTATGAAATTATTGTTGCTGTTATTAAATTGTGGTTTTTAATGTTTGTTTTAATTCAGTGTCTCACGCCCTTCTTAAATCAAGTTAAAATGAATTAATTTGCGCAAATTCATAAATTCAATTATGTATTTTTTTTGTTTTTATAATTTTTATTTCACTGTGGAAATCACATCAGTCTACGGGGCTCAGTCGTCCACATCTTGCGGTCTACAAGGCTTTCTGTTGGATTATGACTTGTACTATACTCATATTTCAGCATTAAATGAAATAATGGAACTTTGCATGAGGAACAAAGCCAGCAGCTGCCAGACTTCAAAACAGACACTGACAGTGAAAGAGGGGGAAGCCCTGGATTTGAAAAATACCCTCATGCTTTTCCAGCTATGTGTTTCCTATCAAAACTGCATTTGTTTTCATTCCCCCCATCAATATTTCCGATAAAAACACAAGTGAGATTGGCTCAGAGGAGGGAAAAGGCTCAGAGTGTATGAAACATTAGGAAACTTCTGGCAGCGCGATTTAAACTCCAGTACAAGCAAACACTGGCTCAGTCCCATGACAACCCATCCAAAGCTCGGCCATTTGGCCCACACACCGCTTAGGGACTGTTAAAACTTATCAGTATTTCCAGAGTAAAATGAATAAAGCTTTAGGAACAGATCCAGTCATAGTCCTGATCATCGATCAACTACAGTACAAAACAAAACTACTGACAAACTACCTACAAAAAAAAACTGCCAAGCTTTACAGTCGTGTTGTTGTGTGTGTTTGAGTCGATGCATAGTGAGCAAAATAACGAAAATACTTTGAGGGCAGCTGTGCTGGTATGACCCTCACAAACACATGGGATCAGTGAACATTTTACAACCTGCACCACACATGCAACTGAAGTATAATTAAACCCATAATCGTACCCTCGGTACCCGTTTCTTGCTGGAAAGTCGATCAAATGACAACGCGGGAGCGCTGCAGAATGGAAAAGGCAAAGCAGCAACAAAATCGTGACAAAAAGGCACAAAACACCTACAAAGAGATGCAAAATGTCCACAGAGGGATGTAAAATCAATGCCAGCTATGTTACGGAGAGTTGCTGAAGCTGTTCCCTTAAATTAAAACATCCTGACATAGGCGGTCTACCCCGCTCATGCAAAGAAGAACCAAGTCAGAGCTAACTGTACAAACAAATCCATCATAACGCTGGGAGTCTGCCAATAAACATGTCAGATTATGTAATAAATAATGCCGCATCAATCATCAATAAACATTAGATTCATCGTGCTGTGGACTAATAGTCAGGAGAATGTAATCCTGCTGGCCTGAAAAGAAGAAGAAGAAGAAACACCCTCAAACTGGAAACTCAATCTTGGCTGAGCGGAGCAGCTATCTTGGATCATGAGCAGTGATGGATGATCATCCGGGAAAAGGGAGTAGGTTAATGGGGTTGTCAGCATAACACGTTCTTTTCACTTTTGCTGCAGTGCAACATGATATGTTTATGAGTGTTTAGTGTTTGAAAATAAATATTAAAAACGTGTATCTGTACAGTATGTGCACATTTTGGCACCGCCGCGTCCTGATTTAGTGTCTGACATTATCAAACCGCAGATTTCCCCCTGTTGGCTGCTGCGTTATACTGCGCTGTGCAGCAGAGGAGGAGGAGGAGGACTGTGTTAAAGTAAACGCCAGCAGAATAAATACACTGAGATCATCACAAGACTTTTCCACTCATGCTGATGTGTGAACTAATGAACTATAAATATCTGAAGCAAAGCCTCAACAAAAAAAAACAAAGACAATCTTGGTACGGGACTACAAGGCCTGTTTTGTTTTCAAAATTTGCAATGGAAAAAGAAGTTTTCCGCTCTTTGTTGAAATGAACGTCGACTTTTTTGGTGGATGGAAGTGACATAGAATAATGAAGTCATGTCAGCTTGACTCGTGCAGCTGAACATCACAGCTGGTCTCTGCAGACAACACGCGTCCACGTCTATACACTCACTTTAACTGACTGTACTTGACACCCTTTCCTGCTACACGTAATGACTTTACATGCACGGTGCGATGAGGAAAGGTGGCGAGGAGACTTGGCACTCTGCACCGTGGAGATAAAAACAGATGTTTTATGGCTCCCCACGTTCATTTAAAGCTATAAAGCGTGTGCCAGAGCGCGCAGGGTTTGGGAGCAACAGCTGAACTGACCTATATGAGCACTAATGGGACCTGAGCCTGCAGCACCGGGTGAGTCTCTTTGATTCACTCCCATTTTCTTTCTTGCACCTTGCAGCCCAGTGGGAGGCACACTTTCCTGGGATTACATATTTCCCTCTCACCTCAGTGGCTTCCACGCCGGTCCCTTCACTCTCACACCATATATCCCCCGCCTGTCAGATTCTCCCGGAGCAGCTGTTTTCCCTTCCCCCTCGTGGCGGTGCTCCATCTCGCTCCACTTCACTCAGCCTCTACCATCCTCTGTGTGTCAGCGGCCTTCCCTCCATCCCTCCAGTCTTCCATCGACCTGATCCTCTTCCAACTTCCTGAAGGGCTTTGAATTCATCTCCCCTGTCGTCCCATCTCCTCTCTTATTCCATATTTCCCTCATTAATCTATACATGTCATGTGGCCATGTTTTGTCTGGCTCGGCAGCTGTTTCCAGGTCTTATATTGCCCTGACGTGGGGTAATGGTAAATCATTTCTTGTACTATAAAGTACTGAAGTCCTTCAGACACAGAGAGTCTCGTGTAAACTTACTCGGCTTATTCTAAAGAGTCAAAAAAACACATGTAAAGGCTCGGGGAGGTACAGATCTAACAGTGCCTGTTAGCTCTGACACCAGCGTATTAAAGCAAACACCTCATTACATAACATGTTTCATTCTGAAACCAGGGGCTTGATCCAAGAAGAACACAGATACAGACGTTTATCTCTGCTCACAAAGCAGAAACACACACACACACACACACACACACAGCCGCTTTCATCTGGCTCCCAAAGCTCCACATTGAGATTTGTCCACAGGCCAACGTCAGCCAGCCAGTTACACAGTGGAAGCAGCCTTTTCCACTGCGCTCACCTCTCCATCGCATCCAGCCTTCTCACCTCAAATCACTTCTTGCTACCATCAAAGTCTTCAAAGGGCGTCTGAGTTTAACTCGCAAAATAGAAACGCGGCTGCAAAGCGTAGACGGTCGGCGATGGAAAGACAGTGTGTATGCACAGTGTGTGTGTGTGTGTGTGTGTGTGTGTGTGTGTGTGACACAGTTCGATAATGAGACAATATGGAAAACGTTTGTGGAAATTTCTTTGCAGTTTTCCAAGAATGTCCTGAGGATCCTGACGCTCTAATCTAATATTAAAGTGAGTCTGTTTTCTGCTTTTCTTTATGGCATGTCGGAGAAGAAAACACTGCATGTATCGCAGTGACACTGCTTATCTTCTAAACTAGTGATAAATAGTGTTTTGTTTGGTTGGTGATTATTTCATGCTGCTGCTTTGGAAACATTCGGGACATATGTGTTATGCACTGGCCAGAAATAGTATGTCAATCTGCAGAGTCTGTGTTTAATTTTTAAAACTCTCTTCAGCTGGTTTGATGAAATCCCTTAATGAGAGCTCTAATACATTCGAAAGAAATTAAAACAATAAAAGAATCTTTTGCCTGAGGCGAGAGTTGGCTTATAAACTCATCAGGTCTCGGTGGACACGGTTCCAGGAAATCCTTCCCATCAGATTGTCTACACGTCTAACCCCATGACCCCCAACCTGGAAACACTTACATTAAAACCAGTGAGCAGTTAACTGACCTATTTCACTGCGTCTGCTCACCTCATTTCAGGGAAATGTGGATGAACCACAGGAGTCGTAAAGACAGTGCTCTCTAATCAAGGCAGTTTGAAAGCCTGACAGGTGGCTCGGGAGAGAAAAGGCTGATTTTCCTCAATTTTCTGTATTTTACAGCACTAAAAGTCAGGATAAAAACCACTTATTGAATATAAATCTATTTATGGGCCTGTGTGAGGGGTTAGAGGGGGGGTTACAATGCTTATTACTCTAATTACACTCAGTGGAAAGTTGCAAAATGTACAGAGAAATGAAAAAATGACAAATCATTTAAAAAATGTTAAACATTCCAGTTTCAGTGAAACCCGTGTACCACAACAATATGAATTTTGTGTTCAACATGTGGCATATTAAAGCCAAACCTGGTAATCCCAGTCATGCTACATCCAGCAGATATCAATCTGAAAACAGGAGGAAGGAGCTCTGCAGGAAAGCTCTCAGCTAATCTGCATATTTCCGTGCATTTCTTCTACAAACGTCCTCGATGACGTTACAAACAACATGTTTCGAATGGTATCCATCACTCGACACACTTTGCAGTACACGGCTCTCCTGATACGGTTGCGAAATCCATTCTCTTGTCACTTATCCTTGAAACAAATATCCATCTTACTAACTATGACATATTGTCTTTCCAAGTGTTTCCCAGCATGCATTTGGCAGATGACAGACATGGAAAAGCAGTCAGGGCTAACATGAAAAAAGACAATCACAGGAATGTTCACAAACTGTGGGAGGACACCAACAATGACCGAACATTCACTGATCACCTCACAGGCAACACAACTGATGCAAGTATCACCTACCTCTGCTCCTGCGAGGAGTTGAGGGACCAGAGAGAACTATCCCAGAGATGAACACCATGAGGAGAAGTGCCAGAAAGCTGTGTGAGTGTTGCTGCATCCCCATCTTCTTCTGTGCTGTCAGTCGACTCGTGAGTCTCAGGTGCAACAAAGCTGCTGCTGCGATCTGAATGAGCTCAGTTCAGCTCAGATATCTCACGGCAGAGGTGAGACGCAGGAACAAGAGGCTATCGCTCAGCGTCACTTCACTGATTGAGCAAATCTTTGGCAACAGGTTGAGCGTGGCGTGTGCTGCAGCTGCAGGAGTCAGGCTGGGTGTTTCTTTTTGGAGTGGCTGCACTACTTCTCTGAGCTGGTGGCTCTCAGGACTAGTGCAGCTGACTGGACTGGACTGGACTTCTGGGTGCAGCGGGCTTCTTCTTCACCATCTATACCTCTAAAATGGAGGGAGGGGTCAGAAAGAGTCAGGCACACCCACTCCCGTTACCCTCCCTCATCTCTCCATCTCACACTCCTTTTCTCTGGAATAGGAGTGAAAGTCTTCTCCAACTTTCCCGCCCTCCTCTGTCTTTTTTTTTTTCCTCTGCTTGGTCTAGTGTGTCCCAGTAATCCTGCTTTCCATCTGCGGAGGCCTTTTGACACTTTTTATTGTTCTTACTCGCTCCCTCTATCCCTCATTCTGTCTCCCCTATGCACATACGCACTAAACTGTTGTCTCACACTCTGTTTACATGCACTCTTGCATATTCTGGATATGATATTATCATGAAACTTAAGAAATCTGGTTAATCACATCCGTGTATACATTTTGATAGTATCCAGGTTTCTAATCATTTTGCACCACCCGTAACAGCAAATGAGATGAGCATTAATCAAGTGCACGCTCAGAAACCCGAATAAGGTGTTTCCATACATGTGAGGTGAGTTCTGGACAAACAACTCGTATGATCGTGTATCTCAAAACCAAAATATGTCATGTCAGTTTTATTCATGCTGCACACAACCTAAATTTGCCTCAGAGGGATTTATAATGTGTATAACATACGACACCCTCTATCTTCAGGGTCTCGCTATGGAAAAAAATATTCACACAAAAAACCTGATGGAAAAACAAGGGCGAAATTTCAGATGTCTCGTATATAGGATGGACAAACGAGCTCTGTACCATGAAGATCTAGACAGAGGACAAACAGGCAGGGAAGCACAGCGTGCTAAGAGAACACAAGGCAATTCATTGCACGCGACACATAATGCGATAAGCGACAAAATGATGTAATAATAAGAATCATCCAGGTTTCAGAAACCACAATTGAATGTTTACACACACAAACCCAGCGATATACAAACAAGTGAAACCTGGACTAGTAGTGAGCCTGTAAACACACACACACACACACACATCACGTCGGTGTGTGTTTACTTAAAGTCACTCTTTTATCTCGTTCCCTCTTTTTACACAAAAACACAAACACACTCACACAGCCACATCAAGCGAGCGCTTCATTTCCTCAATTTAAGCATTGTTCAACATTAAACCTATAATCAAGTCATTACACATAAAATAAGATGTTAAATTTGGGGGAAATGTGTTTTTGGTCCTCACAACGGAGCCAGGTCCCCGCAACGCGAGTGGGGTTCCCCACATGGGTCCCCACGATGCTGTATAATCATGTGCACGCACTTCAGTCAAGAAAATTTGAAGGGTAATTGGAACAGTCACATAAGCTGCGCATATCCAAAAAGTTATGAGTGTGCAGAGCATAGCTGCCATTATATTCCATGGAAACAATGTCTCTCATCATCCTCATCATCCATCTATAAATATATTCTCTGTCAATGACAAAAAAACACATTAACATCATGTGCAGAACAGACGAGCTGACAAAAACCGGCCGTTTGCAGCCATGTGTCGCACATTCAGACATGATTTTCTGGTGCATCACAAACACATGGTCACGGTGTTGCATCACTGGCTTGTCAAACTCATAGTATATCATTGTTTACAGCCAATTAGTTACGTTTTTTTCTCATTTATTTGTGTGCAGATTTGTGTGTGTGTCTAGAGTCAGTTTTAGCCGTGGTCAGCCAAAAACTCTCAGCCAGAAATGAGCCTCAAGGACAAGGAATGTGTGCATTTGTGCAAGGAGCACACATGCTTGCACGTGCATGTGTTTCTGCGTACGTCTGCGTGGTCCAACATCTCCATCCTCCAGTGCAGTTGATTATATCCCACATGTTATCACACGAGACAGGAAATGACATCGCATGCCAGAGGAGGAGTGTCTCCCGAGGAAGTCCCTGAACAGATTGTTTCAGTGGAACCCCCAGACCTTCACCACGCCAGAAACCATTAAACACAGATGAATCATCGACTGCACCCTGTGGAAATGATAAAGTTTGGGGTGTAATCAGTTTGACCTAACTCGCTGGCCCAGAAGCCAATGGGGGGACATTTGCCTTCAGATTTATCGTTATCGCTTTAGTAGCTCTGTTTTTAAAATGTTTAAGATTCTGAAATTGTATAAAGGTTTTGAAAATAGCCATATGAATCACATACTGATGTGATTTTGTAGGCCAAGGCCAGAATGCCTGCTGAGCACAACTCTGAAGACACTTTGGTACAACAAATATCTTCTGTTTCAACATTTTTCACAAACCCGTGGAGGGCTCTCTTCTCTTCAGTTTGTGTGTAAAGTTAACTGAAACTTCAAACAGGATCGAGTCTCCCTCTCTATGTTGGTGTTGGAAAGGCATGTAATGATGCAAATTGGGGTGAAATGAGTAGAAAGTTCTGATATTTGTGTAAAAATATACGAGGTAATAGTAGAAAGTTTCCTTTATTTTTAGGATTAGCAAGCAAGGAAACATTCTCTGGCTGTTTGAGACAGATTGTGTGGTTGCCATGGTGGATAGTCTTGGGCTGAACTTATCTAATTGTTGAGGCCAATCATTTGATAATGCCACATGTTGCAGGCGTTGCAATGGACTGTACTACTGAACCAAAGAAACACGTTTTGTGCTTTTTACTGCCCAGTCTCTGGACTCAGCGATGTAAACAGCAGCCCAGAGGTTGGACAGTGTTTTGATTTTACACATTCAGCTCTTTATCTACACAGAGGAGGGAGGCAAAGACTCTGTAAAGCTCTTTGAGGCCTCCCTTATTTTACAGCAGTTTTGCCAGAGAGCTTATCTGCAGATGAAAATGAGTAAACAGACACCCAAAGTGAAGCCAGCACACTTCGATAAACTGGAATACGTGAATCCAAATGACAAGTTTGCAGCTTCAAAGCGAGACGGACCTCGGGGCAGCGGTGCAGCTCGAGGTCTCTGTATGATTTTGTATTGGCACAAAGAAATCGCTTTGCAGACTTAGAAAGTTTTAGCTGTACCAGGTGGGCCCCAGATGTACAAACACAATCTCCAGCGCGCCAGTAAGAACAAAAATACTGAAGATGAAAATGTCGCCTTATTTTAGTGATCTGGGGTTCCGTTCATACCAGGGAGCACATTTTCACAAAGCGTACATGCTTTCCTCGGTCTGCGCTTCAGATTTGGAGTCTGACACAACTTTACCTACGTGCAAGGTGCAAACGTTTAATTAAGTCAAACTCCAGCAACATTTGTAGTACAAAGAACAACCCAGTACTCTAGTTTGGACAGAAGTTGTTGTCTTGCCGTTGAACTGATTCACTTCAGATCTTCTAAAGACGTTCATACTCGTATAGAACCAAATGACAGCGATTCAACATGTCAAAATAAGGAGGATAATTCAAAGTACTACGTGCTGCATAGTTGTCAGTTGTCCCACGCTGTTGTGCGACCAAACTCCATCCACATGAGTCATAAGCAGTTCCACCAAAGAGAGATTTCCCCTTAAAACTTCTCACATGGTTTCGTTTAAGTGACTGTATGAAGCCCAAAGTGGTGAAATTACCCAAAAATCTTCACCAGAAAAAAAAAAGAAGAAGAAATAAGTCCAAAAACATGTTTTTTTTTTTCTTGCTCTCCCTCCCATTTATCTTGTGATACTTTGTCAGGCCAAAACACTCGACACTGGACAAAGCAACCAAACTCTGCATATGTCATATAACAATAATATAACACACAGGATGCAAATACTTTGTTTTGAAACATTACTACGTTTTGCTGATGGTACTTTCCTTTGTCGCCTCCTTCCAATAGCTGCTTGTTCAGAGGCCTCCTCCCTCTCCACCGCTCGCACCTTGTCACTTCCTCGCACTGCCATTACTCCTTGTGGAGTAGTCTGGTTTGTATTAACGGTAGAATCGGCCTGTGAGATACGCAAAGTGTTCAAATCAGTTATGATTGGCCTCCAACTCTCCAGCAGACCTAATGTGTGTTACCAGGTGTGTTTGAATGGGCTCTCTCGCTCTTTGGAGGCAGGAAGTGATTTTTAGCAGCCAGTTTGTTCTTTTATCTCCCCTCTAATGAACGTGATTTTATTGCTGTTTGTCCATCTTGAAGTCCAGGATCAATTATTAACAGATTTAGGAAGAATGTTTTCTAATGCTTGTAAAGTTGAAACAATTTGTGGAAAGCAGGTTTCAGCCTCTTGGCCGTCTCTTACAGCCAGATGAGCAAGAACTTTGAGGTGTTGAAGTCAAGTCAAGACTGAGACGAGGCAGTATATAACCTGAAGCGTGGTGGCTACACTGAGTCACCTCAGTAAGCGTTACCTTGAAGTATTTACAAATGACTGTGTGTTCTTTTGGACACTGTTTTTGCGATGAACTCTTCAAGAAGTCGGATTTTATTCCAGAGGATTTGGCTGATGTCTCCTCCCAGACAGTTGCAAATAAATAAATCAGGCAATTAAGCGATATCCTCGCGTTTGTGGTTTGACTGGTCGTGAACTAAAATCCAGAGTTGTCTGACAGAGCGAGACGAGACAGAGGCCTGTAAAAAAGTGAAGTTAAAACCACAATGTCTAGACTTTTTAATGTATCTGACAGTGGCCTTATCGCAAAAGGTATTAGTCAAGTTTCCGTCCAACTTCTTTGCCAATTTCAACCAAGTTTTCAGAAAATTGGACCAAGTGCGAGTTCATTGCAGTGTTTCGATATTCTGCGGTTATGTGAATGTGACGAGTTCTTGCTATAAGTCGCACCAGAAACATTAATATTCATGCACAGTACCAGTCAAAAGTTTGGACTGAAGTCCAGATCTCACTGGTCCATTCTGTGTTTGTTGTCATCTTGTTGGTGTCCCTCCGTCGTCCCCGTGATGGGTTTTGCAACTACACTTGAAGACGCATTGAAAGTTTTTGAAAACTTCTGGACGGACTGACCTTCACGCCTTGAAGTAATGATGGACTGTTGAACATCTCTTGCCATAATATGAATTATTACACAAGTCCACGCCAACGCTTCTGAAGAACAACTGATGGTCTCAAACACATTAGGCAACTAATAACATCAATTACCTTTTGATGAGACGCACATGTTAATTAAAAACCGGAGAGAATGACAGATCAGATGTGGCTACTTTGAAGACTCTAAAATAAATTGTACTTTGCTTTGTTTACACATAATTCCATATTTGTTATTTTATAGTTTTAAAGTCTTCAGCGTCAAAGATAAACCGCTGAATGAGAAACTCAGTCCAAACCTTTTGACTTTCGCTCTGAAAGATTTGGTTATTTTATTATTCGGCATGATTTAAATGACAGAATAATTCATATTTATGGTTTACACTGCTGCCATAAAGAATTACCATTCCTTTCCAGGAGCCGCGGATAACCGGAGATCTGGATTTGTATGTTTATTTGTTTTATAACCGTCCCAACAACCACCTGTTTATCATCACTTTCTGCTCCAGCTTTTTCTCTTGGACTCTTCTTTGCACCAAAATTCTCAAATTTTCTAATTAATCCTCCATGTGGTGGGTTTAAAGCGATTAATATACACCTGAGTACATTTGTTTTATTCATGCTGTAAGATCCTTTAAGGACAAGTTTTCCCTCATTTCACAAGCCTTTTATTAAATTATTAAGTGTCTCTCCTCTCTCTCACTTTGTCTTTAATCCGTGCATGTCCTCCTCCTCTGGTATCCTTTATCCCCTCCTGCATCCGCCGTTCTTTTTCCGGCTCTCCTTTCATCCCGCCGGGGTTTTTGTTAGGGATGCGTAAGTTTTCAGAGGAGAACAGGTCAGGCAGCGCTGTCCTCGCTCTGCTTTTGTCATCACAGATTTGTCATTCTTTTCCTTCGTTTTATTGCTTTTCAACACATCATCAGCTGCCACCTGCCAACATGCGCCACGCAGCCGGAAAACTGAAAAACTGTGTCAGGGATGGGTACAAAAAATAAAAATGGAGCAGTGTTACACACTCACACGTTAGTTTGTGTGTATGTCAGTTTCCATAATGCTGATGAAGGAAACAACAGGACACTCTGCTTGTCTACACGACGCTCCCTGCAGAAGGATTCCCTTTGCTCAGGTGGAAAAACACTAAAATCTTTCTCAATATCAAACTGGCATGTTAAAATTCAGAGATCATGCCTCTTTTTTTTTTTTTGCATCCTTCCTTCCAGTAGCTGCAGGCGATTGGAAAACGTTTGCTGCTGCGGCCAAGAGCAGAAGGTCTTTCACAGCTCAGCCGAGCGTGTGCAGGTTTCCTCGCTTGGACTGGTTGTGATTTTTGAGTATGGAAAAAGACAATAATTTAGATTTTTTTTTTCCACTCACTTTTTCCGTTCTGCTCATGCCATGAATGGAGTGGCTTATTAAATTACAGACTTCCATACCAGGTCAGAGCAGTTTGAAGATGAAAATGTTGCAGACGTTCTCTTCTGTACTTCTGTACAGAAATCAGCCTCAGTCGCCACACTTCTATATTATAACTCCATACGGATGCATATTTTTAAAGAATGCCTCTGACTTCTGACCCTGCTCCATTTTTGGAAATTTATTAGCGCCTGTCAGGTTGTGTGGTAAGCGCAGTAAGTCTGGTTTTCCTGCCAGATAAATGTGCTCTGCATTCAGTAAGTGGAAAATGTGATGTATGGAATATTCTTCCAAATATTAACCTAGTTTCTCAGAGGTCACGGGCTCATTCAGTTTCCCTGCGTGTGTGTGTGCACACTTTCTTTTTCATGTGCAGATAATAGCGCTCTGCTGATAATAATATTAAGTCATAAATATCAAAATGGCAGCAGTACCTGGATGCATCCTGAGGATGACTTCATTGCTGATTAATGTAACAGTTGCTGTGGTTGTCAACAGCTACACAACATTAAAAACGCACACTCCCACGCACACACCAAACAGGTGAACGACATGTGTGCATCTTTCCACATCTGCAAAAAACCTACAGAACAGACTATTCCTGATCGGTATGTTCAAAACGTTCACATTTACACCACAGGCCAGGACAGTAATTCTTTTGTGTGTGTGTGTGTGTGTGTGTGTGTGTGTGAAAATGAGACCCACAACCACACAATGATAGACAGGCCGGTGTTATTGCCAACTGCCATGTGGCAGCAAATCTTTCTTTCTGGAAAGCCATGGGGGACGGCAGTGTTGTGGATGATGAAGCAGAAGGATTTAAGGAGACTACAGGACGCAGAGAAAAGAGACAAATATAATTCATCCACTGCAAAGAGAGCAGACCAAAAAAGTCAATGTGGTTCTCATTTCGTGCCTTTTTTTTGTTGTTTGTTTGAGTGTGTGCGTCCGCCTGAACGTGAATACTTTACGTTGATTGCGTTTGTCAGGATGGATCCTCTGTCTGACAGATAAATCGCTGCATTACATGGGAGGATCAGGCACGCAGCTTAGAGCTGACAGCAGATAGGATGCCGGACAGATCCGCAGGCTTTAAGTCAGAACCCGGCCGGTGATACGTCCGTGCAAAAACGTGCAGATGTCGGCATCATAAAAGTCCAACTTTTTACACGCCTTCTGCTCGGCTACTGCACCTTTATCTCACTCCCAACAATCCTACAGTAGAAATGTGACGTAGCTGCAGACTGACCTCTGAAGTTTGAGGAAATGCACATTCACTTAACTGAGAGTTAGTTAAGTTGACGATACTGCGTCTGCACAGGAAAGCAGGATCACGTGTTCCTCTGCTTTATGGAGCTTCATGGAGAGTTTCAGCTCATCGTTTTGTTTATTCACACTCGTCTGCGGCCGTCTTCATGTGTAAGTGTAATTTTTTACACAGCTGTCAGCTGCAGCATCTCTGCAGTAGCCACCACCTCCCGCTCCGCCTGCCAATAGGTCAAGATCAGTATTTATCCACTACTTGAACTGTGAACCTAAAACTTTGGTAATCTCATTTCAAAGCACCAAAACAATCGGTCCACGTGAGTAAAGGTATGTTTTCACAGGAGAGTTGAACAATTTCAAAAAACAGACTTCGACTTCTCAGCTCTAGTCAAGGCCAGTTACCTCCTCACACACTGCTCAAGGTCGAGGGGCTGAGATTTGTCTGCAGATGATAAAAAAAATAAAAATACATCATGTTATATGCATGTGCGTTTAAGACATGCAAGACTCCAGATCCACAGGCTAATGCTGCTGAGCTGTAGCTGCTGTTAGCGCATGTTAGCTCAGCTCATATTTACCACAGTGGCATTACACTCTCAAACTGGGGACCAGTTTCTACATAATGACGCTCAAACTAAAGCAGAAAAGTATTTTTGCTCCGTGAATAAGAGAAAAAATATGCACGATGACGACACAAACGTTCAATGAGGCGTGTTATTAACCTCTCATCAATCATATATTACAATATAGACTGCATTGTCCATGATTCCACTAGTCCATCAAGCACCCCAAATGCAAAACACAGACCAGTCAAACAAGGAGGAGTGTGCATCCTTGACAATAGGTAAAACAGCAAAAGACTTTACATCACGCGTTTATGACCAAAAATCACAAAGCAGATGGACATCATGCTGAAGTCATTTTCAAACCACGAGCACACTGAAAAGCGCTCACCTCTGCCTCCTTTCTAGTAAAACTCCAGCATCATATTTAGTTTTTTTAAGGGTACGACACATTTCTGAAATAATGTTTTATGGTGGAAACGCTGGCGGGCTACGAGAGGGCAAGTCTTGTCGTACTGTAACACGAAGAAGAACGCTGCAGAACGGGTCAGTGTGTGCACACACTGGAGCAAACACAGAAGCCAGCGGATAAATTGTTTAGGCGTGTGTGTGTGTGTGTGTGTGTGTGTGTGTGTGTGTGTGTGTGCACGTCTGCTCGCTTTTCATTCTTTCCCTGTGCTTCATCACGGCGTGTTATTCTGAAAGTTAACGCCGCACTTTAGTCTCCAGGATTAAAACAAACACTCTGCGGCAGTGTCACAGGATCTGTTGTCTCACCTAAAAATAAGAAAAACTTGGACGGCAGGGTTGATGCTCGTATGGGCAAGATGTAAGTTTAATGCATTTTTAATGCTTTCTTTCGATCACGGTGACACATCACCCCATGCTAAGTGAGTTTGGAGCCATCTTGAAATACTGTAAGGCCCCGTCACTCGACGACAGGATAATAAATAATAAAGAAAGACGTTCAGGAACTGGGAGAGAGGTGGACAGACGGGAAGCAAAAGAAGCAGACAGGACCTATGATTGACGTCGAGTTTGTTTTCCTGGCTCGGTAATATGATTGTACTAAAGCCTTCTTTGGTCCCGGCTCCGCGTCTTTGTTCCTCTGGGTGATTAAGACAAATAAATCACAGGGATCAAACTAAAGACAGGCTCTGGAAGACGGAACGGAAGAAGACAGGAGAGAGATTTGAACATATTTAGCGGCAGCCCCGGCTCGGTGGGTGAAAGCAAACGGGGAACTGTGGAAAATAATCACCCACTCCACATCACATCATCACATCACTTCACACTTACCGAACAGAACACAACGCCACGGTTTACAGTAAATGATGTAACAGCCCGAAAGTCGGTGGTGTAACACTTTCTAGAGAAACTAATCACACCATCTAATCCTTCATTTATCTGTTGAAACATCTGCATAGGCGGAGGCTCCACCTCGACGTGAACCAGAGCAAACCAACATGTGACAGATGATGAAGTAAGACACACTACGTCTGAGAGCCGCAGCGGGTCTCCTTGTTCGACCTCGCAGAAGATACTTCTAACTCTCAACAGGTGTCTGTGTAGGTTTTTGTCTATTTGTCTTGATGTCAAACAGAGCGAGGTCGGAGCTGCAGCAGAGCTGTATCGTGTGCTGGCACAACATCCGTAACATGATGGATGGAGGGGACGAAAGAAGAAGAGAAAGAAGAAGAAGCCATAGAAAACAAGACGGTGCCCAGTTTGAAACACAAAGGAACGCAGATTTTCCTATAGGCTGACTATAAGAATCAGATATAAACGCGTCCATGTGGCAAACAGATTCAGATTTATTATAACTTGTGTTTGAAACCGATAACATTGCGATCACGTTACAGGAGTTAATTGTCGAGACTTGGAAACATGAAATCACTTTTAAGAGGAGTCAGACGAGGCGAGAAACACGAGCAGCCCGATGATCACACGGGCTGGAAACAAGCCAGATGATCTATTTGGAGGTGACGCTGAAGTCCGCATGAAGCGCTCGCTGCTGCTGCTGCAGGAAGAACACTCGATCAAACCTGAAGCAGGAACTCGATCCGTAAACTGCGATAAAGATTTACAACACGTCCTCCAGATAACTTTGGCTCACCTGACGCCTCATTTCTCTTTCATGTTGTCAGGCCTCAGATGTTGGAGTTTAAAGGTCCGGTGTGCTCGACTCAGGCAGCTGTGTTTACAGAGCATGGCAGAAACGGAATATAATGTGCTGAAGTTTTCATTAGTGAAAATAATCATCTTTATGTTTTTTATCACCTCAGAATGAGACTTTATATCTACAGACACTAAACAAGCAGCTCAGAACAGACGGCTCGCCCCGGTACATCTATGTGTCGTGTTTTCTTTATGTAAATCTGTGGTTGGTTTCCGCTGATGGGTGGAGGTGTGGTCGCCCGATTTGGCCCCCAGAGGTCCAGGCCAATCAGAGCCGCCAATCAGAGAGGCCCTAAATGCCGGCATCTACGTTACTTAAATTTAAACTGCCTGACAGTCAGCACGTCTTCAATTTAATAAATAATTTTGTTTATACCAAGAAAATCTGGTTCATGTTACTTCCCCTGACCCATCGTGAGCTGGTGTCATAACATAAATGGGGGCTTGAACGGGACGTCTCCGTCATCTCATGGTCACAACACTGAGTTTTGTCCATCAGGAGCCAGATGTCGTTACATCAGACGTTTGCACAGGGCGTTTTATTCTGAAACTTTCCATGCCGTTTCTGCGTCTGACTACTACTTTGGCTCTAGATGTGCGTGTTTCACAGCCGCCACAGTTCCTCCTTCAGGGACGAGCGTCACAATCAGCAACTAGCTGCTGCTAAACTACACTCTGGTCCTTTAACTTTGTGAGCAGTGAAACAGGATAACAAGTGACTGTGAGTACACACAACTGAATAAAAGTCTTAAAGCCTGAAATAAACGGAAATTGAACGCAGCACTGACTTATCGTGACCTTGAATGAAACATGGTGAACTTGTTAAACTGTTGTTTAAGTCAAGCGATGGGACTTTCTCTAACAATTTATTCTAACAAACAGACGGGACTTCTCTGCCGAGCGCTGATTTACAGTGTGATATCCTCAAACTGAAGCTCACGAGCCAGTTTGTGGTTGTTTACAATGTTTTCAGCCTCCCCTAATGACAAAAACACTCCATCCTCGTTCACACGCTCACATGGGGAGCGGATTTTCTGCTCTGCGGGGGAGGACTGCACATGATACAAAGCTGGCCTCCACACAAAGGCACCATGAATGTGACTTCATGTTTTTTTTTGGAAACACGTAGTGATAACTTATCAGCACCACCCTGCAGCAACAAATCCTCCTCACGCAGCACGCTGACGGATGCGTGGGATCGCGGTTTTACGAGCGTGGGCAGACGTGCAGGGTTTAGAGATGCTTCAGTGATGACTTTACAACCTTCAGACCTTTTTTAAAAAGGGAGAGAGGCGAAATATCAGCGCGATCCTACCTCACGAGGGCAATGATACTCAAGTCATTATTAATTCTTTGGCCCGTATAAACAAATCACATGTCGATGGTTAACTGCTGTTTTACTTTCCATTTTCCGAAGCGCACCATAAGGTGTTTTTAATTGATTTTCCGAACTTCCAGGAAGCCAACGGTTTTAGTTTGCTATAAAAATCTATAAAAATCAACTTGCAGAGACCTTTAATTGCTCTGCAATCTGAGAGATGTAATCCATCACAGAGAACGTTTTGTCACCTTTACAGTACGTCGTCAACCAAAATATGTTATGATCGGGTGCTGATTTATTTGTTTCAGTTGCTGAACAACAACATTTCCTGGAAGAAAACAAGAGGAAGCGCTACATAGATCTGCTGGTGCACAGGTAGGCAACGAAAAGAGCCAAAGGACACTCAGCTCGAAGGAGTAAGTCAAGTATTTCGGGGTCTTGTTCATGAGTGACCCAACCGAACCGGGTTGGTGCAGCGCCTGCAGTACTTTGGACACTGTACAGGACCGTTGTGGTTCAGAGGGAGCTCTCGATCTTCCATCTGCGTTCCAACCCTGACCTGTGGTCATGAGCTTTGGGTAGTGACCAAAACAATTAGAGATGCGGATACACGTGGCCGAAATGAGCTTCCTCCAGCTCGGTGTAGAGAGGTGGTTCAACGTCTCATTAGGTTGACTACATGATTAAAACATGAGGATTAAAAAGACAGATGCATACTGACCACACACACACGCCGGTCTTCCTCACATACATAACATCCCGCTGCCAGCGAGGTGACATTCCACGTCTGCAGTGCCGGGAAAAAAAGCACGGCCCATTCGTCTGACCCCTGCCCTGGATAACACCCCCACATTAAGGTGTTTGCATAATCCACATTATCTTATTGTTTCCCTACAAGTTCTCGAACCTGAATGCAGTCAAACCAAGTCAAACTGTCACGGAGAGCGCAGGTGAAAACCAACAAATTTCACTTAAACGTGCAGAACCGCTTCCAGATCAAACCAAAGATCAGACAATTTGAACGTACTTACACACACACACACACACACACACACACACACACACACACACCTGCAAAGTTCCCACAGTAAAAAAACTGTAAGTAGAAATAAGCTGCAGTGAACTGCAGATAACCTGACATCATGTGCAGCATGTGGGAGATATTCTCCATGGCAGCGGTCGGGGCCAGCTCTGTAATAACCATGCTAATGCCTGATTGCGTTTAATTTGATACAAATGAGCACATTATCCAGCAATTTACCAGGAGAAATTTTTACATAATACCCCACTTCATTAACAAGCGGGGTATTATGACTGGCATGTCACATCGAACACAAGTGTCAGGAGGAAGCTGGAGTTTTTTTTAATCCTCTCTCTCTCCGTCTCTCTCGGGGGATCGTATATTCTCCGCCGTGGAGAGATGTGCTGCCGCTGTAATAAAATATGATTCCCCAAAAAACTGCTGAAAGATTTCTGACAGAAACAGGCCAATATCTAATTGGGCCTGGAGAAGAAGTAAGTTCTAACTCTTAAGTCTTTTTTTTTTATTATCCGTCCCTGTGTTTCCCATTAAAATAGTTTCCAGCCATTGAAAAGAGGATTTGAAACAGCCAGCCTCAGGTAATACCTGCTGGAGGAGTTTGCCAGACAGTTGGGCTGAACTCTAGACCCCGGGTCTGCTGTTGGACCCCCTCCAACAACGCTCCAACCGTTCAGCTAAAATCTATTCCACTTAATTATTTAATCCAAAACACACAAGTCAGTCTGAATGTAATAGTGTTGTGTTTTTAGAGAATTAGCAGTCATTTCATAAAAGAGCAACACTGTGAATCACAAACATCTGCTGTGTCAGAAACCACACAACAGTCTCCAGGACTGAGTGACAAAAATAGTCTGTATTGTCCGTTAAAGTGTCTCCTCTCTCACGTGGAGTCAGACACATACAACCATCATTTTTAGGCCACAGTGAAAGTTTCAAATCAACCTTTAAATTCAGTCTAATCCAGGTGAGACTCACCCAGACAGCCATGTCCTCCTCCTGCAAGAGCTTGATCCGTTCCTAGGCTGGATGGGCGAGTAGTAGTTCCTCCAGCAGGTTTTGGGTCTGCCCTGGGGTCTCCTTCCTGTTGGACATGTCCTGAAATCCTCCAAACGAAGGCGCTCAGGATGCCTCCACCACCTCAGCGACATGAAGGACCAGCAGCAGCGGCTCTTCTCTGAGCTCCCTCCGGATGTCCGAGCTCCTCACCCTCATCTCTGAGGCTGAGTCCTTTAGAGAAGGAAATGTAAAATGTAAATCCAAAATGCATCCATCTGTAGGGAGACATGATTTTTATCCAGCTCCTGCAGGATTATGCTCAGAAGACCAAATTTTATTCAGGAGAACGTGAATTCAAAGATGCATTCACACCATGTCTACAAGTTAATTCTGAATAAAGTTTGTTTATTACTCCAAGATGTTGCATCCAATGCTAGCCTGTATCACGTGTATAATTAGCTAAATGAAGTTTATTTAGATGTACTGCCAGCGATGCAATTAAAAAAAAAAACATTCTTTCTTTACTGTCACTTTGGTACGAGTGAATAAAGACACGTTCTTAAATTTTGTCCGTTACTGAGCGAGACTCAGCAGCCGTCAGAAGCAAGACTGGCGACGTGACATGATCCGTCTGGGCAACTGTGCAAAGTTCAACCACTGAAGCGCTTTGTCTGCTTCTCAGCACCGATGGGCTCAGAGCGTTATTACGTGTCTGACAGCACAGCATCTCACAGAAACATCCAGGTAATGTGACTTAACTCAAACTCACTGAAGCTTGGACTAATCTCAAACTACATTTACAGTCTGCAGCCGGTCCATGCTGAAAATTCAAATGAAGCTTCATGAAGGCTGAAGGATCTCAAACTAAATACGCAGGTTAAAGAAGATAGCCTGGGATAGTTTTATGTCTTTCTGAAAATCTATTAAGTGCTGCGTGTTTCAAAGCCAAACCATAAAGCTAAATTCATTGACATGGAGTGTATTTCTGAGCCATACTTTATTGCTTTGATTCCCGTCCTTGACATGTGTGAGAGAGAGAGAGGCCCACGTCTGGACGACGATGATTGCTGAGGCCGTAGAAGGAGAGAAGAGCTAAAAGACATCCAGGTCTAATTGTGAGCAGGTGACCGGCAGACGAACGGTGGACAGATCGGAAAAACTGCACCCCCGTTTCCAAAAAATGCCACAGTCACCCCAACTGGCCCTTTTTTAAATTTTCCATAACATTCCTTAATCCAACTGGCCGACTCTGCACAAACCGTACCCAGACGGACGCAAACATACACACAGATGTAGATATTTTTCACATTCTGGCTCAAACTCTCTTCATATTACCAGCATATGGACGTGTGCGGGCAGCTTTCAGTGAAACATGATGCACACAAACCGCGGCGTGTGCCAACAATCAGGAGAGCGAAGGACGACCACAAAACAAAAAGGAGGTCAACATCGCGTTACACTATTCACGATACAAGAGCGGGTTGTTTATCTTCAGTTGACAGGTTGGTGTGTAAGCTGCAATCTCTTGATTCCACACACTGGTTAAAGCCTTGGAAGATTTGTTTTTTGCCATCTGGTTTCCATATGTCTTTCAGAAACAACCCTTACTATTGGCTGAGGACCAAAAAAATAGCAGCAATGCTAAGATCAGCAGTTGGCCGAGCGGCTCGTCGCTTCCTGAGGAGAACAGAGAGCTCTCTGATCTATTAAAAAACACAAAGATGGATGCTGCGTGGAAGTGCTGCTGCACACAACTTTATTTACAGCTGCCGTGTGCAGCAGCAGCCACGCTGTGCACCGCACAGGTAACGGCAACCTCCATCACGTGCATAGAAAAATAGATAATTGATGCAACTCACATCCGTCCGTCTGCTAGGAAGCCAGCAGCCAGTTAGCATAGCTTAGCATAAAGACTCCTCCACCTAGCAGCACGTCTAACGCTCATTTAACACTAATTAACATTATATCTTGTTTGCTTAACCCGCACATAAAAAAGGAGTAAAAACAGCTCCTTGTGGTTTCACGGGGGGATATTATGTGCGGTTAAGTGACGGCGGCTCAGCTGGAAGTCACCGCGCCAAGCCAAGAAAGTCTGACACATAATTCCCAGTAAAACCGCAACGTGTCGCAGCAGGTTTTACTTTTATTTCCAAAGAAACGTCCAAAAGTGTCAGACTATTCCTTTAAATCTTTAAAAAAAATGATGTGACTTCATGATGAGACTCAAAAATCAGAGGTTAATATCAGTTCACGGACGAGCTATGAGGGTCCATCTGTCTGACCATCAGGTCGGAGGTGTTATGTCACTCAGCCAGGCGGATCTGAACTCGAGAGGGATGTGTCAGGCTGAAGTACACGCAGAGGTTAGGAATAAGAGAGCGATCGTGTTAGACGGAGACGAAAACAGATCAGGGAGGAAAAGGCTGAGTGGATGAAGAGACTCCTCAAAAAAGGAGGTTTGTAATCGCAGACGATTTATAACATCATCTCCTGTGAAGCTCACACTGTTATTCCGGCTTAGATCGGTCGGTGAGCCACAGTTTCCTCCTCACAGCACCGCGGATCTAAAACACGATCGCCGTCGACCGCAGATATGATGAGACATGGCTCAATGGAAGGGCCAAGCAAAACAAACCAACAGACTGAAGCGCAGTGTGACTGATGCAGACGCAGTTGTACAAAGTCTGTTCTCTGCTTGCTTTGGGATCTTTCTCCTCACCCTCCTCTCCTGTGCTGCACACCGAGACACAGCAAATCCTTTAACAGGAGATTTTATGATGTTTTGAGAGAGTTTGTTGAGAAAGTTGATGCCATTTTTCGCATCTGTGTGGTAGATACGTAGCTGGAGCCAACAGCCAGTTAGCTTAGCTTAGCATAAAGACTGGAAATGAGAGGAGAGAGCTCGCCTGACTCTGTCCAAAGGTAACATAATCCACCTGCTGACACATTTCACCTCCTGAGTTTAATCAGCACTAAACAGACAGATCACTGTAAAACGGTAAAACTGGCAGCCATAATGAATAAAACAGGCTGTAACTCTTTTTATTTAGACATTGTTCTATTAAATGGGCTCGAATTTGTGTTGTTGCTTCTGACTTTATGTCTTCATATTGTGAATTTGTTTTTGTAAGCGTGCATCTTAAAATAATCTGTAAATGATCACAAACAAAGTCAAACGCGCCACGATATTTCAGTCAGAAAGTTTCAGGTTGGTGTTGAGCGCTGCTCGTTTCCATGTGTGTTTTTTACGGAGGCCTCACAGGTTTTTATGGCCGCTCTGAGGCCAAAGAAAGCAGCTCGTCCCGAGAGAGCGAGAGCGAGAGCAGCACAATGCGAACGGACTGTTCCCTTATCTGTTACGAAACATCTCATCATGACTCACAGCGGGAAGCTGGCTGCACAGCAGCTCAGTAAAGCTGGGTTTGTGATAAAGCTAACACTTTCTATGAAGACCACATCTATAGAGCTTCACGGGGGCACTCATGGTGAATTATAACGCAGCTATAAGGTCTTATGTAAGAAGCCAAAGTGCAAGGAGCTCCGAGTGAAGTCTGTCTGCTTAAGGAACGAAACCTAAACAGATGAGAGCAATGCGCCATGTTTTTAGTTCAAGAGGTGAAGCTAAATGCAGACATGAAGTTAAAAACAGGTGGACAAACATAACATAATGCAGCTGGAGAGACAAAAACAAACTCAAATCCATCTGAGAGAAGTCCAGTAAACAGAAGACGCATGTCGGCAGATAGCCGCTTATCGTCGGGTTTGAAGCATCAACTAAAAGCAGCTGCCAATAACTCGGGCGGCCACGGCGCGTCTCATCCACGGTGGAAGCTGGCGGTTGGGGTTCATTCCTAAAGCAGACGCCTTCATGACGCACCAGAAATGTGGTCTTCATACAAAATGTCCCAGACACTCTCCTCCTGCAGTTTAAAGGGAACATACAGTGATTTAACTAGAAGTTCTTTGATTTGACTTCATGCCTTCAGGCGCCAACTGTTGTCCATTAATTTCAGAACACTATGAAACGTTTAGTTTCCAAACTTACACTGATGTATGGTGATACAGTCGCAAGCTAAGGATGATTTGGAAAAAAAAAGTGCATTCAAGGAATTTCACAAACTTTTTAGCACCGAAAAAAAAAGCATCAAACTCACATTATCCTTTTTATGACCTCAGCGTTTGGCCAAACACGAGTTTTCAAATAAGTCACGAATACGAGCTGCACCGCTGCGGCTTTTAAAAATTTGACTTTCACTTTGATGGATTATGTTGTGCAGGTTTCTAGTCTCCAAAAGTTAATTATTAGTAGTGAAATTACCAGAAACCCATGGCTAACGCTGAGGCAGGAAATCTGCCTCAATCTTCTGGTATGCTTCAGAAAAATGGTGAATAGACTTTTGCTTAATATAATAAAACAGGCATGATCCAGCACAGTAAAGGGCAACGAGACGTCAAAATCTGTGTGCACGAATGATTCCAACAAATCTTCGTACGGGTCAACAACAATATTTTGTCAATCTGCAGACTTGCAGTTTGTTTACTGTTCATGCTGCTGTGAATCCAAATAGAAATGGTCCAAAGTGATTCAAAGTTCTGTGAAAACACTGAAACCCTCCCAACAAAAACCTCCAGAGGGAATACACGAAACTCAAATTTCTGCACATGCAGAGTGAAAGTTTACAGGAAGCGGAGTAAAAAAGTGTTATTGAGGTTCTGATTTCAAAGGGTTTGTGTGGGTGCATCCATAGACTGTATAAATATGGATGCCGTATCCGTGATGTCACCCGTAGGGCTCCTGAAGCTCAACGTGTGGCCGCCGCCATCTCGGCAGTCCTGCCTCCGCCGCCACCGCCTTCCAGCTGCTACTGTTTATTTGAATCAGACAGTCCACCTCCTCTCCCCAGTCCTCTCTGGTTTCTAACACCTGTACGCTGTCTCAGACTAGTTTTTCTTCTAAAAGCTGCCTCGATGCTGCTGCCAGCAGGTTAAGAGTCACACATAAACGTCCACCCAGGGGTTAAAGTGTGCCAAAACGGCCTGGAACGGCCTTTAATTTTTCATCGTGTCAATTTCTGGACTCAATAGAAATCTTTGGAGTATTTGTTAGTGTGAACAACAGACTAAGACGCTGAACTTGAGGTTATATAAAAATGGATAAAAGCAGCCAATTCTCACATTTTGTAAAGCAGGAAACGGATGTTTAACTGGGTTCAGGCCCAGAAGTAAGAAAACCTCATTCAAAATCGTGAATCATCCTGGTTGCTCAAACAAGCCACCTGTAACCACACCCACCTGTCAATCAAAGCGTCCACGCTCTTAATCCTGCATAACTTTAAGCCTTAATATAATGTGAACAGGTGAGTTGTATAAAAATTCAGGAAATTAGCTACAGAGACCAAAACTATTTTTTGTACCAGGCTGTAAACATGTTTATTTCTGCTGTCTAACATGGGGACTTATGGAGACTGACTCACTTCTGGAGCCAGCCTCAAGTGGACGTTTGAGGAACTGCAGTTTTTGGCACGTACACATCGTCTGCACATGACGTCGGCTTTCATGAGCTACAAAAGGTCAACAGGCGACATTTGGGTCAACAAGCTGAACAGCAACCAGCAAATCTGCCATGTTAATTCGTATTTCAGACACCGACGTCACAGGAATAACTGAGTGTTGTTTTTCCACACAGACAGCCGAGCAAAGAAAATAACATCGATGACTTTGATCTAAATCTGTCTTGTCTTCTGTGACACAGCGGTCTTCCTTCATTAACAGCATGGAGCTCTCCGTTATGCAACCAGGATGATCGCTCATGATCTCAAATAACCGACACTGTAAAACCCTGATCTCATAAACAGAGCATTTATTTATTACAGTGGGAGTAAGAACTCGTTATATTTTTATGTTTCTAGCATTTAACACTGCGGCCACTGAATGCTGACGTGAATGACATCAGTCTGTGAGCTCAGTGGATACATGAGCAGCTTCTTTCCCCGTCCAGAGAAGACATACCTGTTCCTCCTCGCCATAAACCGATGTGTGTTCACTGGCCAGAAGAAGTTTCCCTGCAACATGAAGAACTGTTTGTTCCCACCGCCCGCCCCTGCTGAGGTCTCCACTGACAGAAGGTCTGGAACAAGACCGCTGAGATCATGTTTTTCACACTCTTGATTTAGCGTTTCCACTGCAGTTATAAATAATGTCATGGAGCCTTGCACTCCATCACACCCATATAACAGCAAAGAAACATAATTGGAAAAGTAATATTCATTTTGCATTTTTTAATGTCAGTGGGGACAAATGCCTCATCACATCAAAGGCCTGTTCTTTGGTCCCAGCCTATTATTGTGGCTGAATATTCATACAACACAACAACAATCACCAAAACAGACGGACAGCCGGTGCCAATCCAGCTGATACTCACTGATAAAAAGCCAACGGGTTTAAGGCTGCTGCCAGCGAACCTGTTCTGAATCGACCTCTGATTAAAAGAGGGATAACAGGCTAAGACTCATTCTGTAGAAACTCAGGTTTTTATCTTAAAACATGTCTTCCTGCTTGGAAACAATATCAATCAAGTTGATGACGGAGAAACAACTTCCTGCCAAGTAATAAATATGTGGCCGCTTGATGAGTATACAGTCTGTACCTACAGCAGATAGTCAGGCCGCCTTCTGCAGATGTTAAGACGCACTGTACGTATGTGAGGACTGAACTTCTCTGCTCGGACCAGGTTAAAAGTATCTGAGTAGTTCAAACTAGGTGAAGTAACAGAAGCACAAATGCAAAGATAAATAACCAAACCAGAATCCTTAAGCACATGCATGTCATCATTAGGATGGGGAACAATTATTTCAACTAATGCACACCTACTGTCTACCACAGGCTGAAGAACAGGCAGGAACCAGCAGCAGAGAGGAAACAAACTCCAATAATCAGACAGGCAGCTCAGACAGCGGGACTGATTCAGATGCAGGTTTGCAGAAACAGATTCTCAGCTACAGAGACTAAAGACAAAACAGTACGTACGTGGAAATATGACCCGAGCATCTGTCAGAGAGCATGTGGAGGTCTGAACCGATGGAGAACAGGTGAGTGCAGGTGTGTGTGATAAACCTGATTGCAGTCAAGCTGAATGAAAAAACAAAAAGGCAGGAAGTGACATGACACAGAGAGGAGAACTACAAAAATAAAACAGGAAACAGACTCAGCACAGGAGTAAGACCTGACAGGGAGCTCTTCAGAGCTGGCTTCAACAGCCATGACAAAAACACGTCGATTCATCGACACACAGGCGTGTAATGCGTTATTTATGCTTCTATATTGTAGACAGTAAATCTCAGGAGCACACAAACAGACTTTTATAATTGGGACAGTCAGTAGTTCAGTTTAAATATTTCAGGACGGTTTGGGACAAAGTTAAGTTCGAGGCTTGTAAACAGCTGAAATAGTTATTTAACAATAATCATAAATACTTAAAACAGATGGTAAATAAATGGAAAAATAACTAAAACTGAATAAATGATTGAGTAGCTAACCCCAAACTGTTCCACAACACCTACTCACAGCAAGCTATGCTGACTGAAACCAAGCACACAATGAAGCACAAATGCAAAATGGCTGCACTAGCACTAGCATATGTCGGCAGACTGTGTGTTCTGCAGATGAACTCTTTATTTATTCCAGACAGTTAAAAATAAAATAAATCAGACACTGCACAGGCAGTTAGGTGATCCCTGCAGCTGCTGGTCTTGAACTAAAATTCTCGTCTGAGAGACAAAGAGTAAAAATCTGGTCTTGAGTCTCAAAACCAGGCCTGACACTCCAAGCTTTAGTCTGTCATCAAACATGAGGTTACATTTCAGGTAACAGATACTATGAGTCCTTTAGTTTCAGTTTAAAAGAAGGAGCCTACAAATCAAGCTCCAAACAGACGCTGGCCTCAGCTGCTCTCCCAGGTGACTCTGCCCCCTTTTCTGGCTCCTGCTGCTGGACTTCCTGTTACCCTTTCTTCCACAAAGAATAGCAGAAATTGTTCAAATGCAAACTTTAACGAGCATAAACATTAAGGGTTACGTGCATGAATAAATACTGTATAACTGTCATTAAATACGTGCTGAATACCTCTAAATTGAAACTGTTGGTACGTTGTGGTGAAGCGTACTTGAGTTCATCTGGGGCTGTGGAGCTACGTCAGACAGTGGAGGCTGAGCAGCGCGGTGATATAGTATAACTGTGCTGATCTGCAACTTCTGACTGTGACAGTCAATCCTCAAAAAATGTGACAAAGAAAAAAGAGTTGAAAAGATTTTTTTCCCCTGTAGTGTTTCCCCTGTAGACTACCCTGGACAGCTCTGTATCACAGTTAATGGCATTACACTCATCACACAGACACGTACACACAACTTCCCAACATGGACTGCTCATCCCGGGAACATCTGTGTGGTATAAATCACCCTCGGAGAGGTTACCTCACAAAAACCACCAGGACTCACAGTGAAAGAGAAAGAAGCCCTTGGCAGCAGCCGCCAAGCGAAAGAAAGGAATTCAACATTCGCAAAACTGCAATACATCATTTTTTAATTGCCAAAACACTGAAATTATGCTTCAAGTGGGATTAGGGGATGTGAAGCAGAAGCAGGCTGAAAAATGGAGTGATGCAACGGCAAGTTGAATTCAACACCCCATTATGCTAAATGTATCTCCAGAGGTCGGCATCGCTGTGTAGATGTTAATCTGTCTGTCTTGGATGCTACTATACCGTTATGAATTATATGACAGCACAATAGGAAGTCCAAATGCTCTACGTTGCTGGGAATTGGCCTGAGCTCATCTATACACTCTGATTTAGGGCCAGTATTATTAAAACTTACAAGAAGTACGCTGAGGAATGCTGAGAAAAAGCTGGTGGGCATAAAAAAAGTGGAAAAACTGGAAATGCATAACAAGCATTTAGCAACTTCCTCTTAACTTACAGGGAAGCGTGAGAGTCCAACTTAAGTTTAATTGCATTTCTTTGTATTAGCTCTGTAAATCATGTTTTGGTTTAATTTAGCAGAATAGTTAGGTGTTGAACCTGCAGAAAACAGTAACATAACTCTCTTCTCTTTCATAAGCAGAGAAGGTCACACTGAACTAGAAAGCAGCTACACAATAAGACCAACAGATAAATGAAAATGCGTCTTGTTGAATGAGCAACAAGGAAAAAGTGCACAGCTAACTGTCAGTTTGCAGGTTATGGCTATTTAGCTTCTTAGCTGCAGTACTTGTAAGAGCAACATGCCTGCGAATGGCCGTAGCAATGCTAACAAACAACTGTCCGTGACTTGTTAGCAGCACAGGTGTGTTTACTTTGTCTTTAGTTCCCTGCTGGTGCTCAGCCTGCCAGCTGCTGGTATTTAGACAACCATTGCTCCATCAACCGTGGTGATTTTTTATTCCTTCCAATGAAGAAAAACAATGAGGGATACAAAATACGATCTCACTATGGGGTACACTCCGCTGAGTAGTGCTCAGAGGTCAAATACCATGATGCAGCATCACGAGAATGCTGGCAAGCGTCTACATTTGGAATCCTGCAACAACGGTGGTGGCCCGAGGGAGGAGGGCATCTCGGCCATGCCAGGCTCCAGCTGGGACGACACTCTGAGTTATCGCAGGTAGAGCCTACAGCACCATCTTAGCGGTGATGCAGCCGTGGCTCCATCTCCATTTACTGGAGGCATGGATTTTGCAAGAGGGCGGCTGAAACGTTAGCTATCCCACAGGGTTTCCAGGAGGCTACCAAAATCAATCCAGGCATGAACCAGCCCATTTTCCCATGAGTGCTTAGCAGAGACAATGTGCTGCTGTTGCTAACCCTGTTATATGGGGTTCATCCTTTGTGGGTATGAAGGACATCTGCACCTGACTATGTTTTTCCTCTGGTCCCACCATGCCTGCCAAGGCCGATCAGCTACAGTCTGATAGAGCCAAGTGTAGGGTGCCACATTGGTGAGGGCCTCCTCACTTCTCCTGGTGTATCAGGCTTAATTACAGGAGCAAATGACTGCTTTAGCAGCAACTGCGTTGTAGGAGGAAATGTGTGTTATTACTGAACCTCACAAAGTGTGCTGTCCAGTGAGCGGGGAAGGCTACGTCCACTGTTATTACTGAAGCGTAGGCTTGATGGCTCAACCTTTCAGATCTGCCAGACGAGGAAAAGCACAACCTTCTGGATGAAGGTGTGAGGAGAAGAAGAAAACGGGAGAAGCTCTTGCGGTTCTGTCTTCCAAGAAAGACGCAGGCCTCTCCAACTCCTCTGTCTGCTGTAACTCACTCGTCCAGCGGCATAGCCTTCGAAAGTTCCAGGCGCCTGGCACAAAATCATCTGCCACATTGTTGAGTTTTGTTAATGAAAAAAAGCCTTGCATGTCACTCACTGCAAAAACATTTTCATCGTCCATTGTCATTTCAGCTTCTACAAAAGATTGTTTATTTGTCTGATATTGTTAAACCTGCATTAATTCATCATTTTTTTGGCCACTTGGGGGCAGCACACAAGCTGTAAACACCGCACTGACATATTATCATTTTAACCATTAGATGCGCAGAGTAGGTTCAGTCCTCTTTTAGCACTATTAGCTCTTGTCCTTGGACCGCTGAGGGAAAAAGCTGTTACTAAATGCTCGCCTGCGTCACTAACTCTGTCGGTCTGCACGGTTTCGTGTACAAATTTCCATCCAGAAAACGAAAACAGAGAGATAATTACTGCTTATTCACTCTCAGCACTTCGATAAGGCCCCTGAAGTGAGTGTTAATAATGTGCAGATTCAATGACTATTAGGCCAGTAGGACTTGTACACTCCTATCAACAAGTGAACTCTTACTCACCCGTTACATGTATCACACTGTCGGCGAGGCACGTGGGACGAAAAGAGGGCGGTAATCCAGCCACGTGCCTTTTCAGATTCTTTCTCCTTGGATGCAGTTCGCTCTCATCTCCTGTCGTTCTCACTCTGACACACACACTCACGGAAAGCATACTGGAGACATTAAGATTTTTTTTCGTGCTTTTCATGGACACAGTGGTTTACATGAGGGAGGAAGAGAGAGGACGATGCGACGGGTTTGCAGTGAGCAATGACGCTGCTAGATGCCACTAAAACCTGCACAGTGCAACCTGCTACTGAGATGATGGACTTGTAAATAGGCTTACATTAAAGGTCTACCAGTTACTGGCAAGCGATGGGAAACTCTACTGCAGGAGATAAAGTGCATCAGTGTTTCACAACCAGCTGGTGAGGGGTCAGGGCCGCACTTCCCGCTAACACTGTCATTTATCTGCTCGTAAATCAGCAGACTTTTATAAGACACTTAACAAGAGTCTGCACAGACACGAGGGAACGAGCTGCAGACTTATTGAGATATCAAATGACACCTCTGCAGGCTTATCAGCGTAATTACACGCTGTCGTCGAGGAGGAGTCGGGACTAAGTGTCTGTCCAAAAAGTGGGATTATGTAATCAGACGTTCCATGTGATGTGCTAATTTATCGTCACACTACACTGAGGTTTGAGATTTCAACTCTGATCTCTGGTGTATACCTTACAGTCCATGTCATATCCACATAAACAAAGCTGAGACAGATGCATGGCCCCCTTGTGGTTGCACAGGATCAGAAACATCAAAACACAAACAGACTTTTCTGTGAAGACACCATCTCTGATTTCTTTGATGACAGACGCAGGTTATCCTTCACCATCTTTGCTCTCGTTCTTCTTCATCGTCTCTTTTCCTGGAATTGAAGAGAGAAAAGATTTTAGATGTTCTCTCAGCTGTCCTTGAGACCGCAGACCATCTGCAACAACTCAGTTATACGTGCGTGACACGATTCAGAAGTCCAGTGCAGAGAGACATCGATTAACTTGCTGACTATCGTATGGATTCATCGATTTGTCGTTAAAATATCAGACGACAGTGAGAAATGTTCAAGGTGACACACTCAGTTCACAGAGAGAAGCATCCATCTCCACAATGTAAAGGATTTAACTTTATTTTATTGATTTATTTTATCAACAACCAAAAGATTAATCGTCTAATAGTTTCAGCTCTCGCTGACAGTTCTCCAAATCCAACATAAGTCAACTGTAATTGAAGTTGTGTAACAGTTTATGGGGTGGAAAAGACCCCACACTATGAAACAAATAAATCCGTACGACCAAATATTTATTAGCAAGTGATGTTGCAAGCACAGCTCTTCCTCAAAACAGTCCCCGAACATGAGTAACACGACTGTGTAGAACAACATATTGTGCATTTAAAGGCCTGTAGTATCAAACATACTCTACACAGCACAACTTAAAACTAAAAATCATGAATGAAGCGAATATGAACAAGCAACAAACATGCAAAACAGAAACACTGCTGTCCATGTGAATAACACACTTGACGATATGATGCCATCCCCAGAAATGTCTAAATAACAGTCGCAGCCCTGATGTTCTTTATTAAAATCACAAATTGTGTAATGAGAAAGTCCTGCCTTGTCTTAGTTTATCCAAGCTGACTTGCAAAAAACTGTAATTAAGTTAATTGACATTTTATGAATTGTTGCTCAGCAACCAGCTGCTCTGCTCTGATTGGTGGACTGCTGTGGAGCTAACTGTCAACTTAAACTGCAGCGAGAGAAAGCCTCGAAAGTAACCCTCAAACAACAGACCGCTGTCAGCAAACTCTAGGTCGCATAAATAAACAGACTGATTATAAGCATCCTGAGGTTTTCCTGAATATTCACATGTATAATTTGTCTGGCTAAAGTTAAAAATGTGACCGCTAGAGCGAGGTAAAAGAACTGGTCTGTTTGCTTTACCTACAATCTGATCAAAAATCATGTCTGCACAGTGAAATCTGTACGCCGGTTTCAAATGTGTTTGTGTGAAACATTTTCCTGTGCCGCCTCTCCTCCATGAGAGGCATGTGAGGCTTATTGCAACAGAGGCATTGCCACCGCCTGCCCCCCACCCAGAACAGTCATCGGTTCAGAGGAACAATAACATAGCACTACTCCTCTGAGAGCAAACACAAGGGTTAAATTAGTCCTCGTTCCGCGGCGTCGTCTTGAATTATAAACCCAGCAACTCGAGCGGAGGTCTGAATCAGCAGGCAGATCTCACACGAGCAAACATCAACAAACCGTGTCAGAAACATCCACCACCACCACCATCATGTGTTCTCCACTCCTCTACCAAGAACTATCCTCCAGCAGGAAAACATTACACGTCAGTCTGTCAGCACGCAGTAATGATTTCCTCCCGCAACTCTCCATCTTTCACCCACTGCTCTGCTCTGCAGCGACGCTCACTTCACACCACTTGTTGCTGCTGCTGCTGCTGTCACTCTCCCTCCATCACTCATCTTTAAACATGTTGAGATGTAACACGCGGCACGCCCTGCTGCTCCATCATCCGCTCAATGACGCCATCACTGGCCACCAACACACCCACTGACCTCACCGAACCACAACTGAGTGCGGTCCAAACCTCTTGGACCGCACTCATTCTGACACCAGCAGCTGGATCCAATTTTTTATCTGCATAGTACAATGACACACAGTTCATAGTTCAGCGCATTGTTAAGTGTGTGACTCAGGCTGATTACTGGTAAACACTCCTTTAGAGACCGCCGTGGCCGGAGACGAGCAGATAATCCATACTGCTGAGGCTAATCTACTCTTTGGATTATCCACAAGGCGAGGCTAAACACCTGGTCCACCAGCACAGTGGAAAAGTCAGTGACTCTATGAAGAAGAGCTCTACCCACTATGACAAGCAGTGATAGATGTATTCATCTCCTTTACTTGAGTACAAGAATCATTGCATTCAGAATTTTACAGACGTTTTAGGAAATACGCATATTTGCCTCACTTCTTCAGCGTTAGATGATTCATCCCACTTTCATATTTGCTCTGTAAAAATGAAGCCGCAGCCACTGACAGGTATTTTAGCTTCAGTATTAACTGGACTGGAAGCATGGGGGGAAAGCAGCTATGTTATGACCCTCTCCTGAAGTCTCATTGTGAAGAAGCCTGCCAAGCAAACTCAGCTGAGGCTCCAGAAAGTTACTGCTCCCAGCCAAGAACTAATCCAGCACATAATCCCCCCCATAAAACCACAGCGTGTCACACTCCTTTGTGCGGGTTAAACAACAAGTCTTTCTGCATGTTAGTTTGTTTTAGAGCTGCTAGTGGACAGATTTAGTTCATCTATGGACAGAGCCAGGCCAGCGGTTAACAGTTTCCATATTAATAATAATGACTCAGATCTTGTATGTGTTGCTATGCTGGTCGAGCTACCATGACCCAGCAGCAATATGTAGGAGGAGATGCAGCTTCTCTTCTTAGAAAGTGACCGGTAGAGCGAGGTAAAAAAAACTGGTCTCTTTGCTGACTGCAGAAGTTTCTGCTCAGTTCATATGGGAGTAAACGCAGCAGTTGGTGGGTGATCCGACACATTCGAGCTGACAGAGCCGAAACAAAAAGTCTGACAGCATCAGCAGGTTCATGTGAGCGAGAAGCAGAAATGTTCCTACAATGATCAAAAAAATCATACCTGTGCGGTGAAATCTGTACAACTGAGAGCGCTCAAATGTTTTTTTGTGTGAGACATTTTCCAAAAAAAAAAAATTAGCATTTCTTACTCCTGGTCGAGCTGCTAAAATAGCGAGTAAGAAAAACATACAGAGGAAGAATAAGAAATCATAAAACATCACAGGCTGATCATGTGTTTGCAAAGAACTAACTACAGCTGAGACCAGAGTCTGAATTTTATATAAAACGTTTTATTTTTGTACATTTTGTTTATAGTAATATACAGAGCTGCACAGTATGATAACACTGTCAAAGAGGTGAAACAGGTATCAGTATAAAAAGAAGATCTTCATATATTGAAACATCGAGACACACGATTTATATCCTACAGCTGCTGATATCTGATGTTATTTACATGACAGAAGACTGTATGGGATGATTGGTCGCTTATCCAAACACACAAAGGAAGCATATAAAACACTGAATATGCAGATTTCAAAAGGCATGACGATGTTGAAACGAGAAGCTAGAAGAAGAAGTGACGGTCACACCAGCCGACCAGAAAAAAACCTGCAGATCGTAAACCAGCTGTAGCTGTGAGGATCCACTCATGGGACGGCATGGACCGGTCCAAGGAGGAACATGTGACAGCACCAAAGAAAACACTGGAATTAGTCTGCAGGAGACTCATCTCGAGCTGCTCAGCCTGCATCTCCTGTTCTTCCACTCGCATATTACATACAACATCTGAACTCAGATGAATCATTAGATCAGATCTCTGCGCCGCTTTGCCTCACAGCCTTTTTCCACCGAAACATGTTTCCACTTATTTCTGGATCTCAGAGTTCATGCTCTCTGCCTTTCTCCCATCACTTCCTCATATCTCTCAGCCATACGTTGAATAAAAATATACACCAAAGCTTCGGACGATGCAGGAAAATCACCTGCCAGTAGAGAAATGGGTGGAATAACGTTGATACGTTAATACATACACAAAAACTACATTTGGCCACCTTAAAGGAATAGTTTGACATTTTAGGAAATGTACTGAGGTCGATGCCACTTTCATATCATTTTCTTCCTCTTATCCGGGATCAGGTCGCGGTGGCAGCAAGTTCTCCAAAGCAACACGTCCCAAGGTGTTCCCAGGCTAGATGGGCTATGTAGTCCCTCCAGCAGGTTCTAGGACTGCCTCAGGGTCTCCTCCCAGTTGGACGTGCCCAAAACACCTCCAAAAGGAAGGTGGCATCCTAATCAGATGTTGAACCACCTCAGCTGGCTCCTTTCAGCGGTAGAAGAGTCCAGCCACCCGGCAGAGGAAGCTCATTTCAGCTGCCTGTATCCGTGATCTCGTTCTTTCAGTCACTACCCAAAGTTCTTGACCACAGGTGAGGGATGGAACATAGACGGACTGGAAGATCGAGAGCCTCCCTCTGAACCACAACGGTCCAGTACAACGTCCATAGTACTGCCGACACCGCACCAACCCGCCAGTCCACGCTCTGTTTTCCCGTCATTTGTGAACACGACCCCCTGAGATACTTGAACTCCTTCGTTTAGGGCAGCAACTCTCCATTTTCATATCTGTACATTAAATGTAGAGCTACAGCAGGCTCCCATGTAGCTTAGCACAAAGACAGAAAAGAGTACAGCGGTCCGGCAGTCACAAATTAAAGCTTAATTAACACATTGGATCTTCTTTGTTTAATATTCATGATTTTGTTCCCTTTGAACAGTCAGGCTAGCTGCAAAGTCTTTGTGCCTCGCTGGGCGAAGAGCTGCTGTGTGCAGGCTCATGTTTAATGGACAGATATGATAGAGGAGAACTTCCCGTCTGTATTTCCCAAAATGTTGAACTATCATCTTTAACGTCCTTTAATGGAGGTTACGTGTCCTTTAATCTATCTTTAATGTGCAGTAGTATATACAGAGTTGACTCACTGTTGTTGTCATACATCACTTCATTTCATTTATTAATAAGGTAGCACCGTCGGCTAAAAAACAGCAGCTCATCTGCCGACCTGGTTAGAATATCTGAACTAATAAACATGCTCACACTAACTTTATATACATATTCACAAGTTCTTCCCGTGTAGATATGACATGATGAAACTGATCAAACTGACCACTGAGCAAAAGTACTGTAAGAGTGTGTTTGTGTGTGTGTGTGTGTGTGTGTGTGTGTGTGTGTGTGACAACGTTTCAAGTAGCAGGATGCGGTCCAGTTTCTTCCCCAAAGGGACATATCGAGGTTGATGAGGAGCAAACGCGTCCGTTGATGCCACAGCCAGCTCACCCAAGTCAAGAAGAGGAAGGCGAAAAGGCACAGAAGAAGGAGGGAAGGATGGAAGGCAGGAAGGATGGAAGGAAGGAAGGAGGGAAGCAGGAAGAACAGTCAACACTTCTGCCCACGCAGGCAGAGACGAATGCAGACAGAGAGGAGGGGTGTTTGGACGGGATGCGGTCCAAATTCTGTGAGTGCCGCGGTGAGCAGGTGGAGAGAGTCTTGACAGGGAGCTTCACTTTTCAAAGAGAGAAGCAGAAAGTCTGTCAACATGCAGAGTAAATGTCTGATACACACACTGCACTGACCGGCATGCACCTTCACTTCGCTTTTATTTGTTAGCATTAAGTTACACTCTAAAAAGTCCACAATAACTTTGATTATTAACTCATGCATGCAAAATCACCTTGCTGTTCACGGGGGAGTCTCAGGTCTGCACAGAGGAGCTCTCTCTGCGGGTATCCAGGACTCTGCAGCGCAAACAAACACGTTAGATCTCATCTCATCTGGGTAAATCAGTTCCTTCATTTAATGCACAAACATATTAGCCCACGACTCGACTCGGGTTTGTCTGGCACAAAGGAGCGATGATTACAGCTAGATACGGCCGATGTTTAATTCGTCTGCCAGACTGTTGGCAGACGGAGGAATGTCTGTGCCTCGTAATGGTTTCTGTCTCGTATCGCCTCCGGGGGCCGGTTGGTGAAGATTTAAGGATGATAAATGTTGATATATGATGTTTCCAGGCCAGTTTGGCGTAGCTGTAACTCTTCATCTCGTTCAGCGAACAAACTAATCCTTTTTTCAGTCATCTTGCCAGACTCCTGTATCTCAAACTCACTTCCCCTTCCCCCGTGTGTTTATCTCATCGCAGTATAAAAAAGAAGAGAGGCACTCACGCTTGATGCTGCCGCACAAAGTCTGCAAACTGCCGGTCTTTAGCGTAGAGCTCAACAATGCGTATCCTGTCCTGGATTTCCTGCGTGGCATCAGATGGGAGGAAATACATCATCAGATAGTGAGCCTTCAGTAACCTGTATACACACACACACACACACACACACACACTCACCTCCTTCGTCAGTTCACTGTTCTCGTAGATGTGTCGTATCTCCTCGCTGCTGAAGTCGGTGGAGGCCTCGGCGCTGGCGCTGCTGTACACGGGCACCTCGGGATAGCGGCGGTAGTAGTGGCTGTAGCCCGTGGTGGCCTCGCTTTCGTACATGGGGTTGTACTTGGTGGCCCTCTCCAGAGATGGGAGGCTCTCTGCTCCCCTGTGAGGAGACGCAGAAACAAACACAGTTAAATGAAGAAACACCTGAGAGAGCCGGAGGGTAACATTCATCCAGACCAGCAGAAAGCCTTCCTCTGATCAGCGACATATCTGATCGGTTAATTGGCTCAGTGATTTTCCAGAGGCTGCTCAGGGAAGCATGCCAGACACACACACACACAGATAGTGAACAGATACTTGCATGTCTGCTAAAGTGAGAAAAAGTAAAAGGGAGGATCAAAGCAGGACGGGAAGAAAGAGTCACCCAGGCAGCAAGAAGAGGGATGGCCTCGCCTCGCTGCCGTAAGTCTGGAGGAGTAACAGGACGCTGCATCTAAACTGGGATGTCTCAATTTATTCTGTCCCCAAAGAAACTAACCAGACTCCCTTAATCTGAAGAGGAGAGAAGACTTCAGACTGCTGAATTTAAGTTTCTGTTCACTATAAGAACAGAAAAGTCAGAGATAAACCAAAGGCAACAACTCCAAACAACTCCACAACAAACGAGTTCATTTGGAGGTCCAGCTCTGTCCTGGACTGCCCTTTACACTCCACAGAGGAGGAGGAGGAGGAGGAGGAGGAGGAGGAGGAGGAGGAGCGAACGATGTTAGCAAAGCTGACATCCGTCATGAACGACTCCTCCTCCTCCTTCAGCCGCATGTAAGAAGGAGATCTACCACAGGTCCTCCATCCCAGCAGCTGTCAGACTCTTTAACTTCATGGCTTTACTCTCAAGATTTATGACTTGTGAGCAATTGTCTTATCAACTCTGTGTAACGAGCTGCTGTTTCATATCTCTTTGGATTATCTTTCAGGCTGACATACAGTATATATTATCTTTGGACACATTTAAGACGTCCAATAGAAGCACAGCAGCTCTGTATGTTGAATTAAAGCTTGGCCACACGATATAAGGAGGTAAAGATGAAGGAGACATCCGTGAAAATAAACCTTTACGTTACATCCCACCGGTAACCTACAAAATCCAAATCTAAACACTTCTCGACACAGTGAGGACGAACACTGCTTCACATATGACAGATTAACTGTCAGCACGATGACAGCATCCCATAAAAAGTGACATGTCCTTGGCCATGTGGTGCGTGAGCGCTTCTTCTTACCGTATTGGGTCCTCTGACTCATCCTTGTCATACTGATCCCGTAACGTCCTGGCGAGGAAGAAGATGACTCCGGACGCCACCAGCAGGAATCCAGCTACGGAGGCAATGGCTATGCCGACCACCAGCGGCTCGGACACGTACTCCTCGCAGTGCTCTCCTCGGTACCACCAGTTCTCCCCAACGCGACACCTGAGAGGACGATGGTGGACATTTGTAACCAAAAACAGACGACAGTGGACCCTCCTCATCCTCCTCCTGTTTTTTATTCTTCAATCACGTTCGTGTTTTGTCTGCAATTATGACGTTCTGTCATTAAATTATTAAAACCACGTTTTGGAATAACTGGAATCATCTTCAGATGTTTGTTTCCTGTCTCCATGGAGCAACGCAGTACTTTTGGTTGGACAGCGTGAAGCAAACAACACGACAGCATCTGCTGGACTCGTATGTTTGACGCTGGTGGTGGTGGGCGTGCAGTCTCCTGTCTGTCTGTTCACAATCATTCGGTTTAAAGCGCAGCACATACAAACAGCTCCAACGGAGCCAGAGGACATAATTCTGTCAGTGTAAATACGCGTTTGGACACGAGTAGAAAATGTTTAGGATAATAAAAGATCTGGGAGTCCGTATAAAGAACTGAATATTTCACTCAACAAAAATGTGATAATTTGCATCCTGGAGTTGAAAACAAAAACCACAATATTCAGTCAAATCTTAGTTATTATGCCTCCCCGCATGGTGCTCGTTGTTTTCATTCATGTACAGTACATTCAGTTCCAGAGGGCACGATTACATGACCTGCCAAAGGTTCAAGAGCTGACTGAAAACTGACACACCGACATCTTCATCTGGGCCAGAAACAAACATGGAGGATTGTTAATTGGTGTTTGGAGCCAACTAACGTGTAAAACAAAAACTGCATTCTGTGTAGTTGGTTGTCATTATAATCCATCAGGCATATGTTAACCTCCCAAGTGTGAGGAGCCAAATGAAAAAGATGTGTGGACAAACATCTTTAAACCTAGAAGCAGACAGTCTGACCTCCTGCAGCCGTTTTCTAAACTCTCTGCACATGCACGCCAGATCGCTTCCCTTCCATCCCCCCGCCTACCTGCAGATGGCTCCCTGGCCGGGGATGATGTCACACTTGCCGTCATTCTGGCAAAAGTCAGTCTGCAGGTCGCAGATGCTCTGACAGGGCAAGCCATCCACGCTGAAGTAGCCGGCGTTACAGACGCACTCCGCCTCGCCCGACCACTTGTTCACCTTACACTCGGCGTACTCGTTACACGCCTGGAACTTACAGGGGTCCGCCTGGTCACCTGGGAAGGAAAGGAAAAGTTAAAGGTGCAGTCTGTAGGATTTAGTGGCCCCCTAGAGGTGACGTTGCAGATTGCAACCAAATGAATACACTCCCCACGCCTCACCCTCTCCTTCTAAGAATGTAGGAAAAACTGAGGTTGCAAAATTCACATAAAAATCAAAAGTTTGTATCTAGATCAGTGTTTGGTTTGTCTGCTCTGGGCTACTGTAGAAAAATGGCTGACTCCATAGAAGAGGACCCGCAAATGTTTTACATTTGTGCTGAGTCATGCTAGCGGTTTCCTTGTTTCCAGTGCTAGCTCTAAGCTAAGCTAATTAGCTGCTGGCTGTAGCCTATATGAGAGATCTTTTCATTCGACTCTGCACCAAAAATAAATTACAGTTTGTTAATGCCCTCCGTTTTTACAAAGACCATTGTTCCTCTCTAACGCATGATGGGATCCAGTGTTGTGCCTCAGCCATGACTCAGACAGAATATGACAGCTGAGTCATTGTAAACACAAGCATGAATCACTAATATCACGAATGTCCAATTACTAGCTGGCAGATGTTGACAGACTCAGACGCCTGCAGATCGACACCACAAGAAGAAATTAAAAGGAAAATGTCACGCTGGCTCCGTAATTGAGCCACATTATCAAAATATGAGCGCGATACAGCACACACACGCTGTCAACGTGCAGTTAATGATATGACTTAACTTAGCCGCCGTCCAGGAAAGCCTTGATTATCTCATCCCAGCTGACGTGACCGTGACATTCGTCCATTGAGACCAATAAGTGTCACGACAATGACAGCGACTCAGCACCTGCTTTCTGAGGCCGAACGTGTTTTTTCAGCGCTGAATGTTCTGAGTCATCGCAGCCATTGAGAGAACAGTTCAGCAGTTTGGGAAATACGCCTTCTTGCAGAGTTAGACGAGAAAAGTGAAGCCACTCTCTAGATTTTACAAATATGAAACCTCCATAGATCAAAAATTCATTATAGAGAGAGTCGTGATTGACCTGGTTTGCCAAGCATGCCTTAAGGACATAAAAAACAAGACGACCTGCAACTTTCTGATGTTAAATTCAGTTAAATAGTAAAACATCAGTAAGAACTCACCTGACTCGACGTCCAGTGAGTACTTATCGATGGCCAGATTCATGGTCTGGTAAGCCGTGTTGCAGAAGTCCTCCAGGATCAGATAGACGGTGGAGGTGACGCCTTGCTGCACAGGCTTGCCAAATTTCATCCGGCTGTTGACCACAATGCTCCCATTCCTGAAGTTCAGGATCTCCAGGTTCTCAAAGTTACTCAGGTTGGACTGCAGGTAGGGCACGAGCTGAGGAAAGATTGACAAATACACAGTTTGACGTTAGAAACCAGAGGCTTCGACACCACGGCGGGAAAGTCTGGTAAATGTGAGAAGTGTACCAGCTCCAGGAAGCGTTGCTCCAAAGCTTTGTACTCTGGGGAGCTCTTGTTGAAGAGGTCATCTGAGAAGATCATGTTGGTCACCCTCAGGCTGAAGAACACCATCAGTGCTCGTCCAGGGTTCACGGGCATGGCGATGCTGGCTTGGTCTGTGCCGTGTGGGAAGCCAGTGCTGCCCTCCTCTGTGTGGTTAGTGAAGCCATAACCATAATGGATCACATCGAAGCCCACGTCTCCATTGGTGGCCTCGTCCAGGCCTTCGTAAGTGGTGTGGATCTGGAGAATAAAAACAGTGGTTTGCTTAGAGATGAGACGCATGTGGTGATACTTGACCACAGCGTTAACATCCGTTCTTTTGCTTTACCTCCACCAGTGAAGGGATGATGATGTCAGGTTGTCCCTCGGTGGCAGGTTGAACGTCAGAGATACGTGTGAAAGGTGACTCCCTCTCTGGAGACAAGGCAGTCGGTTGGGCAGGGATCAGAATTTCTGTCACTGGTGGTTCTAGTTCTTCCTTGCTGACCGGTAAGATCTCATCTTCTGTAAGGTCTTCTGTGGAGATCTCTGGAGCTTCGGAGACCTCCTCCTCGACAGCCGGAGCTTCAGGTAGACTCTCTTCTATCACCTCTTGATCTTCCGTCTTTGCTGCTTCCTCCATGTCGACCTCTTCAACTCCAGGAGGCAGGACAAGGGCAGGAAGGCCTTCTTCTTCTTCTTCTTCTTCTTCTTCTTCTTCTTCTGTGGTCTCAGCTACGTTTGCAGCAGTAGGTGCTTCTTCCACTGCTGCAACCTCAACGTCCTCTGTTTCAGCTTCAGAGATGGCATCTGCATTTATGGTGACTTCTGTTTCCTCAGGAGACACTTCATCTTCTTCTACTGCTGCTGCTTCTGTGGGTGTAGATGGTTGCAGCAGGTCCTCCAGGTCATCTGAACCAGAGGCCTCGACTTCCACTGGTGGTTCAGGCAGCGTGACGACTTCTGGCAGCTCCGGAGCAGGGAGCTCAGCTGGGAGCTCCTCTGGTGGGGGGACTTCTACAGCAGGCGTCTGCAAAGTCTCCTCCAGCAACAGACCCTCCTCCTCAAAGCCTGGAAAAAGAAAGACGAGAAGAATTCAGCCTCTGCTGGTCTCCTTAAATAGAAAGAGGCTACTTATTTCCAGAAAGCAGACAAAGCATTTGATTTAAGAATTGAAAGTTTTTATGTGCAAATGTGCAAAAATCTCATGCAAACTGTGGATTACGTGTGGATGCATGCACATGTTTAAGATAAACACTCACTGCCAGCTGCAGGTGCATTCGTGGTCAAGACGGGAGCCAGAGGTGCGACTGCACTCTCCTCCAGAACAATGACGTCGTTTCCTTCTGTCACCACCGCGTCGAGCTCAGGCACGACGTCACCTTTGTTGACATCTGCCGCGTCCTCTTCCAGGATCGTGACCTCTGCGGCAATAATCTGCACCACAAACAGGCTTTATTAGCTAAAACCTTTCGCCGCTGTTTCACGAGATTGTGCCGTGGCAGCAGGAACTTTGACCGGGGCCAGCTGTGAAACTGATTTTTGCAGCGACTCAAAGAAAGCTTGAAAAAGCTGAATCTAAATCAGGAAAGCAAAGTGCTTCAGTGGCACAGTAGCTCTGTGCTTTTGCCTGCAAATCAATTACTGATGAGACGTTTGCCAAATTCTCCTAATTCACGTAATGAGTCGAATTAATCACTTAGCGAGCAGAGCTATAAAGTGAACCAGCAGACACATTCAGTGTCTGATTACCATCAAAGAGTGCAGACGACCACAAGACAGCACAAATAAAGACAGACTTTAGACGGTATTACTTGTCTGAATAAACTCACATGTGCTGTCTCTGGTCTTTGCTTGCCTGTGGTGCGGTTGTGCTGCAGCAGCCTTTGCCCCAGAATAGCAGTGGATTATTAGAGCCAAACTAATCCACCACCAAGCCTCACTTGATCCTTGCTGCTGCTGAGCTCAGCCCCCCCTTTACCTGCACTGGTGTGGTCTGGATAACATCACAAGCCAGTTACAGGTTATCGCAACATCAGTCACAGTACGACTGTCAGCTTCCCTAAATAAAAGTGATTTATCAACTCTGTGCGGCTCGCAGCAGCTGCACGGCCACGGGGAGGGATTGTTGTCATGATAGCCGCGGAGGTAACTCGTTACTCACCGTGGCTCCGTCTGCGGCGCTGACAGGCTCAGGGACCTCAGACACTGTGGAACCAGCAGAGAAACAAATATTAATACAAACTGACACAAAAAGGCAAATGTGCCAAATAGCTAAAATAATCATGCCTGCAGGAGTCTGCAGAATATTTCGTTTTTTTTAACTGTAACCATCAGTTTGACAGCATTACCTTCAGGGGTAAATATCTACAAATCAGTGCTAAGGTCTGGACTGAATATCGGCCCGCTGTGTGCCAAGGACTATTACTGCATCACCAAAGCTGTGCCTTTAAGTTCCCCGGCCACACATGTCAGCCACATGAGGAGGTTTTAGCCGTCGTTTAACATCTCCAAGAATATAATTCATGTGAACGTCGGACTGCATTCATCTCCAAGGGGAGCTCGCTAACACGGCAAACTAATGTCATGACATTCTCTCGAAAACATGAGCAGGGGAGAGATCTCGCAGGACGAGGAGGCGCTACAGACGTTATCACATCCTTCGCTTTCTTCAGGAGGTAGCTAACCTGCTCAAAGACAGACTGTGGAGGTTTGGACCTCCATATGTGAAAAACATGAAGCGAGTTTGTGGCTCCGGATGAAATTTAATGCCTCGGGTGATGTCACTTGAGTCAGCCGCAGTTGGAGCCAAAGACCGGTCCGTTCCATATCTCTGCTTGATGCCAGTAGCTCAAGGTTGCAGCACATTAGCAGTGCACAGCTGAATCTCTGATTGAACCGGTTGAGTTGCACCGTGGGTAATGTAGTTGCAAGGTTTTAAATATGCAGAATAACAAAATATCTCCATGGTGAGTTTGACTGTTCCAAATTAAAGAACAGATTAGCAGCCACGTAGCAGGAGCAGCAGCCTGGAGGCAGTTAAGGGTTTGATTCCTCGCTCAGGAGGTGACCATACTACGGCCCTACGGCGCTTCTGCCGCCCCCGAATAGAGCAGAGGAAAACCAAAAGTCCTGTGTCCTTCTGCAGACCGATTAATGGCAGGGATTTAACCGTAGCGCAGCATAAATAGACAGATGACTCTGTTATTTGTTCATTAGAAGTGGCCCACTTTGGAGCTGAGACTTCTTAGGACTCTGACAGAAAGAGCAGACGAATAAGAAACAGATGAGACCATTAAAACCCTGGAATGTTTTCTCAAGTGGTGTAGTGTATGTTGTAATATCAATGCCGGGTCTACTGTGTCTCTATTTGATGTGACATTTGGACGTTTGCCCCGTCACTGCCTCTGCCAGCGCATTCCCAGGGACTGCACCGCCATGCCAGTTACATAAAGAGCTATAAATGCAGCACGTGTGTGTTCGGGGAATATCTTTAGGGAGTCACGTGTTGGCAGCATCGTCTTACCGCTCTCCAGAGCTTCTGTGATGAAGTTTTTCACCTCGCTGATGGTGTGGACCACCGTCGGGCGCTCCACGACCTCACGGTACGAGTTCTCCACCCGGTTGGACTGCAAGGTCAGGTAGTCGAGTTGTTCGTTGCTCACTCCTGCTCCATCCACCAACACTGTGACGGCGTAGTCGACCACCACGCCGTCCAGCCTGGAGACAGAAGCATGTACATCCAGTCCACATTTCAATCACACTGTGATACACACTCACACCTATACGGTCGACCTCACGGCGGACGGCTCCTCTTCAATGGAGTCTCATTCTAAGGTGACATAAACGTTAAATTTCTTATTTTCAGGTGAGTTTACACCAATGAAAACAAAGTTATGAATATAATATTTCATTTATGTTATACTGACCTTTGAGTTCTCGCTTGAATTTTAATTTTTAAGAGCGTAGATCAGGGGTCAACCCTCAAACTCAGTTTTTATTTGTACTGTGATTTCAGATTTATTCCCCAGCTCTGACTGTCTCTTCAAAGGTCATGTCAGCCTTAATGACTCTGCTTCTCCCTGCTAGGTTAAGTGCTTTTCTTTGTGAAGACAGAAAGAACACAAACTTCTTTCCCAATACCCAATAAATTACCACCTAAACACCATTTTCCACTGGTCATCTACACATTTACAACAAAGGAGAGTAAAATAATGTCTCCTGGAGGAGAGACAGGCAGTTCTCTAAGAGGAGGAGAGCCGCTCAGGCATTAGTGTGATTTAACGTCAAACCTGTTAAAAGAGTTGTAGAGCAGTAACGGATGACTGATGACTCGGGTGATTTACTCCTGCTCTCTCTGAGTCTGACTGTATATAGGCCAAAAAAATTGCAGAGTCAGCAGAACGATCCATATCATCATAATAAACATGGAAACCTCACAAGAGATTCCAGGCCCTGGAAAAAGCCATCTATCAGCCTTCATTTGACTACTGGAAGCCCCCTCCGCTCTGACCTAGTTTGTCGGGTTTCTGGCGGACAGCTGAGCACGTGCCGGCTCACATTTTAGGAAAAGGTCCAGAGTTCTTCAGCTTTCACACATACACAGACAGACAGCAGCGTGCAACATCAACTGCAGCATCACGGTGTGAAATATATTTCTGTGTACTTAATGTATGTTTGAACCAAATATACGATGTTTGTTCAGCCCATAAAAATGATGATTAAACTATATTTCACCTCATGGTATCTAAAGTTGGTCAGCTACGACTTCAGAGGAGCTTAGAAATAAAGAGTTTGAACCGTGAGTGGTTCTTCGTGGTGAAGCACCAGGAGAACTCAGATCCTTTGACCGGTTGGGTTTTCAAAGAACCTGCTGCTGCTGCAACGGGTCGATTTAAAGAACCAGTCATCAGTTTAAGATGAATAAACATAAAAAGGTTCTTAAGGCACAGAAAGTTCTACAATCGTGACTTAAAGAACTCTTTTCTGCAGTCCAAAGAACCTTAAGCACCAAAAAAAGGTTCTTGAAGATTCTCCAGAAATTGCTGTAGAGCACTTATGTGCATAGAGTCCATTGTAACTGTAACGTAAAGTAAATATATTTAGAGATCCAAAGCTTTTACTTGTAATGGAGTATTTTAAACCTGGTAGTATTGCCACTTCTGCTTAAGTAAAGAATACTCTCTCTACCATCAATCATCAGTTCTCTGCCTCCATTTTTCATCTCCTCTTCATCGTCGCACCACTGACACACACATCTTTCCTCTTTAACCCTCCTCCTCGCTCCCCATCGCTCCGCCACAGGCCGATCGGTGAGGTGGTAAAGCCTCTGATAATCGTCTCTATGGAGGAGCACCTGTTCACTCGGTCGGACCCGTCCTGATTCCGCTTAACAGGTGAGGTGACCCAACTAAGACCATTAACACCAGCAACTAGTGACACATCTTAACATGAGCCCACGCTCGCAGGTAAACACAGCATGAGATGGAAGTGACGCCACACACACACACACTTACAGATCTAGCTAAGGAATGGTTGATAGGGATCTGCGGGCTTAAATACAGACAGGATGAGGAGAACTATTCAAGGACAAACTACCGCAGCCTGACTCACCCTTGGGTGTCTTTTTGGGGCCTGCAAAAGTGAGGAAAAGAGTGAGACTGTGTCAAGTTGAAGTAGTTTCGGCAATTTCAAGGACAGTTTGGAGAGAGACTGACCTGAAGTCGAGCACAGACACACTCTTAAATCCAGGAAGGCCGACCAGAGCATCTTCAATCTGCAAGGACAAAAACAATCGAGCCTCAGCGAGAGCTCGTTTCTTACTTTGAATGAACTTGGTTGGCAAAATAAATCTGATTTATTGTTCCAAAAAGGGGCTCGTTCTTCTCAAAGAAGTTGAAAGGTCTCGGGTCTTTTGTGCTGCAGCCCACATTGTTTTTTTATTGGTCTACGTGGCCTCGCTTCTGAGCACTGAAAACACAATACATACACTGTTCTGCAGACTGAATACTCCAGTTTTTTTTTACCCATCAGAGAAAGAGAGAACACAAGAAGGTCTCCAGAGTCTGCCTTCTCCTCCAAATCCTCCATTTCTGTTTGTTTCTCGACCCTCCACGCAGATTTACAATCTCAGATTTTATGAGAAAAGCAGGTAAAAAAGCAGGTCAGTGATCAGGAGGAGTGACACAAAACTCCAGTATGTTCTCATGATGTCGATGAAGTCAAACCTGCACGCACGGAGAATTTAACAACCTCAGATCCATGAATACAAACTCAGAACTATTGCAATATGAATGGATAAGTAGATTATACGTGACTTTAATCCTGACATACCTGATACTTACACAGATTGTTGGCTCTGCAGATCGTTTCGAGGAATTACCTCGACAGGTTTTGGTAAATGGGCTGTGCTCTCTTTCTCGTCTTCCGACCACTCGGAGAACTCTTACACTACATATCTCATAAACCGATGGCCAAAGAGACTTCGACACGGCCGAGAATCGAACCGCCGACCATCTCATAGACGACCCGCTCTACCTCCTGAGGCACGGCCGCCTCATGTAACCTCGAACAAAATCTACAACCTCTACTGAATATTTGTTTCTGAGAAGCTGTCAGAATGTTTCCTTGATTAATGACTGTTTCCGCTGTACCATGTGACCCGTGACCTGCACCATATGTATTAACAGTCAGAGGAGCCACCATGTCTCGGACTGAGCGTAGATAGGAAACAACATGTTAACAGGAAGGGAGCCCCCCTCACATGTTTACAGTCGGTACTGTATAAACCTGCTGAGGAACGTGGTCGTGTTCATTTTGTTGCGTGTGCGAATGAATCTGAGCTCGTATTAAAGCGGAATTGAACTTCAGACTTTGGCCTCTTCTCTTCATTGAATCCTCCTGGAAAATCTGGAGTTTTCTACAATTTCCTTGAGAATAACAGAACAGATGTAGGGCTGTATGTGACGTGTGAGCGTGCACTGCATGATGAACTTCTGCTTGCACTGTTTGTCAAATGAACCAAACTCCATGAGTCCGTGTTTAAAAAATAAAAGCTGCAGGTTTGTGTGTGCACGTGCAAAGCTTTATCTATTCCTCTGACACATCATAACGCCGCACATATCTATTTCACCAAAACCAAATGTGTGCCATAAAATCTGTGTTTCTGCTGTTGAAGTGAGTGTTATTAAAACTAACAATGCATCCATCACAGACCATAAAGCAGCAGACACAGTGAGCCCAGCATGGAGCCAAGATACAGAAGCACTGAGGGGAGTCATAAAGAAAGACGGAGCCGAAGCAGCCAGAGACAAACCTTTTCAGCGAGCTGTCTGCTGAGCGTTTGGTACTGCAGGCTGGCCGGATCGTTGAGGTTATCGCTGTACAACTCTCCGGTCAGCAGGATGCTGAGCTCCACCACCTGCTCCAGCACAGCCGGGGTCGGAGGCTCCACGGCGATGTCATTGTCCAGCTGTGCAACAAGAAAGAGCGATGTGTGTGAGGCATTAAAACATTACAAATCCCAAACCTAATCTGTGTGTGTGTGTGTGCACTTACCAGATTGTCTTCTACGCCTGGTACAGTGACAGCAGCTTCCTCCACCTCCCCTGCTTTAGCTTCACGTGTGAAACAGAAAAAAAAGTCACTGTTGGTTCATTTTCAAGTGAAGGAGAGCTTATTCCTGACAGCTGTGTGGATTAGACTGTCCTGACGCCCAGAGGACTCTCAGGTTGAGGTGGCCTGCAGCCAAACTCACAGAGAAAGATTCACTAACTTCCTGCACAGAAAGCGACAAACCAGGGACGATGAAAACACAAGACACCAACACCTGACGTCTCACGTTAACAGGAGTCAAACTAACCTTCTTCAGGAGCCCGAGCAGCCTCCGTTGGAGTGCTGTGACACAGCAGAAGATTGTTTCAACATCACATGATCAAAAATAAAATGAATCAGCAGCACACAGGGTTCAAAGAAGCGCACACAGCTTCATACTGACGTACCTGCACACGTGTTGCCAGGACCTGGTGGGTTCACTGCAGACAGCGGGAAGAACGACACGTTTACACATCACAGACGTCATCATGTGATCGTACATGTGTGATTTAAATGGGGAGTCTCACCTTTTCACGACGGGCAGTGACATTCTCTAGAAACAGAAAAACACAATGTTGTAAGCCAGCTGCAGAGTGACACACAGATTTATACTGAACTGTCAGTCATCACAAACCTTTTTAACCAGAGCGTGATGCTCCTCTGATTGGCTGAAGTAGCTGCCGATATCTTGTGCCGTGACCGTGCCCTCCTGGCACTGGCTCATCCAGCTTTGGTACTCTTCCTGCTCTGGCAGGCGATCCCAGAAGATCTTGAAAGCCTCCCATATGGTCTCCTGGCACACTGGTCAGACCAGAACCAGACAACAGAACTGTGAGTCCAGAACAAGTAAAAGTCCTGCACACGAGTAAAACTACCAAAGTGATCAGAAAAATGTTCAGAGGATAAAAAACAAAAAACACCATAAATTCTATTATTACCGACACTTCAGCAGGAGTTTACACAGAGTCCTTGTGTTTATTATATTAAAGCTCAAAATTATGCAGAATTAAGAGCGTGGACGCTTTGATTGACAGGTGAGTGTTGTTACAGGTGGCTTGTTTCAGCAGTTCCACCAATGATGTGGAAGAGGCAGGACTGCAGAGACGCCCGCACTGAGCTTCAAAACGGCTCTACAGAAACCTGCGAATTGTCTCAAGTGATGTCACTTGAGTCAGCATTCACTGGCGATGAAGACTAAGCTTGAAAATGAGAAAAGTCTGACCGTTGTGGCCCAACTCTCTGTGATCCAGTTGCATTCTGATGCATCGGATTCTGCTGCACTGAGTTTGACTTTGACCCTGTAAGGTGGGACGCCTACCTGAAGTAGACCACAGTCTGTTTGAATGCAAAGCTCATAAGTCCTAAGTGCAACTGGTGGCCACACAGATGTCCTGTTCTTATACCTGACCCAGGTGACTCCCTCAGGTGTAACTGAACCCCTTCATGTAAAGGTTAACACACAGCGCGTCGTGAGCTCCTCTCCTCTGCGTTCAGTCTTACCTCTGAGATGAAAGTAGCTCAGGTGACTTGCAACAACCTGCTGCACCGTCTCCTGCGCACAGAGTTTGACTCCACTTTGGAAAAGGATGTTTCGTTTCCGTCGGGAGGTAACTCCGTGGCCTTCATGAGCTACCTTTACGTCAGATACACGAACGGCGCCTGGAGCCTCGGGGTCCTGACTGTAAGGCAGACTGAGGTAACCCATAGAGGAACCTTCCTGTGTTGCATCTGGGGTGCCACAAAAAGACAAAATATTTGAGACATTTGACCAGTAAGTGTTGAGCAAGAAGCTTAGAAGTTAACTCCAACACATACCTGTCCTTATGTCCAAAAACAGGACCACAGAGCTGAACACCACAGAGTAGAAAATACACCTCCAAGGTACGACGCTCATGTTAAATCCGTGATTGTGTTCAACTCCTTCGTTCACGTAGATATGCGCTTCCAGTCAGTTCATGGAACAGCAGCGTCTTACACGTTTGCATAGTTCAGAAGTCTCCAGATGCAGAAAAACAGAACGGCGCAAAGAAATCCTTTGACGACACCATGACACGCCGGTTTTCTTGCTTTTACTCTGCAGCTGAAGAGAGAGGTGTGTCCCACGGGGCGCTGAGAGCTCACACAGCTCCTGGCTCAGGTAAGATGATCAGGCAGATGGTAGTTGGAGAGAGACAGGGGGATTTTTAATGCTCTCTAATCCTGTTTACTCTAAGCCTTTTAGAAGAGCTCGCCAAGAAGTTACTGGAGCGACGCTGGGAAGGGAGGTGGAGGAAACGTGGACAGAGGACGTAGTTTACTGGTTCTTGCAGGGAATTTAGTGTTTTCTGCAAGAACTTGCAAATCCTGGTGCTGGTCCGGGAGTTTAAGGACGACCAGACACACGGCATTAAACACAACTGATGTCATTTCATCCACTGCCACACACTTATTATGCGTCGGATTGGTCTCTCAGAGGGGCGGCAACTTAAATCCTCTCACTACGTATATATCGACAGCAGAGTGAGTCGTCGTGGGCTTATTCTGGAGTTGACCTTTGACCTGAAACTCTTCCTACAGGGGTTTATCCTGTTTTTAAAAGGGAAACCTTCCCCTTCTTATCTTTAAGTGGACTTATTACGCATGTGAGAAGAAAAACAGAATAAAGCAGCGAGTGATGAGGGTCGTGAGTGAAAGGCAGAAAGTGAGAGAGAGTGAGTGATGTGATTGTTCCACTGGTCCTCTCTTTAAGTTGAAGGCATCTGGCCAAATGCGTGGCCATAGCAGTCGTTTCACTCTTGATCCTGCAGCCTGAGTTCATGGTCAGCTGGCAGGGGAGCCAAGTAGGCTTAGAGTGCAGCGGTTTTACTCTTACTAAGCACTTACTATGAAGCCATCGACGAGAGGCGCTACGTGAAGCGCTCCTTTGCTTCTAACAACACTGTACAGGGACAGCTCGCTGTGAATTAACATTTTAACTAACGAGATGTTTGGACGGCACAATGTGAGGGGGGGATTACACACCAGTCAGACTGCGAGGGGATCTGACAGACTGAGACAGTAAATACACCTAAGCCAAACCGTGTAACCCTCTGAACAGATTACACTGGGAAGCATTGTACAGGCATTTCAAAATAAAATCCTTTTGGCCAGAGAGAGGAACAAAGTTGGCTCAAAAAAAAAAGAGAATTACTAACAGTAATCGGGAAAAAAAAGGAGCCAAAGAAAACTTCCAATGCATAAAAAGGAAGAAATCATCTGATTTATAACAGACGCTCAGTCTCTGTTATAGTTACCGTCCTCTAATCCTCACGTTGTTATGAAACGAACGTAGGACAACAGGTCAGGAGTCAGGACAACGCCTAACTGCTGGACATGTCCACACAATACCTCATCTCTGAAAATAAAACCAACAGAACAACAAGCGTGAATCGTTCTACAAGTTTTATTACACAATTGAAAACAAAGATATTCTGGAACCAGCTTCAGTATTTACATCCAACACAATGTCTTAAAAAACACGTCGTCAAGGACGCCATAAAGTGTTAAAGGAGACATGTGAACAAAAACGGGGGGAAACTACGAGACTATCGTGAGCGATCTCTGTCCGGAGGAGCTGCGACGTCTCTCTGGTGTTCATAAAGTCGCTGTTACATTCGAGTTATACGGTTAGACATGCTAATGTGTGCGCACCCCTGAACTTTTGGCAAGTCTGGACATATAAAGGGTTAATGCCAAAGTGACGCTATCAGAGCAGTGATTTACAATACGCTATAAGCAAACAAACCATAGTTTATAGTCTGACATCCAAATATGGGCAGGCACCGTCACAGTGTCACAGACAAATGGAGCATACAACACTTCAGCTCCGCCCCTGGTGATGATCATGATCTCAAACCTGCAGACTCATTAACTTGCTCAGATTTGGGTGGTTCTAAGTCTGTAAACATGCTACATAATTGAACTGCTTGCACAGGATTGTTCTATTTTGAAAACTGACTGTGCTCCTCTTGTGTCTGACTTCCTGTCAGCTCGAGCTGTCGGAGCCGAGCGGAGGCTTGATTCTGGGACTGCTGGGTTTGAAATATCGACTTGGGTCGGGCTTGTTGTCGTCTGTAGACACCGTGATGCCTCCTGTCTGGCACTGGGATGCCGGACTGAACATCCGAGTGAGGCACTGAGTAACTTCCAGAGGCGTCTGTGGCATTTTATAATGAAACTCGATGTGCGACTCAGCTTTGAAGTCAAACACGACATGAAACGTCTTAACAAACAGCAGCAAATCATGAAAACCCAACTAGAACTGTACAAAGCAGGTTTCATCTTTGCCACGCTTCGTTTGATTCTACATAGAAAATTAAATACAAATGATCACTTTTATAAAACATCTTGCAGCTTAAAAACAACCAGTAAAAAGTCATGATGGGGCGCACAAACATTTTCACGTCTACGTATAATCTGCTTTAAAACTCTCATCGGATGGAGACCTGATTGAAGTTAACGTGCGCCTCCGTGTTCACTCAGACAGTGACAAAAGGTTTACATGTTTTGTTCAAGTTAATTCATAAAACAATAACAGCATCTAATTTAAATGAAATACTTTCAGTTCACGCTGAAGTGTCCGTCGCTCAGTATGAGCAGTGATATCAGTATAATACCTACAGGAATGTGACGCGCCCACATGCTTCACGTGTCTATCTGTTACTCTCCAGGTTTTGATGCCGGTAAAGGTTTAGTACCAGATCTCTGATTTCGTCTCGTTTCCGCCGAACCTGCTGCCGTGGAAACCATCGTTGTAGGTGTAGTGGGAGGTCAAAGTGCACCACGGGGTCCTGAGGGAAGAAGCAGAAGCAAATCCACATCATCCGATGTTACAGTGGTCATTTTTAAAAACGGGCAGAGACGCTAACGAGTTCTTTACCTTCAAAAAACTCTCGACATATTGCAGCAGGTAGAGGCCGCAGTCGCTGCTGTTGTCCTGAAGGGGAACTTGGCAGTGTGAGCTTTGCATCTGATCAGGACTGAACTCCCGCGATGAACCGCGACGGACCTCCCATTCTGACTCCAAGTAGCTGAGGCAGAAATACACATTATGAACACACACACACACACACACACACACACACGCTGACAGATTAAAGGAATCATACTTACTCCCGCAAGAGTTTGAAGACTCGCTCATGAAGGGAACGTTTGAGGGAATCCATGATAAGAATGCACGGCCTGCAGAGAAGACACACACACGTCAGTTTGAATCAACAAGTTTTCACATGTGAAGACCAGTGTGTGTGTGTGTGTGTGTGTGTGTGTGTAACTGTCCAAAACACAGACAAGCACCCTTAAACACATCTTTAAAAATCTCCTCGTCTTCAGCTGAGCTCTGAATTTTATCTGTTTAACAGCAGCTCATAAACTGTGTACCTGTGTTTGCCAAACTAGATCTGCATTTGCTTTCGAGGGATTTACGTCTATATTTAACTGAGCTGTGGCATGTAAATATGTATAACTCTATATATAACTCTACTAATAATGGTGCAGACTGTTAGACATTCAGACAGCAAAAACTTTATTTGAGTGGGGTTGGTGTCAAAAAACGCAGCAACCTGTGCAGGGACGTTGAGCGATTCCAACTTTTGAAAAAACAGCTTGTGGCCGCCAATCAGACACTTAGTCCAGCTAATCGGTGGAATAAAAAGTTATTTCCTGATTGTTTCACAGTGGTTACACTCAACACAATATCATACCGATGTAATCACACACTCACCTCTTACAGACAGTTTTCTTCTGGTAGGTTTGCTCTGTGCAGTTCTACAAACAAACAAAACAAATATTAGGTTGAAAGATTTGAAAAAAACAAAAATAAATCTATATGAATAAATTATTAATTATTATTCTGAGTGACGACAACAAAGAAATCTTTCTCACCACTGGACCAGGCACTGCGTCTTTAGTGGGTTCTTCTTGGGTTTTTTCTGAAACATGAACAAACATGAGCTCCAGCTTTGCTCGACATCCACCAGAAACATCAGGCGACGCACACACAGTTCAACAAACCTGTGGCCGTGTCCGGCTGGTCGCTGTGGTTTGATGCGGATGTTGCAGGTTGTGTCTCTGTGTCATCATTTGGACTTTTAGATCCCTGAGCCGCCTCTTCATCCTGTAACTTGTCGGCCTCGCTCTGGTTCTTTCCCGTCTGTGAGTTTGGACCGTTCCAGGTTTCAGTCTTTGGCTCGGCCAGTCCGGGAAAGCAAATGACAACTAAATACCAATGAGCCCTGAACAGACAAGAGAACTGTCAGGTATAACACACATACACACACACACACACACACACACACATAAAAAACACCTGTACAACTATTTAACTCACTCTTGATTGACAGGTACAAACAGGAAGTCCTTTTTAAAGATGTCCACATGGCGTGTCCACGTCTTCACGCGTTGATGCCGCCTCTGTCTCTGACAGCTGAGTGCACACAAAACAAAAACAGACGCACAAGTTTTAACCTCACACACACACACTCCAGAGTAGTGCTGGGAAAGGTCTCATATCTCATGTTAAAGCAACGACAAAACACGAGAAGAAGAGAGACAGAAAGGATTTGATTCATGTTTCTTACGAGTCGCTGGTGCTTCCTTCGCTCGCGTTGTCTCTCCGTGTCAGCTGCTTGTAGAAGAAGCTGCTGAAGATGTGGGAGCGCTCTGTCACAGCAGGAGAAGCTTTATGGAGGAGGTATCTATTAAAACACACACACACACACAATTCAAAAGTCTCTCCTCTGAAGTAAATTTGAAGCCTTTGGTTTGAGTCTGTTACTCACTTGAGGTAAAAGTCGATGATAACATCATTGAGGAACTGCCCGCTGTCAAGGCACTGCAGGTCCTCCATTGTAACAGTTATACCTCCTTTTAGTGGCGGAGGAGGAAACTGGATCAACCTAAGCACAGACGGATGGACGAAGGTTTCAGCCTCATGGTGCATCTCTAATTTTTGAATCTAACACGAGAAGGTGTGTTTGTGATGATCTCACCTGTGAGCCAGGCCCTGATGTTTGTATTTAACCCAGCTGGAGTCTGGTTTACACAGGGACACGGAGTATGATCCTTTGGTTCTACGATGGCACAGTGTGTATACGGGAGTGGGTTCCTCCTTTTTCTTCTTCTGTGGGAGGAAATTTACATTAATGAACATTTTTAGATCACGTAGACGAGTAGTTTTACGGGACAAGAGGTCATGAGCTGTTTAACAGGAGAAGAGATGAGAAACACCTTCCTGCTACCCACAGTTCTGCTTATTATTCCAGACTTTCCACTAATTTTTGACTAACCTAACCTAACCGCTCACTGCGATCCTCCTCATCCAGCTTACCTCAGTGGGTTGTTCCAGCTTTTGTTCTTTATGCTCCTCCTCTGGGTTGAGTCGTGTCCCTGCGTCTTCTTCTGTCTCTGTCTCCACCTCCAGTACGGTCTCTTTCTGGGGATTGACCTCCAGTTGGATCAGCGGCGTGATGTTTTTGTCCCTTTCAGAATGAGGAGAGTGCTGGTCTGTGTTAAATGTAGGCTCAGTGCTCTCCAGGCCCAGCAGAGCCAGCAAGTGACAGTCCAGTCCAGTCCTCTTAAGGAGCTTTATGCTATCGTCCAGAGTGAGCACGGGAGTTTGGATGTCGTCCAAATCACAAATGGCATCGTTGTGAAAAATTGATTTTTCATCCGAGAGACAGTTGAGACAGTCGATGTCCAGCAGGGAGCGCAACAAAGCCCCTTCCATGCCGTCCAGAGCATCTCTGAGCGTCAGCAGGACGAAGGGGCTGATTTTGTCTGGTCAAATAAAACATAGAAGAACAAGAAGAAGATGGAGACAGCTGATCAGATTCTGACCTGAATACAGTCTGAGAGGCAGAGTAACAGCAGCCTACATGCTACGCTAAGGATTGAGTGACTGTCTGACCTTTAATCTACAGCGTGAGCTCTCTTACCGGTGTTTGCGGGCGCGGCTTGTTTGACACACAGCTTGTGGAGTTCCCGATGTACAGCAGCTGCAGCAGTTTCCGACACACACAGCAGGAGGGCGGAAGGAGGCATCGGTTCCTCGTCGTCCTCGAACTGAAGCTCCTGGGCCTCCAGTTCCTGCTGCTCCCAAACGCTGTACCTCCGCAGCTCTTTGCGCTCGATGTTTAACATCAATGACACCTTTTCGCTAGCGTCTGGGGACGAGAGGTGTTCAAAGTATTGCAATATTGATCCTTCTCCAGCTCAGAAATGATCTTATGGCTTCGCACACACCCATCATCATCATTTCATTTTGTTTTAGTGTAACAGAAAACGGATTTCAGATCCAGAACAAGTTAAAAATATCGTCTTGCTGTGCCAGAGTTAGATTGTGGAGCTTCACTGGCTACATCTCTCTGATGGCTAACCTCGAGGCTGAAGTAATTCTTTCACAAGGTCATGATTTGTTTTACAGAGCCAAAACGTAACACATTTTGTTTAAGAAACATATTTCATGGCTTAGATCGAATCTCAAGCTCACAGAAGGGAAGATCTCACAGTCTCAGAGGTGAAAGTGCGCACACACACACAGACACACACACACTTTAGCATCTGAAATAGACCACTAAGCTGTGAGTGGGACGCTGGTGTGCAGACAGCATGAACAAAACAAGATGAGTGAGGCTCCTCTTGAGTCTGAGTTTATATAACCTGGACCAACAGGTCACAGCTGCTCGACAAACTTTACAGTTACGCGGCTGAAAGCTGAAAAACGCGTTACCTTTCAGGGGGATGATTATTTTGTCGTCGGTCACCTGTGAAAGTAAAAACGTGTTGAATGTGAATGTGAACGCACTGAATGTGATGCGATCATCAGAATTCACAGGTGTGTTTGTGGGTCGTGAGAGTTACCATGATGTCTCCGTTGGACTTCCCTTGGTAACCTCCACAGAACAAGGAGGAGAAGGCCACGCTCACGCAGGAGTAGTCGTCACTGGGGTCTAAAGACACGGCCACTCGAGGGAGATCTTCAACTAGGTGCAACATCTGCGACACACACACAGTTTGGAGGGTGGTAAGTCAGCATGACGAGATTTTAATATACAACAACCTCTGTGTTACAATGAGACGGAGCTGTGAGGTCAAGCAATGTGGTTTGTTTAAAGGCGCCGTGTGCAGGTTGGAAACAAAGCCGTACTTTGGCACCATCTAGTGTCAGTATGAAGAACAACAGTGTGTTTGCACACACACACACACACACACACACACACACAGCTGAAGATATTTTGACCATCATCCCTCTAAGCTCTCACACAGAAGAGGTTTGTGTCAGATTACTGACCTGCATGTCCTCAGAGGTTTCTTGCTCTTTGGCCAAAGCGTCCAGCTCGGACTCTCTCCGTATTTCAGCGTCTTCCACAGTGACCAGTGTGTGAGCCAATGGACTGCACTGCTGAGGGACGTCACAGCTCTCCTCTTCGTCACTGGACAGCACAACTGAAAGAACGCGGACATGAAGAGGGTTGGGTTGTCTGAGCAACTGTTTCATGCTTCCTCACAGATAAATTCAAACAGTAGCAGCAGTAGAGTGAGTGTCGGTGTACTCACTGGGTTCAGAGGTTTTGTTGTCCTGGCTTGACAACACACTTTGTCTCAGGGAACTAAGAAAGTCTCCAGCCTCCAAATGATTGGAGACGGGGATTGGGAGCAGGATTTCTGCTGGATCATCTGCTCCCACGGTGAACTGTACAATGCTTCGGTCCAGGCTCTCTAAATCTACGTCTTCTGCGCCGTCTTCCTGACAAACGCGTGTTGGAGCCGGTCCTCCATCTCGTCCATCTTCTCCGGTGAGGCGAAGCACGCTTTCACGGTGGCGTTTGGGGCTGCTTGTTCCGTTGCAGTGGGATCCGGCATCCTGTATTTTCCTCTTCTGTTGAGACAGCACAGAATAACAAGGACGTGTTAGCGCAGCAATGAGTAGTCTGAAGAGCTGCAGGTCTTCAGAGGGACGCCCCTGATCTGGTAGGAGCTGGTAGGACGTTCCACTGTTTGGGTTACGTTTGGATAAAGTTTACTCCTTGGTGACGGTGAGCTTTGAACTGTGACTGTGACAGAACTCACCACGCTTTGTTGTACTTCTTTTTCTGAATCGGTACACTTGTCCTTGATGCTAGTTGGGGAGAACTCATCACAACTTTTTGTGTCCTCAGCCGGGTCCCAGCTCACAGACAACCCACAGTCTGTACGAGGCAGAGAAACTCTGATCAACCAAAACATCCTGAATATTACTACTACAGACATCAGAATAACTCTGTGGAGTACAGCGGTACAGAGAGAGCAGAATCACATCAGCATCATGTTTACGCACCAACTACGTCAGCGAACTTGTAGTCCTCTCCGCAGTCTTTGCCTATTATCACCTCCTCAATGTCTTTTTCTTCTTTGTCCACGTCATCACCAGCGTTCTGTGACCTCCTCTTGAGTCGTGATCTGAAGACGAGAAAGATTCAACAGTGTTCTCATTATGCTGCTGCTGCTGCGACTAATCACAGAATAACCAAGACTGCACACGTTAAAGACAAATGCAGAAACACACATTGAACCTCAAGCTGAGAGGTCTTAGAAGAAGATGATGAAGGCCAAACAACTTCAGCTCAAGAAAAAAGTAAAACACAGCAAACAGGCAGAGCGATACAGTGTGTGTGTGTGTGTGTGTGTGTGTGTGTGTGTGTGGTGTTATTCCAAATAAAATTTTCTGCCTGGAAAATCCACAGAGCCAAGGATGCAGCAGGCCGAGCCAAACTCCATTAAAAGGTCGTTTCTTCTTAAACTAATTGAAAACAAATAAAAAGAAACGACTCTAATAAAGAAAACTGAAAATTGTTTTTGTGGCTAATTTTGTCCGGCGCTCAGACGTGCATGAAAAACCACCACGCTGCTGACGTGAAGTTCAGTCCACTTCCTGTACAAACAGACACGTGTTCTGTTAGTGGCTGCCGTTTTCAGTCTCATTACTCACAGTCAGGTGCGTAATGGTGTGAGTCTATCTGTGGGATTATTATGATTATTATTATTGCTTCAGAGATGCTGCACGCTCCCAGGAGTAAAGCTGTGCTGTGCTGAAGCCACAGGTGGAACGCAGGAAATCTTTACGCCGTATGTCTCTCTTAAAAAAGACACGAGCACCATAAACATTAAAAAAGTGATTTTGGTGTCATTCATGTCTCCAAATACACGTTTGTTATTGAGCGGCTACCAAACAGGCTGCCATGTTGGGACACCTGTAAACAAAACACAGAAGTCATTTACATGTTTGCTGCATTAGAAAACAAACCGACTCACTGTCCGCAGCCCAAGAAACAGGCCACGCGTTACAGCCCGTCCAACCGTTCTGATCAAACAAACAAGGCACGATGTGTTCGTGAGCTTTGATTCAGTAACATCGGCGTTCTCCTCTGCCTATCAGCACATTAGCCATGCCAACTACAACTCAGCGGTTCAGTCCTGCTTTTCTCCTCCCTTGAGAGACATTTTAAAAAATTAGATCATTTCTGTCTGCAGAAGAAATCTGGAAATCGTGACTCATGCATTCATAACTAGCCGACTGGACTACTGTAACTCACTGCGCTGTGAGATCTCTCTTCTCCGGCTCATCCAGAACTCGGCTGCCAAAGAAACACGATCACATCACACCTACTCTGGCTCATCTACACCGGCTACAGAGTGGATACTAAGATCTTACTGATGACTTTTGAAGCCCTGAGAAGCCACTTGTAGTTTCCTCATTCCAACTATGTCCACGAAGGTGTGGGATGACCTGCCTGAGATCAGGGCTGCAGACTCTGTATGTTGCACTTGTTTTTAACCTATAGCTTTGTTCTTTTGTGGTTTTGATGTGCTATATGAATAAAGTTTATTATTATTAAAAGAGACTTCGTACCTGTGAGACGATGGGGTGATGCTGGGCGTCTTCGGGCTGCATTTCGGGTGCACACTCTTGTTTTTAGGATTCCTGGCCTCCCTTTGACTCGACCTCCGGTCCGTGCAGAGCGCAGGCTTCTCTTTGCAACAACCGCTCTCCCTCCGTGACTCTGACACCTGTCCCCCGTTTTCCACCACGCAACTCTGTTTTATTCGCTCCATGTACGTCTTCCCTCGCTCTGTCTTTAGGACGTCCGTCAGGATGAGACAGGGCTTCTTCCTGCGGGGTGAAACAGAGGCACGGTTACTCATCACAACCTTTCTAGAGCGGCGTCTTCTCCGCGACATTGTGGCCTCGTGAGGTATTCCAAATAAACTTTAAAAAACGCTCATCTACCATCGCAGGCCAGACTTTATGGATGTCAGCTGATCGAGAGGGAGGTGTTGGCAAGAAGGCCGGCGTAGATAAGCCACGCATGCATGCGTGCGTGCGTGCGCGTGCGTGTGTGTGTGTGTGTGTGTGTGTGCAGTCGTGATAAGCAGAGCCCGGAGTCATGGTGCTTGTAAGCAATGTTTGGAGCACTACGCGAGATAAATACTGTACACACAAACAGGAGACACTGACCCTGACGCCTTTTTTAAATCAACCTTACACACATGCAGTCATCATATCTGAGCTTCACACACACACTAAGAATTAATCAGCTCATATTCCTGCTTTAGATGTTCGTCTGCTTCAGAAATGTTTAATATCTCTGATGATACTGAAGACACTCCTGCTGTGTGTCGCCTCTATATGACACTTTATGTTTAGGGTGAGTGCCCCATCTGGTGAAAGTTCAAGAAACTGCAGACACCGGAAAGGGAAGTTTATTTATGTAGTCACATAAAAAAAAAACTAATCAAACTGTAGAATAAAAATGAAGAGTGTAGCTAAAGTATAACTTCATAAAATGTAGTGACAAACATCAATGTGTAAGGACTGATTTAAAGACACTGTGAGCTGGAGCGGCTCGTCAGTGTTTTTCAAGCTTGTTCCAGATGACATAAAAACTGAATGCTGCTTCTCTGTTTTTGAGTCTGGTGACAGTAAGCTGAACGGTCTGAGGTGGGCAAACTTTCTGGTGGCCAATCGTCTTACTGCTCGTTTCTGAACAAATCAAACAACCAACAATCAACATGACCAACAGTCCACCTGTGAAAACTCTGATCTCCGGCTTACCTCGTCATTTCCAACGTGACCTTGGCTGCGTGTCTGTGATCCAACATTACGGATCCGTTTTTATGCTGCGGATCAGAATGTCTGCGTTTACAAGAAAACTCTGTCCAGGAAACCTGTTAAGACGGAAGGAAGCGGCGTGAGTCTGAGGACGAACCGGAGCGGGACACGTTATCACCATAACATTTGTTCATGTGGTCAGACGGAGAGCAAAGATACAGTTGTACCTGTCTTTTAAACTTCCCACACTGTGATGAAAGACTTGTCATGGAGATTTTGAATGGACTTTCCATCTAAAATTCATGGGATAGTTAGTGACCATGCTTGTATAAACGTGATGACATGCAACACTAGAAACCTTCCTGAGATGTGCAGATGAGCGAAGCTTGTGATTTTATTTGTTTCCTCTGCAAAGACTACGGAGCCCGTCTGGTGACATTTGTGAGAACAAGAAATATTACATGGCTGCAAATTAATTAAGCATGAGAGCGAGATGACTATGAAGCAGCTGTGAATTAATGAGGCGTCATTTCATCAGTGAGACTGTTCACTGACTGACTGGCAGCTGTATCATCAGGAGCTTCAGCTGCTTGCAAACATGGGACAATTTTGATATAATATGAATATGTAAAATTAATATACTTTAACCACTGCACCTGGTGACCAAGGAAGAGGTCTGTCTGTCCCCCGGTCTCTCACCAACTGCAGTCTACACAGAGATGAAGACCACAATCATCTCGTTTTTTGTCACCAGGCTGACTCCATAGATGATGCAAAATATATCAGATCATATCTGATTGCAAACAGCACAGACAGCTTATAAAATGTTGAAACTGCATCTATTTTGAATTTGATGATAGCAACATTTCCAAAGAAAGGTCGAGACAGTGGCAACAAAATGTTGTGGAGAAACTACTGAAATCAGTCAGGAGGGAACGCAGCGTTCAGGAGCCTCTCATGTCTGATGCTGCTGACATAGGCTGGAACCTGCTCTCCTCAAACCAAGCCAAACAGAGGACCTCGAGGCCCCCACGTGACCCCGTGTAACCCAAGGAAAGACAATTCCATGACACCAAAGTCTGGAAACGTTGTGAAATGCTGAAGGAGATCATCTCACAGTCACTGAGGTTAACTGGCAGCAGGTTGGTTACATGTTTGGGTTCAGAAAGACTTCAGAGACGGGGGGGTTCACCACACACATAATCTGATCAGAAACAGGCAGGATGAAACCATCATCTGTGAACACATTTACACACACACAGCTACACACACAGCCACAAATGACAGCTGAGACTCGAGCATGCAAAGAGGAAACTGTATGTAAACTAGGAAACGGACTGTCAGGCTTATCAGCGCACAGCTCGAAAGCCATCCACAATATGAGGGTGCACATGGAGTGATGTTACCTGCACATCTGAAGGATCCATTAATGCTGAACGATACATACAAATGCTGCCACGTACACGACATCTTCTTTTTGCTTATTTCAGACGACGTCAGACCACAATCTGCACGTATTACAGCATCCAGTCTGGGTGCGAAAGCTGGCCTGTCTGCAGTCCACGCTTGTCATCAGTCGAAAACGTTTGCCGCATTGTGGTATGGATTTTTAAAGATATGTTGCTGTGATCAGATTCAAAATGTGCACACCTTTCTACAAAGTGAATAAAATGTCTCAGTTTCAACATTTTAAGCTGTTTTTCAGGTCTATAGTTTATTTTGAAGGATTTGAGATCAGATCGTGAAAACAATGGGGACATGAATACAGTCTGAAAACAGCAGTTAGTTGCAGCCCAAGCGTAAGCTTATTAAGCTAAGTGTAGGACAGTAGCAGCAAGTGATCCAACAACAGGAGTGTGCTTACTGATGGAGAGGACTTAACAATACTCTGTCTCGTCTTTAAAATCACCTCTGAAAGTCCATTTTTACTTTTTTTTGTTGTATTAATTGTTATTAATAATGAGGAAGAGTGGCGACAGAGTAGTGTCATAGAACCATCCCAGATCAGCACAATTTAGGTTTAATTTGGATGTGGCAAGCGTCACTATAGCTGAGAAGAATGAAAAAACTGGATACGCTTTGAAAAACAGGGGTGATCCATACCAAGTTGTCCTTGTCAACATTAAACGGTAAAGTTAAGGCGTTTCTCCGCTCCATCATGATCCAGAATATGGTAAGGCACAGCACGAACACTGCAAGAAACACATGAGAACATTAGAACCAGTCTGTTCCTGATTAAAACAAGTCTGCATGAGAGTGACCATAAACAAATATAACATAAGCTCTATCCTCAGGGGTCCAGACAGCCTCAAACTGTGCTCGGCGTGGTCTTATTCAGCTCAGGGTTGCTGCACCACCTTCATTTCTCTGAAATGTTGAGACAGATGCAGAGAATCACCTGCTCCTCTAAGCTCACTCATTTGTGGCATTGTCCTAAACTGTCCGCCGAGCTGGATGCACACACAAAAGGCACTTTGGCTTTTATTTGGTAGAACTGCCTGTTAGTGTTTTCTTTCTTGTAACGTGTCCCGGATAAAGATATGTTCACTTTCTGATGTGTACAGGTGTTAAAACAGGTGGAGAGCCACCACAGGGAGACACACGAAGCTAACACAATGCAAAGCAACACAAAGACCAGGCAGCACTGTCCAGATAAATCCATAAAAACTAAAAAACCTGCATGTTTGAGGAGGTGAAGCATCAGGGAGGCAAACAAATCACTGAAAGACACTTTAAAGATGATACTTCAGCTGCAGTTAGCTCGTGTGGAGCTGTCTGATCAGCACACAGCACTCCCAGTGAAGCCTTTTCCCCTGCAGCTTCAGTGAAACGTGTGACTTCGTGCTGAGGTGTGTGCTGGAGGCTGAACACACGCACGCTGAGGAGAAAGTGAGGACTCCCCGCGGCTAGCAGCGCTGGCGTTAGCCGCAGGAGCTAACAGAGTCAGAGCTTACCGTGGGCCGGAGGCTCCGCGTGATGTTCACAGACACGTAGAAGAAGAGTGGAGGCGGCTACCTCCACCCCATGAAGCTCTCCACCTGCTCCTCCGGCACCAGCAGCAGCTCCAACCACACAAACTATCCGGACATTTTGTTTGTTTCGGATCCAAACAGGCGCTCCGATGTTCCCTTAGCAACATCCGGTGACCCGTGAGCACCGGAAGTGCATGAGTGGAGGGAGGGAATTACGAGGAGCACGCGCCGAAGGTTCCGCCGTTATTTATCAATCAACACAACAGCCAATAAAAATGTGGAATTTAAATTGATTAATTATGTTGAGTTCACTGACAGGTCTACATGTCATAATCTATCTATCTATCTATCTATCTATCTATTGGTTATTCTGAGATAACAGGATACTTTTCTCCAGATCTCAACAACAACAAAACCTAACCATGATTTTCAAGATGTCAAGAAAACAAATAATATGATAATATTAAATCTTTTCAGTTGCGACATTGCTACACTGAATTAAGTTTCCTGCAAAGACTAAACTAAACTTCTGTTTTCTCGAAATCTCAAATGTTATTTTGACGCGAATAAATATATCAACATAAATAACTTGGGATCTTGAGAAATAAAAAATTTGTTTGTGGTTTCTGCTCAAACACTGTACATCCAAAGGTAATGATATTCCATCAGCCTCAGCTGTGTTTCATGTCCCAGGCCCATAATGACGCTGCTACAGCTTAATCATGTGCCAGTTTGTAATTTGATAACTTGTAAATGTATTTGGGGATTTGCACCATTATGCAGTATGAAGCAGGACGTGCCATCTGTAAAGTTTTGTGTGCGATGTAGTGTACTTGATGGAAGTTGAAGGCAGCATGGACGTAATCCAGCCATGCTTTGTTTGCAGTGCACACTGACATGCTAAACCTTTTTCATTAAGCATAAAGCTGACATTAGGATTTAGTTTAAAGCACTGCTATGAGAATGTAGACTACTGTGAAACTGTAAGAGGTTTGGAGTGGAGAGAATTATTGCATGTATCATTTATCATTTTATTTCCTTATTTTATTGATATGAGTGACGGTTTAATTCCCCATTGCTATCATTATGTTCCTAGTTACAGCGGTGATTTCCAGACTATGACAGGTCAAAATATCACCACAAAAGGTCTCTGAAAACAGCTAATAACCATTGTCTTATGCAAGTAAACAAACATCACCCCTAGCAACACTTTTTGAATTTTAATTTATTGATACAGCAGCAGAAACATCAGGCCTGCTCAGCCTCCGGAGAGAGGTTTGTGAGCGTGCCTTCAAACACTGCAGCACATAAATAAAAGTCTGATGATACGATGAGTGTGTGTCATCAGGAGCTGGAGGCTGATCAGTGAACACAGCATGAACAACTCAAAGATAAGATGACTTGATTACATGTTATCATCATCACAGTCTTGATGTCCAGTGTGATCTTTAACGTCAGGGTCCACATTTCTGCATGGCTGTCTCCGAGGACGTCCCCGAGCTGGCCACTCCATCGCCGACATCTCCATCGGGTACGGAGCAGATTGCAGCTGCGGCTGAGGCTTTTCCTCTTGACTCGCAGCCTGCTCTCATATTAGCTATGAAGGAAAGAGACACCCATGTGAGTCAGTGACATGACTCCTTCATAAGCCTACATGCACACTTATTGATGATATATAATGGTCAGATAAATTATAGAAAGGAAACAAAGCCTACATACAGAGTTTGTTGTTGTCATTATCTTACCAATAGCACTACATGGTGTTACGATGGGCTTTTCCAGTTGCTCTCCCTCAGCGATGGAAGCCCGGATCTTCCTAACCACGTAGATGCTCGCTGGGATGTGAAACAAAGTATAAGATGTACTGTAAACATGTAAACATAATGATAAAAGATGCATTATAATAGAGTAAGTAGAGGAGAAGGGGGAAATAAAAAAGTGTACTTCTTCCTAATCCTGTTTTAACGTGTATGAATTTACTTTGTTTTTACATTCTTAATCGATCAATCATATTTTGCAGACTGCCTTCATATATTTGTCTTTCATAAAACATATGAAAACAAAACTATATTATTTGCAGTAAGTCTTTCCATACTGTACAGATCATATACATCAAAGTAAATACAGCAATAACAGTGTAGAAATAGTTGCATTCAACATTTTACTGAGTTAAAGTATTATTGTTGCGTTAATGTTGCAGCTGGTAGGTCAGGCTATCATTTGATCATACAGATTACATATTCAAAGTAACTAACGTTTCTAATCGCTGCATTAATGGACCGCGGTGTAATACCTGACGCGCACACAGGTAAAGCTTTGTTCACCTGCAGCGTTACATGCAAAACAAGGCCACGTGACGTGATGGATGTAACAGATAAACACTCCTCGGCGTAGAAACATGAATCATACCTTTAATCAGCAGTCACACCATGTTTGTCTCCCGACCTGTCGCAGGTGTAACCTGCTCTCTGCGCTCTCCAATGCAGACTGTTACAAAAGCGCACACCGGACGTTACATATAGAGGATCATACATAATACCACGGGGTGGGGCTTACAGCTCCAACCTGCTTTCTGATTGGCTGAGCTGTTACGCAAAGAATAATGTCATAACGTGCTGGAGCAGGGGACATAGGACGTGTTCGTAGAGGTTTGTTTGACCTGAATGGAACGGGACCTTAATTAGTATAACTGGAAACACCTGTTTCATGTCAAACAGGCTGCTGTGAAAAGGGCTGATATAAATTAAGTTGTTTTAAAAACTGTATTTAAATGAGTCAGTGTTTGAACATATATGCATAGATCTAATTAATATAAATAATATATGATGGAAATGTATTTTTTCTAATATCAGAATCAGGTGTGCGTACACACATCAATGGTGGAGAGTAATTAAACACAAATGAACATTATCCATGTAATAATTTATTGCGATTTACAGAGCTTCATTTATCCGTGTTCAATCCTAACAGCCAACATTATTATCAAGTATTTATGTAAATTCAATACACATTTAGCATTTGGAACTGAAGCAGGCTGAATAAACACTGCACAAATCTTTTTCACAATAAGAGTACAGCAGTTTGTCATACACTTTCATTTGTATATTCAATATATACACATAAGATTCATTTATTTAACTTAAAACAGCTTCACACAGGAAAGATGAGCACAACTTCACACAGAAACCAGACAAATCCCATTCTTTCATAACTTTACAATAAAAAAAAACAACAACAACAATAGCAATCACAGGGGAAAACAAATGAAACACAGTTAGTGAGGAGTTAGAGTCTAAGGAATGATGTGAGGTTGAAGGGAGGAAGTGTGAAACTGTTCAGTGCACACACACACACACCAGTGAAGGAGGATATTAAACCACTTCATGTCAGCAAGAACCTTTAAGAACCACTGCTGCAAGTCAATTAGCATGCCAGTGTTGTAAACAAAGGGGTTGATTCAACATTACACCTTCCTCCCGTCAAGCTTCTTTTTTTAACACGAAACAAGACCTCACTCAAAAAACACAAACATTCAGGGGAAATGGGATCAAAGAGGAGGAGGAGGAGGAGGAGGAGAGCGGGAGTGCTGATGACTTCAGTTAGTCCATCCTGATCTTCTGGTTGGTCATCCTGTAGATGATGCTGTCGTACCCTGGGTCCATGTTCCACAGGTTGTAAGCGATGGCGATGACAGCAAGAGCCAGAGCGATCATCAGCCACAGCACGATGTTGAAGACCACGGCGTAGTGGAAGTTGTACTTGTATGCCAGGTTGTACGGGCTGCCGGGGTTACTCTGCAAAACAAATCCAGAAGAGGAGACGTTAAATCATCTAATCTGACCTTTTCACCTCGATCACCACACTCGCATCGAGTACCAAACAGGACGCGAGTGTCATCTGATAAGACGCATTAACAGAACTATTAGGACCATCTGTGCAGGACTCCCCACCCCTCTCACGCTCTCACCCCCTTTTAGTCCCCTTACCCATTTTTATTGGGAGTGGATGATAAAAGCATTCTTTGGTTCCAGACCCGAGTCATAAAAATCCAGAAGCACAGGCCGGGAACTGGTTTTATACCTCACGCAGCGGGTTACCGTAAATTCGGCATCAGATTTCACCAGCGTTTAGCGCCACCACGACACGACACTACACATGGACACGATCAGGCTCTAACTATGTGCACATGTTACGGAGTTACAATGAGGGAACTAGCATGGCTTAGCAGCAATAGCACAAGTGTAAAAATGGCTGCATTCCATTCAAGTAAGTTAGTTTCAGGGTCCTGGCAGAAAAAAAAATGGTACCGTTTGGTAGCGTACTGTTATCATGGGGAATGTAAGACAATAAGATACAGGAGCTAATAGCACTAACACCTGGTCGCTGCAGGTTTGCCCTTATTTAGAGCATTTTTCTTACCCATTACAAGCTGCTGTAACAAGTGAGCTTCCTTGTTGTGGATCAATAAAATCTATCTTATCTTCTGGAAACTCGTGGGAGAAAATACAAGCAGGCTGAGCTGACCGCAGTTCCTCTGGTCCCGTGTGGTGTTTTAAGAGCTCTGACACGTAGTTACCATTTTGGGGAAGCCACTACATGCATGCTGCCATTACTCTGTGAAGACACCTAACAGTCCATTTGAACTTCAAGCTTCGTGGCTCAGCCTGTACCGGTATTAAAAGCTGCATTCAAATAAACTGATCGATGCCGCCTGCAGACCACACAACCTTCAAGGTCATCACATTTCACTGTGCGGCATATTAAGCTAATCACAAATGGATCTGCCTTAAGACAGACTTACAATCTGTTTGGATTCCAGGATGGAGCGGGACTTTCTGGTCAACGGAGCCTCGAAGGTCTTAACTGTAACAACCTCCACCACAGAACTGTTGCCATAGAGACCATAAACATCCTGTCCGAACTGCAGAGAAAGGCACAAGTAAGATTATACACACACAAAGAGTTTCGGTTAAAATATGACTCTGTTAATGAGAGTTGCCTCCTTACTTTCTGCAGGACAGAGGCAAGAATGGCGGTGGCGTCGCGGTACTGAGGAGAGTCTTGGCCGTAGAGCCTGCTGAGCTCCTCCAGGCCGGACAGCTCCAGCGAGTACAGGTCAGGAGAGTGGTCCTTCGCCAGATGTCTGTGTCTCTGCAGCTGCAAGAACAAAACAAGACATCTGAGTCACACTGCAAAGGATGTTTTCATGTTCAGGAGAGACTTTCAGTGGATCTGGGTTACTTACCAGAGCTGTGATATCATGCAGCACTTGGACCTCTGACAGGAAGAGCAAATCAGCCTAGGACACAAAACAAATGAAGAAATGAAGAAAATATGTGATACAAAAAGCCAGTTTGGAGTCTGTTACTATGTCGCTGTTTGAAACTGACCTCAGCGTTCCTGCTGAGGGAGTTGAGTGGCAGTGACGCCAGCACGGAGCCATCCTGGGACAGACGGGCACGGATCTGCTGGAGAGTGACCGGCAGGTCCTCGAACACAGCGTTGGCCTTGCCCAGCATGTACAACCTCTGAGAGATGACAGAGAAAATATTAACAGACAAGCATCTTAAAGAAAGTGACGTCCTCGTTCAGGAGCAGTGTATTTTCTTTACCTCCTCGCTGGGGGCCAGCTGCAGCACTACAGGGGTGTCCTCAGCGAACAGAGAGTGGACCGTCTCTGCAACGCTATCCATGGTGAAGGGGACGGGCTGCAAGGAGGAAGAAGAAGACCCAGTGACTAACTAAGCCAAATCACACCGCAGACTTCAGTAGTATAAAAACAGAGGAGTTATATCTGATGTCCAACGCGTCACCGTAACGATGACTCACATTCTCCAAGGGGTACGAGGCCACATTCTGAGGCAGGGCCAGGCTATCGACCCCTCTCACTACCACCAGCACGTTAGCTCGAGGACGCTGGAACAAGGGACCAGCCTTCAGGCCGGGCCAGGCCAAATCCTGCACAAAGGACACGGTACTGACATGTCAGCAAGATGATACAGCGGGTAAACCTAAATTGGAGTTGTATCAGTAGGTACGTGGCATAAGTTAATTAAATATCCACTCTCTTTTAGCTCTGTTTCTTTCTCCTGAGGTAGATGTCTCGGTCTTTGCTGCTATATGCTCTATTGTGTTCACGAGCAGGCGGTGTAAAATGAGCTTTTACAGCTCTTTATCTTAAAAACGATGCTATGACAGTGATGAGAGACCAAAATAGTCACATTTCAGAACAGAAAGCCAGACAGCTAAACAACGGGCTGAAACTTTCCACATTGCCTCCTGATGCATTGTTGTTCTAAAAATAGAAGTGATAAATATTGCAGCACCTCTTGAACAGAGAAGCCCATGGTTAGAGCCACCAGGTCCGGGATCTTCTCTCCAGAAACAGGCCAGTCTCCTTTCTGGAAGGCCACAAACTCTGGAGCCTGCAGCACCGTTAGACTGTCTCCATGGACACCTGAGAGAAACACGAGGAGTGGAAGAGAATAAGTCTGCTTTAAATCACCACCTATCTGCTGCTGAGTGTGCCAAGTCTACATATTGTTCTTGATTGATCAACTTCTGGGAGGAAATGTGTGTAACATCACAGAGTCGTGGCTGAACGAACTCACTGGGACGGACAGAGAGAGGGAACGACACACAGCAGAGGAAACACGCATGGACCACAGGCTGAGTCTAACCCAGGTGGCTGCAGGAAGAGCTCAGCCCTTTGCACATGGGGAGCTCACTCTATAAGTCAGAGTATTTTTCTGCTGCTGTAACAAGTGAATTTCCCCACCTCAGTAAAATTGGGGGTGGGTTAAAGGGGGGTCGTATGCTGTCATGGGGTCTTCGCACGTCTCTGAGCTGGGAACTGGCTTTGCTTACCTGTGTAACGCTCTTAACCCAAGTCTATATATGTTTGATGTTGATGTACTAAGAGGTGGTCAGATTCCTTGTGTGTGCACGTACCCGGCGAATTAAAATGACTCTGATGTAATGAAGTCACGTGACTACAGGTGTACAGATTGAGTTAACAGTCATCACCCACTGAGAGTCTCGGTTCCCGTCCTCAGCTGCTGTTTGGTAATAATGGGAAGTCAGCCCTGAAGCTGTGTCACGTGGGTCACTGTCCACTTAGAATTAATCACACACACACACACACACACACACACACACTGGACTGGACCTAACAACCTTACAGGAGCCATGAACTCGTGACAGAGACGTGATGATGAACGCTAAAGAGGAAGTGCCGGTCACAGCTGTCACATGACAGGCCGGTGTACATGAGTAACTAACAAGGATGAAAATAAATTAACATTTTTACTACAGTTTAATACAACAACGGACACTCTGTGGACATTTCAAACAGGACAACATCAAACTACCAACGCTCACAGCCTGTCACATGATTAGCTAACTCTAGTGCTAGCGTCGAGCTAACAGCCGCTGTGTTCGGCTCGCCTGTTGGCGGCAGAGGTCGATTCACTGACCTGACGCTGCAAGAACACCGTCATTACTCATCCCACGTTCATGTTAGGTTATAATAAATAATATAATAAACAACGTCACAGCTCATCAGGGAGCTAAACGCCGACGCTAGCGATCCCCGAGCTAGGCTAGCGGAGCTAACATATTGCAGCCGCTGCGGCGGATCAGCGACGTTACCATCCGTGTGTGGTGACGTATATCTGCATTTTAATAAAGTCAACGGTGACTGCACGCCGGTGCTCGGTTCTTACCGGTGCTGAGGGCGAAGCAGAGGAGAAACACGGCGGAGAAAACAGCCTCCATCCTTCCGCAGCCTGACAGCGACATCTTTCTCCTTCAGAGCAGAGATCAGCTGACACGACGTCACGACGCACCATGGGACAGTGTGACGCAGCCACGCACGACCGTTTACGTCATTTAACTTATTAACTGCAATTTATCTATTTAACTTCACATGTAGGTGTATATTATTATTATTATTATTATTATTATTATTATTATTATTATTATATCTATTCTATATATTTTTTTCTTTGTTTTTATTATTTTCCAAATTGCAGTTTAACACTGAAAACGTCTAAATTATCGTCTAAACATCTAAACTAACAAAAATGTGATTTTTATGTAGTAATAAAAAAATGTAAGCAAACTAACTTTCAGGCCACGACCCCCAAAACAACGGCACCACTGCTGCCTCCCCCACTTTGGGAACCAGTGCTTTAAAGGTCCAGTGTGTAGAATTTAGTTGCATCTAGTGGACTAATCGCTGCATTGTGATCACCTCGCATCACCCTCACTTTCCTGGTGTAAAGGAGAAACAACAACACTTTAAGAACTAAGGGTGTTTAGTGAGTCACTGTAAAGATAGATACCCTATAGATAGATCAACCCCAAACCTCAAGGAGCAGTTCAAATGCCAAAAAAATCATTTTGGGGATCGGTGTCCTGAAACAGCCTAAACTTCAGCTCCAAAGTTTCAGCTGTTTTGGTCGACTCTTCCTTTAACCAAACCTCTTTCTGGAGCATGTTAATGACTCACACAAACACAAAAACAATCATTTGTAGCTCCACTTCCTATCATTGAGGTGTAATTTACTGACAATCAGGAGGAAAAAAGCTTTTTACAGTACTGTGCGGTGTAATATGTACGCCTCACAGATATTTACAGCGATTTTTACTTACCTAGATGTCCATTTATTACGTATAATAGCTGGCTATTAGGGGCTTATGTTCAGTGCCTTTATCTCTAAAATTACATCCTGCTGTTCAGTAAAGAGGCTGAATATGACCCCTCCTGCTCAGGACTGAACTTTATGACTTCAGTGTTTGGGCTGAGCTCTGTCTGGCAGCCTCTCGTCACTCCATGACCTTCACCTGAATATGTGAAATGGGTCAACTCGCCAGACGCTGAAGCTCTGACTTCTTCGCTCCTTAAAACTCTGTGAAGTTTGCTGCATTCACCGTACACATGCTCAGTCATCTTCTCAGCATAAAGATAAGTCTTAAGATAGTCACGGCGCCTGATGATGATTTTAGTCTGTGCTCTCTCTCTCTCTCTCTTCACACGACGTCTCCAGGGTTTTATTTATGGCCTGAGGGGCTGGATTGCCCATGTTCCTTTCTAAAGCTCCATTGTCAGCTTGTGGATCAACTAACCCCCCTCACACACACACACACACACACACACCCTGAATTTGGCCCTCGCTACTGGCAGCTTGCCACAAATCTCTTTGCACCCACTCTGCAGAGATAGGCCACTTGGGAATTCAGTTTACAGTCTATCTGCCTCGTGCCTCCTTCACTTCACTCGTCGTCCACATCGTCGCGGTGACACGCGGCTGCTCATTTAGTCTTTCCTCCAGAGTCTCCAAGACTGACGTGTTTTTCTCCGTGACAGTCTTTTACAGCCTGTTTGTGCTCGCTCGTGTGAACGGAGATCTATTGTTGCCCACCTCTCCCTCTGTCTGACTGTGACCTTCTCTGAGGTCGTGCACAGTGCTCCAAATATCAAGCAGCACTCCTCTACCTGGCCCCAGGTATTTTACCATCTTAAGTCAGGCTGTGGTAATTGTCTTAAATAAATAAGCCCGTCCATGTTCTGTATTTTTGATTTTAAAAAATATGCCACCAATTCACTGTCGTGAACTAACAGGCGCCCCCGACACAGCAGCCGCTGCTTATTAAGGTTCAGCTCCGTTCAGGTCAAGCAGAGTCAGGGTGCTGCTGTGGTGCAAGTCTCTGCTGCACTAAATGGAACTGAGCCTTAATTATTAAACAGCCGAGTTGACCCCACTGGAAAGGAAACTCTGTGCAGACAATAAAACCTGGGGTCAAATCTTAGTGATCACACTAATATTCAGAAGCTTGCAAGGAGAAAAAAAAAAAAACACCTTCTCATGATTTAGTCCTGAAGACCCGTTAAATTCTCTGTATCTAATAACAGTTTCTGCACACTGGAGGGCGCTGCACACCACGAGCTTTTCAGCACAGAGCGCAGTGTGGGGGAGTTGGCAGTTGCTCGGTTATGGCTGCAGCAATAAATTGACTGACGCCTACAGTACAGAAATATTCCAAGAGATGGCAATATAGGATTGAGTTGTTCGGGAGTGGCAGCAGACAATAATTAGTCGTTGTCACACAACTAATTAAATTCATGCACGGACAAATAAAATAAATAAAAGCACACGACACGTCTCCTCTTGCAGTTTGTATATTTATTTTAAAGCAACTTCTTTTGTAAAATATAAATACAAATTATGAGATATTTTAATTACAAAGTTAAAACAAAAATGAACACACCAAAAAATTACTTTACTGCAGTCGCCTCCCTGTTATATACAAGCTCTGTGCCGAAGGGTGAATATCAACATTATCTTAAAACTTTATTATACAAACAATTTTTTGTAGTTTTGCGGGTTAAATTACAGTTACTAAACAGGAAGCAAAAATTTCAAAATAAAAGAGATACAATAGAGAATCGCTCCTGAGGCTCAAGCCAGCGCTAAAGTCTGGGGAGAAAAAAAAAACAGGACATCATGTGCTTCCTATAAACACAAATACCACATTCAATAGCACAGTCTCAGTACTATCCTGTACAGCTACACACGGGCACAGTGTGCCGTGCACTCCGCTCGCACGTCTCATCTAATTGCTGACAACATGACAACGCTCTGTTGTCATATAAAATCTTTCAGGGGAGTCATGAGCAACGTCCGAAAGAAAGAAAATCTGATATTCTTATATATCTATATATATATATATATCTATATATATTTATTTATTTATACATACATATATTAATTTATAAAAATAAGACCATTATTAAGTCTATTGAGTCACAAATGAATTGATCCTCAGTTAACGGAAAGTTAAACGTTTCAGCAGCCCAGTCAGCCAGCAGGTCAGTCCGTCTGTACAGTGCTGGTCCAGAGCAGGTCCGAAGCGTGGGGACAAAAGGTCAGGCTAAGGCATATCATAGCAACCACGGGCTGGTTCTAAAGCAAACTGCAGTCGGTTTGGATCAAAGTCCGGGTTTAGTGGCTTCAGCGGGCGCAGGGGTCAGGAGGAGCCCAACTTGCCGTTAGCCTTGATTCTGTCCTTCAGTTTGTCTGCCGGGTGATCCCAGTGGTCGTCCAGACACTCCAGTGTGGAGCCCAGAAGGGCAGCCAGCTCGGCGCTGTCTTCCACCAGGTCCAACAGGTCCTTGCTGTCGGGGTGGAAGCCCTCCAGCTCTTCCGGGCAGGAGAAGAGCTGCGACAGGGAGGCCTGCCGGTAAAACTCCGCCTCGGCCACGGTCACCACCTCCATGTGGGGGAAGGTCTGTCGGAAGCCGCGGGCAGACATGCGCAGTCGACGGAGCACGTCCGACAGAAGCAGCCAGTTTCTCGGCCTGGAAGGAGGAAGCGAATGTTTAGCAACGAGGAGGGAAAAAAAACATGAAACAAGAAGTGTGTGCACTCTTCAGACTGAAGCTTACCCCTGGGAGAGGGACACCTGGATGTTGTAGCAAGGCAGCAGAGGTCGGTCAGAGAACTCGAACTCAAACACCTCCTTTTTATCCTCCTCGTCCTCCGGGCCTGGAGGGTCAGCGAGGATGTCATAGACACCGCCTTCTTCGCTCGACTCTGAGAGACACACGGGAAAAAGAATAATTGAGCATCCAAATGATCATAAGAGACGGTGAAGACTGGAGAATGTTGATCAGTACTCACCACACACGGCGCTGCCATAGAATTCCCAATAAAGCCCCGGGTCGTCATCTGAGCGGCCCTGAAGGTCAGCAAAATAATCTATGGAGAGAGAAGAGGAGCGAAGCCTGTTATTCAAGAGCCGGAGAGCCCCGGGGACAGGCAACGAGGCAAATACAATTGCCCTTTAAGACTACAGCAGAAAAATGGATAAAGAGCACGGTAAAATAGAAGAGGAGGAGGAGGAGGGGCGGCATCGAGAGAGAAAAGAGAAACAAACAGAGCAAATGTTTTGGGGGAGGAAGAGCGAGGGGGGAGGGAGAGAAGGAGGGCGCGCTGATGGTCAGGGGCCAGCGGCTGTACCACGGGGGAGGAGAGCGACTGTCTCCGCTGGGTTAGAGCTGGCTCAGTTCAGAGCGGAGAGGGTGCCAGGAATCAAACAAGAACCACACACAGTCGCCGAGCGTGCACACACACACACACTCTCTCTGGAAACAAACAAGCAGAGCAGCGAGAGCAAAGTGTGTATTTGGCGCACGCACACACACACACACACACACACACACTCAGAGTGAGAGCTGGGCTTTGTGCCAGTGCTGAGGCGTGGGGCGTCTGGCGTGTGTTTGGAGGGATTAACGGCCTCCAGATGAGTGGGACCAGGTGGAGGGAGGGCAGCAATCGCTCGCTCTCGCTCATTTCCTCCGGTGCTCCATCTCCCGCTCTCTCTCTCGCGCTCTCCTCGCTCTGTCAATCTAGCAGCCATTGATCTATCCGTCCGCGCTCTCTTCAGAATTCAGCTCCATCTTTTCCGAGCTGTCTGCGTAGAAAATCTCCCTCGCCCTCTCTGCCGACGTGTGAACTTACACCTGTTCATTTTCACCATGATCTCCCGCGTCTCATCTCCTTTCCTGGGCCCTCGGTTGTGCGCCTCAGATCAGTTAACTAGTCAGACGTCCGTGTAATATTAAGCAGCTGGCTGCACGGGGGAAGTGAGTGCATGTGTGTGTGCACTTTCCATTTCCTCTACCGTCGCCTCGCCTCGACTACAAACATCCAGGCGAGCTTACCACTGACGCACACACACACACACGCCCCACAAACACCAGACGACGTTCGGCTCGCGGCAGCCTGCTTTTTGAAAAAAGACAGTCAGGCGCTCACACGCACGCATACAAAAGCAGATCTCCAGCCAGAACGAAGCCCATTTCCGCACGTACGCTGAGCAAACACAGTTGGCGTTGCTAAGTAACCAGATAGAGGAGCTCAGAGGCAGCAGCACGCCACCCCGGCGGGGCTGAGACTCCCTGTCTAACAGGTGGTCGAGGGAGGGAGGGAGGAGGTGGAGGAGGAGGGGAAACGGGATGACAGAGATGGACACGTCTCGTGGCGGTGGAGGGTTGGGAGGTGGTGGAGGCGGATTTTTACAGAGAGGGACTCGCACCAACAGGTTGCACAGAGGTCAGAGCGTTGAAAGAACAGCAAACAGTGAATGAGCCAAGACCGGGGCATTTGGGAACTGGGCCGCTGCCAAATCCTTCCAACAATTTACCCTTGCCCCACCTCGATCTGCAGCCTCTGGTGTAAAAAAAAAAAAAAAAAAAAACCTCCTTCATCTCCTCTGGTTTTAATTTATTCCTCTCCGAGCATTCGTGATTTTATGATTTGTGGTCAAAGCAGCGTTAATATTCAAATTTCCAAACCTCCAAACTTTCTACAATCAGTTAAATGCACGCCATTAATGTAATGCTAAATTTTAGGGCAATAAAAACATTCATTTCAAATCAGGAACACCAAGGTCACGTCCTCTGTGTTCCATTGTCTGGGGGATTTGGTGGTTTTAGTGGCCCGTGGTGCAATTTACTGATTTTTAAATGAACGTGTAGCTTTTGCTAATAAAGCAGCGCTGCCTGCGAGTCTTTTTCCATCCTCACAAAAGCAGCCTTATCCATAAAAGATGCATGTGTGCGTGTGTGTGCGTGCTGCTTCTGAGCATTTTTCCTGATTCGTGGATAATTAAACATCGACATCACGTCAGGATTGACGTCACTTGCAAAGGAAAGTCCTCGCCTTTTTGGGGCCAGGAAATGACGTGATTCAACTGATCGAAGCAGAAATCTGAGCTCTTACCGGTGAGGAAGCGTTCCATGCTGTCGCTGTGGGTCATCTTGAGCAGGCCGCGGCCGGAATACGTGGCCAGGGTGGGGTCAGCGCCATAAGACAGCAGGATTCGCACCACGTCCAGGTGGTCGTTCTCCACAGCATCGTGAATCGGCCTAAAGGCGAATAAAACATTAAGAACAAAAACACAACTGCAGACACGTCTGGTGTTTTCCTCATGAGAATCTGTCGCTCAGTCAACTCATAAACACACACTCTTGTGCCATCACTTGGTAAAATTCAATTTATACATTTACAACACTCTCAGCGATGGTCACGTGCACTGTCACAGAATCTGTTAATGGTTTAATAAAAGCTAAATTGCTGCTCAAAGCACCTTTAAGACCCGTGCACAGACTCACAGAACAGACCCCCCACTGTATATTTTAATAACACACCAATGAGAGCGCTAACCTTTGCAGCTAATCTGTCAAATCACTGAGCAGAACTCGAGCGACTGGCTCGACTTGAGGAAAAACCTGCGTTCGTGCACGCATATGAATGAGCAGGTTTGTTTACCTGGTGCCGTCCTGCGCGCTGCAGTTGATGTCGGCTCCGTAATCCAGCAGGTGTTGGACTATGCTGAGCCAGCCGCGAGCGCACGCCTCGTGGAGAGCGCAGTAACCGGCGTAGTCTCTGTGATTCACCTCGCACACTCTGTTCTCCAGACAGTACAGCACCACCTCCTGAGGACGGCCAACAAAGAGAGCTGGGCTTTAGTGTGTGCGTGTGTGTGTGTAGCAAAACAAGAGCATAGCACGAGTCAGACGGAGGAGACACATACGCAAACAGTCCTTCCCTTTTACAATTCCTGTGGGAGAGAAATTAGGGAAAGGAGGAACTGAGTGTGTGCCTGTGCTGGACAAACACACACACTCACAGAAATGCTCCATAATACTGGAGCAAGCGCCAAAACACAGAGGAGACCAAGTGTGACTCAACTGTATTTAGCCTGCCAGATCCTGCTTGTGCACATAAGTGTGTGTGTGTGTGTGTGTGCGCGTGAATGCGAGTGCCACGGTTGGGCCGAGACGCCACTGTGGCAGCCAGTAACGATGGCTAGGCCTCTCTCTCTCTGAACACGGCGTAAATGGAAGCAGAACAAAGAGATTTGATAGAGGCGCTCAAGAGCTGGAAGCGTTTCCTCCGGTCTCGGGCTGTGACAGTTGGGCATCCAGCACTAAGTAGTCAGACTGGTTTTTATTGGAGTCTGCCGGAGAGAGAGAGAGAGAGAGAGAGAGAGACGGGGAGCAGCCGGGCAATGTGTGTCGACGCGAGGCCTGTCCAAATCAGACAAGTCTGTGTTTAAACTCGAGCATGCAGATGAATCTGCAGACAGGAAACACCTCGTTTTATAGATTTTATATGTATTTTTAGATATATGTGCGACTGCAATGCTTCCAGACACACTCGAACTCTAACCGTCCTGTGCCGAGGGGAGGAAAGCTGCTCATCTGAACCTGGGGAATGACTCCAAACTTCCATTTCTATGCTAATTCAACCCTGCCGTCAAGTCCAAGTGTTTATCTCCCTCTTCCACTCTCTCCCTCTCTCAGCACCGGGGCGGATGAAGGGAGGAAGAGGAAAGTCAGGCGATGGAGAGAAAACAGACCGACGGAGAAGGAGAAGAAGAATAAGTGAGGAGAGGCAACACACACACATGCGCGCACACACACCGCCCGACAACAGATGACAGATTAATGAATCTGTGGGATGATCTTGCCGGGGCTGTCCTCTGGGCTGCAGCTGATAATAACGAGAGATGAGTGGTAGTGGTAGTGCGAGGGAGCGATGAGGCGGAAAAGGGAGAGAGGAGAAGAAGTGAGCAAGGAAAGAGAGAGAGGAACGAAGGGTGGTGGTGGTGGTGGTGGTGGTGGTGGTGGGGGACAAAGCTCCAACTGGTTTCCGCTCGCTGCCAACACTCTGTTTGCCTGCTGGAGAGAGATTCAGGAGCGCTGTGCCGAAGCTCCCCTCTGGGGGATTCCACTCGCTCAGTGTGTGTGTGTGTGTGTGTGTGTGTGAGTGTTAGAGAGACTGACGGGTAGAGAGTGGTGATATGCAGATTGCCTGTGTGTCTGTCTGCGTGTGTGTGTGTGTGTGTGTTTTCGTGCCGCTGAAGACTATTTGTGTGTGGCTGTGGAGGAGGCGTAGCGCTAAACCTCCGAAGCCGTGTTTAATATCGCTGGGAGAGAGCGAGGAGCTTAGCACGAGAGCCCCGGCTTCCCGCCGCACACACACACACACACACAGACACACACACACACACACACACCTCCGCAGTAAAATGAGACGCCGCCTCCCTCCCTCCCCTCCCTCCCCCCCTTCCCTCCGTCCTCTAATCTCCCTCTCTAGAATGCTTCCCTGCGCTCGCCTGCAATCAATGCATCACTCAGACATTTAACCCCTTGCAGAGCTGCCTTGTATGCTCCTCACATACCGCGGGTGTGTGTGTGTGTGTGCGTGCTTGTTTGTATATAAATACATATCACGCGGAGCAGGTGATGCATGAGTGGCTTTCCCTCCGCGATGAACAGCCAGGAAAGTTGGTGCATGCCTAAACAAGTGCAGAGCGTGGATATTTGCATGTGAGCCGGAGGGAGCCTGAAAATTTAGCCTCTAATTAACTATCTGAGATCATCAGCCTCACACTGACACACACGCGTTCACGATAAACGCCTCCAGTCTCAACCAATAATAACCTCATCAGCTACAACAGTCGTCTGTCGTACAAGACAGTGACATTGCAAAAGCTGCCTTTGTTACTCAACGCTACCGAGCTGCAATCTCTGCAGTTCCTCTAACGTCCACCTGAGGCTGGCTCCAGAAGTGAGTCAGTCTCCATAAGTCCCCATGTTAGACAGCAGAAATAAACATGTTTACAGCCTGGTACAAAAACAGTTTTGGTCTCTGTAGCTAATTTCCCCGTTCATGACAACTGTACTGAGGGTGAATTTATATACAGCTCACCTGTTCACATTATATTAAGGCTTAAAGTTATGCAGGATTCAGAGCGTGGGCGCTTTGATTGACAGGTGGGTGTCGTTACAGGTGGCTTGTTTGAGCTTCCTGGCATCATTCAGACCAGCGATAAACGCCGTTTTTTAAATTAGCTGAGACGGCCAACAGCAGATTTGGAGCTACAAAACGGATCTCGGGTGACGTCACACGTACACCGTTCATTCCTTGAACGGTCAGTGAATGCTACAGTAAGTACAGCCACAACAGCTCAGTCCCTAACACCAATAATAAATGGGAATGTATCTAAATCATCCGTCGAGTGCAGGTCGTGTCGCGCTGCATTTTTAAAAACTACAGACCGCGAGTGTGAAATTCAGTGAGAAGATTCCAGGCGATCCACGACACGCTGGGCAAAGGTGCAAAATTTGAAGTTTTCAGTCCAGAATTTGTGGATCGATGTCGGTCTGACTGAGCGCTCAAGACGCAATCTTTTCGCAGTTTCTCTCTTTGCTTTGGGATCATAAGACGGAAAATCAGAAGTGATTCATGCGGGGAGAATAAATGACAGATTGCACCTTTATCTGAGCTTTCAATGGGCAGAGCACGGAGGGGCCCCCGAGCCCCCGGCATGAAGAGAGACGGGGGGGAAGAGGGATGAAGACATCCGCAGAATCTCTCCTCATTACCATTTCAAATGCTCGGAGAGGAGCGAGGCAGACGAGGGAGGGCGAGAGAATAAAAGAGGGGGAGCGGAGGAAGAAAGAGAAGAGTGGGCTTTCGTGTGCAGAGGCACGGATCGCGAAACTAAACGAACATGAAATATGCACGGTGTCAGCCGGCCATCGGGAAAAACACGAGAGTGTGTGTGTGTGTGTGTGTGTGTGTGTGTGTGAGTATGACGTGATTCTGCATCCTGCATGTGCAGGTCTCTACACGAGAGAACGCCTGTGCGTGTGTTGCTTGCAGGGTAACAAACTGTGTGAGCATGTGGGCTGTGTGTGTGTGTGTGTGTGTGTGTGTGTGTGTGTGTGTGTGTGTGTGTGTGTGTGTGCGCATGAGGTGATTCTGAATTTGCATGTGCAGGTTTGTGTGTGTGTGTGGGTGTGCGACAGCAGCGAGCACGGAGAGAGTCGTTGCTCTGTGCAGCATATGGAGAAAGACACACGTCAGGATGCCTGTGCATGTGCTTATTGGGTCATAACGGGTGTTTCACTGTGTGTGTGTGTGCGTGCGCGCTTGTAATCAGCATTCGAGCTGTGTGTGTGTGTGTGTGTGTGTGTGTGTGTGCCTCTGTCTCTCAGGCCCTCATATCTCTCTGCCTGTGTGTGATAAGCCCAGAGCTTGCGGCGCTAAAACACCAGCGTGAGACAAGCGCTCTGTGCGTCTACGGGCTTGTATGCAAGTGTGTGTGTGTGCATAAATTGGTGTGTGTCTCTGTGCACGCTTGTGTGTGTGTGTGTGGGAGCCCCAGGGGTCTGCCCCAGGCTTATCACACACAGGCAGTGAGAGACGAGCTTCCTGAGAGAGAGAAGGGAGGGAAAAGAAGAGGGGGAGAGAAGGGGAAGGCGGGGGTGTTGTTTGCGCAGCGGTCAGCGCCTTGTTTGTGTAGTCTCAGGTTTTCTCCTCCCTCCTCCCTCTTTTTCCCTCTCGACACGCGGAGAGCAGGAAGGGAAAAATGTGAAGGGGGGATAAAAAAGAGGAGGAGGAGGAGGAGGAGAGGGAGGGAGGGAAAAAAACGTTCGAGAGAGACGCATAAATCAGAGAGACGAGCCAGCTTCTCTCCAGCACGGCTGACTGAACCCTGCTGCTGCTGCGCTGCACCCTGTGTGTGTGCGTCAGAGTGTGTGTGTGTGCGCGTCAGAGTGTGTGTGTGTGTGTGAGTGAGCGAGGGAGAAAAACAGCCGCCGCCACTGCTAACCACAGTCACCACGGCACATTAGAGGGCCATTAGAACGCGATTATACTCCCAGTGCTTACCTCTCATTCACACTCTTGCTCTCCCTCTCTCTCCCCACTCCGACTTGCGCACGCACGCACGCACACACACACACCTCATCATCATAAATGTGTACAACAAACACACACACACACACAACCATAAAGCAACCGGTTAATGAGCAACAAAAGATACCCGCACCTATTTACAGTTCTGTGAAGATACCTCTGCTGGTGATAAAAATGATCACACACAAACAAAGACAAGTGAGAGACAGCGTGGACACACACACACACACACACACACACACACGATGTGCAGCAGCTCAAGTGGCATTCAAACCACTCGGATCAATAAATCAATTTGTAAAATCTGTCAACAAGGGAGGAGGAGAGAGGAACAAAAACACGAGGGGGATGAGGGAGAGCGAGACGGCGGGCCATCCAACTTTAATTAAAAGCTTTCGCTGCGATGATGGGAGTGGAGAGAGATTCAGCAGAATACACACTCGTTCTGTCTCTTGCGTGCGAGGATCTGGTTCAGGAGCGAACGATCGGCAGCTACACACAAAGAAAGACGGGAGGAGGAAAAAAAAAAAACTTCCGATGCTAGAGAGAGAGGCAGCGAGCATCCGTCTCCGTATAATGATCCCACCGATCCCTCATGCTCGTGTGTGTGTGTCTGTGTGTGTGTGTGTGTCACACTTCGCCTCACGGAAAATTAATGAGATGTGAGTGCGGAGCGAGGCGAGAGGAGGGGAGGGAGTGTGTGTGCATGTGTGTGTGTGCTCGCCGGAGGAGGAGGAGGAGGAGGAGGAGGGGTGCCAGCGACAATCTGAGTCACAAAGAGAGGAAGAGAAAGAGAGCGCTGAGAGGAAAGAGGGGGGAGGGAGAGAGAGCGGAAACCTGAGAGAGAACGAGAGTAGCGGGCAAGAAGAGAAAAAAAAGATGGAGTACGGCGAGAACAAAGCGTGAGTAATGGTGAAATAGAAGAAAATGATACAAAACGCAAAAAAGAGGGGAGGTGGAGACGGATGATAGATGCAAGAGGAGAGCAGACGGGAACAAAGTAAGGGGGAGAAAATGAGCTCAATTTGAGGAGAGAGTGAAGATTCGGAGGAGACGAAGTGTTAAGAGTGTAAAATACGAAGATAAGGAGCGAGGAGGATGAGCGCAAGCCTATTACCTCGTAGCCGAGCCGTGCGGCTCTCTGGAGCAGAGTCTCCCCGGCGTTCTTGTTCACGATCAGCCGACGAGCCTCCGGCGGGATCGGGCGCACCGCGGGGAGCTCGGCAGGGGGGGTCCTGTGCAGCCCGGCAACCGCTGCTGCGGCCGCCGCCGCCGCTGCTGCTGCAGACGCCTCTGGTGGGACGCCACCGCCGCACACTCTACTGTTGGCCTGGGGCTGCAGGCAGGGCGGACAGAGCGCGGCGGGGGAGCAGGGCTTGACCGGAGAGCAGGGATAATGATTAGGAGAGGCGGCTCCCTTCCTCGGAGCGCCGCGCTGCTCGCTCAGCTGAGGAGAGAGGGAGAGGGAGAGTGTTAGAGAGCGCACACACACATGCAGGGACACTCAAGGGCACATGGAAACTACACACACACACACACACACACACACACACATATATATCTGTTTAGTTTTTTATTTGACAGATGCAGCCAAAGAGTGACACGAAGGTGAGAGGAGTGAGACATATAACAAAGGGCCACAGGTTGGACTCGAACCTGCGTACCTCTGTGACGCCCTGAGCTAACAGCACCACTAACTGTTTTTTAACAAATAAAGAGGCGTACACGGAACCGGTAATACTGTGAATTGAAGCCACAAACTGCAGTTCCTCTAACATCCACTTGAGGCTGGCTCCAGAAGTGAGTCAGTCTCCATAAGTCCCCATGTTAGACAGCAGAAATAAACATGTTTACAGCCTGGTACAAAAACAGTTTTGGTCTCTGTAGCTAATTTCCCCGTTCATGACAACTGTACTGAGGGTGAATTTATATACAACTCACCTGTTCACATTATATTAAGGCTTAAAGTTATGCAGGACAGAAGAGCTTTGATTGACAGGTGGGTGTGGTTACAGATGGCGTCAGATGGTTACTGATATTTAGATAATTGTTTCTCAAGCTGTGGTACGTGACCTCCATGTAACGGGACTTAAAAATGAAATAAATTAATTTGAACTGATTACACTACAAAATATCTCATTTTTAAATTCATTTTTGCATTTTTGGTTCAAAAACTCAACAACGGGAAACATCTTCCCAAGAAACGAGCTCTGGTTCTTAAACTGGTGAGGACAACATGGGTCACAATGGAGAGTCTGATATTTCCTGAGGTGGTGGGCGGTGTAAAAAGTTTGAGTAACACGGATTTAGATTAACAGGGAGGTGGAAGGAGCGGCACAGCCAAGATGGCGGCTGCTAGCGCGGCAGATTTTGAGCTTCAAAGCGGCGCTTTGGAAAACCTGTGAGTCACTCAGTGTTTATGCTGTCCGCTGATGTTTATTCCCTTACACGCCACCTACGTATAGCTTCAGATGCAGACTGATTGTTCAGTTGGAACCTGTGTGTGTGTCTGTGTGTGTGATTGTTGTGCAATTGTTGTGTATGGAAGAGTGAAAAACACACACGCACACAGATTTCACACCAACTGTTCACGGCCCAAACACTGCAGGTTGGCACGCCACTTGTCTTTAACCACTAAACCAACAGAGCCTTTGGAGCGCAGCACACACACACACACACACACACACACACACACACACACGAGAGAGGGAGGGAGTTGCCTGCCTCTGCTCGGTGTGTGTGTGTGTGAAGTGCGTGCCCTCTCAGTGGAATTCCATGTCGAAGCAGCTGTCAGGCTGAGGAGGAGCAGGGGAGGAGGCGGAAAACAACTAGCCTTTTTTTTTCTCCCTCAATTTTCCCCTCCGTGCTCGTTTTTTTCCTCTCCGTCTTTTGAACTCGGGCGCTTCATACGCTCGACCAAGGCTGCCACATTCCTCGCTGTGTGAGTGAGTGTGAGTGAGGGAGTGTGTGTGTGTGTGTGTGTGTGTGCAGAGCGCTCAGTGCGATGTATAATTGCTCCAGGGTTTTGTTGTTATGTCAGGAATGCTCACAAACACACACACACACACGCAGACACACAGTCAGAGTCTTGGCACGCACACACACAAAAGAGCGCCGATGACACACGTTCGACAATTAAGGCCAGAGACAAACACACACGCACGCAGGCGCTCCGTGGGGAGTCGCTAAGGGCACGGGGAAGTCAAAGCTCCAGCAGCCCTCTAAACATTGTAAACATACTTCCTTCCTCTCCCTCCCTCTCTCTCCTCTCTCCCAGCTGCATAATCAGAGGCGCCGACAGGCATACTGAAACAGACTCCGCTGCTACAAAACATCCAGACGCTCGTATCGCGGCCAGGCGCCCTATCAGCACTCACCTTGTCATCTTCAGCTGCTCCCAGATCAGCCACGCAGCGCTGACCGGGGCTGTTAGGTGTGGCCTCTTTCCTCTTCTCCCGCTCTCGGTCCCTCTGGCTGGTGTGTTTGGTCTTGCACGGCCGCTTGCCCTTGGGTTTGTCCGTGTCACTATGGCGACGGGGCTTGAGGAGAGGAGGTGGAGGTGGAGGAGGAGGGGCGCCCCCTCCCGCGGACGGCGGCTGCGTTGGGGCCGGAGAGGGGGGGGAGCCCCTCCTGGGCTCCTTGAGGCCACGGTCACCTGAGAAGGGGCCCAGCGGTTGCGTCCTGTCCTTCAGTTGGCTGGGGGGAAGGGGAGACGCAGCTACTCCTGGAGCGAAAAGAAGGAGGAGGAGGAGGAGAAGGAGGCAGCAGAGTGAGCGGGGCTGAGGATGGGAAGGTATTGCAAGGCCATCTTTCACCCTCTGTTGGTTTATTAATGAGCGCACAGAGCTGTCTGAGAGCGCAGCATGCCTGCTCGCTCAAGAAAATGAAAAAAAAAGGAGAGAGCGAACGCGCTCGCCGGCTCACATAAACACCCCTGTAGTGACTTGTGCGCACTCATTCACTGCAGCAAGGACACTGCTATGAGTAATCTCCTTAAACAAATGTGGCACTGTCTGGTTTCAGCCTCTTATGGCACATTTTTACACAAAAAAAAAAAAAAAAGAAACCTGCCCTTGAAGCCGTAATGTCAAAGCGCTGTTTAAGAACTAAATGGAAATACATTTCCAGCTACACGGGAATGTGCTCCGGCTCGGATTTCTGCCACTATACGGCAACTTTTAGAACAAACGGCACATTAAAAAAGGTCCAGTGTGACCTGGAAGTGAAGATCTGCTTCTTCCAAACACGGAGCTGCAAAATTCACATAAAAAAGGCAAAAAGGCAAATATCCAGATCAGTGTGAGTGTCTCGTTGTCAGACAATAAAAACAAAGATTCTTATTTTTAGGTGATTATACATTAATTAAAATTAATATTATATTCCTGTCCTGCAAAGAAATACTGCCAAATCTTACACACCGGACCTCTAAACTGGACCAATGAGAAAGAAATTACACTTCTTGTTCCGACGAGCTTAAACACACCTATTAACCTTTTACAGTGCGATACTCTAGAAGTGAATATGTTTTATCTGATTCGTGGAACCGTGAATTATAATGAAACTCAGCCCTGACAGACATTCAGCGGAATAACCACATCATTGTAAAAAAAAAAAAAAAAATTAAAACCTGGCTGTTGCCACGGTGATGTTATCTAAAAAGGTGAAAGCAGACGGGGAAAAAAATAATAATAATTCAGCCGCCAACCAAGGCCTGCGGTTTGTGCAGGAAACATAAAACCAAAATCTCCCCGGCTTGATTCACTTCCTTTAATCTCTCTCCTGTCTTTTGTCTCCCTCCTTCATCAGTTTGGGCTCATGAATAAAGGGAAAGCCCTGGTTTAAAGAAGTTACCCACCACCGTCACCTCGCTCTTCCTGTGTCTGGTCATGAGGGGGAAAAAAAATAAAAATCATTGATCACACATTAGTCACACTACACCTGCCCACGCCTATCTCCGCCAGCCACTTCCTTCGTTCGCACTTTCATCGAGGCCGCTGCAGACCGGCTGAACAAAAAAGACCAAAACCACATGAGAGAGAGCGAGCGAGGGAGGGAGGGGGGCGGCATTTTAGATTTTAATCCCCAGGTCCTATTTCTGATTTCTCAGCCTTTCCTCTGGTAAGAGGAAGTATCCCCTACCTCATTTCCTCTGCAGCCTCCCCGAAGGCTGACGGGAAATCCCCCAAAAGACAAGAAAGTGAAACGTGAGCCAAAGATAGATTTCCGTTACCCTAGCTGAACTCGAGATGAGATAGAGAGCGGCGGTTTGCGTGGCTGGCTGTTCGCTCTTACCGTTAAGCAGCTTCTCGCAGCCCCACTTCCTGTTGATCTCGGCTCTGTCCTCCGGCTCGCCGGCCCTGATTTTACGCTCCCGCGGGCTCGGCACCGTGGCCACAGATCGGGGCTGAGGCCACGCTCTCTCCTGTTTGATTTGGGAGCAGTCGGGCGAGAGTGTGCCGGCGCTGGCGGCCTTGCTGAGTCTGAGCCCTTTGAGCTCGATGCAGACTTTGAGCTTCCGCACCTCGTCGTCGTCGTCATCTTCATCGGCACTGGCCTGCTCATCTGCAGGCGACAAACAGTTTTCAGTTTAAACCTCGGTGAAAAGATTAGACGAGAAGTCATTAAAACCTAACAGATGAACTGGGAAGTACGCTGTGGGCAAACCAAAACCACAACAGCTTTTCTTTGAAGTGTTCTCACCTTCTGTTACACACCAAAAAAAAATTCTATGTACATGAAACCGACCTGCAAACAACTGAGACAGAAGGCATTAATCACTGCGCTCTTAAGGCTTGTGAAACTGCCTTTAAGCCTGACATTTAACACATGCACGGAGGCAGCGAGCGGGATGTGAAACAGACAGATTGAGGAGTTAAAAAAAAAAAAAAAGGAGGAAGAGAATCGGGCGGAGACACAAAACAATAAAGACCAGAGAGAAGCGGGAGGGGAGGGAGCTCTCCCCCCGTCCTGAAATTCAAAAGGGGGACGGGTATTTGACTCGTCTGCCAGTGCCGAGGGAGAGCAGGCACGATACCGCAAGCCAGAAATATAAGAAGAACCCAAACAGATGAGGGGGGAAAAAAGAAAAGAAGATGAAAAGAGCAGCTTTGAAGAGGGAGGGTGAGCGGCACAGCTGAGGAACGGCAGAGAGAGAGCGAGAATGGCTGTCCCTCTTCCTCGCCTCGCTCTCTCTCGCACTGCGCTCAAAGGCAGGATTAAACACTTCTCTGAGCTGGCTGCCACACAGAGAGTGAAAGATGGGACAGAGCGGGGACGTGTGGTGGGGAGGGTGGAGGGTTTTAAGGTGGAATTGATTGGGAAGGAGGAAGCGACAAAAGGGGAAACGTGAGGAAACGCGACACGAGGCGTGTGCTCACCCGCTGAAATCCTGGATCGTTTCTCCGGGTGGGACGCCCTCTCTCCCTCCTCCCGCTCCGTGTCCTCGAGTTCACACTTGAGAGCGAGTGGGCGTTTCCTCGTGGGTCCAAACCCGGGGCTGACCTTCTCCTCTGCGTACCCTTTAGCCGGTGTCAGAATAGGGGGCACGCAGTGGGAGTCACACTCTCTGATCAGCCTCCGGGCTCCGTCCTTTAGCCCTCCTCTGGTGGCACCGTGCGCCGGGGACAAAGGCTCCTTCTGGCCACCGCACCTCTGGAGGACTGGAACTCTGTTGTTGGTGTACGCCGGCCGGACACCTGAGCAGAGCAGAGACAGACGGGGCAGGGACGGGGTGAGAGACAGACAGACAGACCACAAACCAGACAGACAGCAAAGAAACAAGGGGCGGGGGTGAGACAGGGTGTGGGGGGATTGACAGAGGGAGAACGCCAGTTAAACACCAGCCAGCTTTTATTCCTCTTTAAAGACAGGCAGTAAAACTTTGATGGGGTAAAGACTTTTTAATCTGATGTGAGCCGAGCCAGCGGCGCTGACGGCTTCAGCGCGAGCAAGCCCCGCTCGCATTTCCACAGCAAAGAGAGCGAGGCAAGAAAGAAAACATCCTGCGCACTTCGCTGCGCACGGCGACTCCAGCCCTCGCTCCCTCAATCCCTCCCCCACTTTTCTGTCTCCGTCCTCCCCCACGGCATGACCGCACCACGCCCTTCTCACACTGAGCGTGACTCTAACCCCCCCCTTCCTCCTCTCCTCTCCTCTCCTCTCCTCTCTCCCCCTCTCTCTCTGTCTCTCTCCATGCCATAATTAGGCTCACACGTCAGCCACGGCCTCGCTCCAACACACAGCTGGGCTCCCAGCCAATGTAACTAAGCCCCCTCCCTCCCTCCCTCTCTCTCTCTCTCTTTCCGTTGCACTCTCCCATCCGCTTTCACCCGCTAACACCCCCCTTCCCGCCCGGCTTTCACTCTCTCCCTCTCTCACACTCACGCAATCTCTGCCCCTCCTTCTCCTCTCGCGCTCCCCTCTCGATCGTCTCTACGCGCAGATAAGCACAAAAGACTTCTTGAAAATAAAACTCCCCCCTCGTCTCTCTCGCTCGCTCGCTGGCTCGTTCGCTTGCGCTGCCTCGCTTGTGTAAGAATGTGTGCATACGTGTGTGTGTGTGTGTGTGTGTGTGTGTGTGTGTGGAGTCTGTATGGAAGGAGTGTGTCTTTTTTTAGACTGACCCGGTCTTGCCTCAGCTTTGCTGCAAGTGCATGTGAGTGTGTGTGTGTGCACGCGCATCTATTGTTTGCGTGTGTTCATTTGCAGAGTGGATGCATGTGTGTATGTGCGTGCATTAAGTGTGTGTGTGTGTGTGTGTGGTGCTGGGTTACTCACCCTCCCTCTCTCCCTGCCTGGTGGTGTGTTGGCAGTGGTCCAGCGCTCGCTCTCTGTGCTGGCTGTCTGCCAGCTCTCGTCCTGCTGCTGCCGCTGCTGCTGCTGCCGAGGCAGACACACACACACCGCCGCCACCACTGCCGCCGCCGCCGCCGCCCTCCTTCTCCTTCAGCTCCAGCTCCGAGAACCGCATCATCGCCCGCTGCGCGCACACACACACACACAAATGCAGAGAAAACCCATGAAAACCACTCATCGTCTGCCCACGCCACGCACACACACGCACGCACACACACACCTCTCTAAGCCTCAATCTGGCCTCAACAGCTACAGAAGCAAAAAAATTGCGTCAGAAATCACATTGTCTCAAAGAAAATGCCAAAGAAATTAAACCCACACATACACACACACAAACACACACACACAGGACACAAAAAGGTAAGACAGATAAATCACAAGCATGGCATCAAGACACAGATTAGACTACTGCAGCCACTGTGAGTCCATGCGCTCTGGGGCTTAAAGTCCTGGCATCTCCCTTCCTGAAACATAAACATGGCTAGGAAACATATACATCTAAGCCCTGAGGCAGAGAGAGGAGATGAAACAGAGGAAAGAAGGGAGAGAGAGAGAGGGGAGAGGAAAAAGGAGTGTGCAGCGATACAGGAGTACAAAGGAGAGACAGAGCCCATCAGAGGCAGATGTGATAAGAAATGTAAAGAACTGACCTCCCAGTTAGCTGCAGGTTGACTTATATTACTCCCCTCTCGTGATATGACTTCCATCTAAGCAATTAGAATGGGGGGGGCTCAATATATCTGTCCATCATTTCATCTTTTTCTTTTAATGAATTTATAGTTTCTTTCCACATGTTTCTTTACACACACAAATAGGCAGCCACAATCCCACAAAATAACAACAGTCAAATAAAAAAAAGTGACTCAACAGGTCAATTAACGCTGCATCAAAAACTACCAAATCATTTCTGAACCGGTGCAAATGACAAATTTGAAAAATGAGAAATCCAAACAAGCGTGATTCAGTTTTTTTTTTTTTTTAGTTTTTATGACGTCTACGTCCAGAAATGGAGCGTTTGATAGCTTTGTGCTGCAGCTGTGCATTGACAAGCGTGACACAGACAAAAAAAAGAACCCCACAGTTTTCTAAAAAAAAAAAAAAAAGAAAAAAAAAGAAAGGGTGTGTTCACAACATAGACAGACATGTGCAACCTATTATCTGCCTCTGAGCCAAGCGAATAATGTAGCATAGGATCCGTTTCTGTGCTGAGCGCTGAGCACGAGGAAGCAGAGATAACGGCCTTAAATCGAACGGCTCAATGTGTGTGTGTATGCGTGACATACAGGGATGACGGCCAAGTGGAAGGGGACGTTGCTGCTTTTATAGATGTGATAAGTGTGTGTTAGGAGAGAGGGGCAACCAGGCAGGGCAGCACGGGCCAGGGTGGAGGGTTAAGGGGAAGATAGCAACTGGCGGATGGGGTGTAAGGTGCATGCAGAGAGGCCGAGGAGGAACCCCCAAAGAGGGCAGCTGCTGGTGGTTTTTAAAGCAAGCCCTGCTGCCCCTAACCTTGCAGGGGTTAAGCATAGCCAAAGGCAGTGTGAACTGTGAGGCTGCCACAGTCATGCTCCTGAGCTTCCAGTGTGCGGCTCTATAGCAGAGTCAGCACTAACGCATGCTTTAGTTCCAAGGCAGTCGACACAAGGACGAGCACGTACGGACACACAAAACACGCACGCACAGATATAACCTTTTTACAATGACTGCTCGCTAATCAACATACAGAGACGGCAGCTCCTGGTTAACCTTTGAACTGCCCTCCCTTGATAGAGAGGAGGAGGGCCTCGACTCCAAGACAATGATAAACTAAAGGGGGAAGGTCAAGCCTGTGGCCAGGACAGTTGCGTGACAGTATTACTCTGTACTGTGCTGTAAATGCGGAGTATTCCAATTTCATGCAGGGTTTGTTCTGGATATTGAAGCAAAGGGAACAAAGACGGTGGCCCTCGGGGTTTATTCCTGTTGCGTGGATGTTAGAACTGAAAGTGTCTGAAACGTCTGCACACGAGAAACATTGGTCATAATGATCTCTCTCCAGCCCACCGCCAACTTGAGCACAATATATCCTGTACTGTGTGTATATAAATATATAAATACACTCACACACACAAGTGTTAACGGTCTTACCTGTAGCGCTCTCTGTTCACGGCTCAGCTTGCTGGAGTCAGCATACAGCTCAGTGGTGACGCATTTAAAGCGGTCGCCAACGTAGCCTGAGGAGTTAGCGATCCTCTTGGCCAGACTGGATCTACGAGCGCCTTTAGACGCAGTGTGGCTACCCTCGTCCTCGTCGTCCTCGTCCCCTTCTCCTTGAGACTCTCCCAGGTCGACGATGCTGTCCTCCTTTTCAGTCTCCCTCTCGCACACCAGCTCCTCCTTCACCGTGTCCGTGCAGCTGCGCTGAGCGAGGTGGGGGGCTCGGTCGCCTTTGTCCTTACCGGAGCTGCGCTCCCCGGATGTACGGGCGCAGCGTAAGGTGCTCTGGTCTTGGTCTCCAGAGTCTCCAGGACTGGGGCTCTGCTCCTCCGGGCTCTCCTCCGCTTTGGCGATCTGCCCTGGAGAAGGTGGAGACGTGCTGGATGTCGCGCCGGGACAGCTTGCGTCCTGAAGAACCTTTGCTTTCCCAAAGGGAGTCTCCGGCTGTCTGTCAGTGTGATTGGGCCTCCGGGTGGGGCTCTGGCCAGAGTGGATTGGATAAGGATGGGACAGGTGGTGTTGGTGTTTTGGCTCATAGTCAGTCTTTGTCAGATTTTGGTTACTATGACAACATTCATTTTGGTTAACTTTGGTGCCGGTCTCAGCAGAGGGCTGTTTTTGGACCGTTGGGTTAGACTCAACATCGGTGTCTGAATGTACAAGGTCAATGCAGATAATCTTTTCTCTGGATGTTACAGAGGAAGCGTGGGTTTTGCTTTGACTGCCACCCTGTCCGCGTTCCCTGTCGGGCTTCATTTGGCTTCCTTCCCCCATCTCTTTCCCGACGCCGTGATCTCTGTGGCTGCCGCATTCCTCGACAGCTCCCCGGGATTTGTCCTGCGCCCGGGACTTCAAGGTTAAATCTCCCCTCTCTGGCAGCTTATTGTCTGAGTGAGTCTGCATCAGGGGGTGGGCCATCTCCTGTGAGTTATAAGTGAGGTATTCCCCTCCTGGACCAGCTGGGAGGTTGTGGTAGGGTAAAGGGTGTTTTGCTGCTAAGTGGGCCGAGTAAAGGCTGTTGCCGCCCAGCAATACTGGGTGAGGGTAGACTGGACCTTTCCCTGCGATTGGCAGGGAGTGTAGTGCCATGCCATCAGAGATGGGGTAGTGCAGGTATCTGTTGGCATAGGCCAAACTGTGGTTCAGATAAGCGTCGCTTTGAGGAAGGTAAAGGTGGCCGGGAGGGTGACCGTTCTCTAAACAAGGCCTCTTGTACGAGGACACGTCCGGAGTTGTCTCACCCCGCTTAGTGGTCTGGGAGGACTTCTCCGTTCCCTCTCTGTGGTGGCCGACAACTGGTTGATGCTCTGATTGACTGGGACTGTGTTTGACCCAGTCACCATTGGGTTTAGGAGAATGAGCCCTGGAGCTGACCAGAGAGGAGTGCTGAGTGGAGGAAACGTTGTGGTTGGGCTCCCCTATCCTCGGACAGGATGAGCTACGCTGCTGAGGGAGTACTCTCTCCAGACCCTTATGTTTGATGACGGAGGGCGAGGAGCCTTTGGCTTGTGAAAGGGCCAGGTCCGTATTAGGCCTCGGAGAGGGGGGCAAACCCGGTGTGTGCTGTGCATGAGAAGGAGACGGGCTGGGTACAACCCAGGAGTTGTGTAAAGTGCTAATCATCTCTGGCCTCTCTGGAACCTTTGAAGAAGTGCTGCTAACCACAGAGTGAGAATGAGAGGAAGGAGAAAGGGACAGGTTTTCTTTTAGGAGCTCTCGGCTCGGGGGATGTCCGTAACGCCCGCCTGACCCAGTGTCCATCTTAACTGGGAATCCGTTGGGAGGCAGTCCAAACTCCAATATCCTTCCAGACAAATCCAAGGGCTTCTCTGCAGAGTCTTTGGTTGCTTGGGGTTGGTGAGCCGGCCTTTCAAAGTTGGTTTTGGAGGGCGACCTGCTGGGTTTCCGCTCGACCCCGACGCTTCTGTGCTCGGGCGCCCCGTCCCTCTGCCTCGACTTGTGGGGGCTGGGCCGGGCGGGAGAGGGCTGCTCTGATGCCATGCTGCTCACGGAGAACGGATGAGGAATGGACTGCGTGGATGAGGATGAGGCAGATATTGAAGAAGAAGAGGATGAGGTGGGTGGTTGTCCTATCCTAGCGACTGGCCTTTGTAAATCCAGTGAATTGTCAATAAGAGTAGGAGGAGGGGGAGGCTGGGGGAGGCGAGAAGATGCACGAGGAGACGAATCAGTGGGCAGACTATTATTACTCCCACTACTGGTGCCACTGGTGCTAGTGCTACTGGTGCTGTTATTGTTGCTAGAGCTCTTCCTAGAGGGAGGTCTGCTCGGTCTGCTGCTCATGCTCGGGGAGCGGTCCCTGTCTATAGCAGCCTGATGGTGCTGAGGATGAGGGGAAGGTTGGTGAAGCTGCTGTGCAAACGGAGACGCAACACCGAGCCCCTTGTCCTGGCAGTGAACCAGTGATGTGGGGGCCACTGTGACCGCAGGAATCCTCATAGGAGGCGCCACCAGCGGAGAAGAGATGGGAGAAGGGGGATAGGGGGGCATGTAGTAGAGCCTCTCGGCTGCAGAGGCGGCTGCAGCAGGGTTAACGTTGCCCCCCTGGGGTGCACACAGAGAAGAGTAGGCCAGGTGCTGGGGGAGATAGGGGTTTGGTTGGCTGAGCAGGGAGGCTTTGTACATGTTTAAAGCCGCGTACTTGGACGTGTCCATAAAGGGATACATGCTCGCTTCGGGGTAGGGGCTGAGCCATGGCAGGCGGAGGTAGCTGCCACCAGCGCCTGCCAAGGCCAGTTCAGATGCCTTTTCTCCAGGCCCTCCCCTGCGTTCCAAGCCTAAACCTTCAGCTGCTGCTCCAGGAACCAGCATAGGCTTGTGGAGACCTGGAGGGGTGCCTTTGTAGAGGCCCGGGTATCCATTAGTGGCCTTACGACTGTCCAGAGTGCCATCAGGCTTGTAGATGAGCTCTGGGAGGCCGTCCCTGTTATAAGTGATGGGGAGGCCAGGCGTCTCTCTGCTTTTCTCTGCTGGCAGGGCTCTGATCCCTGGGTATACAACCCCACCGTGGAGACGAAGACCATCGTGCATCAGGGTGCTTCGGTCCAGCCCCATCGCTGCCAGCGGCGTCAACCTTGCATCCACCTACAATCACAGACATTCCTCAATGAAAATGTGGAAAATTTGACACGGAAAGCATCGACTATAAACACGGTGTCACACGGTAAAACACAACAGATGTTTACTTCCAGACGATAGTGACAAATGAGTGTAAACTGAGCACGTGCGCGGGGGACTTGCCATGTTTCGTGCGATGTGGTTCCCTTGTCTTAGTTCCAGGTTGGTTTGTGTCTCAGCATCGGCATCACGAACAGATGTTGCCCTGTAGAGATGAGCAAACAGTTAGCAGTCAGTGTCTTGGCTCTGCCACATGCGCGCACACACAGTCATAATCCCAGTGCCAAAAAACTGACACAGCAAAAATGACAGTTTATAAAATCTACAGGAGAAATTACGGAAAAGAATTACAGAGAAATGACGCATCCATCTATCTAGACACAGGCAGCAGGGAGAAGGTACAAAGAAAAGAAAGATAATGGCATAGTTAGCTGGAGCCATCACACCCTTCCTCTCCCTCCACTGGAGTAGTCACCGGAGATGAAAGCACTGTGTGGGCTCCCTCCCCTCCCATCCGTCAACACCCCTCAGTAACCCCCAGTCCCTCCCTCCCTCCCTCCCTGCCTCCCTCCCTGTGGGCCAGACGTGGTATTGTGGGGCTGCGTCTATTCAGTCACGTTCCTCACACACTGCTTTTTTTCCTTTGCCCTCTTTGACCCGCTCTCTCTCGGCTGCCACGGCCAGCGAAGCGAGGAAAGATTATACATCAGAGACCACTTCGGTGGGAGACCATTTACAGCCCACGCCGACACAGAGAGGCGCGCATCGACATCGGCGCTCACACACACCTACGGCGACACACGCAAATGCAAAGAGACAAGTGTGTAAAAAAAAAAAAAAAGCAACAAACACAGAGACTCCTTTTGTGTGTGTGTGTGTGTGTGTGTGTGAAACGTCTTTTAATTTGAATTTCTTTAAAGCACTGGAGCGTAACAGAGCCGTTCAGGAGATATGAAATAAGTTACAACGCGATTGTTAGTGCAACATTTGAGGAGATGACAAATTTAATAATTAGTCTTTAACGTTAAATTGGTGCATTTAACGGCGGGGTGCCAGATAGGGTTGGATTTAACGACTTTCTCGGGATAAAAGGGGCAAAGGTAATTGGTTTACAGATAAATGAGAACATAAACATAAAGACCTTCCTTTAAATTTAACCACTGACGGCACCCACAGGTTTCTGAAGCTGAAAACACAGGCTGAATGACGCCTGCGTGCTCAAACAAGCCATCTGTAATGTCCACGCTCTGAATCCTGCATAACTTTAAGCCTTAATATAACGTGAACAGGTGAGTTGTATATAAATTCACCCTCAGTACAGTTGTCATGAACGGGGAAATTAGCTACAGAGACCAAAACTGTTTTTGTACCAGGCTGTAAACATGTTTATTTCTGCTGTCTAACATGGGGACTTATGGAGACTGACTCACTTGTGCAACCAGCCTCAAGTGGACGTTAGAGGAACTGCAGTTTTTGTCTCTTCATTGCAAAGCAAAGGCTGTCACTTGAATTTAAATATACTTAATAAAAATCTAAATGAATCTATAAGACAGGTGAGAAATAAATCTAAAAATCAAATATTTGAGTCTTCTTAACGTTAGCCTGGTCTTCCTGCTATCAAAGGACTGTTTGAAATCCTCAGACAGGTGAAACAACAATAGAAAGAGCTGGGATTGTTGCTCCCACTGGCAGATTTTATTTAAAATCCTTAAGTTTGAATATCAGACTTGATGACTCGCCGGGGTGTGTGTATTTCTGCAAGGCAGTTGTTAGGCGAGCCTCTGCAGGAATGAGGCTGGAGACAGACAGACAGGCAGGGAGAGAGAGAGGGAAGTGCCTTTAAATAGTAAAAGTGAAGCGTTGCCGTGCTCGGCAGTGCTGAGAGCAGCAGAGAAACTCGGCTCCTCGATCATCGCAGAGAAACGCCTCTGTGCCTCGCTGCCGCGCCGCTGGCACGCCACTTTTATTGCCGTGACCCGGGAGCCATTAATCAGCCCGTTTCTGGGGCCCCTCGGCACGGCTCCTCCCTTCCCCAGCGCTCCCATCCCCCCTCACACACACACACACACACACACCATAAAGCCTCCAGCTTGCCCCAGCTCCCCAGGGCCAGTCCTGCTTCAACAACATCCGCATCTGACGGAACTGAGACCGTGTGCCGTGCCGTGCCGTGCCGTGCCGTGCCGTGGAGCTGCATAAAGAGCCACAACGTGCGTATGTGTGACTTTCTGCAAATGACAGACATCGTTGAGAAATCACTTGACACGTTCACACACACACACTGCGCGTAATGAGACCCGACGTGCTGCGTTTACGGACATTTCTGCACAACCTGAACTAAACCCTCTGCACAAACACACGCTGCGTTTCCAGAAAAGGACACGACGCGCACGGAGAGGGAGCGCGCAGAGGAAATGAGCCGCGCACAGGTGAACGCGGCTGGTGTCTTGAAGGCCTGTTATTACTTCACAACGTGCCCGCTGAGCCTGATGTGACCGAGCCGTCCGCGCAGGCCGCGGCCACCCTCCTGTCATTTCCATGAAATTAATGGTTGCCCCTCGCGAAGATGAGATGAGAGGGGCCTTCAAGGTCAGGATCAAGCACTTGACGGTGCGCTGCGTTCAGAGCTCAGCTGGAGGACGCGCGGAGCCTCCACCCCCCCCCCACCCCCACCCCCGGAGGGCCTGAACCGCACGCTGGAAAACTCGTTAGAAACCCGGACACGGGAGAGTGTGAAGCAGCGGTGATCCTGTGCACGTTAATACTTCCTGTCCAAACATTCAACATAGAAATAATCGAAATGTTTTATTAGATTTTATATTTTAATGAAACTTAATGAGGCTGCTGCAGATATTTATCCTTTATTCTCTTAGCTCGTGCGCGCCAGTCGCGCGTACTTTAGCCTCACTGTTGGACTTAATTACACTTTAGCGCAAACAGACTTTGCATCCTGTAAATCACAGGCTGACAGCTCCAGATGACGTTTTGTCAGCGAGGCAATGAGACAGCAGCGCGCTTTAGTTAAGGCCACTTCTGCTGACAGCAACACACACACACACTCTTGCTGCTGTTGGCTCCACAAGCTGCGTGTGAACTATAGAACCCGTCCACGGTCCAAACCTTTCCTGCCACAACCCATCAGGACGGACGCGACGCGAGATGTTACACGGAACCATCTGGATAATTCACGTCAGCGCGCGGAGCTTTCAGGGGCTCGTTTCAAATCTCAGATTCTATTTTTAATTTCTGTGAAGTCTGAGAGTAAAAGGAGATTTTTTGGGGTCTTGGGTGTTATCTTGCATTTAAACCGGATGCTTGAGGGAATATTCTGGGAAGAAATCCTGCTATAATGTCACGTTATGATAGGAAGGACGGGGAAGGACAGAGAGAGAGAGAGAGAGAGAGGAAGGGAGGTGGAGGGAAAAGGCCCGCGCGTTGACGCTCATCCCCGCTGCTAAGAATAGTTTGCGCAACAAACAACTCCCGACGGCCGTCCAATCCATCACCGTGGTCGGCAGCGGCAGGCGAGGCAGGCACGGTGGGGTGGAGGAAGGGAGGGGGGCGCAGCGGTCGGAGCTGCGTTTATAAAGCAGACCGCTGGAGCGGAGCCCCGACTCGCACCATTAAACAGAAAACCACCGGGTGTTTTCAGCGGACCTCGTATAGCTCCGGATTTCGGTGTGTTGGGGGGAGGAGGGGTGATAAAGAGCGAGAGAGAGAGAGAGAGAGAAAACAAACTCCCTCTTTCTCCCCCCACCTCCCGTTTCCTGTTTCCGATGACAACGACTTGAACTCTCCGTGACCCTCCGCGCTCCGCACCGGCGCCCTGCTCGTCATTCCCCGCGGGGACGAGAGGCCTCTCTCCGCAGAGCGTACCCGGTAACACGCGCGTGTGACGAGGCCGAGGACGCTTCCCGCCTCTCTCTCTCTTCACAAGTTGACCAACTAGTATCAGTCACTCTCTCACACGCCTCCTGTCATTGTTGCACGTCAGTCTGCTCGGTAGGAACCGGGAATGCGCGTCCTCTCGCTCTTTGTCCCTGGAGCTTTGCCAGGCTCTCTGAAGCGCAGAGCTCCGATCAGCTCTAAAAAAATAAGCAGTGTGACGCAGGATAATCTCCGCAGCGACGGGGGTGGGGTGGGCATAAACACGGATTAAATACGGGCGCGCACACACACACACACACCGCCGAGCATGTGTGTGAGTGTGTGACCCTGAAATCGTGCGCACACATCTGAGAAAACACACAAAGAGCGCGCAGCACAGCTCCAGCCTGCCTGCCTCAGGGCCGCACTCACCAGCGTCAACACCTCGCATCATAAAGAGGGAGCGAGGACGCGTGCGCCCGCTTTTAATTGTTATTGATTATCAGGCTGACGCGTGCCAAATGGTCCAATTGATCATCTGAACGTGGACTCGAGAGTGCAATCTGTGGGGAAAGTTGACATACAGTTTGTCAGTGCAGGTTGAACGGAGATAAATGCTGGAGAGAGACACGCAGAGCTGCTGCTGCTGGAGCGCGGAGCCGGAAGGAGCCGGCGGCGGCGGCGGCGTCTCTTCAGCTGTCACATTATTAGCGACCGAGCTGTAAACAAGGGGCCTCCCATGCGTCCTCCCGGGCCGCTGCACAGCCGCACGCAAGTCGGTGCACGGTTCAAATCCCCCCCTTCTGCAGCACGGCCGTCAACAACGGGGACATTGTGACGAGCCCCCCCTCCTCTCCTCCCTCCTGTGCTGTCACTAGTGCCGCGGCGACGGCGGCTGCTGAACTG